>CM065743.1:18164046-18189046 GCA_033310375.1 Conus canariensis
GTGCGTGTGTGTGTGCGTGCGTGTGTGTGCGTGCGTGTGTGTGTGTGAGTTGACTTCAACGCGGTGACAGCCCTGATTTGGCCCTTTGTGGTCGGCTGGCTTATAAGCGACATTACTTACTTACCATCTGACCAGCTCCATTTCTGGAACTGCAAGAACCATGTGATGCTGGTGTGGCCTGTATTGACGGTAAACGGTCTGCCTGGTTGGTGGTAGGTTCACTGCCTTTAGAATCCCACCATTCAGCACCTAGGGTCATATAAAGATCTACTGATTTCAGTCAAAAATAGAAAACTCCATGAGTATAACCATGTATCAAGATTCAATGGCCTTGCTGAAACAGTCCTCCAAGGAACTGTTGAAAGAGGGAGACAGAGAGGAAGACAGAAGAAGCGATGGACTGACAAACATTGCAGAGTGGACCGGAAAAACATTTGCACAGAACCACGCCTTAGCACTTTGCCAAAACCACTGGAGGGACCAGGTGAATTAGTTCTTTCAGTGCAGTGCCCCAGTAACTCCCCACGCAGGTAAGGAAGGAGAAGAGTTCTTCAACATCTAGATTTTTCGTAAGACAAACCAATCAAGTTGCTTGATGAGCATCCTGCCCAGGACCTGCAGCTCTGGCTGAAGAGTAGGTATTGCTTGGGCTTCAGCTTGACGCCATGTTGTCAAAACCGTTGCTGCGTTTCCCTCAGGATTTTCAGATGATCTTCAGAATTCTTTTCCTAAGACCAGAAAGTCGTTCAGAAAGACAAACATTGTCTTTCATATCAGGCACATGATTTTCTTCAGACAAGAATCTTGCTGGCGCATTGGTATGCCCCGAACCTCTTCTGACATGTCCAAACAGGCTGTACATGGTAAGGTGAGGAATGCTGTTTTCTTTCTGTCCGATCGTTTCATTTTCAAACAAGTAGTACACGTTGTAAACAGTTTTTACCAGCCTTCGTGGCAGAGTTGTTAGTGTCGCGGTTTGCCGACTGGGAGGTTGCAGACTCGATTTCCATTAGAGCCGTTCGTTCAAATGTATGTAAGCTGAGCTTGCTATGGACTCAAGTGGGAAGGCGAGAACTACACAATCGTGTTTTATCCTCTTAATGGATGAGCCTCTGAGGATTGTGGTCAAGTTTCTGGCCAACATTAGAGGTGTCTGTATCTCTCGGGCCTGGTTGACTCAAAATTATATATAAATTCAAGTGTAGAGTGCACTCTGTGATGCAATCTTAGACTAGAATGGAACTCCGTCCCATCATCTTCAGTATTCTCATCCTAATCAATCAATCCTATAAATTACAGTCTCAAATGCTGTGGCCCTTCATGCCCTACTGTCGTGGGGACCTCAATTGTGATTTCCTCTTCACGTCTGTGGTCTTAGTGAGTTAGTGTGGAGGTGGCTGGTACCGGCGAGTTCAAGGGACTGTAGGGGGGTTTAGTCAGTACCATGCGTATGGTGGAGAAGAACACGCACCACTGACCACCACTGAGGTGACATGGCAGCAGTGCGGTGTCTTCCTGGTAGGTTACCTCACGACATTCAACCTCCTTTCTGATTGCAAGTGCCACGATGGGATAATCCAGTTTGAAATTGCGGACAGGGACAGAGGCTGTGGAGTGACACGCAAGATGAAACAGTAACAGACAGACAGACAGACAGACAGACAGACAGACCGACCGACCGACAGATAGATAGATAGATAGATAGATAGATAGATAGATAGATAGATAGATAGATAGATAGACAGAGTTTGGGAAAGTACTACCTGACAGTGTGTCCAGACTCTCTTCAGCATCTAGCATAAGGAAGCTTTCCTTGTTAATATTTCCTCTACAGAGCCTGGTAGTCGACACCCGACTGTACTGTCCTGTCCTTTCGGAAAAGTGCCGTTGCCAATGCCCACCCTGGTTCAGATTCCTGGATGACGCCAGCCTCCAGCATTTTCTGTATGTGAGCATCCTCTTCCCCTACAGGCACAGCTGATAGTGTGGAGCTTTCACCGTTTCGTAGGCTTGATATCTCTGGTATCAGTTGGGTGGTCATGTCGGTAACATTCTCCAATTCGAAACCATTCATAGTTGAAACTTCCTGAAAGTCACACAGAAGTTCCATGATGTATATCCTTTGTTTATTCAATTAGATGCTTGCCAGAATCGTTGGCCAGCTTATGCAAATGCTCTGGCACTTCTCTTTTGGTTTGGTTTCCTCCGGATGATGTCAATCGCATGATTGTTCCCATTTGCCTGCCTGAGGAAAATTTTTTCCTTCAAGATAAGAAGTCCCGTTAAGATCCTCGTTTTAGACTAGAAGCTGCTTAGATTGAACTTAATGCCTCATGGATCTTTCAAGGATTGACTCAAAGCCCATTCTTCTTCACTGTGTGTACCTGTCACTTGGGTTCCCAGAATAGGATAACATAATGCTTCGGCTTTCTTATTGTCCTTGATATCAGCATGTTCGTTGTCTGGGTACTTGATGTAACAGTCCTTTCGATTCATGTCGAGTTTCCCTGTTACCTGAAAGACTATTTTTGGTGGCATCATAAGTTTGCAGATAGCTGTAAGCCTAGCTATTGTTGGTGGGACATTCCTGAGACTCATGTTAGGTGGGATTCTTTCCCGACTTGTCGAGAGTGTTCCCGGCCTTATGACAAGGGCCGTGCCCCATTAATGCATGATGTTATGTTCAGCAGCATCTCGTCATCGGTGGGGCGACATACTGCCTCTATTAGAGACTGTAATGAGAAAAAGCCTTTCACTTTGTTTGAGAGTTCTGGTCTAGAACAAGTCTTGAAGCCTCCGAGAAAGAATCCTGGTTGTTTCCATAGTCACTGAAAGTCTGGAGTATCTGGACAGCATAAAGTCTTGGCGCCTCCTGAGTCACTGGAAGTCCTGAGGGTCAGTTCAAGAACGCTTGTCAGTTACTGGGGCAATGAAATTTCGAGTCACCCAGGTAAAATTCGGATCGCCTCTTGATTTACACAAAGAGGGAAATGACATTACTGACAGTGGTGTTCAGCTGTCTCCATCGACAGTAAATGCCCAACTGATCCAAACCAATTCTTCACAGTGCAGTCGTCTGTCACTGGTTGAAGGATACGCGAACCCAAGTACGGATTGGGGGAGATCTCCATCCACTTCTTCACGCTTACTTCTGACCAGACGTTGCATCAGTAGTTACGAATAGCCCCCACTTTCACTGGACAATTCACGGCTGGGAGTGGCAATGGACGTGATGACCAAGGGCAAGATCCGCTGAAGAATCGCCACCTGTTGGCACAAGGCAACTAACCTTTCCTACATCAACCACCCTCGCCGACTAGATCGGTTCCTCAGCTGTGAGTAATTATTTAGATGAAGCCCAGCTGCCACTACCACGTGATAGGGAACCTGGCTGAGGGTCTCTTGACAGGGGTAAAAGGCTGAGACACAAAGGAGGCACAAGTATCAATCAGCTGGACCTCTTCTGTTCCAGTGATAGTTCTGTCCAGAACGGATTGTAAACGCAAGTCTGACGGCAGATCCATCGCCCGAACTGCCATGTCCAGATTCAGGTCTGGATGCTGGGGTTCATTGAGTAGTGGTGGACTGTTAAGTACTGGGGTTCATCTAGAGGAGGTGCTGCTCTGGTTCTAAGACTAAAGGTCAGGAGTCTCGCCAGAATTGGCTCTCTTTTGGATTTATCTGTACAGCGAGCAGTCAACCAACTCGCCGTGAAGGAACATGATCGCGGAACTTTGCTGATACAGCCAGACTCGTGGCACAGGTTCCCCGATGTAGCGACAACAGGCTGCCTTCGTGTCCTGCAGACTGTCCACCATGCAGGTGTGATCAATGTGGATTGGGTGATTCTCCATCTGCAGCCACTTAACCAGGTCCAGCTGCCCTGTGTGCCACCAACTGCTCCATGGCCTGCCATACTGATTGTCATTGCCCTTCCATGGCGCTTTCTGAATTGGATAGTCACCTCTTGTCAAAGATCCCAGGCATGTCATGTCTAAAGCCGTGCGCCTTGGAGTGATTCACCAGCTTGGAGCAGCCAGGAATCAAGTGGACTCCTTCCTTTAGAGGATCCTTTGTCGTGGGTTACACAGGACATCATCATCTTCGGCCCTCTCAAAGTTGATGCAACAGTTCTCGTTGGCCCCCACCCCCAGCAGGGATTCCAACGTATTTAGGACCAGACAGGATGCCCCATTTGGTTTAAAAGGACTGAGGGAGACAGACCTCACTGAAAGCTGTTCTAGCCTTGAATACGTTGCTGGGATAGCTTTGGTGTGGAAAGGCTTCATGCTTACAGACTGCTTTTGCCTCCCATGGAGGAACCCCCAATCTTCCCCTCCTCCATGTCAAATTCTTGGCGTCTGGCTTTATCTCCTTCAATCACCCCAAAAGAGTCAGCATAAGAATTCCAAACATTACAAACAGTACAGAAAGTGTACAAAACAATACCCTTCTCATACCAACCAGCATCAGAATTTCAGGCGTTACGGTCAGATCCCAGGCGTGTCATGTTTAAAGCTGTGCGCCTTGGAGTTATTGACTAGCTCAGAGCAGCCAGGGATCAAGTGGACTCCCTCCTTTAGGGGATCCTTTGTCGTGGGTTACCCAGGACATCTCCATCTTTGGCCCTCTCAAAGTTGACGCAACAGTTCTTTTTGGCCCTCCTTCAGTCACCCTACAAGAGTCAGCATGAGAATTTCAAACATTGCAAACAGTAAACAAAATGTATAAAACAACACCCTCCTCAAACCGGTCAGCATGAGAATTTCAGACGTCACAAACAGTGAACAAAATATACAAAACAACACCATTTCAAACCATTCATCATAACAATTTCAGTCGTTACCAATAGTGAACAAAATGCACAAAACCACACCCTTCTCAAACCAGTCAGCATGAGAATTTCAAGCGTTACAGTCAGTAAACAATGGGCACAACACAGTTCTCCCCTTATACCAGACAGCATGAGAATGAACGATTCTCATGGCGACTGCTATGAGCGGAGCATGGTTTTGTGCATTTTTGTTTAATGTTTGTAACGTCTGAAAATGACGTATCTGTCGAAAGTGTACTTTTCTGTCTCGCGCTGTAAATAAAATCTGCGTTACTTTACACTTTTTTGTGTGTTTATTTGTATTTTGACCTGTTTTCAAGTAACGTTGGAGTGTTTCATTTTCTACACACAAAAAGAGATGACATTGTGCGGGTAAAAAAAGGACGTCTGCTGGTAGTCTGTCTATTGTTCGCCCATCGCGTCGACGAGAACCACTTCAGGGTTTAGGTGGGGTTGGAATTTAGGGTTGGGGGGGTAGGGGTGGGGGTGAGATTATTTGTGAATACGCGGATGGCTGATCAAGCTGATGCATGCATGAAATGTGCGGTGACAGCTTGGACAGGGAATGTGGAAGATCTGCACTTGATTGCTGCTGCGGGCTTTCCTTGCCTGTCTCTTTTGTTGCGCTGCAGCTGTCCTCCTTTCTTCACATAAACTGGCACCTTTGTGGATTGAGAAGCGCCATCTACCTCGATCCATAGCCGTTTGTTCCCATGTGTAGGGATTGATGTTTAATGCATTCAAGGATATTTGGAGAGTGTCTTTGAAGCGTTTCTTCTTACCTCAATGGGAATGCACTCCTTGTTGCTGCTCACCATAGAAGAGTCTGTTGGGTAGCCAGTGGTCTGGCATGCGAGCTACATGACCTGCTCATCGAAGCTGAGACAGCATTAGAATGGTGTGGATGCTCAGCGGGTCTGCCTTGCCAAGCACCTTTGTGAGTGGAATTTTGTCCTACCATCGTCAGTGACGTTCTGGGACAGTGTGCTGCCAAGGTAGGTGAATGTACTCACTGCAGCGAGTCTCACACCATTGACTGTGATGTCAGGCTTAGCATACGGTCTGCCTGGCGAGGGTTGATACATAACTTCCATCTTCTTTGTATTCATGGTGAGACCACAGTTGGTACAGGTTATGGAAAACTTGTCAATGCTGGATTGCATGTTAGTTTCTGAGCCAGCGTTGACAGCACAGTCATCAGCAAACAGAAAATCCCTTGATGATGTCTGTCATAACCTTAATTTTTGCCTGGAGCTTTTTGAGGTTAAACAGGTTTACATCTGTTCTGAATCTGATGTCGATGCCAGTGTCTCTTTCTCTGAAGGCGTCAGTCAGCATTGCAGAGAACATGTTGCTGAACAGAGTGGGTGTCAAAACTCAGCCTTCCTTAATGCTATTTGTGACAGGGAGTGGGTTAGATGTCTCTCCATTGTCCTGGATTTGGTTCTGCATGCCATTATGAAACTGACACACTACAGAGATGAATTTCAGTGGACACCCTTATTTGGCCATGATCTTCCACAGGCCCTCTCTGCTGACAGTACCTAAGGCCATGGTCAGGTCGACATAGGTGGAGAACAGGTCGGCATTTTGTTCCTGACACTTTTCTTGGTGCCGTGTAGCAGCAAATACCATATCAATGGTTCCTCTGTCTTTTCTGAAGCTGCACTGGCTCTCCGGCAAAAGCTCATGTTCAAGGTGTGTTATAGGCAGTTCAGCAGATTTCTGGAAAGTACCTTGCCTACTATAGAAAGGAGGAATATGCCTCGGTGGTTGTCAGAAGCCTGGATGTTCCCTTTGCGCTTGTACAAATGGATTATGGGTGCGTCTTTGAACTCCTGAGGGATCGTCTCCTACGGCCACATAAGAAAAAAACAAATGATGGAGTTTTTCAGTCAGAGCTGTGCCACCTTCTTTGTAGATTTCAGCTGGTATGAAGTCTCAGTCTGGGGCCTTGCCACCGGACAGCAATTTTATCGCGTTCTGGGTCTCCAAGAGAGTTGGTGGTTCATCCATTTCTTCGTTGGTGGGCACTTGAATAAGCTGATCAATGGCTTTGTCATTGATAGATGATGGGTGGTTTAGTACGCTACTGAAGTGTTCCATACAGCGTTCCAATATATTTTCCTTGTCAGTGATCAATGTGCTTTCGTATACGCTGAGCAGAGGGGATGATCCAAGATGATGTAGGCCCATACGTTTCTGTCAAGACATCATAAAAGTTCTTCATATCATGCCTGTCCGCATATCCCTAGATCTCGTCAGCTTTGCTGCTCAGCCATGTGTCTTGCATCTTTCGTAGTTTCTCTTGAAGTGTTCTGCTCATGTTGTTGCACGCATCTTTTTCTAGATGGACTTGGCGTCACTAAGGTAAGTTTTGTGCAGATGTTCCTCATCCAGTAGCTGCTGGATGTCATCGCAGTTCTCATCAAACCCGTCCTTGTGGTTTTTTGGCTGCTGGTCCTAGGATCTCTGTAGCAGTGTTGAAGGTCAACAAGTTGGTTTCCACATTCTGGTTGTCCAGCGAGGCGGATTCCAACTATTCTTCCAGAGTGTCTGCAAACAACTGCTTGGTTCTGCTGTTTTTCAGTTTGGTGACATTAAACCGTCTTTGGTGCCTTCTTGCCTTGCGGGCTCCTCATGGGTTGGATCTGGATGTTAAACGTGCTGACTATGAGATGGTGGTCAGTCCAGCATTCGGCACCCCACATGGATTTGGTGAATAACATCCTCCCTATCCCCTCTTCCTGATGATGACGTGGTCAATGAGATGCCGATGCTTGGAGCGGAGATGCATCCATGACGTCTTGTCTCGGATTGGGAGTTGGAAAGGTGTTGGTGGTCAACAATTCATGCTCAGCACAGGTCTGGAGTAGCAGAAGACTGTTGCTGTTGCGGTGGCCTTTTCCGTGTTTGCCGTGATACCTTCCCGGCAGTCACTGTCAGAACCGACCCCAGCGTTAAGTCACCAAGCATGGTGAGCTTGTCCGCTTTCGGAACTGCAACAGCAATGACAGGAGTGAAGATCTTCATAGAATTTGTCCTTCACATCATCTGGGTTGGTCATGGTCGGCGCATAGGTGCTTATTATTGTCAAATGATTCTTTCCAAATGAAAGGGGGGGGGGGGTCATCAGCCTATCGTTCACTCCTTTAAGAGGTCCAGGCAGCTTGCCAACAACAGCTGTCTTCACTGCAAAGCCAACACCAGCCTCTGGTCGCCCTACACTTCCTCTTCCACTTAAGAAAGGTACCGCCAAAGCCCTTTCACAAAGTTCGCCCTGTCCCGCAAGCCAGGTCTCACTCGAGGCTGCGGTGTCGAAGTTATACCAGGCGAGTTCTTTCCCAGTTAAAGCTTGTATCTCCTCTGAAACCTGTTTGCATCATCTCCATCTAGGAGGGTGCGCACATTCTATGTGCCAAGGATGAGAGGAACAATCCTCATCTTCTTTGAGTTGATCGCTGTTATAGGGTTCCTTCGAGCTGCAGTAGGCTGGCTAGGGAAGAATGGAGCAGGCAATGTTTAGGACACGTTTTCTAGCCCCTTCCTTACGCTATGGAGTTAAGCAGTGCTATCTTAAAAAAGGGATGCTCAGTCGCTTACGTGGCTGCCCAACTCCACCGCTGCTCCAGTTCAGTGGAGAACGACCCTATGGCCTGAGCCTCCTGTGTGCAGGTTTGAGGCCACAGCTGCTAGTGTACCCACACCTGCCGCTTCGTCGCTCGCCCATTGCCACAGGACTTGGGAATGAGATAGGGATATGATAAATAGGAATGGATGATGATGATGATGATGATGATGATGATAGAAGTGACTTGCGCAGTGACTATGTTTTAAGTGAGGAGGAGTTGCGCAATTCGTCGACCTCACTCTCTCGTGCAGCAGCAAGACAGGGTCAAGGCGACTGGAGATGGAGACAGAAGCAGTGGATGACCATGACGTCTTCTGTGTCTCACCATGCTCTACGCACTCCACAATGCATTGCTGGGGGTCGCCTTTCTGCACGTTGAATCAGTTTCAGATTTCCTCCCCACAGTCCGCCCAGCCAAGTCTTCACATGCTCGGTAGACAAATCCTACTTCACCGAGGTTTTGAGACCCATTGGCTACCCTCACCTGCTTCTGCCAGCCTGCCAAAGCTGTTGCCCGGGGACGTGGCCGCTGTCGGATGTTAACAACTACAGGGAGCCACAGGTGAGAGCTGAGTGCCGAGTGAGGACCAACGATGGATGTGCTGCCCTAAGAAGGACTTGGCAAGCACCCCCACCAGAGATGCTACCTCTACAGGACACCCCATAACCTGCTGGTAATATTAACACACACACGCGCACGCATGCACGCACACACACACACACACACACACACACACACACACACACACACACACATACACACACACACGCACACACACACACACACACACACACACACACACACACACACACACACACCACACACACACACACTCGGCACGCACTCACGCACGTACGCACGTACGCACGCACACACACACCACACACACACACACACACACACACACACACACACACACACACCACTCGGCACGCACTCACGCACGTACGCACGTACACACACACACACACACACACACACACACACACACACACACACACACACACACACACACACACTCACTCACTCACTCATACACACAATATCTCTTCTCTTGAATCGTGATCCCTATGCACAAAATTCAAAAACGTTTATCGCTGCCGTCCCCAAAGGAGAAAGTAATTGTCTCTTTGCTGTCTATGTGAAGGAAAACATTAGCAACTCCTGTATTGAAAACTTCAAACCTTCCACTGACGGGTCTTGTCTACTTCATGTTAAAAAAATAGAGCTGGAGCCCACCAGAATGATCTATTGCATCAAACTTTCTCCAACAGCTATGACTATTACTGTGACTATCACAATTGCTGTAATTTTATATATATATATATATATATATATATATATATATATATATATATATATATATATATATAACCTCAGTTGTCTCCCTCTGGAAACATCATCTTTAACTGCTTCACGAACTGAAAGACTTCTCGTCCAGACTGCTTAGAGACACCATCTTTCTACTCTTCCAGTGACTCCCATCCCCAGTATTGGCATCCATGGCAACCAGACGGTTGACTGGGCTCGCTAAACAAAAACAAACAACAAACAAAAAAACAACACTCTCTTTGACCATCACGCGCCAAAGGAATGTCTAATACAAAACACAAAGCATACACACTGTTCTTGTGCTTGGATGTTGTACCCCAATCAGATTATGTATACCTTAATGGTGAGATTCAAAGGGTTGCATACTAAAAACTCTCACCAAAAGTGAACCTCAAAGGAACGAAAACAAAAAAACAAACAAACAGAGAAAACGGGGAGCTTTTTCCCCAGAACAACACGCAGACAACACCCGTATGATGTCCAGACCAGCACATATGTTTGATGTACCAGCTTTGCATATATTGCCTGCGTGTGTCAAAAGGAATCAGTCCCTTCCACCCGAGCATCTTTGTTACTATGGCGCGTTCTGAAAGCCTCCGAGCATGCCATCAAGATTATGAAGATCCACCAAACCAGCTCCCCGAGAAACTTCTCAAATAACCCAAGCCCCAGATATTTATAAAAACCGAACGTTCGAGAACCATGGTAAGGCATAAATACATATTGTCAGTTAAACAGACGTCACGTAGTACGGTTCCTTAAAACTCCCGGAGCTAGAGAGAGATATAATATTGCTTATAGCCCAGCCGACCGCTAATGGCCATATCAGGACTGTCACCATATTGAGGTGAACTCAGATCATATCAAAGAAAAAATAAAGACAAACATCCACACAAATCTTTAAAACACCTCCTAAAAACATACCGGAAATGTTGTTCAAATATTTCTTCTGTTAAAGCTCTGATCAGATGAAAAAGATCTTTTTAATGATGATCTTTTCAGAAACGTGATAACTACATCGTGTGGGACATCTCTGAGCAAGGTTTCCATGTAGCTCTGTGCTGAACAAAAGAACGATGCAAGGCAGACTCAGTCTCTTTATAACACTGTAAATCTGCTGCTCTTTGTCTAATTCAAAAGCGAACATAAAAAAGAGACTCGAAAGACGTGTACATAAACGACCTCTAAAAGGCAGACGGTTACACTAAACGCCATTGACAAAAGAGGGTCACAAATGTCAAATGTTCACGTGTGGAATCCTGATAAACCACCCAGTCCATGCTTGGTCATGGTACCCAGAATATAACATGTCCTCAGGTAACACTTTCTTAATGTAGTCCCATATGGAATACACTTTTTTGTTTGTTTGCTTGCTTGCTTGCATGCTTGTTTGTTTGTTTGTTTGTTTGTTTTTGCTTGTTTTCAGTGGTTTTTCACAGGTTCCTTAGGAAGCAAGAGGACCTAGGTCTGTGTCTATAGTATCACATAGGGCGAGTCTCGCCCCTTCCCTTTTTTTTTTTTTTTTTTTTTGCTGCTAGACCTCAAGTGGTGGTCTGACTATCACTCCTTTGAATGATGAGACAGGCAACTGTGGGACTGTCTGGCATACGCTTGACACATTAGAGAGGACTCTACGCACGCCAGAAGTTGTCCCCGCTGAAGTTGTGTGTGTGTGTGTGTGTGTGTGTGTGTGTGTGTGTGTGTGTGTGTGTGTGTGTGTGTGTGTGTGTGTGTGAGTGTGTGTACACATGGCGCAAGTGTTTTTGGTGTCACACTCTCCCAAAGGAAAGCAGTCCTACATTACAATTGCAAAATCTGCTGGATGATAGAATTATGCAGTGCTAATTTATGTAACACAAACAAAAAACAGTCTTAATTAGTTTCTGGCTTTAACTACACTGCAATAGCTGATTGCCAAACCATGAGGAATGGCGCCATCTCTTAAAGGGACATAATCAATCCATTTAAGATCCAGAACTGCTTCCCCTGATAATGACATCAGCAACTTCTGGATACGTCACCGCGAAGGAAAATCTAAGTAACGAGTTACCCAGAATTCTGTGGAGAACGATTCCTGTCCCTCAGAAACATGCCGTTATGATCAGTTTCCAAGAACTGGTGCCTTCCACGACCAACGTCATGTTATATACCCGTGCCAAAGACGGAAAATTAACTCGACTATGGACACGGGGTTATTCATATTCGGACTTCGCTCAGGTGTACGAGGTCCCTACACTGAGTGTCCAAGTCGTCAGAAGACTCTGCAAGCAAACCCGCTGCTTTCGGCTCTTTTTCACCTTCTTCCCCGCCAGTCAAACGCCAGAAAAGCTCCCTGATGACGGCTTGTGGAACTGCTCTGTGGATTATTACCCCAGCTTTCAGCACCACGTCGCGTGTAACCTGCAGACAGAGTGTCAGGATGGGAGGGATGAAACAGGACACTGCCCCTTCAGCAGTCCTGGCTGTAAGGGCTTGGTCAGTCTCTGTAACTACTGTTACAAATTCGTCGAGCACTTGCCTAGAAATCAAAGTGAGACGGACATCCATAAAAGAGCCAACAAATACTGCAGCTCTGTGGGCGGCATTCTGGGCATGCCCAAGTGTGTGTATAGTTGGTGTGACGAAATCAGAAAATTCACCACAATACATCACTTTAGATTGGATAACATCTGGCTTGGTTTGTACACGCGAGATCTATCCATGCCTAATATGTACCGATACACGCTGATGAGTGAAGATAACACTGCCCTCTTTCACTCGGTTCGCCGAGGCTATTATCAAACTGTGAAAGGGAAAATCTGCTTTCTGTATAGGCCTTCAGGTGTTTACGAAATGAGGTGTGAAGTGGACGCCGAAAGCGATGTTCACGGTGCAGTTTGCCAGATCAAACCACCTCAGAATGAGACGACCTATAATCAGTACACTCCTGTAGCCTTGACCACCACACGGTCTGCCTGGCAGTTAGGACAACCAACGTTGATGACGTGCCCTGATGGTGACACAACACACACATTCCTGCAGTGTGGTACACGTCAATATGATCCATGTGGAAACAGTCGCCTACAAACCTGCATGTTTTCTGCCTCCCCGTCCAGTCCCTCTAGTGAAGACCTCGGTCCAGCAGATCCCCGTCAGCTTCCAGTACCCACGTTCACGTGCAAGGATGACGTCACCACACTGTCATACAGTTTAGGATGCAATTTCATCGTTGACTGCCCGGATGGGAGTGACGAATCCTTTTGCACACACCCGCCCTGTGTCAAACAATTCACCTGTGCCAGTGACCAGTGTGTGCCGTTTGAACAGATGTGTGACTTTACCACTCACTGCTATGATGGATCAGACGAAAACTGCACGGTGTTCAGACAGCGCTCAGTTGATGAGCCCTACTTCCCGTCTCCTGCTTTGATCAGTTTCCATGACCCCGGGTACTTCACTGCAACTCCCATGAATTCCAGCGAACTTTGTCCCGACTCCCATTACCGCTGTCCAGGTGCACTGAACGACTGTCTGCCTGTGTACACCAGATGCAACGGGGTCTTCGACTGCATTGGCCGCCAGGACGAAGAGGAATGCAGAGAGGTCAAGTGTCCAGGGTTCTTCAGGTGCCGGACTTCCAGACTCTGTCTCCATGGTGACCACCTGTGTGACGGGTGGCCTCATTGTCCGATGAATGATGATGAACTAGCATGTGACATCATATGTCCGTTAGGATGTCTATGTCAAGGTCAAACATTTCTCTGTGTGCAGCCGGTGTCTCTGGCAATGTACTCCCATATTCGGGCTTTGGACGCCACAGGTTCCAATCTGACTGTGACTGACATCAGTAATCAGACATATCTCATTCGCTTGGTTCTTGCCAAGTGCTCTTTGACCTCTTTAACCGACATGAAACTTCTCAATCTACGGATACTTGATCTTAGCGAAAACAAGTTACAGCATGTAAATGTGACTTTTTTCACTGGTCTAAAAAATCTACAGATACTATATCTTTCTAAGAATCCCTTAAATTCGCTTTACAAGGATCCTGTCTTCAGTACTACTCCGCAGACTGAACTGAGCGTCGTAGATCTGTCATACACTCTGCTGACGGTGTTTGATGCTGAAGTTTTGGTACGGTTTTCACGAGTGCAAACTCTTAATTTGACATTCACGTCGATTCACACAATCAGCCCTGGCGGATTTCAGTCCATGGCACAACTAACCGCCCTGTACATGGAGGGAAGTCCAGTGGACACGTTTCCAGCAGACATTTTCAAGGCACTCTCTTTCTTGAAGGTCGTAACTACAGACAACTATAAACTCTGCTGCAGCCGTATTCTTCCCAGTAAATTTGATGATACTTTTTGCCATGCTCCTAAAGACGAAATTTCGTCCTGTAAAGATTTACTTCCGTTCGAATCGTACCGCGGGTTTCTATGGATCATCAGCTGTTTATCCGTCACAGGAAACGTGTGTTGTTTTCTTGTTCGTTTGTTCGCGCAAAGCATGACGTCATCAAAAAGTGGGTACAGTGTGTTCGTCACCAATCTTTCCCTCGCCGACTTTCTAATGGGTGTGTACATTTCGATGATTGGGGTTGCTGACCAGTGGTACCGTGGACGATATCTGCATCACGACGACACGTGGAAAAAGCAGCGTAACATGTCGGGTGGCTGGTTTTCTCTCTCTGTTGTCTAACGAGGTCTCGGCTCTGATCATCTGGCTCATCACAGTGGATAGATTCGTCGTCCTGCGATTTCCGTTCAGCACCGTGCGGTTCCAGAAGACGTCAGCTGTAGTGGCCTGCCTGCTGACCTGGTTAGTGGGCTGGTTCCTGGCTTTACTGCCTCTGCTCCCTGTAGCATCGCACTGGGAATTCTACAGCCAGACCGGCATTTGCATTCCACTGCCCATCACAAGGCAGGAGTTCAAAGGACGAGTTTATTCTGTCAGTGTGTTTATCATTCTCAATTTCATTCTGTTTTTGTTCATCTCGGCTGGCCAGGCCTTTGTTTATTACTCAATACAGCAAAATGCTTTGAAAACGAACACCACAAAAGCAACAAGGGACATAACCATAGCTCGACGCTTGATTACCGTTGCTGTGACCGATTTCATGTGCTGGTTTCCCATTGGTCTGTGTGGAATTTTGGCCTTGGTGGGTATTCCGATTCCGGGAGAAATGAACGTAGCCATGGCTATATTCGTATTACCTCTGAATTCCGCCATAAATCCGTTCATGTATACTTTCAACATCGTTGTGGAAAGATGGAGGAAATCCAATGAAACTAAACTTCTAAAATGGATGGAATGTCATTCTGAATGGATTGCTGATCAGTGAAGTCATGTGATACTTCAACCAGTTCCAAGCCTTGCCGAAATGCAATCTACTGTCCAAATCTCTGTAGACATTCTGCTTGTTTGATTTGATTTCTTGTCCAAAATACAGTTGGAACAAATTATATTTCCCTATGGTCGTTTAAAAACTGATGTTGTTTTATCTAACCTCTTTAAAAAATATAACTCCTATGTTTAACCCGTTATTTGAAACGAATAGTCTCTTGCTGCGGGGCAAATTTGTGATGCTTTAATTTCGCTAAACGAATGATTGTTCGCTCGAAAGGTATTTCTAAATATAAATGTCTTTACAGCGTAATTTTGAAGCGCGTGACCACACAACACACACACACTTACCCTTTAGGCCCCACCACCAGTTCTCCCTCCCCCATGTGGTTGAAGATCACGGCCTGCTGCCCTTCCCTCACGGTCTTGAACTTCATGATGTATCCTGACGTTTGTGTTGTTGTCGCTGTCACTTCACTGACAGAGTTATACTACCTGTTGGTTTTAGTGCTTACGTCCTGGGGTTTAATTGAAAATAGAAGAAATATGTGCTGAGACTAGTTGAGCTCTCCAGTCCCAGAAGAAGGTTCCCCCCCTTTCGGGACCGAAATATTGGGCACAAATTAAAAAGCAGGGGAGACAACCAAGCGATTCGGGGTCCAGTTTTTTTCTTCTTCTTCTTTTTGTTTCTTCCGCTTTTTTAATCGTCTCGTGACAGCAAGTGTACGGACCTGCCAGCAGTGAGAGAGTGGTGCTGTCTGGAGATTTAAGGTTTATACGTTATACATATATAAACGTTAAAACTCCACATGTATACCACACACACACACACACACACACACACACACACAAATATATATATATAATATATATAATATATAATATAGTCAGAAAGAAGCATTGGAGCTGCCGTGCTATGGCTGTATGTGGTCTTCGCGTGCACAGCAGCCCAAATTAAACTCAGAGGTTGGCTGTTTATGAAACGAACAACATGCACAGTTAGTACTAACCAAGGGCGGTAATTTTGCTCTCGTAGTAAAACAAACGAAGGTACGTAACTCCAAACTAACAAGGCCGGTAATTTTCGCTATCGCGATAAAAACAAAGGTACATAACTCTAAACCAACACTGGCTGCGATGCCCGTTTTCTCTAGCACGTTGACGGGAGATACGGACTTTGTAGTGAAAATTACGTATCCTCTTTACTAACTCTGCTAAAGAGGTGTTTTTCACCTACAACCGCTCGTTTGGTGTACATTGTTTGTCATGCTGGCATTGCGCTGCAACACACACACACACACACACACAACACACACACACACACACACACACACACATGCGCACGCACGCACACACACACACACACACGCACGCACGCACGCACGTACGCACGCATGCACACACACACACACACACACACAGCACACGCACGCACGCACGCACGCACGCACCACCACACACACACACACACACACACACACACACACACACACACACACAACACACAACCAACGCACACACCACGCGGCACACACTGTGGCTTTTCGCTTGTCTCTGGCCGTGCTGAAGTGCCAGTGGTTTGGGAAAGATGATACTCTGCAACAGAAAATCGCTTGATTTCAACGGTGTTCTTAAACTGGCAACTCACCTATTGAGGAACCCATGGAGTTCTGAAGCATACGAACAAAGTACGATGACAGACCAGTTGTCACAAAAAAAGTAAATACAAATAAATAAATCAATAATAAAAGAATGAAAAACTATATCACGACTTCGACTACTACTACTACGACTACGACTACTACTACTGTTGTTGCTGCTGCTGCGACTACTGCTACGAATACTATTATGACTACAACTGCTGCTGCTGCTGCTACCACTAACTACTACTTCTACTACTGCTACTACTACTACTACTACTACTACTACCACCACCACCACCACCACCACCACCAACAACAACAACAACAACAACAACAACAACAACGACAACAGTGATACTAACGATACTAACCTAGTAGACAAAATAATCAATGAATGAATGCTTTAGTCGATTGAAAATAAAGAATAGATAAAGGATGTAAATAAAATGAACTTGGTGATATGAAAAGAATGGATGCTTATGAGAAAAAGAAAAAAAAAACGTTTTGTAACTGACACAGAGAGCGAGAGAGAAAGAGAGAGAGGGGGGGAGGGGGGGGGATAGGTAGTAAAGTGAGAGAGGCAATGGCGGGAAGACGAGTTTGTGGCATTACAAACAGGGTGGATTAGTTCTTTGGGTGGATTGGGGATATGGGATACCTTGTCAATGGTGCGCCGACGACATAAAAGAAGCGGGGAACTTGTATTACGGTAATTTGTCCCCACAACAACCTCTTCAAAGCCGCCGACAGAGCATCAGTGCGCTTTGCTTCTCCTACTGTTATCACCATCAGGGACTTACGCCATGACGTCATAGAGCAGTCATCAGCTGGGCAGCTCTCTTTAAGTACACAGCATTGTATCACTGCTTCGTTTATTATCAACACAGTCATCTCTTTTCATCTAACTTCTTCCCACACCTCTTTTATATTTACTGACTGCAAGCGGAGTTTCTGGCCCTTGGCATCGAAGCCCTCTAAACATTCCTCGTCTGAATAAGTAGCATAGATGTCCTTTGCACTATGGTGTGAATCGTGGCCATCGTTTTCTGACATCTTACCTGCTGATGCCCTGCACTGTTCTCCATTTATTGGAGTGTTCATACAGCCTTTTTTTCCATCCTGTAGATCTTCATGTCACACTTTCTGGAATATTTTCTTTGATACAGAGTAATTCCACTTGTTTGTCACCCACAGTTCGTTGTGGATTTCCTGTCGCAATCAGGTTGGCAGTAATTTGAATGAAATTATGTTTCTAGGATCACATAATGTGACAATCAGCAATTCTATGGATTTTTTCTGGTATAATGTTACGTAATATAAACTGTAATTTTAAGGATTTAGGTTTCTGAGATGACATGACATCAAAGTAAATTGAAGGACACTGATTCTAGGATCACGTACTTAACTGACAATACATAACCAGGACAAATTAGTATTTCTAGGATGACAGAACGTGATACATGCAGTAAAATAAAAGCTGTTCGTTTAAGATGAATTGAAGTCATAGATGGTGAATTGAGGTTATATATATATATATATATATATATATATATATATATATATATAATGCTGAACAATTAAGTAGTGGGGGAAAACAAGTGCAGGCTAACAATTCTTCAGTCATTATAGTAATGACTTGGCAAAGATTTGAACTTTTAGAAACAAAAACAACAACAACAAAAAATTGAAGATGAAGAAAATGGGGGGAATATATTATAAATATGAGAAACCCTTCACTAGCTGCCTGAGGGAACCATCGCAATCCCTCTCGAAGGCACATCTATTTGTATTGCCTGCTCCTAGGCCTTTCATCCGCTGGATCGGACTCATCAGGGAGACACGGCTGATTGTGTCTGTGCTCTTGGTGTCAAATAGAGACACACCACAGTCCATAATTCTGTGGTGTTCTCACCACCAAGGGTTCAAAAGAGAATGCAACAGCACCCCCGAAGCAGCCAGCGAAGGGTAGCAAAATGGAACAAAACGAAAGTGTGGAGAGGAAAAAAGTTGCTGAAAGACTAAAAGCATTATGCACACAGTATAAGAGATGTAGGGGACAATCTTTGAGCCTATGCTTGAGGATCCATTCAAGGATACAAGGGAGATCAAAAGATGTGGAACAGTCTGAGTGGTCAGCTCTGCTGTTCAATAACCCAAGCATTGTAAGTGGCTAAGAATTGTACAGAACAATATATATATATATATATATATATATATATATATATATATATATACAATAAACTAATAAATTCCAAGGCTAAGTACCGAGCACCATTCCAGCAATATATATACATCCTGTTGTGCTGTTCGCTTCAAGTTTATTGCTGATCTTCTCCGTATCCTTCACTGGATCCAGCACAATGGAGACAGCCCTTGACTGCAAGGTGCTCGTCACTAGAAGTGTGGACAGACTGGTGAGGTTCGAGTCACATGTATATTTCCTTGAACGTATAAATGTCGTGTGACTCGCCAGCCAGTCAACTCACCACTGAGGAAGGCATTAAAGCCGAAAAGTTTGGAAATCTTTTTATCTTGTCTGTTGTGGTTTTCAAACTCTCTGTTTTATACATACACACACATAACATATATATATATATATAATATATAATATATATATATATATATATATACAATAAACTAATAAATTCCAAGGCTAAGTACCGAGCACCATTCCAGCAACTTACGGAGCAGCTCGGTGTTGCAATGACTGCAAGAAATATTCAATTATAAACAAAGCTTGCTCTTATGTCTTAGATTGAAGAAATAGGGGGAGATAACCATTCATATCTGCAGTGGTAGATAATTCTGCCTAACTAACAGTATGTGCTTGAGTGGTTGAATGGGGAAAAATAAAATAAATGCTTCTCAAAATGAGCCTTCAGCAAGCTTATAGTCTCCAAGGGGGTGGGGGGGGATCTCCAGTGGGGAGGAAACTCACTAACATATAACTCCTGGTCAGATACCGATTGAAGAAATAGGGGGAGATAAGCATTCATATCTTAAAAAGGGGGGGGGGGGGGGAGGAGGACAATCTCCAATGGGGAGGAAACTCACTAACATATAACTCCTGGTCATATACCGATTGAAGAAATAGGGGAGATAAGCATTCATATCTTAAAACCGAAAAGGCAGAGGAGTCAAATTACCACTTTCCGCGGTCACTGAGGAAAAACAATCAGGTTTCGAAATATCGGTATCTGACCAGGAGTTATATGTTAGTGAGTTTCCTCCCCATTGGAGATCTCTCCCCCCCCCCCCCCCCCCCCCCCCCCCCCCCGCCCCTTGGAGACTATAAGCTTGCTGAAGGCTCATTTTGAGAAGCATTTTTTTATTTTTCCCCATTCACCCACTCAAGCACATACTGTTAGTTAGGCAGAATTATCTACCACTGCAGATACGAATGCTTATCTTCCCCTATTTCTTCAATCTAAGACATAAGAGCAAGCTTGTTTATAATTGAATATTTCTTGCAGTCAT
Source organism: Conus canariensis (assembly GCA_033310375.1). Taxonomy (NCBI): domain Eukaryota; kingdom Metazoa; phylum Mollusca; class Gastropoda; order Neogastropoda; family Conidae; genus Conus; species Conus canariensis. Next base: position 18,184,290 of record CM065743.1, read on the forward strand.
TGCAACACCAAGCTGCTCTGTAAGTTGCTGGAATGGTGCTCGGTACTTATCCTTAGAATTTATTAGTTTATTGTCATTTAGTCCCTTGCGGATTCATTCCAAGAACTGGCCCTCAGCACATATGTGTCTTAAGAGGTTGTCTTTTGATATTTTCTACTTATCACAATAAAATGTAGCTTGTTTTGCTCTTTCATGATTTTCTTTCGCTTCTTAGGTGGCACCTTTGGTTGGTTTTTTGAAAACTCAACAAACATACTACGGTATTGCACACCAGCCTTTTTCTGGGATAGCATTCTTCTTAAAACCGAAAAGGCAGAGGAGTCAAATTACCACTTTCCGCGGTCACTGAGGAGAAACAATCAGGTTTCGAAATATCGGTATCTGACCAGGAGTTATATGTTAGTGAGTTCCCCCCCCCCCCCCCCCCCCCCCCCCCCCCCCCCCCCTTTGGAGACTATAAGCTTGCTGAAGGCTTACTTAGAGAAGCATTTATTTTATATTTCCCCAATCACCCACTCAAGCACATACTGTTAGTTAGACAGAATTATCTACCACTGCAGATATGAATGCTTATCTCCCCCTATTTCTTCAATGTAAGACATAAGAGCAAGCTTTGTTTATAATTGTATATATATATAATATATATATATATACATATACATCAACACTCACACACCCCAACCACGCGCGCGCGCGCGCGCGACCCCAACACACACACACACACACACACACACACATACATACATACATACATACACAACATGAAATAAACTTTAAATCCATAAGACATAAAACATTACATAGATTATAAAAACAATACGTAAAAGCACAAACTCACCCGCACCAACGCCCAAACATTAAAACACACACACACACTACACACACACACACACACACACACACAGAGTCATAGTCACAGTAAAAGCATAATATTGCAAACTGAACTGTTCATGTATGAGAGACAAGGGTCATGGAAGTCAATCACAGGCTTTAGAGTTTAAAATGGCAATGGCACTTGGTATTAAGCGTCTGTAGCGTCTTCCTGATGGAAGTTTTTTCAAAGTGGCAGTGGAGTGGGTGTGAGGGATCAGAAGTAATATTAACAGATTTCCTGATTACAGAAACAGTATAGACTTCTCTGAGAACAGATTGTTTTTTCCCCTATAACCTTACTTGCCTGATTGACAATTCTGGCGAACTTTACTCGATCTTTATCTGAAAGATTTCCAAACCAGACAGTGGTGTTGAATGACAGTAGACTTTGTATTAAACTTACATATACTTTTCTAGTACATGTTGACTGACATTAAAACTACGTAATTTTCTCAACAGAAACAACCTTTGATTTGCTTTTTAGAAGATACTGTCAGTATGTTGACTAAAAGACAGCTTATGGTGTGTATACCAAGATATTTGAAACAGTCAACAGTTTCTATTGTATGTCCATTTATCACAACTGGTTGAAATGAACTATCTGATGTTGAAAGGTTTAATACAAGTTCTTTGGTCTTACCACAATTAAGTTGCAAGAAGCTAGAGGAGCACCAATCCTGTAGTTCTAAGATGTGACTGAAGAATGCTTGCTCATTTATAGAGCCTTCTTTAAACAAAAGTCTTACAAGAGCCATACTATCAGCATATTTAAAAAGGTTCAGAAGTGCACCCTGGATTTTCATTCCATTTGTGTAAATTGACAATAACAGAGGAGACAGAACACATCCTTGAGGAGTACCTGTGTTTAAGACAATTTCCTCTGACAAACAACCCTTCATTAATACTCTCTGGGGTCGGTTTTCAAGAAATTTTCTGACCCACTTAATAACACCCCCCCCCCCCCCCCCCAACATTTACAGAAAGATCAAGAAGTGTGTTAAGTAGAGTGTGAATTAGCATGGTGTTAAAAGCACAACTAAAATCTACAAACAAGACTCTTACATAGGTCTTCTGCTGCTGGAGATGCTCTGCGACCATATTTACCAGAGTTAGTGTGGCATCCTCCGTGCCCCTACGGGCCCGGTATGCGAAATGAAAAGGATCAAGGTGATCAGAGACTGAAGACAGAATATGTTTACTGATCACACGTTCCATGCACTTGGCCAGTAAGGAGGTGAGAGCGACAGGTCAAATCATTAAGTTCTTGAGGTTTTGGCAATTTAAGGAGTGGAATAATAGTAGAACATTTCCATACCTGAGGAACACCACACATATAAAGCAAGAACTGAAACAAACAAGTTATGACCCCACGTAACTGGAAAGCACCGGATTTCAAAACATTGCCACACAGACCATCAGGCCCAGGAGCGTTGTTGGGTTTAATGCGTGACAGGCGCTCACCAACCTCATCCTCTGTCAGCTGAACGGATGCATATGGAGGACCAATTTCACACACTGACTCACGCTCACATGTGGAAATCAGCGATATCAAAACGAGCATAGTGTGCATTCAGCTGATTAACAAACTGTTGTGAGTTGCCTGTTATTGTATCATGTTTTTTCTTGTTCCTCCCCATCATTGTGTTTAACCCATCCCATGCCTGTCTTAAATTTGGAGTACAGAATTTCTGCTCAATCTTATCCTTGTAGTTCTGCTTGGCCTGCTGCACATTTGATCTAAATTCTTTAGTTTTGGCTTGAACAGTCACATTATCACCCTGAATAAATGCTGCCTTTTTCTCCCCCCGATTCTTTTGTTGACAACACCCTGTCTCTGTCAGCCCTGATCAGATAATACCCCACCAAATGAAGCCTTTCGTGTGTGTGATTATCATTTAGGTGTGTCTCTGTAAAACACAACCAGTTGCTTCTTCGGAAATCACCATCAAACCTTATTTTCGTTGTAAGTTCATGTATCTTGTTGTCAAGAGATTGCACATTTGACAAAGTTAACACAGGCAGAGGATGATTGCACCCTCGTCGTTTCTGTCTGTTGTTCACTCCACCTCTTGATCCCCGTTTTCTTCTGTTTTTTTTTTCTTCTGTGTGGTGGACTTTCTTTCCTTGTGCAGTTCACTGAACAATTCTGTGTCAATCAAAACTGGATGTGTTTCATCTCTCTCTCTCTCTCTCTCTCTCTCTCTCTCTCTCTCTCTCTCTCTCTCCATCAGTCTGTCTGTCTGTCTGTCTGTCTGTCTGTCTGTCTCTCTCTCTCTCTCTCTCTCTCTCTCTCTCTCTCTCTCTCCATCAGTCCTGTCTGTCTGTCTGTCTGTCCTGTCCTCTCTCTCTCTCTCTCTCTCTCTCTCTCTCTCTCTCCTCTCCATCAGTCTGTCTGTCTGTCTGTCTGTCTGTCTGTCTTCTCTCTCTCTCTCTCTCTCTCTCTCTCTCTCTCTCTCTCTCTCTCTCTCTCTCTCCTTTGCATTTGAAATGATGCTTTGTGATGATGATCTATATCAGCATCGGTTGTTGTCAATCATTGACTTTTTAGCATCGTACATTTCAACATGATCAGATTATTAAGTCAAACTTTCTGTCTCATCGAAAGGGCCGATGGTGTTGTCTCGCTTAAATACAGACCCACTCACCCACGGCCCCAATCCCCCTCAGCCCCCCCCCCCCCCCCCCCCCCCCACTGACAAATTAATGTTATATAAAAAGACATCTAAAATGAGAGATCTTATACATTCTATGGCTCAGCTTTAGATCTTACGTTCTTCTAGTAACATTGCCATTAATTGCCCAGGATGTGATCTCTCAGATACTGAAATATAGAAACCTCAACCCCCCCCCCCCCCCCCCTTCTCTTTGTCTGTTTGCCTGTCTATCTTCCTGTCTACCTGCCTCCCCCTGTTTCTGTTTCTTTGGGTCTCTGTGTGTCTATCTCTGCCTGCCTGCCTCCCCCCCCCCCCCCCCCCACCCGCCACCCTCTCTCTGTGTCTGTCTGTCTGTCTTTGTATGTTTGTATGTATAGACTTGCGTACATCTGCCCGTCTGTCAATTTGCCTGCCTGTCTGTCTATCTGTCTGTCTGTCTACCTGTCTGTCTGTCTCTCTGTACATATAGGTATAGATCTAGATGTACGTGGAGATAGATGGAAAGATAGATGGACAGATAGGTAGGTCGGTCGGGTGATACATGGAAATCCTTAGAGGACTATCACACGCCAGTGTGTTGCCTTTTCTACGCTTTGTTCTTCTTCTTCTCCTTTTTGTCCTTTGTTTTTTTTGTTGTTGTTTTTTCATAAAAGCCCTCATCATCATATTAACGATCTTCGCCATAATGTTTCTTTTTTTTAATCAGAATCATCATCATCATCATTACCAATCGTCGTCGTCGTTTGTTTTATTGTTGATTTGCTTATTGATCTCTTTACTTATTTATTTATTTTATTTTACTTATTTTTGTATTCTGCTTCTTTTCTTTTTCATCACCTAAATCATCATTATGATTGTCGCTATGGAGGCATTTTAAGCGCCTAAAGGCATATCAGCTGTTGTCCTCCGTTAAATAGTATGATTCTTTGGCGAAAACTAACAAAAAGAGCGAAAAGTTGTTCTTCTAATCACAGGTTATTTTCCTGGAGATCATATCTGTTTTTTCTGTTCTTTTCTTAGGATAACTACTACTTTCCCTGAATGCCCTCAGGAGCACATTTGTGTTCCTTATTTTCTTTGGAATAATAAGTGCTATCTTTGTTTTCCTGAAGAAAATAGGTATTATCGTTTAGAAAACGTCCTTAAAAAGAGAAAACAGCTATGATCGCTATTTACTACAAGTGCTGAGGAGGTCGGCAACACAGGGAAAGAAGGTGTGATTCCCACGAC
>CM065743.1:18199046-18231546 GCA_033310375.1 Conus canariensis
CCAGTGGAGGAATCTCATTTGGCTTTAAGTCATATTTGGCTCTAAAAGGCGGGTTCATGACAATATCATAGGCAGGGTTTTCTGGATTAGCCCTCAGTTTCAGATAGTAATTCATGGAAAGACAATCTCCTTAGCTCCAGAGGGGGTTCACCAGATTCAACATACAAATCTCTTTTGGAGATGTGCGAAGTGCTCCCAGAGCAATCCGCAGTCCTTGATGATGAATTGGATCAAGAGCTTTGAGGTAAGACTTTCGTGCAGAACCATATACCACACACCCATAATCTAGCTTTGGTCTCACCAAAGCCCGATACAATCGCAACAATGTTCGCTTGTCTGCACCCCAATCAGTGTGATTAATAACCTTCAAAACATTCAAACCTGACTGGCAAGATTGTTTAATGTATTTAATGTGAGGCAAAAAAGAAAGCTTATTATCAAAAATAACCCCCAAAAATTTCACTTGTTTGGAAACTTTAATTACCTGACCATTGAGACTGATAGCTAGTTCTAAGACCTGAGATCTTTTCCAATGGAAATGAATACACTCTGTCTTAGTAGCTGAAAACTTAAATCCATTTTCAGTAACCCACTGCTGAACACGATTAACACACAACTGAAGTTGACGCTCAGCTGCAGCCAAAGTTTTCCCCTTGGCAGAGATGGAGAAGTCATCAACAAACAATGACTTATCAATTCCAGACTTTACTGACTGAACGATGTTATTAATCTTGAGATTGAACAGAAGTGGAGAAAGGATGCTAACCTGAGGGACACCCATCTCCTGCTCAAAAGGATCCGAAAAGGTCGAATGAAGTCTAACACTGAAATGCCTGTTAGACAAAAAAATAGCAATAAACATTGGTAAATTACCTTTGAAATCAAGTGCCTTCAAGTCCTGAAGAATTCCATGCCTCCATGTTGTGTCATAAGCGTTTTCTAAATCAAAAAGAATAGAAACTACATGTTCTCAATTAATCAAAGCATTCCTGATAAAAGACTCATATCGAACCAGGTGATCAGTAGTACTGCGGTTGTTCCGAAATCCACACTGGGAAACATCTAAGGCTCCCTGACATTCTAACTGCTATAACAATCGAGAATATACCATTCTCTCCATAGTTTTACATAAACAACTAGTGAGAGCTATATGACGATAGTTGTTAGGATCCGAATGATCTTTCCCTGGTTTAGGAATAGGGATAACAACCGCCTCTCTCCAAGAAGGTGGAAAATATCCTGAACACCAAACATGATTAAACAGAGACAACAACACCTTTAAACCCTCAGCTGGCAAATGTTGAATAAATTGATAATGAATGTCATCTGGTCCAGGAGCTGAGTTGTTGGCTTTCAAAATGGCGTCCTTTAACTCATCCATGCTGAAAACGCAGTTTTAATCCTCAGAACTATCTGGCACGAAGGAACAAGATTTTGACTCCGCTGATCTTTTGATACGCTGGAATTCCTTGCAATAATGATCAGCTGACGAATTTTGATGGATAGTAACAGCTAACAAGTTAGCAACCTCCTTTTTATTAGTAATAATCGATCCGTTTACTTGCAAACATTTTATAACTGATGTAACCGACTTTCCCTTAATCTTACGGATTAGTTTCCAGACTTTCCTTGAATTGACCTTAAAGGACAGATTTGAACAATTTTTTTCCAAGATTCTTTCTTCTTAGTTTTGAAAGTATACCGACACTTAGCCCTACACGCCTGATGTTTAACTTTGTTCCCCACCATAGGAAACCTAGCAAAAAGTCTTTGAGCACCCTTTCTCTTACCCTTCAAAGTTTTGCACTCTTTATCATACCAAGGGGTCTTAACATCATTTGGTTTATCACGGGACTTGGGAATAGCTTCCTTAGCACTCTCTACAATCACTTTTGTGAACTGCAAAACAAGATCATCATAACTCTGCAACAGATTCATAGGCAGTCTACTTAAAATCTGTTGCTGATAAAGACTCCAATCTGCAGAGCGAAACTTCCATGTTTCCCGAGGGGACTCCTGCAATTGCTTCGTAAAATAAATAAAAATCGGAAAGTGATCACTCCCGCTTAGGTCCGAATGAACCTGCCACTCTAAGTCCAAAAATAAGGAAGGGCCGCAAATGGACAAATCCAAGTGAGTCAAAGAACCAGAAGGAGAACAAAAGGTCGGTGAGCCTGAATTCAGAAGACAGAGATCATGATCCGATATAAAATCTTCAAGAACTTTCCCTTGGGAATTGGTGCAGTTACTTCCCCATTGTGGAGAATGGCCATTCAAGTCACCCAATAAAAGAAATGGGCGAGGGAGCTGAGAAATTAAACCATCCAACTGACTCTTCGAAATCACAAAAGATGGAAACAGATACAAACAGCATATCGTAACGGCCTTGTTTAACGAGATACGAGCTGCCACTGCTTCCAGATCCGTCTGAAGTGGAATTTCTGTATGTAGTACCGAATTATGAATATAAAGAGAAACGCCTCTCCTTGAAAAGTCTGCAGAAGCTGGCTTGAGTAAGCAGGAGAAACCAGGAATCTCATGCTTCTTACTTGCAGTTAAAAGGGTTTCCTGAAGAGCAGTTACCGAAGATCTATACTCTGTCAATAATAGCTCAAGGTCCCGACAATTTGCTTTAACTCCCCTTATATTCTACTGGAGTATGTCCATGGTCGGTAGTTAAAAGAAAATCTATCAGCCCTCTTCTCCAGAAACTTCACTGTCCACCAAAGAACTAAAACGGTTCGTCAAGACAAGATCAGAAGCCGATGCTCCTGATAAATTTCTAAGTTGTTTGTTGCCATGCTTGGAATTTGCTCTTACTGGACTGAAACCTGCTGCACCAAATACCTGACTTCGAGATTTTCCCCTAGGAGGGTCTGGAGTCCGAAAAGGACGCTCCTCACTGCGTGCCTGTCTCGTACTGCTGTTATTGGCCTGTGAGCGAGGGGGCGTCTCTTTCCTCCGATCCTTCACCCCTGACCTCTGATCCACAGCACTTTGTACGACTGAAACACCTCTTCCCTCACCAGCAGGGACTGAAGCCTGTTGTACACTGCTGGTCGGAACACTATTGCATTTCTGAGACAAAACCTCAACTGATTGTTCAAGAGTAGTAAGCCGATCCAAAACCGATGATAACAATTCTGTCAATTTCTTCTCCAGAGCAGTGAATGGAGCTGCTCCCAGATCATCACCCGATGACAGGATCGCAGAATCGTTGACCACCTTCTGTGCATAAGTTGCAGCCGAAGGCGTCCTGGCCTCCACTAACCTTCTAGCCTCAAGAAAGGAACATTTCCTCTCAATCTTTTCTTTTTGAATCTCGCATTCCTTTTTCCACACTGGACAACTTTTTGAATTTGCTGGATGATCACCCTTACAATTGACACAGCATACAGCACTTATACAAGATTCATCATGCTTCTTCTGTCCACAGTCACGACAAATCTCCTGACCCCGACAAGCTCGGCTGGAATGCCCAAAGCGTTGGCACTTGAAACAACGCAAAGGAGATGGTACAAAAGGCGTAACTTTCACTCGGACATAACCCACTTTGACAAACTCTGGGGGAGATGGCATAGCAAAAGTCAAGAATAGCGTGTTGGTTTCGATTAAGTCACTTCCTTTAGAGATTTTAACTCTATGGACCTGCAGAACACCCTGACTTTCCATCTCAGTCCGAATTTCTGATTCAGCAACTCCAGCCAAGTCAACACATCTGATTACCCCTTTCGAGTAGTTGAGAAAGGGGTGAATGGAAACCTTAACTGTGATCTGCATGAGTTGAGAACCATCCCTTTTCAGTAGCAGACCGAAATGTTGGACATAACAAAAAAGACAAGATGCAAAGCATATAAAAGTACTCCCAGTTTATCTTGAATACGCATGAGATATTCAATAAAGAGGAAAAACCGTTTTAGGCCGTGATAGCCGTTAGTAACAGCTATTCTGGTAAACATCGGCCATCATCCGTGACCCATAATGAAAATACCTACAAATTTTCAGAAAGATCGGCCAAGTACTTTATGAGATATTCCATAAAGAAGAAAAACCGTTACAGGCCGTTATAGCCGTTAGTAACGGATATAATGGCAAAATAACACATCGGGCATCATCCGTGACCCATAATGAACATACCTACAAATTTTCAGAAAGATCGGCCCAGTAGTTCTGTCTGGAGCGAGTGGAACACATTTTGACCATGGAGGGACACACACACACACACACACACACACACACACACACACACACACACACACACACACACACGCACACACACACACACACACACACACACACACACACACACCACAGAGCATTTCTTCGTTCCCATTCTAAAGTACTCCCTGTTCTACAAGAACTGGGAGTACAAAAAGGAGACAACCGAGCGGTTTTGGGGTCCAGTTTCTTTTTTTTCCCACTTAAATTGTCTCGCGACACAACCTGCCGGCAGTGAGAGAGTAGTGCTGTCTGCAGTTTTAAGGTTTATATGTCTATGTAAAAATATAATATATATATATATATATACATATATATATATATATATATATATATATATATATAAGTTTCAAAATGGAGTGACTGACGACGGAGAACGAAGCAAAATTTAGAAAGAGAGGGTGTTAGTTACCGCCAATGACATTGACAAACAAAGCACATGACAAGACACGATGCATTTCAACCTCTTGGGTCTTCTTCAGGCGAAAAAATAAATCACATTTAACATTTAAGACAGTACAAACAAAGAACGAAAATGACTCATCTGTTGTTGTCCATGTGGTGGGGAGAATAGCCGCTAGGCGGAAATGACAAGGGGGATTATGGGAGAGGAAAAGGAGGGGGGTTTTCATGGAGGGGGGGGTGTGATACGATAGGGTTGTGTGTCTAGTTTAGTGGGGTGGTGTGATATCTTTGTGACGGTTGTGGTAATGGTGGATTGATAATAATGGTAAGGGGGGGGGGGGAGGCAAACTGGAAAAAAAAATATATATATAGAAGGGGTAAATAAGTACATGAACAGAAGAAACTGTTGAAAAAAAAAAAAAAGAAAGTTTAGGTGAATAAAATAAATGATTTCGCTGGGTGATGAAAGAGGTGGTGGTAGTTATGCGTGGGTAGTTGTGAAAGGTGTGTGGGTAATGTTAATGAGGGAGGGAAGGGGATGGAAGATAAATGGCTGATAAGGTATGATTGGGAGGGGGGGAGGGGGGTTGAGAAAAAAAAAAGGAGGAGGGTAATATGTGTGGGGGGGGGGGGAGGGAAGGGGGGCAAGAGAAGGAGAGCTCATATCTCTTCATCCACTATGGGGTGGGGGGTGGGGTGGGGGTGGGAGGTTGGGAGGTTCATATTAATAGTGTTGTTTAAAAAAGTAAACAATGCTGTGGGATGATGTTCATTGTAACAGGTGAAATAATGTGTTGGCATCAATATGCTGCTGTTTGTTGAGAGAAGATAGCAGTGATCAATGAAAAACAGGGTATCATGTGTTGCACACACACACACACACACACACACACACACACACACACACACACACACACACACACACACACACACACACAAAGGGGGGGGGGGAGGGACCACATGTAAACAATGTTCTAGGTAAGTTAAGATCGTGTGATCATAATGAGACTAACTGTGGAAAGTTTTCACACACATATTCATACACACACACACACACACACACACACACACACACACACACACACACACACACACACACACACACAAAGAGGGGTAAAATTATTATCATTAATCAGTCACTGATGGGTGATGATCATATGAGATCAACGGTAGTGTAGGAAGAGATTCTTCTCCGTTCCCTTAGGCAGGAATGGTGGAGGTACTGGCAAGGGCTTCTGTATGGTGAAGGCCCTCCAGTGGTCAATAAGGTTTTGCATTCATCAGTGTGTTGGCAGGCCAGGATTCTTCTTTTGGTGTTGTTGGGACTGTTCCACCGTCATTGGGGCTGCATGGATAAATTGCAGACCTGCCAGGGTGGAGTATTGCAGAGATGTTATGTCATAGTCTGGAGTGCCCGGTTCTCAGTATCACAATGGTAGTCTTCTTCTTCGTTTACTTAGGTCGGAATCCTGGAGGTACTGATGGAGGCTGCTGTATGGTGAAGACCCTCCAGTGGTCAGTATGGTTTTGCACTCATTGGTGAGTTGGCAGGCCAGGTTTCCACTTTGGGCCAAGCTGGGAATGCTCCGCTGTCTCTGGGGCTGCACTGCATTGATGATTTGAAAGACTCACAGGTGTGGAGTATAGTGGACCTGTCATGTTGAGGATAAGGCTCCCCTTACCCTCTTTCTTTTTTTTTCTCAACCCCCCTCCCCCCCCCCCCCTCCCAATCATACCTTATCACCCATTTATCTTCCATCCCCTTCCCTCCCTCATTAACATTACCCACACACCTTTCACAACTACCCACGCATAACTACCACCACCTCTTTCATCACCCAGCGAAATCATTTATTTTATTCACCTAAACTTTCTTTTTTTTTTTTTTTCAACAGTTTCTTCTGTTCATGTACTTATTTACCCCTTCTATATATAATTTTTTTTTCCAGTTTGCCTCCCCCCCCCCCCTTACCATTATTATCAATCCACCATTACCACAACCGTCACAAAGATATCACACCACCCCACTAAACTAGACACACAACCCTATCGTATCACACACACCCCCCCCCCCCCCCCCACGAAAACCCCCCCTCCTTTTCCTCTCCCATAATCCCCCTTGTCATTTCCGCCTAGCGGCTATTCTCCCCACCACATGGACAACAACAGATGAGTCCTTTTCGTTCTTTGTTTGTACTGTCTTAAATGTTAAATGTGATTTATTTTTTCGCCTGAAGAATACCCAAGAGGTTGAAATGCATCGTGTCTTGTCATGTGCTTTGTTTGTCAATGTCATTGGCGGTAACTAACACCCTCTCTTTCTAAATTATATATATATAAAGAGAGAGAGAGATACTCATGCGTGTGTGCAACTCGTGCGTGTGTGTGTGTGTGTGTATGTGAAGCTCACTTTGAGCATGGGTTATATGAATGCAAATTTTTTTGTCATAAATTGCCAACAAATGTTGCTATTTACTTCAAATAAGACGTGTGTGTGCGACGTTTCCTGTTTCTCTCTCTCTCTCTCTCTTCTCTCTCTGTATGTATGTGTGTGTGTGTGTGCGTGAATGTGTGTGTGTGTGTGTGTGTGTGTGTGTGTGTGATGTGTGTGTGTGTGTGTGTGTGTGTGTGTGTGTGTGTGTGTGTGTGTGTGTGTGTGTGTGTGTGTGAAGTCACGCGCTTCAAAATTACGCTGTTAAGACATTTATAATCATCTAGAAAATCCTTTCGAACGAACAATCATTCATTTAGCGAAATTAAAGCGTCACGAATGTGTCCCCAAAAAGAGACTAATAGTTTCAAAGGACGGGCTAAACTTACGAGTTATATTTTGAAAGAGGTTACATACAATTACATCAGATTTTAAACGACCATAGCGAAATACAATTTGTTCTAACGGTATTTTGGACAAGAAATCAAATCAAACAAGCAGAATGTCTACAGAGATTTGGACAGTAGGCTGCATTTCGGTAAGGCTTGGAACTGGTTGAAGTACCACATGACTTCACTGATCAGCAATCCATTCAGAATGACATTCCATCCATTTTAAAAGTTTAGCTTCATTGGATTTCCTCCGTCTTTCCACAACGATGTTGAAAGTATACATGAACGGATTTATGGCGGAATTCAGAGGTAATACAAATATAGCCATGGCTACGTTCATTTCTCCCGGAATCGGAATACCCACCAAGGCCAAAATTCCACACAGACCAATGGGAAACCAGCACATGAAATCGGTCACAGCAACGGTAATCAAGCGTCGAGCAATGGTTATGTCCCTTGTTGCTTTTGCAGTGTTCGTTTTCAAAGCATTTTGCTGTATTGAGTAATAAACAAAGGCCTGGCCAGCCGAGATGAACAAAAACAGAATGAAGTTGAGAATGATTAACACACTGACAGAATAAACTCGTCCTTTGAACTCCTGCCTTGTGATGGGCAGTGGAATGCAAATGCCGGTCTGGCTGTAGAATTCCCAGTGCGATGCTACAGGGAGCAGAGGCAGTAAAGCCAGGAACCAGCCCACTAACCAGGTCAGCAGGCAGGCCACCACAGCTGACGTTTTCTGGAACCGTACGGTGCTGAACGGAAATCGCAGGACGATGAATCTATCCACTGTGATGAGCCAGATGATCAGAGCCGAGACCTCGTTAGACAACAGAGAGAGAAAACCAGCCACCCGACATGTTACGCTGCTTTTCCACGTGTCGTCGTGATGCAGATATCGTCCACGGTACCACTGGTCAGCAACCCCAATCATTGCAATGTAGACACCCATTAGAAAGTCAGCGAGGGAAAGATTGGTGACGAACACACTGTACCCACTTTTTGATGACGTCATGCTTTGCGCGAACAAACGAACAAGAAAACAACACACGTTTCCGGTGACGGATAAACAGCTGATGATCCATAGAAACCCGCGGTATGATTCGAACTGAAGTAAATCTTTGCAGGACGAAATTTCGTCTTTAGGAGCACGGCAAAAAGTATCATCAAATTTACTGGGAAGAATACGGCTGCAGCAGAGTTTGTAGTTGTCTGTAGTTACGACCTTCAAGAAAGAGAGTGCCTTGAAAATGTCTGCTGGAAACGTGTCCACTGGACTTCCCTCCATGTACAGGGCGGTTAGTTTGGCCATGGACTGAAATCCACCGGGGCTGATTGTGTGAATGGACGTGAATGTCAAATTAAGAGTTTGCACTCGTGAAAACCGTACCAAAACTTCAGCATCAAACACCGTCAGCGCAGTGTATGACAGATCTACGACGCTCAATTCAGTCTGTGGAGCAGTACCGGAGACAGGAGCCTTGTAAAGCGAATTTAAGGGATTCTTAGACAAGGATAAATTTTGTAGATTTTTTAGACCGATGAAAGAAGTCACATTTACATGCTGTAACTTGTTTTCGCTGAGATCAAGTATCCGTAGATTGAGAAGTTTCATGTCGGTTAAAGAGGTCAAAGAGCACTTGGCAAGAACCAAGTGAATGAGATATGTCTGATTACTGATGTCAGTCACAGTCAGACTGGAACCTGTGGCGTCCAAAGCCCGAATATGGGAGTACATTGCCAGAGACACCGGCTGCACACACAGAAACGTTTGACCTTGACATAGACATCCTAACGGACATATGATGTCACATGCTAGTTCATCATCATTCATCGGACAATGAGGCCACCCGTCGCACAGGTGGTCACCATGGAGACAGAGTCTGGAAGTCCGGCACCTGAAGAACCCTGGACACTTGACCTCCTCGCATTCCTCTTCGTCCTGGCGGCCAATGCAGTCGAAGACCCCGTTGCATCTGGTGTACACAGGCAGACAGTCGTTCAGTGCACCTGGACAGCGTAATGGGAGTCAGGACAAGGTTCGCTGGAATTCATGGGAGTTGCAGTGAAGTACCCGGGGTCATGGAAACTGATCAAAGCAGGAGACGGGAAGTAGGGCTCATCAACTGAGCGCTGTCTGAACACCGTGCAGTTTTCGTCTGATCCATCATAGCAGTGAGTGGTAAAGTCACACATCTGTTCAAATGGCACGCACTGGCCGCTGGCACAGGTGAACTGTTTGATACAGGGCGGGTGTGTGCAAAACGATTCGTCACTCCTATACGGGCAGTCAACGATGAAATTGCATCCCAAACTGTAGGACAGTGTGGTGACGTCATCCTCGCACGTGAACATGGGTACCGGAAGCTGGCGGGGATCTGCTGGACCCACGTCTTCACTAGAGGGACCGGACGGAGAGGCAGAAAACATGCAGGTTTGTAGGCGACTGTTTCCACATGGATCATATTGATGTGTACCACACTGCAGGAATATGTGTGTCGTGTCACCATCAGGGCACGTCATCAACGTTGGTTGTCCTAACTGCCAGGCAGACCGTGTGGTGGTCAAGGCTACAGGAGTGTACTGATTATAGGTCGTCTCATTCTGAGGTGGTTTGATCTGACAAACTGCGCCGTGATCATCGCTTTCGTCGTCCACGTCACAACTCATTTCGTAAGCACCTGAAGGCCTATGCAGAAGACAGATTTTCCCTTCCACACTTCGATAATAGCCTCGACGAACCGAGTGAAAGAGGGCAGTGTTATCTTCACTCATCAGCGTGTATCGGTACATATTAGGCATGGATAGATCTCGCGTGTACAAACCAAGCCAGATGTTATCCAATCTAAAGTCATGTACTGTGGTGAATTTTCTGATTTCGTCACACCAGCTATACACGCACTTGGGCATGCCTAGAATGCCGCCCACAGAGCTGCAGTATTTGTTGGCTCTTTTATGGATGTCCGTCTCACTTTGATTTCTAGGCAAGTGCTCGACGAATTTGTAACAGTAGTTACAGAGACTGACCAAGCCCTTACAGCCAGGACTGCTGAAGGGGCAGTGTTCTGTTTCATCCCTCCCATCCCGACACTCTGTCTGCAGGTTACACTCGACGTGGTGCTGAAAGCTGGGGTAATAATCCACAGAGCAGTTCCACAAGCCGTCATCAGGGAGCTTTTCTGGCGTTTGACTGGCGGGGAAGAAGGTGAAAAAGAGCCGAAAGCAGCGGGTTTGCTTGCAGAGTCTTCTGGCGACTCGGACACTCAGTGTAGGGACCTCGTAGACCTGAGCTATGTCCGAATATGGATAAGCCCGTGTCCAGAGTCGAGTTAATTTTCCGTCTTTGGCACGGGTGTATAACATGACGCTGGTCGTAAAAGGCACCAGTTCTTGGAAACTGATCATGACGGCATGTTTGTGAGGGACAGTAATCTTTCTCCACAGAGTTCTGGGTAATTCGTTACTTAGATTTTCCTTCGCTGTGACGTATCCAGAAGTGGCGGATGTCATTATCAGGGGAAGCGATTCTGGATCTTAGATGGATTGATTAGTTCCTTTAAAAGATGGTGCTATTGCCTCATGGTTTGGCAATCAGCTATTTCAGTGTAGTTAAAGCAAGAACTTAACCAATTAAGACTTCTTTGTTTTGTGTTACATAATATAGCACTGTATAATTCTATCATCCAACAGATTTTGCAATTGTAATTAGGACTGCTTTCCTTTGGGAGATAAATACGTGTGCCACGTGTACACACACACATACACACACACACACACACACACACACGCGCGCGGCGCGCGCGCGCGCGCGCGCGCGTAAAACTTCAACGAGAACAACTCCTGGCGTGCGTGGAGTCCTGCCTAATGTGCCAGGCATACGCCAGACAGTCCACAGTTGCCTGTCTCATCATTCAAAGGAGTGATAGTCAGACCACCACTTAGGGTCTAGGAGCAAAATAAAAAGGAAGGGGCGAGACTCGCCCTATGTGATGCTACAGACACGGACCTAGATCCTCTTGCTTCCTAAGGAACGCGTGAAAAACCGCTGAAAAGAAACAACACACACACACACACACACACACACACACACACACACACACACACACACACACACACAAGCAAACAAGCAAAAAATTGGTATTCCATATGGGACTACATTAAGAAAGTGTTACCTGAGGACATGTTATATTCTGGGTACCATGACCAAGCATGGACCGGGTGGTTTATCAGGATTCCACACGTGAACATTCGACATTTGTGACCCTCTTTTGTCAACGGCGTTTAGTGTAACCGTCTGCCTTTTAGGGGTAGTTTATTTGCACTTCTTTTGAGTCTCTTTTTTATGTTTGCTTTTGAATTATATAAAGCGCAGCAGATTTACAGTGTTGTAAAGAGACTGAGTCTGCCTTGCATCGTTCTTTTGTTCAGCACAGAGTTACATGGAAACTTTGTTCAGAGATGTCCCACACGATGTAATTACTGAGTTTCTGAGAAGATCATCATTTTTCATCTGATCTGAGCTTTAATGGAAGACATATTTGAACGAAATTTCCGGTGTCTTTTGGGGAGGTGTGTTTTAAAGATTTGTGTGGCTGTTCGTCTTTTTTTTTTTTCTTTGATATGACCGGAGTTGCCTTAACGTGTTGACAACCTTTATATGGTCATTAGCGGTCAGCTGGGCTATAAGCAATATTATATCTCTCTCTAGCTCCAGGAGTTTTAAGGAACTGTACCATGTGACGTCTGTTTAATTGACAATATGTATTTATGCCTTACCATGGTTCTCGAACGTTCGGTTTTATAAATATCTGGGGCTTGGGTTATTTGAGAAGTTTCTCGGGGAGCTGGTTTGGTGGATCTTCATAATCTTGATGGCATGCTCCGAGGCTTTCAGAACGCGCCATAGTAACAAAGATGCTCGGGTGGAAGGGACTGATTCCTTTTGACATACGCAGGCAATATTTGCAAAGCTGGTACATCAAACATGTGTGCTGGTCTGGACATCATACGGGTGTTGTCTGCGTGTTGTTCTGGGAAAAAAGCTCCCCGTTTTCTCTTCTTTCTTTTTTTTTCGTTCCTTTGAGGTTCACCGTTGGTCAGATGTTTTAGTATCTTTCAGTTATCAAGCCCCCCTTGTCTGGAACTCCCTCCCCTCCCATAGACTCTCTCTGCGTTCAAATCTGGTCTCAAAACGCATCTCTTTCAGAAGTCCTTTTGTCTTTATTCATAGCGTACGAGTTAATGCGTGTTTCCCATGCATTCTCCATCCCTTCGCCTCTTGTATGTGCACGCGCGCTTCCGTGCCTGAATGCTTATGTGCTTTTGCGTGTCTGCGTTCGTGTGTGTGCGTTTACACGCGTGGGTTTTTGTTGATTCGTGTTGAGTTTGCCCTTTTGTGTGTGTGTGGGGGGGGGGGGGGGTGCTCCCTTCTGCATGTTTTAAATTGTACCCCGTGCAGTGTTCACGAAATTGGAGGTGGGTGGGTGTGGGGGTGTGGATGGGGGTTGGTTCTTTTCTCCTATTCCCAAATTCTTGTCGAGCGTTGTTCATATAATGTCATGTATGTGGTGTGTGTGGGGTGGCGGTGTGTGTGTGTTGGGGGGGGGGGAGGTGGGGGAGGATAGAGTTGTGTGTGTGTGTGTGGGGGGGGGGGGGGGGGGGGCTTGTGCATCTGTTTTAGTGCTTGCTTTGTGACCTATTGTTTTGATGCCTTTTTCTCAATATTGTGCAGTGTTTATGGAAACTTTTATTTTTCCTGTATTGTGAAGCGCTCTGAGGATGAGTCTTCTTCTCTCATCGAAGAGCGCTATATAAGCTCGATTTATTATTATTATTATTATGCAACCCTTTGAATCTCACCATTAAGGTATACATAATCTGATGGGGTACAACATCTTAGCACGAAAACAGTGTGCATGCTTTGTATTTTGTATTAGACATTCCTTTGGCGCGTGATGGTCAAAGAGAGCGTTGTTTTTTGTTTGTTGTTTGTTTTTGTTTAGCGAGCCCGATCAACCGTCTGGTTGCTATGGATGCCAATATTGGGGATGGGAGTCACTGGAAGAGTAGAAAGATGGTCTCGCTAAGCAGTCTGGACGATTGAACTTTGTGCAGCAGTTGAAGATGATGTCTCTAGAGGGAGAAAAACTGAGGTTATATTTTTTTTTGTAAAATTTTACAGCAGTTACGATAGTCACAGTAATAGTCATAGCCGTTGGAGGAAGTTTCATGCCACAGATCATTCTGGCTGGCTCCAGCTCTTTTTTTATTATTTGTTTTTAACATGAAGTAGAACAGACCCGTCAGTGAAACATTTGTCGTTTTCAGTACAGGAGTTGCTAATGTTTTCCTTCACATAGACAGCAAAGAGACAATAACTATCTCCTTTGGGGAGGGCAGCGATAAACGTTTTTGAATCTTGTGCATAGGGATCACGATTCAAGAGAAGAGATATTGTGTGTATGAGTGAGTGAGTGAGTGAGTGTGTGTGTGTGTGTGTGTGTGTGTGTGTGTGTGTGTGTGTGTGTGTGTGTTGTGTGTGTGTGTGTTGTGTGTGTGTATGGTGTGTGTTGTGTGTGTGTGGTGTGTGTGTGTGTGTGTGTGTGTGTGCACGCACGCGTGCGTGCGTACGTGCGTGAGCGCGTGCTGTGTGTGTGTGTTTGTGTGTGTGCTTGTTTGTTTGTTTTAGTGTGTGTGTGGTGTGTGTGTGTGTGTGTGTGTGTGTGTGGTGTGTGTGTGTGTGTTAATATTACCAGCAGGTTACGGGGTGTTCTGTAGAGGTAGCATCTCTGGTGGGGGTGCTTGCCAAGTCTTTCGTAGGGCAGCACATCCATCTTTGGTCCTCACTCGGCACTCAGCCCTCACCTGTGGCTCCCTGTAGTTGTTAACATGCGACAGCGGCCACGTCCCCGAGCAACAACTTTGGCAGGCTGGCAGAACCAGGTGACGATAGCTGATGGGTCTCAAATCCTTGGTGAAATAGGGCTTGTGTCACCGATCGGCGGTACTAAACTAGTACGTCCACGTGTTTAAGAGTGGTGTGGATTCAAGATATAGAGCGTGTGCGCGTATGCGTGCGAGTGTGTGTGTGTGTGTGTGTGTGTGTGTGTGTGTGTGTGTGTGTGTGTGTGTGCGTGCGCGCGCGCGGGGTAAGACTGGGGTTTAGTTAGCTAGAGTTAGGTTAAGTTCCTCAGGGTTAGGTAGAAAGATTAGGCTAGGTAGGAGGCTGGGGAAATAGGACATACAATATTCTTTCATTCCAGTCTTCACTTATTGAAGGAATGGAATGGAAGCGGGAGGTTGGTTTCGTTCCCGATTGTTACCCTTTTGTTACTTTGGTTCTACACCAGAGAAGGCGGGGCAGGATGTCGGCTGTTGTTGTGTTGTCGGGTCTGTGAGTTGTTGTGGTAAATTGTCGTGTTGTTGCACGAGCAACAACTAGTCCGTTGGTCAGGTGTGTCAGCTCTGCGGAGGGATACACTGCTCTGACCAATCGTTGTTTTGTGTGGTGAGTAGAGTTCGCTTGATTCCGACCAGGGCGGAATGCGTTGGGGTAGCTTCACTTCGGTCCCTGGTGTTCGTCGGAGTGGACGTACTCCTTGTAGGTGCGGCGGCAGCGCCGTTAGTTTTGAAGAGTGACTTCGAGTCATAGTTAGTGCCAGGTCCTCGTCGGGGTTGGGTGCCCTTGGCCTGTGCTGAGTCGGTGTCGTCCTTGTTGGCAGCCACTTCAGCCAGTTGCAGAACTGGTGTGGTTGAACGTCTGTCTGTCCAGTTGTGTCAGCAGGTATCCTGCTCCGTCCTGAGGCTGGGGCCAGATCACCGCAGTCTACTGCCGCGTGCCGGCAGGTGAGCGGCGCTTTCCAGTGCCTGTTGTTTTTCCGGGAGAGGGAGACCACCCAGGCCGTCTGCCTTCTGTGGGGCAGCTCTCCTCCGGCTACCGTTGCTCTTCCGGGAGTTCTCCGGCACTGGTTCCTCGTCCCGGTTTAGGCGTCCTGTGAGAGGGTGCCGCACCAGGCCTTTTTCCACCCTTGGTGTCCGGCGGGGCCTTCAGAGGAGGAGGCGTCCTACGAGCCCCGGACCCGTCGAGAGGGCGCCTGGTGTGTGTGTGTTGGGTGTCGTGCCCATCGCGGGGAGGAGTCAGACTGCGGGAAGCCACGGTCAGTGCCGGGGTGCAGAGTCTTCGGGGAGGGTGTCGGCCCGCGGAGGAGCCACGGACAGCGCCGGGGTGCAGAGTCTTCCGGGGAGGTGTCAGCCTGTGAGGGGCCACGTACAGCGCCGAGGACTGGAGCTTTCCGGGCCGGGATGGGTTGTCTCATGTTTGTGATAGAAGGGGTGTAGCGTTAGGCAGTAGGGTTAGGGGTGTTAGCTACTGCCTCCTTTTAGGACGTAGTGGCCGGCACAGTGTAGGGTACTTGTCGTTGCCTCCCTTAGGGACGCAGCGACCAGTTTGGTAGTGGTCCCGGGTTAAAAGAGAAGGGTGAGTCCTGGGGAGAGGTGTGGGTGGTAGCAGTCGTTAAGAGTTTAGAGTCCCTTTGGTAAATCCTTGTCCTAGTAGTTAGTCACCACGTGTGCGGCTATCGCTGTGTCCCCAGGTCACAGTGATATACTGTAACTGGTGTTTTAGGTTAGGTTAGGGTCTTCCAGGTCATTATAGTAGAGTAGGGTGAGTCAGCGGGAATTGGGATACTTGTGTGCAGTTGTGGATGTGTGTGAGTGGTGGCGCCATGGAGTGTGTGTGAAATAAAGAAGCGTGCGTGATTGTAAAACTGTATTAGTGTGCTGTGTTGTCTGACCTAGTGTGTGATAGGCGTGGGTAAGGGTGGTGGGGCCGTCCGGCTTAGCGACCGTGACAGCTTGTCTACCGAAGCATGTGAAGACTTGGCTGGGTGGACTGTGGGGAGGAAATCTGAAACTGAATCAACGTGCAGAAAAGCGACCCCCAGCAATGCATTGTGGCATGCCTAGAGCATGGTGAGACACAAAACACATCATGGTCATCCACTGCTTCTGTCTCCGTCTCCAGCCGTCTTGACCCTGTCTTGCAGCTGGACTCAGATGGTTTGCACGAGAGAGTGAGGTCAATGAATTGCGCAACTCTTCCTCACTTAAAACATAGTCACTGCGCAAGTCACTTCTATCATCCTCATCATCATCCATCCTTGTTCACCATATCCCTGTTTCATTCCCAAGTCCGGAGGCGATGGGCGAGCGACGAAGCGGCAGGTGTGTGTACACTGGCAGCTGTGGCCACAAACCTGCACACAGGCGGCTCAGGCCATAGGGTCGTTCTCCACTGAACTGGAACAGCCACCTATACGACCCTTTTTTAAGATAGCACTGCTTACCTCCATAGCATGAGGAAGGGGCTAGAAAAGGTGTCCTAAACATTGCCTGCCCCATTCTTCCCTGGCCAGCCAACCGCAGCTCGAGGGAACCCTATAACAGCGATCACAACTCAAAGAAGATGAGGATTGTTCCTCTCACCCTTGGCACATGGAATGTGCGCACCCTCCTGGATAGAGATGATGCAAACAGGCCTCAGAGGAGACACAAGCTTTAACTGGAAAAGAACTCGCCCGGTATAACATCGACATCACAGCCTGGAGTGAGACCTGGCTTGCGGGTCAGGACGAACTTTGTGAAAGGGCCTCTGGCTGTACCCATTTTAAGTGGAAGAGAAAGTGTAGAGCGACGAGAGGCTGATGTTGGCTTTGCAGTGAAGACAGCTTTTGTTGGCAAGCTAGCTGGACCTCCAAAAGGAGTGAAAGACAAGCTGATGACCATGACCCCCCCCCCTTTTTTTTTTTCATTGGGAAAGAATCACTTGACAATTATAAGCACCTATGTGCCGACCATGACCAAGCCAGATGATGTGAAGAACAAATTCTACGTGGATCTTCACTCTATCATTGCTGCTGTTCCGAAAGCAGAAAGGCTCTCCATACCTGGTGACTTCAACGCTAGAGTAGGTTCTGACAGCGACTCCCGGGAAAGTGTCATCGGCAAACATGGAATAGGCCACTGCAACTGTTGCTACTCCAGACCTGTGCTGAGCATGAATTACTGCACACCAGCACTCTTCCACCTTCCTACCGAAACAAGACATCATGGATGCATCCCCGCTCCAAGCACTGGCATTTCATTGACTACGTCATTATCAGGAAGACTGAGAAGGAGGATGTAAGTCACCAAATCCATGTGCGGTGCCGAATGCTGGACTGACCACCATCTCATAGTAGGCAAGTTTAACATCCAGATCCAAACCAGGAGATGCCCACAAGGCAAGAAGGCTCCAAAGATGGCTTAATGTCACCGAGCTGAAGAACACCGGAACCAAGCAGCTGTTCATAAATACTGTGGAAGAATGCTTGGAATCTGCCTCTCAGGACAACCAAAACGTGGAAACCAACGGGTGGACCTTCAGAGAATTTGTCTACAACACTGCTGCAGAGATTTTGGGACCAGCAGGTAAGAAACACAAGGACTGGTTTGGTGAGAACTGCGATAACATCCAGCAGCTACTGGATGAGAAAAATCTACCCAGAAGTTACCTCAGTGACACCAAGTCCATGTAGAAAAAGATGCGTTCAACATCTTATGCAGAGCAGTTCAAGAGAAATTACGAAAGATGCAAAACACATGGCTGAGCAACAAAGCTGAGGAGATCTAAGGATATGTTGACAGGCATGATATGAACAACTGTTATGATGCCTTAAGAGAAATTAATGGACCTACAACATCAGGTTCATCCCCTCTGCTCAGCGTTGGTGGAAACGCACTGATCACTGACAAGGAAAATATATTGAAACGCTGGGCGGAACATTTCAACAGCGTACTGAACCGTGCTTCATCTGTCAGTGACAAAGGCATTGACCGACCTCCTCAAGTGCCCACCAACGAAGAAACAGATGAACTACCAACCTTCACGGAGACCCAGAAAGTGATGAGTTTGCTGTCCAGTGGCAACGTTCCTGGCTCAGACTCCATACCTGCTGAAATCAAAGAAGAAGCCTCAGCTCTGACAGAAAAGCTTCAACATTTGTATCTTCTGATGTGGGAACAGGAGACGATCCCTCAGGAGTTCAAAGATGCATTCATAATCCACCTGTACAAGTGTAAAGGGAACACCAAGGTTTGTGACAACCACCGAGGCATATCCCTCCTTCCTATAGCAGGCAAGATACTTGCCAGGGTTCTGCTGAACCGCCTTATAACACACCTTGAGCAAGAGCTTTTGCTGGAGAGCCAGTGCGGCTTCAAAAAAGACAGAGGAACCATTGAAATGGTATTCGCTGCTAGACAGCTCCAAGAAAAGTGTCAGGAACAAATGCCGACCTGTTCTCCACCTATGTCAACCTGACCAAGGCCTTTGATACTGTCAATAGGGCCTGTGGAAGATAATGGTCAAATACGGATGCCCACCGAAATTCATCTCTGTGAAGCGGCAATTCCATGATGGCATGCAAGCCCGAATACAGGACAATGGAGAGACATTTAACACATTCCCTGTCGCAAATGGCGTAAAGCAATGCTGTGTTTTAGCACCCACTCTGTTCAGCATCATGTTCTCTGCAATGCTGACTGACGCCTTCAGAGAAAGAGACGTTGGCATCGACACCAGATTCGGAACAGATGAAATCCTGTCTAACCTAAAAAAGCTCCAGGCAAAAATTAAGGTTATGACAGACATCATCAAGGGATTTTCTGTTCACTGATGGCTGTGCTCTCTATGCTGGCTTAGAAACTAACATGCAATCCAGCATTGACAAGTTTTCCTTAACCTACGCCAACTTTGGTCTCACCATATATACAAAGAAGATGGAAGTTATGTATTAACCCTCGCCAGGCAGACCATATGCTAAGCCTGACATCACAGTCAATCGCTGCAGTGAGTAAATTCACCTACCTTGGCAGCACACAGTCCCAGAACGACACCATCGACGATGAAGTGACCATCTGAATTGCAAAAGCAAGCCAACCTTTGGCAGACAGCACACCAATGTTTGGAATAGGAGAGGCATTAATCTAGAGACCAAGATCAAGGTGTACAGAGCAGTTGTTCTCCTGTACGCATGTGAAACGTGGACAGTGTACCAATGGCATGCCAAGAAGCTGAATCACTTCCACGCAACCTGCCTCAGAAGATTGTCAGACATGAAATGGTAGCACAAAGGTGCTTGACCAAGATGACCTGCCGAGCATCCGCACCATCCTGATGCTGTCTCAGCTTCGATGAGCAGGTCAAGTAGCTCGCATGCCAGATCATCAGCTACCCAAGAGACTCTTCTATGGTGAGCAGCAACAAGGTGTGAGTTCCCATTGATGTCAGAAGAAACGCTTCAAAGACACTCTCAAAATCTCCCTGAAAGCATCAATCATTCAATGGGAACAAACTGTTGTAGATCAAGCTAGATGGTGCTTCTCTATCCACAAAGGCGCCGGTTTATGTGAAGAAAGGAAGACGGCTG
The DNA here is from genome assembly GCA_033310375.1 of Conus canariensis. Lineage (NCBI taxonomy): Eukaryota > Metazoa > Mollusca > Gastropoda > Neogastropoda > Conidae > Conus > Conus canariensis. The sequence goes on from CM065743.1 coordinate 18,218,960, forward strand.
CAGCGCAACAAAAGAGACAGGCAAGGAAAGCCCGCTGCAGCAATCAAGTGTAGATCTTCCACATTCCCTGTCCAAGCTGTCACTGCATATTCCGTGCACATAACAGCTTGATAAACCCCAAGATGACTGAGGTGGTTCTCGTCGACTCGATGGACGAACAACAGACAAATTACCAGCAGACATCCATTTCTTATTAGCACAATGTCGTCTATTTGGTAGAAAATGAAACACTCCAATGTTACTTGAACATAGGTCAAAATACGAGTAAATACAAAACCAAAGTATTAAGTAACGCAAATTCTATTCATAGCATAAGACAGACAAATACACTTTCGACAGATATGTCCTTTTCAGACGTTAAAAACATTAACAAAAACAAAAAGCAGTGAACAATGCTCCCCTGATAGCGTTCGCCATGAGAATCGTTCCTTCTTATTCTATCTGGTGTCGGGGGAGAGCTGTGTTGTGCCTTTTGTTTTAATGTTCGTAACGTCTGAAATTCTGAAGCTGGCTGGTATGAGAAGGGCGTTGTTTTGTACTTTTTGTTTATCATTTGTAACGACTGAAAATATTCTGACTAGTATGAGGGTTCTGTTTTGTATATTTCGTTTACTGTTTGTGACGTCTGAAATTCTCATGCTGAACGGTTTGAGGAGGGTATTTCCTACATTTTGTTTACTGTTTGTAATTTCTGGAATTCTCATGCTGACTCGTGTGGGGTGATTGAAGGAGATAAAGCCAGACGCCAAGTATTTGACTGGGAGGAGGGGGAGGCTGGAGGTTCCCCGATGGGAGGCAAAAGCATCCTGTAAGCATGAAGCCTTTCCACATCAAAGTTATCCCAGCAACGTATGCAAGGCTAGAACAGCTTTCAGTGAGGTCTGTCTCCCTCAATCCTTTTAAACTAAAATGGGGCATCCTATCTGGTCCCAAATACGTAGGAATCCCTGCTGGAGGTGTGTGTGTGTGTGTGGGGGGGGGGGGGGGGGGGGGGCAACGAGAACTGTTGCGTCAACTTTGAGAGAGCCAAAGATGGTAATGTCCTGGGTAACCCACGACAAAGGATCCTCTAAAGGAAGGAGTCCACTTGATTCCTGGCTGCTCCAAGCTGGTGAATCACTCCAAGGCGCACGGCTTTAAACACGACAGTCCTGGAATCTTTGACAAGAGGCGGCCATCCAATTCAGAAAGTGCCATGAAAGGGCAATGACAATCAGTATGGCAGGCCATGGAGCAGTTGGTGGCACACAGGGCAGCTGGACCTGGTTAAGTGGCTGCAGATGGAGAGTCACCCAATCCACATTGATCACACCTGCATGGTGGACAGTCTGCAGGACACGAAGGCAGCCTGTTGTCGCTACATCGGAAAACCTGTGTCACGAGTCTGGCTGTATCAGCAAAGTTCCGTGATCATTTTCCTTCACGGAGAGTTGGTTGACCGCTGGCTGTACAGATGGATCCAAAAGAGAGCCATTGCTGGCGAGACTCCTGACCTTTAGTCTTAGAACCAGAGCAGCACCTCCTGTAGATGAACCCCAGTACCTAACAGTCCACCACTACTCAATGAACCCCAGTATCCAGACCTGCATCTGGACATGGCAGTTTGGGCGATGGATCTGCCGTCAGACTTGCGTTTACAATCCGTTCTGGACAGAACTATCACTGGAACAGAAGAGGTCCAGCTGATTGATACTTGTGCCTCCTTTGTGACTCAGCCTTTTACCCCTTTCAAGAGACCCTCAGCCAGGTTTCCTATCCCATGGTAGTGGCAGCTGGGCTTCATCTAAATAATTACTCACAGCTGAGGAACCGATCTAGTCGGCGAGGGTGGTTGATGTAGGAAAGGTTAGTTGCCTTGTGCCAACAGGTGGCGATTCTTCAGCGGATCTTGCCTTGGTCATCACGTCCATTGCCACTCACATCCGTGAATTGTCCAGTGAAAGTGGGGGCGATTCGTAACTACTGATGCAACGTCTGGTCAGAAGTAAGCGTGAAGAAGTGGATGGAGATCTCCCCCAATCCGTACTTTGGTTCGCGTATCCTTCAACCAGTGGCAGACGACAGCACTGTGAAGAATCAGTTTGGGTCAGTTGGGCATTTACCGTCGATGGAGACAGCTGAACACCACTGTCAGTAATGTCATTTCCCTCTGTGTAAATCAAGAGGCGATCCGAATTCTTACCTGGGTGACTCGAAATTTCATTGCTTCAGTAACTGACAAGCGTTCTTGAACTGACACTCACGACTTCCAGTGACTCAGGAGGCGCCAAGACTTTATGCTATCTAGAAGCTCCAGACTTTCAGTGACTACGGAAACAACCAGGGTTCGTGCTCAGAGGCTTCAAGACTTGTTCTAGACCAGAACGCTCAAACAAAATGAAAGGCTTTTCTCATTACAGTCTCTAATAGAGGCAACATGTCGCCCACACCGATGACGAGATGCTGCTGAACATAACATCATGCATTAATGGGGCAACACTCTCGACAAGGCGGGAAAGAATCCCACCTAATGTGAGTTTCAGGAACCTCCCACCAACAATAGCTAGGCTGACAGCTATCTGCAAACTTATGATGCCACCAAAAATAGTCTTTCAGGTAACAGGGAAACTCGACATGAATCGAAAGGACTGTTACATCAAGTACCCAGACAACGAACATGCTGATATCAAGGACAATAAGAAAGCCGAAGCATTATGTTATCCTGTTCTGGGAACCCAAGTGACAAGTACACACAGTGAAGAAGAATGGGCTTTGAGTCAATCCTTGAAAGATCCATGAGGCATTAAGTTCAATCTAAGCAGCTTCTAGTCTAAAACGAGGATCTTAACGGGACTTCTTATCTTGAAGGAAAAAATTTTCCTCAGGCAGGCAAACGGGAACAATCATGCGATTGACGTCATCTGGAGGAAACCAAACCAAAAGAGAAGTGCCAGAGCATTTGCATAAGCTGGCCAACGATTCTGGCAAGCATCTGATAGAACAAACAAAGGATATACATCATGGAACTTCTGTGTGACTTTCAGGAGGTTTAAACTATGAATGATTTCGAATTGGAGAATGTTACCGACATGACCACCCAACTGATACCAGAGATATCAAGCCTGCGAAATGGTGAAAGCTGCACAATCAGCTGTGCCTGTAGGGGAAGAGGACGCTCACATAAAGAAAATGCTGGAGGCTGGCGTCATCCAGGAATCTGAACCAGGGTGGGCATTGGCAACAGCACTTATCCGAAAGGACAGGACAGTACAGTCGGGTGTCGACTACCAGGCTCTGTAGAGGAAAGATTGAAAAGGAAAGCTTCCTCATGCCAGATGCTAAAGAGAGTCTGGACACACTGTCAGGTAGTACTTTCCCAAATTCTATCTATCTATCTATCTATCTATCTGTCTGTCTGTCTGTCTGTCTGTCTGTCTGTCTGTCTGTCCGTCTGTCTGTCTGTCTGTCTGCCTGTTGTCTGTTGCTGTTTCATCTTGCGTGTCACTCCACAGCCGCTGTTCCTGTCCACAATTTCAAACTGGATTGTCCCATCGTGGCACTTGCAATCAGAAAGGAGGTTGAATGTCGTGAGGCAACCTACCAGGAAGACACCACACTGCTGCCATGTCATCTCTCAGTGGTGGTCAGTGGTGCGTGTGTTCTTATCCACCATACGCATGGTACTGACCAAACCCCCCTACAGTCCCTTGAACTCGCCGGTACCAGCCACCTCCACACGAACTCACCAAGACCACAGACGTGAAGAGGAAATCAAAATTGAGGTCCCCACGACAGTAGGGCATGAAGGGCCACAGTATTGGAGACTGTAATTTATAAGATTGATTGATTAGGATGAGAATACTGAAGATGATGGGACGGAGTTCCATTCTAGTCTAAGATTGCATCACAGAGTGCACTCTACACTTGATTTCATATATAATCTTGGGTCAACCAGGCCCGAGAGATACAGACACCTCTAATGTTGGCCAGAAAACTTGACTACAATCCTCAGAGGCTCATCCATTAAGAGGATAAAACTCGATTGTGTGGTTCTCGCCTTCCCACTCGAGTCCATAGCAAGCTCAGCTTACATACATTTGAACGAACGGCTCTAATGGAAATCGAATCTGCAACCTCCCAGTCGACAATCCGCGACGCTAACAACTCTGCCACGAAGGCTGGTAAAAACTGTTTACAACGTGTACTACTTGTTGAAAATGAAACGATCGGACAGAAAGAAAACAGCATTTCTTACCTCACCATGTACAGCCTGTTTGGACATGTCAGAAGAGGTTCGGGGCATACCAATGCGCCAGCAAGATTCTTGTCTGAAGAAAATCCTGTCCTGGGAGGCCTGATATGAAAGACAATGTTTGTCTTTCTGAACGACTTTCTGGTTTTAGGAAAAGAATTCTGAAGATCATCTGAAAATCCTGAGGGAAATGCAGCAACGGTTTTGACAACATGGCGTCAAGCTGAAGCCCAAGCAATACCTACTCTTCAGCCAGAGCTGCAGGTCCTGGGCAGGATGCTCATCAAGAAACTTGATTGGTTCGTCTTACAAAATATCCAGATGTTGATGAACTCTTCTCCTCCATTACCTGCGTGGGGAGTCACTGGGGCACCGCACTGAAAGAACTAATTCACCTGGTCCCTCCAGTGTTGTTGGCAAAGTGCTAAGGCGTGGTTCTGTGCAAATGTTTTTTTCCGGTCAACTCTGCAATGTTTGTCAGTCCATCGCTTCTTCTGTCTTCCTCTCTGTCTCCCTCTTTCAACAGTTCCTTGGAGGACTGTTTCAGCAAGGCCATTGTTATACTCACAGACTTTTCTCTTTTTGACTGAAATCAGTAGATCTTTATATGACCCTAAGTGTTGAATGGTGAGATTCTAAAGGCAGTGAACCTACCACCAACCAGGCAGACGGTTTACCGTCAATACAGGCCACACCAGCATCACACGATTCTTGCAGTTCCAGAAAGGGAGCTGGTCAGATGGTAAGTAAGTAATGTCGCTTATAAGCCAGCCGGCTGCAAAGGGCCATATCAGGGCTGTCACCATGTTGAAGTCAACACACACACACACACACACACACACACACACACACACACACACACACACACACACACACTTGATTCCTTGAGGAACATAGGGCCGCGACGACACTCCTCCAACGCACGCGATTTTGGCAGGTCCTTCTTAGCTGGGCCCACGTCATTCCGGTGGCTTTCACGTCAGCGTCGACACTCCTGCGCCAAGTCCGTTTTGGTCGACCCACTTTCCGCTTTCCCACCTTCTAAAAAGACACTGGAAATTTTGTTAAAAATCTTTCCACCGTAAAACTTTATTTTCTTTAGATCAGATGAAAAATGTTGACCTTTTTCAGAAATTCAAGGATCACATCAAACGGGACATCTCCGAGCACGGTGTTCATGGAGTATGCTGCAAAGTGTTGATGTCTCACATCCTGCAAGTCCCAGCACTCTAAAAGAATGCGTTTCACTGTGAGTGGTACATGGCAGTTGGATGCTGGCCAGATGGATGGATGAGCTTTTACAATGGAGATGTGGAAGCACTCTCAGAGGTTCCAGATGCTTTGACTCTTTGTCCATCTTGAGTTGCAGGCTTTCAGCCTAGAGGTTTGCTTGCGTTGGTGACGCTGGCTCTGCAGAAGAGCAGACGAACAGTGGGGCAAGTTCACTCAGACTGTGGACAAAACTAGAACCAGATGGGGAGAAGCTTGAGAAGCAGACACTCGAGGGAGCAGATATCCAGAGAGACGCAGGTAAGGTAACAGTCAAAGGGAAGGCCAGTTCGAGAGACAGGAGCGAAGATACCATGTAAATTGCAAGGTCGTGTCTTCAAAGAAGAAGACTTCCAGATCTTTCATACACAGTTCTGCGGATACTTATGTCAGAGGTAAGAATTTCTTGACCCCTCTGTCCTGGATTCCGTCTTTCTGCAGGTTCAACAGGAAGCATGACAGTTCCTGTCCATTTTCGCTTCATCCTCCTGTAAGTCAAACAGATGCCTTAGCTGGCTCCTGTAAGTCAAACAGATGCCTTAGCTGGCTCCTGTAAGTCAAACAGATGCCTTAGCTGGCTCCTGTAAGTCAAACAGATGCCTTAGCTGGCTCCTGTAAGTCAAACAGATGCCTTAGCTGGCTCAAGTTCTCTGTATTCCGTGGGAGATTATTACTCGTCTGGCTGACCTTGGTGCACTACAAGAGCGCATCTGACTCTGTTCTGGCCTGTTTAGGTGGCAAACCCGAAAGTTTTCTGGTGTCCTTTCAAACTAGTCGGCAGCTCACTCAGGGGATGCATCTGACAGTACTTTGACACATGCAGAGAGTGCACCTGCAAGTCACTGGGTGTAACGCATGTAAACTGTAATCAGCCTGCTGACAGCAACACTGGGATGATAGTCCTACGTTTCTGAACTGATTGCTGTGCGTTGTAAACATGAGTCAGTTGTGAATCAGGCAGCAAGCAGTAAAGACGTTTGAAGTATCACACAGTCTTCGGAGTCGATTGCTTAGAGAACAAAATACCCGGTATGCCCTGGGTGTACACAGGCCAGTTCATTCCCCTGCTGGTTTTCCGAGCCTCCCGCTTGGGCTCTTGACAGACCAAGATGCCTTGGCAGAGGGCTGATGGCTTTGCAGGGAAATAATGGCATACAGAGAATACCACCCCTGTCACCCAGCCAACAGTTCTCTCGGGTAGGACCAGATCAACCACAGAGGAATTCGAGGATGGCCTCCACAACGTCCACCTGCTAACAAATCTTGATTGCCACGTGCAGTGAGTCTCAACCAGGGGAGAACCACACTTGGCATAGGATCATTTAAATTTTATGAGCTTAATGGAGATGGGAGAGCTTACACCAGGAATAATTTTGATTTCACTCGGGAGCTCACCCCCTAGGTCATCTATAAGTCAATTTGCACACCACCTCGGAAAACGCCCGAGCAATAAACCCAACGGCTCTCCTCATCACCCGGGTGGTTATCTGTAAGCTGAACGAGTCATCGGCACATTCAAGAGAGCACTGCCAGTCCCTTTGTTAGTCCTACTGGAAGACAGAATTCTAGCTGGACAAGCCCAGCAAATAAAACCGGAGGCCAGGTGTTTACTAAGGGGTGATTGGACCGAAAGGGGAGTGGAGAGGGGGGGGGGAGGGGGGTCACGGAAGGTCAGAGCATCCTGTAGGCGTTGAATCTCTCCACATCAAAGCCACCCAGCGAGGTATTCAACAGCAGTGCAGTTTCCAGAAGGGCCTGTCGCATTTCACAAACCAAGTTTTAGAAGCCAAGGAGGGGCATCCCATCCGGTCCGACCAGCAAAGCAAAAGGAAGGGAGACCTCAAGGGAGCCGTTACAGCATCGACAAAACTTTGACAGGTAATGGACATACCCTAGGTGACCCTATCACGGGATCCTCCAAAGCAGGGGAAGGGAAGTGTTTGGGCTCTGGCTGCACTGAGCCAGCGAATTACCCCAATGCAGTCGGCTTTTTTTTTCTGCGTATGCAGGCTGATACTCCCGTGGACACTTCCTGCACAGACAGGCAAGGATCAATCCTATCTACCAGCAAAGGGAGTGGAGTTTTGTGTGTATGACCGTTTTTCATCCTGCCATTAAGGCAGCCATACTCCAGCCTAGGGGAAGGTGCATGCTATGTGTAACGTGTCATCCATACCAATGGCCCAAGTGGCCTTCTCTTTGAAAGATGGTGATGGGATTTGACATGTGTGCACGATGATATGCTTGCGTTCACACACGGAACCTCGGTTTATAGTCTCATTTGAAGGACTGTATGGGGAATGGAGTCAGAACCAATGTTAACTCCGATGTAAAAATCCACCTGTACCGAAACGGCCCGGCGGAGATTCGAACCCGCAACCCCAGAATCACCAAGATTACAAGTCTGGTGCTCTACCACAAAGCTATTTTGGCCCCGAGTCGGGTTTAAACATTTATCTTCCTGGGATCTTTAAGAAGAGGTTGTCCTCCGACGCTGAATGTTGTGGTGAAAGGGCAGTGTAAGAGATGGAGGTAGACTATGGGCTGGATGGCTGTTGAGCCAGGCAGCTGGACTGACCTGGTTATGTACCTGCAGGTGTAGAACCTCCTTACCTGTGTTGACCCCACCTGTTTCACGGAGGGTCAGCAGGGGTGACTACAGTTTTTTTTTTTTGTCACTACAATGGGAAACCAGCATCAAACGTCTGCTGGCGGTAACGGCAGAATCAGCGGCCACCCTCGTTCGCTGACGGGTGTTTTGTCTGTTGGCTGCACAAACGGGTCCAAGAGAACGTCAATACTGCTGAAAAATCTACCCGACACCCATGGTCCTCGAACAGAGCGGCAGCTCCCTCCCATGACCCCCAGTATCCACCAGTATCCGGCAGTATCCGATGACTCCTTGGATCAAGGCTTTACGTTCCCGGTATCACAGGCCTCTGACGTTCCTTAGTATTCAGGGCCTTTGACGTTCCCTGGTATTCAGGGCCTTTGACGTTCCCTGGTATTCATGGGCCTTTGACGTTCCCTGGTATTCAGGGCCTTTGACGTTCCCTGGTATTCATGGGCCTTTGACGTTCCCTGGTATTCAGGGCCTTTGACGTTCCCTGGTATTCATGGGCCTTTGACGTTCCCTGGTATTCAGGGCCTTTGACGTTCCCCGGAATTCAGGGCCTTTGACGTTCCCTGGTATTCAGGGCCTTTCACGTTCCCTGGTATTCAGGGCCTTTGACGTTCCCTGGTATTCAGGGCCTTTCACGTTCCCTGGTAGTCACGGGCCTTTGACGTTCCCTGGTAGTCACGGGCCTTTGACGTTCCTTGTATTCACGGGCTTTTGACGTTCCCTGGTATCCACGGGCCTTTGACGTTCCCTGGTAGTCACGGGCCTTTGACGTTCCCTAGTATTCACGGGCCTTTGACGTTCCCTAGTATTCACGGCATTTGACGTTCCCTGGTATTCAGGGCCGTTGACGTTCCCTGCAATTCACGGCCTTTGACATTCCCTAGTATTCACGGGCCTTTGACGTTCCCTAGTATTCACGGGCCTTTGACGTTCCCTGGTATTCAGAGCCTTTGACGTTCTCTGGAATTCACGGCCTTTGACGTTCCCTAGTATTCAGGGCCTTTGACGTTCCCTAGAATTCACGGGCCTTTGACGTTCCCTGGTATTCAGGACCTTTGACGTTCCCTGATATTCAGGGCCTTTGACGTTCCCTGGTATTCACGGGCCTTTGACGTTCCCTGGTAGTCACGGGCCTTTGAGGTTCCCTGGTATTCAGGGCCTTTGACGTTCCCTGGTATTCAGGGCCTTTGACGTCCCCTAGTATTCAGGGCCTTTGACGTTCCTTGGTATTCACGGGCCTTTGACGTTCCCTGGTATTCACGGGCCTTTGAGGTTCCCTGGTATTCAGGGCCTTTGACGTTCCCTGGTAGTCACGGGCCTTTGACGTTACCTAGTATTCACGGGCCTTTGACGTTCCCTGATATTCACGGGCCTTTGACGTTCCCTGATATTCGCGGGCCTTTGACGTTCATGTCCACTTGGAGAAGGCAGCTTGAGCGATCCGTTGGCCATCAGGCCCGGAGTTCGAATCTGTGCTGGACAGGACTTCTACCGAGACAGGAAAGGAACTCCGGCTGGTTGGCACTTGTGTCTCTTGTTGGTGACCCAGCCACTTGCCCCTCCCTCTCAAGAGATTCCCCAGCCAGTTCCCATGGGATATAGTGGTCAGCTTTCATCCAGAGCATTGCATGCAGCTGTCCGGTGACTGTGGTCTTTTTGTTATTTAGTGGCATGGAGAGATGCATTTATTTTATATGACGGAGTATTTTTTCTCAATTTTTGAAAGCTTAGAACACATTCTGTTATTATCATCATTATGAGAAGCTTCTGAGATAAATTCACCTTTTCCTAACCATTATGAATTCCGTTTTTCCTTTGTTTTGATGTTGTGACAAGACGGCTGCTGTAACTAAAGATCATCCTCTTGTGACGCTTTCTGACTTTGGCGAAGGAATGGGAGCGAAGAGCTGAAGAGAAGATGAAGGAAGGAAAAGAAAAAAAACCCACAAAGAAACTAAAGAGAAAGACAGAAAAGCTGAGAAGGAGAAGCAAGGAGGAGATAGAGAACAAGAGGTAGACAGAGAGACAACATGGAAAATGAGAGAAAAAGAGAAGAAGGACTTAAAGAAAGAAAACACATGCTCTTCCTCACATTAATGAGACAAGTATAGCATGTTTGCATAGCTTATCAATTTCACCAGAACATTGTGTGCTCGCCCCAACCAGTATTAGACATATATGTTTATTCCTTACTTTGGACGAGTTGATTGATGGCACTGAACATTTCTATCCGTGTACAAACCTTCGTGTCCTAGTAACCTTAGTCCGTGAAGTGACAAGGCCAGTTGGAAGAAAAAGCATCTTCTTGCCTATCTGTCACTCTTCGGATATAGGTTATCAATCAGTCAATTAATCAACCCTCCCCTCACCACCCACGTCTACTCCCTAACCTATCTTCCCTCTCTCCTCTCTCGCTGTCTCTCTGTCTGTCTGTCTGTGTCTGTCTGTCTGTCTTCTCTCTCTCTCTCTCTCTCTCTCCTCTCTCTCTCTCTCTCTCTCTCTCTCTCTCTCTCTCTCTCTCTCTCTCTCTCATACGGGCATATTGCACCACTTTAAGGCAAAAATGAAAACAGAACAGAAAATCTTGGCACAGCCTGTAAGTTTCTGATTGAAAATGCAAGGGTGGATTGGATTTGCACACATTCATTTCATGTTCATGAAATACTCGGTAAAGCACATTTTGTAAACAACCTCTCATCAGAAGTATTTTGGGTTGAACTTCAAAGTAGTACCGAGCTTGCAGTTTGAGGGCGGAAATTGGATCGGGATTGAAATGTCGTAAAAACTGTTTTTACTTAAATTTGATAAAGCATATCAAAATATTTCTTCATGATATTTTGCTTTCAACAATTTGAGAAAATAACGTAATGTTTAAGGGGTTTCTTTCTCAGTCGATCCGTTGTTGTCGTTATACACAAAAACGGTAGGATAATAATAATAATAATGGTTTCTTATATAGCGCTTAATCAACGAATTTCTCTAAGCGCTTTACAAAGTCATACTACATTCACCCTTCTCATATACAATAATACACCTTACACCCAACTACAAATACTATTACTATTACTACAATAACTAACAAATCCTAATCCTACGAATTCACTTATTTTTCAAATATCACTACAAAAACTTAATCCTATAACGTTCAATCATACAACAAATACATATAATAGAGAACATACACATACGTTACATTTGTAAAGGCCCTGACGGCTATGAGTTAGGTTGTACCCCCCCACCCCCACCCCCAACCCCCACCCCCACCCCCTCTCCCCACAGCATTGACTAATTATGAGAAAATAGGATCCTATGTGTTGAGCAATAATTTCAAGAGATTTCAACGAACATGTTGGCAAGTCAAACAGATTTCAACGAATATGTTGGCACCTCAAAGTGGCAGTTACAATATTTTCTGTTTTATGTTCTTTACTCCCTGTCCCTTTTTCTCGTGTTGTTGTACTTTTATCTTCGTATTTTCTCATCAAAGTACATTGGGCCTCATGTATGTTGCCCGGACACTATGGTGAAATAATCACTCACAATTGCACGTACGCTCTTAAGCACAGACACAATAACACAGACAAGACATGGCGCAAAACTTATCACACTCACCACGCCCGCGCGCGCGCCCGCAAACACAAACACACACGCGCACAGGCACACACACACACACACACACACACACACACACACACACACACACACACACACACACACAATCTCTCTCTCTCTCTCTCTCTCTCTCTCTCTCTCTCTCTCTCTCTCTCCCTCGCACGCGCGCGCACACACACACACACACACACACACACACACACACACAAACACATTCATATACATACAGACACACACACGCACACAGGTGCGCGCGCGCACACACACACACATGCACGCACGCAAAACACACGCTCGCAGACGCAAACACACGCACACATACACGTATGCGCAGGCACGCACGCACACATATACGCACGCACGCGTGCGCGCACGCGCGCGCACACACACACACACACACACACACACACACACACACACACACACACACTTGCACACACGTACAAACACGCATACACACGCACGCACGTACGCACAAATATACACACATACACAAACATTCACACACACACACACACACAAATACACACACACGCGCGCGTGCGCGCGCACACACACGCGTGTACAAATACACACATACAGAGCACATGCTCGCGGAGGCACGCACGCACGCACGCACACACACACACACACACACACACACACACACACACACACACACACACACACACACACACACATACATACATACATACACACGCAGACACACACGCACGCACGTATACACACACGCGCGGGTGAGTGCACGCACGTACACTCGCATACATGCTCGCTTGCTCTCACGCAAAGCACACACGCACGCACGCACATACGCACACACGTACGCACGTAAGCATACTTAAACGCACGCAC
>CM065743.1:18234046-18279046 GCA_033310375.1 Conus canariensis
CACACCACACCACACCACACCACAACACAACACACACACCTCAGCAGGCTGACACCAGAAGAACTGGAAGTGGAGGGAATGAGTACCGAACATACCAGTCCTGTCCTTCTGCCTCCAGCTATTCTGGGTCACTGCGTCGGTGTTACTGGCCACTCACACCGAGCTACAGCCTGTAGAAGAAGAACACTACAACCTGTAGAAGAAGAACACTACAAGAAGAACACTACAACCTGTAGAAGAAGAACTACACGTAGAGAGAACACAACCTGTAGAAGAAGAACACTACAAGAAGAACACTACAACCTGTAGAAGAAGAACACTACAACCTGTAGAAGAAGAACACTACAACCTGTAGAAGAAGAACACTACAACCTGTAGAAGAAGAACACTGCAACCTGTAGAAGAAGAACACAGCGACTTGAGCGAGTGTTTGAAAGTGGTGACCGCATCTGTGACTGTGGTGTGTCGACTTCTGGAAAAATGTATCTTCCTTGTGTGGTTGGCTGCTTTGTTTGTTTAAGTTTCACAAGCTGACTGAGAACTCACAGTCCATTTCTTTTCTATTTTTGGTTTTGTTTTTGTTTTCTCTGCCACTCATTTTCTTTCTGTTATTTTCATCTTTAGGTATGTTTCTCGAGTGATTTGCAGTTTTGTTTTAATGATTCTTTAAAATACTTTTTAATCCCATAAAATCTGATTTGCAATATGTTTAAACCACACCTTTTTTGGTGTCAGAACTGTAGTGACGCACGGTTTCTGCGTACATAGGCGAGCTCAGCGGAAGTGCACCTCGCGTGAGAAGTGTTCACTGACAGTCAGGTAAACAAGCAGACGAACTCCGGCCGAACGATACATGGGCTCGAAGAGGGTGGACTGGCTGGCTTATAGTTAGTTGAAGGAGCTACGTCGTGCTGTCATTGACACTAGTGACAGACCAGTGCTAGGGCCTCCAGTTTGTAGGAGACAGTTCTGCCCTAGCACTGCGACAGAACAGCCATAGACGGTTACAACGGCTTTGGCGGTTCTGACAGTACCGCTACTAAGCCTGGAGACTTGACGCTAACAGAAAGACAGTGACAGACTCGACTAAGTAGTTGGTGCCATTGAAGTGCTTGGGAAAGAATCCTGACGAAACCACCAAGCCACTGTCTGCACTGACCCGGTAAGGTAGAGTGCGTGTGTGTGAATGTGACAAGTGCTTAAGTATATAAACGACCTTCTCCAAAGTGTATGGAAAACACTTTCTTGGTGTCGGAAGTGGGATATACTTTGCGCTTTCAATTAGAACAACCCTAGCTGTAATTTAACGACAAAAGGAAAGAGTTTTACACAGACCAGGTACTAATTGCACTCAACACTAGCACTCAACATCCGCTCCATTGACGAAAGGGAAAAGGTTACTTTGGTAGACCGTAGGGCTGAATATAAACACAGCCTCTGGATTGAGCAGTGCAGCTTGTGTGTTCAAGAAAAAAGAAAGGGGAATTTACGTTATCCATGATGATGTCCATTCCTTGTGGCAAACCCAGTGACGACCTACTTGCACTGATTGATGTTGAAAAGCAGCAGGGGGCCTTGGGAGACTTAATAGAGCCCCAAAATGGACAGTGCATTTGGGGGGGTGGGGGGAGGGGAGAAGAAAAGAAAAAGTACTCCCTTACCCACATGGAATGAACAGCAGTCCATGGATGATTTGTGGATCTCTCTTCACTTGGACGCAAGCAAAAGCATACATCAAGCTGCTGAACCCAGTGATGCCAGTTCTTTGCTCACTGAGCTGCCACCACTTCCAACTAATCCACCAAATTTTGTGGACAACCTAGTTGAGTTGGAGGTGGGCTCTCCTGGGTCTGCTGAAAGTTGGATCCCTGTCCCTCCAAAAAGGCGAGAAAGCAATCACTAGGAACGAGCAAGTCTTTTAGACTTGATTACTCGGATCAAGGGCATGGACGGAGATCGCATAGGAGGTCCGTATCGTCGTCAAGATCGGCCTCTAGCAGATAGCATTGCCACAGAATTGGATCAGAGTCTCTGTCTTGGGAATACAAGCAGGAAAGTCTGAAGCAGTCGAATCCAAAAGCAGTGTCACATTTTAGGTCACAGGGACGACAGCACAGACACCATGACGGGGACTTCAGACCTAAAGATTACAGACACGTTTCTCCCTACTCGAGTAGGTCCAGGTCGCCAGCACCAACTGACCACAGGCGTCGAGATATTGCTGGAGATCATAGAGGTGGGGAAAAGCACATGTATAGTGGCAGGAGGCATGACAGACGACGACAGACCCTGTCAGGCTCTCCCTCCTCTTCGAGAGTAACTTGGAGCAGGCGCCGAAGGTCTAGGTCACACAGAAACATGTATTACTGCCATGACCACCACGACTGTGCTGAGAATTAGTCGAAATTGTATTCTGACTCCTAAGACAGCAGCAGGGAAAAGTCCGGTTAGGCATCCCCATTCTGGACCAAGAGGGGAGCCCGGATATTACCCCAAAATCTACGGTATGACAGGAAGTCAAATTGGCTGTCATTTAAGTACAGGTTCGACAGCTATAGAACAGCCCTCAAATAATCTGAGAATGAGAGTCGGGATTACCTGGGATGGTGTTTGGAAGGAAAAGCCCTAGACTTCATTACAGCCACCAAGATGGGCAGTCAGTGCTGATATTGCCAGATGGTGAAGAAGTTGGAAGCACGCCTCGGGGCCAGAGAACTGATTGAAACCACAAAGCTTAAGTTCCAGCAAGCCAGCCAAAACCCAGGGGGGTCCATGAGGATTGGGCAGACAGGGTCACAGTGCTTGCCAATTCAGCCTTCAGGGACATGCCTAAACAATATACACAGGGCGAGGCAGTCAGCAAATTTTGCACTGGCAGTCTGGACAAGGAGGCGGGTAAATATGCCCATCTGAAGAGACCCAGAACCATGGAAGAGGCCGTCCATAAATTGAAGTGGTACCAGCACGTCTCCCTGGTCATGGATGAGGCACAGAGGAAAAATCAGGAGCAACAAGTCAGAACAGTTTTTTCCAAGCAGGATTTGGACAGCTATGTCAAACAGACCATGGAAAAGTTGGCCGCTCATCTGCAGCTTCTAGCCAAAGAAAGTGAAAAGCAAGCTCCTGACAGCCCAGATTCTAGTACCAAGTGCTTTTACTGCAAGCAGGTTGGGCACAGGAAAAAAGACTGCAGGCAGCACAGGAAGTGGCTCCAGAACCAGTCTGGCAAAGGAGATGGAAGGGAGGAAAAGGACCCCAGCTCTTCAGTCAAGGCTCCAGTTCCCTCATGCTATGGCAATGCTGTGAGGACCATATCCCATGGCAGGATTCTTAAGGTACATCCCTCGATACAGTCCAAGGCAGTGGGAGCTTCCAGAAATACTGCATCACATATGCCTATTGCTTCACAGCCAAAACAACTCTATCAGTCCCTGGCAGATAACATTCCTCAGAAGAATTGTTCAGAATCGCTTCAAGCAGGGCCTGAGGTTGTTCGCATCGCTAAAATCAGAGCCAGTTCTAGGACGAAAGTGAACAAGACCATGGGGGAGAACAGGTCAAGATGTCAGAGTCGGAATTTTGATACGACTGGCAAATAAAGTTGTTCGGGAGGACCATCCAGGAAATAACCAGCCAGGGATACTCAGGACAGTGGGGGTATTGGGCATTCCAGCCAGTTTGATGAGGGTCCCAAGACAGGCCTTACCGGATCTAGTAAAACAGACAAGGGATCCTCTGACAAAGGGCCAGCAACAGAGAAAAAGCGCACAGGCTCAAGACCTACTTCTGAGACCCAGGATGCCAGAACTTCTCCCAAGCACACGTCTTTACGTCGCCACAGATCTGGGAAGGTAAAGAAGGCTGGATCCACATGCCAGGGAACCTCAAAGTGGGGCAAAATGTGTTTGATTCCTGTGTGGGGGGAGGAAAACAGATATCCAAAGGTTCATGCCTTCATTCACCATCTGTCCCGAATATTTGATGAAAGGCTCCCACCTTCATCAAAGGTTGTTTACAGAGGCGAACACAGGCACTTAGACAGGCAGTGGCATGGCTATTGGGACCATGTGGAAACTGGGATAAGCTGGTTGAACTCATCAACAGGCAGCACTGCACCAGCTTGGGCAATACAGTCATCCCCAACTGCCAGAGAGGCCATGAAGGTTTTTAGCCAGCATGTGGGAGAGCCGGTTCCAGAAACATTTCATCTGAAGTCTGTGCCAGCTAGGTTTGCTAGGTTTGTCTAGCGCGATAGATTTATCCTTAGTTTCACCTAGCATTGCAGTAAACTGTAATTGGTCTATAGGAGAAGATTGTTTGGGAAGTGATCACCTCCCCATTACTATAATCTTTAATGATGACATAAATAATGATGTAACAGACATCGAAGACAAAATTCCAAAGTTTAATTATAAACTTGCCTACTGGGATGCCTACCAGATTTTTCTTGCATCGTATAAACACATTTATTGAGAATGATGATGTTAATTTATTTTATTCTAATTTCAGCAAAGTCATACTGTTAGCAGCCGAGCATTCTATCCCTAAATGTAAATTTAAAAAGATTGGTAAATATGTGGGTAATGTATGGTGGACGGAAGAATGTAGACTAGCTGTTAAATCAAAGCGAATAAGTTACAAGGCTTGGTTACGAAATAAGACAGAAGAAAATTTTGTCTTTATGAAGCAAGAAAAGAACAAATTAATAAAATTATTGCTCAAGCTAAAAAGAAATACTGGGCAGAATTTTGTGAGACCGAAGTAAAAGAATCGAAGGATATGTTTAAAGTTTGGAAAAAGTAAAACAAATGAAAAATTGTTACAAAACACAAGCTTACCCTGTAAAATTAACAAAAGAATTTCCAAGCACAATGGATAAGGCGGAAGCTTTCTCCCATTTCTTTTCAGAAAATAGTCGAGCTGTAAATCTTCCAGCAGAAATCAAGTACCATAGACAAAAAGAGGAACAAAAAGAACAATATAAGAGTCCCATACCAGACAATAATAACTACTCAAATTCTTCATTACAATCATCAGAACTTCTTGAAGTGATAGAATCCATTACATCTTATGATTCAGCAGTGGGCCTAGATGGTATTTCTTACGAGCTTCGTCGTCACTTGCCTTCTTCATGGAAAATATTACTACATTCGTTGTTCCAAAAATGTTGGACGTACGGCACTATTCCTACAATCTGGAAAAGTTCAGTGGTAGTACCAGTACCAAAAGAAGGTAAAACGAGAACATCTGTAAATAGCTATAGACCCATTGCTTTAACATCCCATGTTGGTAAACTTCTTGAAAAAGTTGTACAAACACGTTTATTATATTATCGTGAAAAAAATGACATTATTCCAGTCCAGCAAGCTGGATTCAGAAAAGGGCGTTGCACAACTGATCATTTAGTGAAACTAACTTCTCATATAAAAAAAAGCAATTTTCACGCAGAAAAAGTACATTAGCTACATTCTTTGATGTAAAGAAAGCATATGACCGTGTTTGGCATGCTCGATTATTGTATAAACTGAAAAATATTGGTATTTCTGGGAATATGTATGATTATATAAAAAAAAAACTTTCTAGAAGGAAGAAATATATGTACACGAATTGGAAAAATATATTCATCATTCAGGAAAATAGATATGGGCATTCCTCAGGGATCTGTTATTGCACCTGTATTATTTACGATCCTTGTACATGATCTCCCAAAGGCATTATCAAAATCCACCAATGTAGTGCAGTATGCAGATGATATTGCCATTTGGATTAATACTTCATTAAGGAAGCACTCGAATAAAAGGGCAGTAAAATTTGTACAGACAGTGTATCAAGGAGAATTGGACAGATTGTCTGCTTACATGAAAGAGAACGGTCTTGAATTATCTGGTGAGAAAACTTGTTTAATGCTTTTTAATAATGGCGAAAACCCAAAAGCTCTGCCCAACTTTATTCTTGACGACAATGTTCTACAATATAAGCAAACAGTCAAATTCTTAGGAGTGTTTTTAACACCGAAGCTGAACTGGAAAAAACATACTGAAAATTTGATAGATAAAGCTAGGAAAAGATTAAATTTGCTCAAAATTATATGTTGTCAACCATGGGGTCAAGACTGTACTGCACTTTTACATTTATATACATCGTCAGTCCGATCAAAATTAATATATGGACAGGAAGTGTGCTTTTCTGCATCTAACTACCTTTTAAAGAAATTGCCAAGCTTAGATAGTAAAGCTTTAAAATTAGCTTTGGGTGTTCCAGTGCACACAAACACAATGAAATGCTATAAGGAGACAAACATTTTACCTCTTAATGAACAACGAACGTTGGATGTGTCCAAATACGTTGTAATAGGCCTATCTGTAAAAAAAAACTCTGCTACTGATGAAATTCTTATGGATTCCAACAAGGAATACCCCAAAAGTTCTAAAAATATATCATACACAGAGCCAATTAGAAATTTCACTTGTGAGCTTATGTCAGAATGTAGTATTGATATTGATGCAATTTCGGAGGTTCCCATTTTTCCTCAAATGCCCCCATGGGAGCATCTCAACGCAAAAATTGATGATGAATATACTACTTTGAAGAAAGATGACAATGTAAATAAATATTCTAGTAAATGAAGTTCGAGAACACTTCGAAAAGACTTATCCAAATCATTTAAAAATATTTACAGATGGTTCAATAATGGAAACGTCTGACAGTGGTGCTGGATTCACTATACCATCCTTAAATGTGCAAAAGTCTTTCTATCTAGGCAGAGAATTTTCAATTTATACATCAGAGCTATATGCAATTATGAAAGCTCTTAATTATATCTTATATGACACGCCAGTATCATTTTATAGTGTGCTATTTTGTGTTGATTCAAAATCAGTTTTACAATCATTAAAGCACTGGAACTCTAAAATTAGAACTGATATTCTTTTTGAAATTAAGCATCTATTACATTGTTTACTTTCCCGAGGTATAGCAGTTGATTTTTGCTGGGTTCCTTCACATTGTGGCTTAAAAGGGAATGAATTAGCAGACAAATTGGCAAAACAGGAAGCCTGTACAATTTTTGAAACACCCTTCAACAAAGTCTTAAATTTTTCTCCGCATGAATTGATCCAGCGATTGGAAAAGAATATGCGGAAGAAGCATCTTAATGAGAATTTATTCGTCCTGCCATCATGTCCAAGGTATCTAGCCAGATTAATTCATAAATTACGGTTAAATACATGGAATACAAAATATTCACGAGGTATAGCGTGTATATGTCAGGAGAATATCTCAATTCGTCACCTTTTATTTGAATGCCCTATACTAACCACAGCTTATAAGGAGAAGAATATTTTTATAAATAATTCTGACCATGTTGATAGTGTGGTAAATAACCCTTGCTTTTTTGATATTGCTTTGGTTATTGCTCAGTCCCCAGTTGCAAAACTATTGTGAAAAAAGCCATTTGAGATATGTGTGTTAATAGTGTTCTTTTTTGTGGGGGGGGGGGGGGGAGGAGGTGCTGGTAGTACAATGGAATGTACATTGCAGTTTAAAGGTCTAAGATCATCTTGCGATGAAAAGACGTTACATAAAACTACTGAACTGAACTGAACTGTCTGTGCCAGCTCTCATTCACTAGAAGGCACTACTGGTCTTGATGGTCAGTATGAGCCCAGAGAAGCAGAAACGCTGGCAGAAGAAATACCCAGCACCAGTGGACATGGAATCCCCTGAGCCTTCTGCTTGCCGTCCAGGTGCCTGAGAGTGACACTGTAACAGTGTTCTGGGGAGGCGTAGAGAGCATTGTGGCAGGCCATGGATTGGTTTGTCGTGTTGCTCGGTGGCTGGAAGTGATAAGTCTGGTTCCTCCAAATGCAGAATCTTCTGTCCACCTGGAGTGGCTCACGCATCAAGGATGGGCAGGAGGAGGTGATGGCCACTTTTTGTAAGTATATCAGGGAGCTGGTTCCGAGTAGCTTCTAGTTGTGCCCGGTTGAAATGGCAGCCATTGTGGATCAATGGAAGCTGGCATTGTTGCTGGTGGCGTGGACAGACCCACGGTAACGCAAGTACTGGCGGGGAAACTATCCAGCACCAGAAGTCTTGGAGCCTGCAAACAGTGCCTCCCAATGAATCAGTTTCCACAGGTGTTTTGACTCGCAATGCTTTCCGCTTCTTCAGCTGCTACACAAGGATCACTCTCAGAGGACCTTCAAATCGACACTAACCAGACATGGGCTCAAGCGAGGTGAAGAGCTCCCTTCCTCACTGCAACCCCAGGATGAAAAGCTTTCATCATAAAGTCAGGAAGAGTGTAGTGACGCACGGTTTCTGTGCACATGGGCAAGCTCAGCGGAAGTGCACCTCGCGTGAGAAGTGTTTACTGACGGTCAGGTAAACAAGCAGACAAACTCCGGCCGAACGACACATGGGCTCGAAGAGGGCGGACTGGCTAGCTTATAGTTAGTTGAACGAGCAACATCGTGCTGACATTGACACTAGTGACAGACCAGTGCTAGGGCCTCCAGTTTGTAGGAGACAGTTCTGCCCTAGCACTGCGACAGAACAGCCATAGACGGTTACAACGGCTTTGATGGTTCTGACAGTACCGCTACTAAGCCTGGAGACTGATACTAACAGAAAGACAGTGACAGACTCGACTAAGTAGTTGGTGCCATTGAAGGGCTTGGGAAAGAATCCTGACGAAACCCCCAAGCCAGTGCCTGGACTGACCCGTTAAGGGACGTGTGTTAAGGTACGCGTGTACGAGTGCGTGTGTGTGAATGTGCAAGTGCTTAAGTATATGAACGAACTTCTCCAAAATGTAATGAAAACACTTTAGAGCCAACACTGGTACTTTTCTGGTTTTTGTACTCGCCTATTCCAGATACTTTTGTTATTTATGCTGTTCAAGAGTATGCCCATACACCCAGAAAGAACTCAAGAGTTTCATCAAAAGAAGCAATCATTGTGTAAAACATACTTGGGGAAATATTTCTAGTCGTGTAGTCAAGGTTAAAAAAATGTAAGAGTTGTCTTCATTCAACTGCATTCTAATTAGTTTTTTTTCTCTTGCAGCCACTGATAACTTTGATCAGTTAGATTTGTGAGTTTGTTATTAATACTTTGTTCTTGGGCAAAATGTGGTCTTCATTCGAACACTTCATTGGGTGGTGCAGACGAGTGACTGAATGAATGAAAGAATGACAAAAGGTAGCAACAAAGTAACATGCAAATGTTTTGCTAGTGCAAAAGATAACAAATGGGTGATAGAGTGTTGATGATATACTGTAATGGTCAGCAAATGATCGTAAATTGTTGATGTGATACAGTAATAGTCAGAACAGCGCTTAAACATTACGGGGTTCTCAAAAACAAAGTAATCACTAAAGCAGTTATGACAGTTCAGTCATGACAAAGATCAGAGTAGCCTACTTTCTTTTTTTTTCTTTCCTTCCTTTCCTTTTGGTTAAAATCGGGAGGATCGCCACTGTGAAGGTTCGTGCGAATGTTTTCTTTTTTTTTTTTTTTTGTCTTTGTTCCAACTATTAAGGCAGCCACAAACCGTATCTGGGAAAGACATCTAAGCAAGACACCAGCCTGCATGCTCTTGTTTTGTTCTTTTGTCTAACTCCGATGGAGTGGCATCTATCCTATCACCACACGATGATCTAGCTCTACGTTTTCTAAAGACAGAATGTCTTGTTATGCGAGCAGTTTGTGAAAGCCTGTAAGGAGGCCTATGTGTAAAGAATGATCAGATCGACTTTGAGGAGTTGGAATTTTTGCAGATGTTCATCTTGAAGACAAAAGAAAAAGAAAAAAAAAAGAAAAAGAAAAAACCTCTAATATGGCTGTCTCTGGCGGGACTGAAGTCGTGACCTTCAGATTAACAAAAACATTGCTTTATTCACTTGGTCAATCAGCCTCTGCCTCCACTAGCCTCTCTTCCTTCTTTCCTTTCACTCCCCCACCCCACCCCCACCCCACTCCCCGCCTTTTCCCATTCCCCACCCTAAAACTAGTTTGTCTGGTTTGTGGAGAAAGGAAGAGATTGGTGTCTAGGCGAGGGGAATGGTCATCACCGATATGATTTTGCTGGACATAAGATTTGACGTCATATCGCCATTCTTCTACGTGCGGGGGGGGGGGGGGGGGGGGGATTAATACATTTTTTCAGCATTACACAATGCTGTCCATATTCTTTGACGTCTTGACGTCACTGTTTTGTGTAACACCACTGTTGATCGTAAGGTGAAGGCATTTACAGGTACATGTCCAATGTCTTAGTATAAATACTATATTTGATGTTTCTTTTTTTCCAACCATATGCTTTCTCCAAAACGCTTTTGCTGAGACAGTTTGGGGAGGAAAAACGTATCCCTGCTTATCCTCCAGGGAGATGTTACAGTTCCCAATGCTGTAAAAGATCACACACCATCAGCCTGTGTGGTTCTGGAAATAAGATGTTATGGACTAATCCCATCTATTTCATGATCTGTAGAGATGAATTAAGAGTGGAACAGGGGTGTCTGATGCCGTTGATATTTACCATTTGAGAATGGGATCCGCTTCAGAGACTACTTCCGTTTATCACATAGGTCCACTTCAGCTGGTATCTCCTCTGAGTAACTATGGAAGAGCAGGAATTGGATCGAACGGTTACAGAAACAGTCATTCTGACAGAATGCTGTAAAAGATTCTACGAGGTTTTACAGTGGCCAGGGAAATGTTTGAAGAGTGACGACGGTTTAAACGTTGTTGTTCAGCAAGACATACAAATTCTGCCTCATCTTTCTAGCTGGGAAACGAGTGGCTTGGCTGTTAGCTGTTATGTGTTCATCAATTAATTTTTATATATGAACATACAGGAGCAGTCACTTCAACCACATCTTATGACACTGTATTCCTGTGCTTGTTCCACCCGACACCAGTACACTTTGACTTTAATAGCTTTAGTTTGTATGAACGCTGACAGATATTCGTCACTTCAAAATTCTCTATTCTATTCATTGTTTTATTTTAATTTTAAATTTCCTACAAATATCAGGTGTCCCTGTGGCTCAGTGGTTAGAGTGCGAGTCATTAAGTGGAAAATGAGCATGTCCAGAAGGTCATGGGTTCGAATCCCAGCCATGGCTCGTCCCAAGATGGGGAGAAAAAAAAAGGGCAGCAGAGGGACATCCGGAGTCATGAACCGGGTGTGGCCCAACCCCCGTAGAGTGTCAGGAGATAAGGGCCGAAACACTTACTTGAAGGGGGCTTCTCTTCTGAGGACTCTCTGCTGCCACGCTCTCCACGAGTTTCTTTCTACTGATGCATGGGTAAACCATTGACTTCCGGGAATAGGCCGGAGGACGTCCGGGAAAGACCGGAGGACACTGGGAAAGACCAGAACCAAGGGCCCTGTGGGCTGGCTCCCCACTTTTCCTTCAATATGTGGCTACTAAGTACAAAAAGAAAAGATGCTCCCAGGATTCACCGAAAGGGGGAGAGAATGATGAATCCATCGGTGCTCAACCAATCACGACTGCAAATCCCAAACGCACTATGAACATGGACCAAATGGAATATCCATGTGTCTGTGGAAAGCGTTTCGCTACCATCCGTGGCATGAAGATCCACAGAACAAAGATGGGATGTGTGAAGACTCATCTGAATGAGCAGCAGCGCACTGCATCAGCAGATAAGACGTCGGAAGACCAAGGCCAGAATTTAAACCACAGTGCCAAGGACATCTACGCTGTTGGTTCGGATGAGGAATTTGCACAGGCCCTCGATGCCAGGCGCCTGAAACTCAACCTGCCACGAGCAAACGAAACTGAAGATTGGGAGAAACTGGATGCAAAAATCGTCCAAAGACTCGATGCACTGATAGGGAAAAGCACCCTGGAACACAAACTAGCCACATATGGGGACATTGTGTATGCCACATGTAGAGACGCCTATGGAGCAAAACTACCCAAAGAGAAAACGCCTCCAAAGAAATCCAGACGCCAAGAAGAGATGGACAAGATCAGGGTCCAAAAGAAAAACCTCAAGAAGCAAATGAAGACCGCACTGCCAGCTGAAAAACAAGGCTTGGAAAAACTGTGGAAAAACCTGAAAGCAAAACACAGCGCCCTCAGCAAAGCGGAATCTGCGAGGAAGAGGAAGAGCAAAAAGAAGAAGACACAAGAGCGCTTCTTCAGAAACCCCTTCCAGTTTGCCAGAACACTGTTTGAGCAGCCAAAATCTGGGACCCTAAGTGTGGACAAAGGAGTTCTTGAGCAGCATCTGAGGAAAACATACTCTGACTCACAGAGCAAAGCACCACTCGACATTCAAGGTCTGGTGTGGCCAACCAACCCTGAGGAACAGTTCAATGACAAGCCTCCAACGTTGGCGGAAATCAAGAAGGTGGTCGACAAAGCCAGAGCCAAATCATCACCAGGGCCAAACGGAATACCTTACCAGCTATACAAGAAATGTCCCAAGGTGCTGAAGTGGCTCCACAGGCTGCTGCGATCAGCTTGGAGAAAGCAGAAGATCAGCGGCCAGTGGATGACGGCAGATGGTTTGTACATCCCCAAAGAGCAAAACTCAAGTGACATCAGCCAGTTCAGGCCAATATCACTAATGAACGTCGAAGGGAAAATCTTCTTCTCTGTCATGGCAGCAAGGCTGACCAAGTACCTGATGGAAAACAAGTACTTGGATGTGTCAGTCCAGAAAGGTGGCATCCCAGGCGTAGCTGGCTGTGTAGAACACGCCACAATGATCTGGGACGCAATCCAAAGAGCAAAAACAGAAAAGAGAGACCTGGACGTAGTGTGGCTTGATCTGGCAAACGCATATGGATCTGTACCCCATGAGATGATACAGTTGGCTCTTGAGATGTACCCATGTGCCAAAGAACATCTGCGACATGCTCAAGAAGTACTTCAATGGCTTCTCAATGCGGTTCTCTACCAAGGAGTACACAACAGATTGGATCAACTTGGAAGTGGGCATTGCAATGGGCTGTGCAATTTCCCCAATACTGTTCGTGTTGGCAATGGAAGTCATCTTGAAAGCAGCAACAAGCAATGCAAGACAAACAGACCTTGGCGATGGATACAAGATGCCCCCTCTCAAGGCCTTCATGGATGACACTACAGTGACTTCATCCAGAGAAGACGAGACACGTCATGTGCTGGAAAGGCTGGACGACATAGCTGCCTCATCCAGACTGAAGTTCAAGCCAAAGAAATCACGGAGTCTCTCACTGAGGAAAGGAAAAGTGGCCGAATCTGTGGTCTTCAGTGTTGCCAACCAGGCCATTCCAACAGTCACAGAAGAGCCAGTCAAGAGCCTTGGAAGATGGTATGATGATACGCTGAAAGACACACAAAGAGCAAAAGAAACCAAACAGACGTCGGAAGAAGGCTTGGAAACCATTGACCAGTGTGGGCTCCCTGGCAAATACAAGGTCTGGTGTCTGCAGTTCATGCTGATACCAAAGCTCCTATGGCCTCTGATGATATACGACATCTGCACCAGCACAGTGGAGGCAATGGAAGCCAAAATCAACAAGTTCACAAGGAAATGGCTTGGTGTCCCACCCTGTCTGACTGACATAGCGCTGTACTGTCGCCAAGCAAAGCTGAAACTACCACTGAAATCCATCCTGGAAGAATACAAAGCAGGAAAGATCAGACTTCAAAGCATGCTGGAGGACTCAGGAGACAAGGTGGTAGAAGCAATCAAGCCCCAGCTGAAGACAGGCAGAAAATGGAAAGTTCAAGAGGCGATGAATTCTGCAAAAGAAAGTCTCAAGATCAGAGAAATAACAGGACACACACAGACCAACAGACAAGGACTGGGGGTGACCAAAACTGAATGATGGTCAAAGGCCAAAGGAAAAGCCAAAAGAGACATGATGATTCAGGAGATGAGAAAAGAAGAAGACCAAAAAAGACTCCAAACAGCAGTCCAGCAGAGCCAGCAAGGGCAATGGACAACGTGGGAGAATGCACTCCAAAGAAGTCTCACTTGGAATAACATTTGGCACATGGCCCCTCTCAGGATCAGCTTCATTCTCAGAGCTGCATATGACCTTCTGCCCTCAAATGCAAACATGGTGAAGTGGGGAAAAACAGACGACCCTGCATGCCCCCTCTGCCATGAAAAACAAACAGTGGTGCATGTCCTAAGCTCATGTAAAGTAGCCCTGGCTCAAGGAAGGTACACATGGAGGCACAACCAAGTGCTCAAAGAGATTGTACAAGTAGTCTGGGCTAGTACCAACACCACAAAAGGGAAAATCAGGACTCTCAAAGCACCCGCAACATTCGTCACGGCAGGAGGCGGCAAATCATGGCCAAGAACAACAGTGCCACTCGGAACATGCAGGCAGAGTCTGCTGGACGGGGCAGATGACTGGGAGTGCACTGCAGACCTCCCAGAATGGAAGAGTCACCCAGAGATCATCAGCAAGAGTGGCATGAGACCAGACATAGTAGTCCACTCTAAGTCAACCAAGCAGCTGATCATGATCGAGCTCACGGTGCCATATGAGAACAGAATGGAGGCAGCTCAAATCTACAAGACTGAAAAGTATGCTGATCTGGCAAACAGCCTGAGGAGAGAAGGCTATCAGGTCAAAGTCCTCACTGCAGAAATTGGAGCTAGAGGGTTTGTAGGAACGTCTGCATACACCCTCATGAAACAGCTCTCAGTTGCAGGGAGGGAAAAAACCAGAGCCCTGAAAGCAATGGCAGAAGCGGCAGAGAGGTGTTCAAGCTGGATCTGGTCAAGGAGGAACAAAAGTGAACTTCATAAGGCTTAACTTTCCTACAAATATCAGGTGTCCCTGTGGCTCAGTGGTTAGAGTGCGAGTCATTAAGTGGAAAATGAGCATGTCCAGAAGGTCATGGGTTCGAATCCCAGCCATGGCTCGTCCCAAGATGGGAAAAAAAGGGCAGCAGAGGGACATCCGGAGTCATGAACCGGGTGTGGCCCAACCCCCGTAGAGTGTCAGGAGATAAGGGCCGAAACACTTGCTTGAAGGGGGCTTCTCTTCTGAGGACTCTCTGCTGCCACGCTCTCCACGAGTTTCTTTCTACCATTGTTACAATTTAAAAAGGAGGCAAGACAGGAGGAACTTTCGCAAAAGACGTCATAGCACTTGGCCTAATGACGAGTTGCAAGTCTCCTTTTACTTATCGCTTATCGCTTCTTTGTATTTTCGGTCAGTGTGATGCTCTTGTTGATTTATTTAGAACATTTGGAAAGCGGACGTATGCCTAATTGTTCAGTTTTGTTTTTGGATCGATTGATAATGCGACTGGAATATTCGAGATTATTTAGAATGTTCACCAGGTCTCCAGAAGTTGCTCGTGCATTACCGAAGGTTCAAGAATGTTGTAGAAGCTGATCGAATTACATTCGCATCAGCTTGTCGCCATTTCATTGGCTGAGCTTACCGATATGCATAATATTCTAGAAAAGAATGACCGAGTATGTTCGAGAATATTCTTTTGATAATATGTAAAAGGATGAGAGCTATGCAACAGAGGAAGAGAGAGAAATGATATTTGTTGAAGAGTTCTTGTCAGTGTCGAGCACAGAAGTGTTCGAGTCTTCACTGAGTTTGAGTCTAGTCGATGGAAAGCTGCCATTAGAAGAATATTCGCTGCTGCGTGTACGATTTGAGTTCCTGTACGACTTACTGAACCTGAAGGTCAGTTGAATGTTCTCCTTTTTTTTTTTCTTTATTCTTCAATGTTTGTAAATAAAAGGATCATCTTCATTTCAATACCGCCTGGTGTCTTTTGTCGTCTGCACTCTGAACACCTACACAAGATCTACAACGAACCCTTACAAGCTACTGCGCTTCCCTTGTACTGAGGAAGTCAGCGGTCTGGCGTGTGACGTTCATCCAGAGCTTCTTTTAATGTTGTAGCGATCATCGTCAGAACGAGACAGCTCTAGATGGTTTAGTTATTTGATGAACGATATCAAGCTGGGCACAAATGAAACGCTGTTCTCTTGCAGGTTTTTTTGTTTTTTGTTTTTTTTTTTTTTTTTTTTTTTTTTTTTTGCATATCTTTTTAAAAAATATCTCGAGTTATGTCCATTTTTGCTTTTCATTTATTGCAGTCTGTTTGGCAGGCAGTGTTGTTATATGATTTAATTATGCAGAATTTTAAACTGCTTTACCTGTCCAGCACTCAGTGTGCACACTCAGGAGCTCTTCAGAAATCGAACATAAAGAAAAGATATTTATTAATCACGTGCATCGCTAAGCTATATATTTTTGATAAATGAATCTGACGACGTATAACATTATTGTAGATGATTAGAAACGTGTTTTATAAGAGAGGAAAAAAATCGTAATCCTACATTCATATACATATTTGTCGAAGTTCCATCATTCAACTTTCTTCAGAGAAATAGCTCTAATATTTTTTTGGCACTTAAAGTCATGAATAGTCTTCCCTCTCAAGACCGAGTACAGTAACTGGGGTGCACATTCAAGAACTACTCACCAACATCCTCCAGTTCTGTCAGCCGTGTGCTAAGACCTGGGTCCCTTTCAATGGTATCTCTCTCTACTCTGTAATTCATTTCAGTCCATTCTAATGGCTCTCTTCCTTTCCCTCTCCCTTCCTGAGCAATTCCCAGAAGGACTTGCTTCAGCAAGGCCCTTCGATCTTCATACGTGACCGCAACGATTAACTTTTCTCTTCTTATCTGATGGTCAGCAGATTTTCCTATGGTCCGATCTTCTAAATGAATCTTTTATCTTTCGTGTTTTCACCATAATTGGGGATATTACACGGGGAAAAGATAAATAAACAAAATAAATTGAAAAAAAAGCTAAGACACGCGCTCGAAAGCGCACAAACACACACGCACGCACGCACGCACGTACGCACGCACGCACGCGCACACACACACACACACACACACACACACACACACACACACACACACACACGCACACGCACGCACACACTCCTACTTATACCTATACATATACAAGTATACCATATTACATTACAATATTAAACAATTATACGATTTAAAACCAAATTATAGTAAAAGGCCTACAGGACTATTCAATGTGCATCGATCGATGCCATACACTTTATGTAACTGATTGTATAATACAGATTCAGCAGATAATCTATTTTTAAACTGCACTGCTTGTTAACATATAACATATTCAGAATCTGACAGTTAAAAAGAATGTGTGGAATGGATATCGAACCACTACACACACATTGAACATTCTAAGAATATTATGTTTTCCAAGAATGGAGCTTCATTCTTTGTAATAAACTAACAACAGGCCTCGGTCCAGAAAGAAAGGTTTTAAAACGACCAGTTTGAGTTCTATTTCTAAAATTCAAATATAACTACTCTTTCAATTATACAAGTATACCTCCGGTGTTCTGCTCGATGGTGTGACGCGCTGGTTGACGTGATGACAAATGTCTGGTGTTTAGAGATTTGCAGGAATACCTGATGACAATGTCTGGTGTTTAGAGATTTGCAGGAATACCTGATGACAATGTCTGGTGTTCAGAGATTTGCAGGAATACCTGATGACAATGTCTGGTGTTTAGAGATTTGCAGGAATACCTGATGACAATGTCTGGTGTTCAGAGATTTGCAGGAATACCGAGATTTGCAGGAATACCTGATGACAATGTCTGGTGTTTAGAGATTTGCAGGAATACCTGATGACAATGTCAGGTGTTTAGAGATTTGCAGGAATACCTGATGACAATGTCTGGTGTTTAGAGATTTGCATGAATACCTGATGACAATGTCTGGTGTTTAGAGATTTGCAGGAATACCTGATGACAATGTCTGGTGTTTAGAGATTTGCAGGGATACCTGATGACAATGTCTGGTGTTTAGAGATTTGCAGGAATACCTGATGACAATGTCTGGTGTTTAGAGATTTGCAGGAATACCTGATGACAATGTCTGGTGTTTATAGATTTGCAGGAATACCTGATGACAATGTCTGGTGTTTAGAGATTTGCAGGGATACCTGATGACAATGTCTGGTGTTTAGAGATTTGCAGGAATACCTGATGACAATGTCTGGTGTTTAGAGATTTGCAGGAATACCTGATGACAATGTCTGGTGTTCAGAGATTTGCAGGAATACCTGATGACAATGTCTGGTGTTCAGAGATTTGCAGGAATACCTGATGACAATGTCAGGTGTTTAGAGATTTGCAGGAATACCTCACTTCCTTGGCTTGGATCCTTCTCTCCAGAACCTCTGTGAAGGTCCGTGTCTCGCATACAAAGAGGATGAGAGAATGCGCCAGAATACGCAGGAGCCGGATTTTGTCGTTTTTTCAAAGATCTTATTGTCCCTCCACTCCTGGGCAGTACTGATTATACTGCCTCTGTGGGAATTTCTAGTTTGGATCCCTCATAGCTGATCATGGATCCCAGGTAAGTGAAACATTAAGCAGTTCCTAGCTTCTGCCCTTTTACGTTTATATTACAATTTCACCACTGCTCAGCGCAAATGGAACCACCTGCTTACTGACAACTACGCAATTCTGTACAGATGGGTGGATTATTTCAACGATGTTCTATGTGGGCTCTCCTCTAGTGATGCTGAAGCCTTTGTGTGCATGCTGCAAGCTGAGGTGATTGCTTCTCTGTCAGAGACTCCGACTAAACCGAAGGGGTCGGAAGCAAGCTAGCTTCTTTCTGAAAGCAAGGCTCCATCCTAGGTCAAATGCACAAGCCTAGAGGGCCGATTCTGATACAGAGTCTCACCACGTTACTTAAAACTACATGACAACAGCTAGTCTATCGTTAAAAGCTCAAGGATGGGTCCCGCATCCTTCTCAAGAGAAAGGGAAACAAGTACTCATGCAATAGTCACATCATTTCTCCTTGCCAATGCAGAGAAGATTCTGCCGAGAGTTCTTCTCAACTGCCTGATAAAAAAAAAGATGGAGGTCAGCCTCCTAAGTAAGTCTGGCGCTAGAAAAGGCCACAGAACATTTGGTGTGGTCTTTGCATCACGCCTCTTTCAGTGGAAGTGTCATGAACAGAACAGGGATTTCCAAACAAGGTTCTTAGACTTGACCAAGGCATTTGGTACAGTTGGTCAGAAGGGGCTGTTGATGATTTGGCAAAAATGTGTCTATCAAGGTACGTTCATTACCCTGACGTGCCAGTTTCAAGATGACGAGCTTGCCCGAGGGCTGAGACTCCTCCATTGCTTTCCCAGTTACAAACGGAGTCAAGCAGGGCTGTGTCTTAGCTCCCATACTGTTCAGACTGCCGTTGGCATCCATGCTGTCTGACGCTTTCTGTGTTGATAACTAAAACTACCTCGAGATCAGCCTCGGGAGTGATGACGAGTTCTTCCACCTTCAGAGGCTTCAGGCCTAAATTAGGGAGGTAGAGGAGTCACTGCATGACGTCATTTCTGCAGATGACTTTGCGTCGATGTTCCCTCAGTGGCTCAGACACAACAGAGCATGAACCGTCTTTCCATAGCTTGTGGCAACGTTTAGCTCATAATCAGTACCAACTAAACAGATATTTAATGCCACCCTGTTCTGCAGAAACTGCATGGGGAGTGTTACGGATGGTGTGGTGCTGTGTAGATTACTGTCTGACTCTCACTTTCAAAAGTTTGGATGCGTGTAACGATTATTCCCTGCACACACCCACACCACACGACCATGGACAGCCAGGCAACACACAAGTTCAGTTCTTTTTCTTTTATATGCTGCCTCAACCACCATAACGCCACAAACACATACTACAGTATAGATTAACAGGCACAAAAATCAATACACGCCACCACCAGTAAGGGTGTGTGACAACACAGGGAGCTTCAACCGTCGCTCTCACAACTGAACATTAAATATTTTTCATCTTTTCTGGCGCAGACCTCGCTGGCACCTTTAACAGTGTCCAACATAGTCTTCACAGCTGGCTGCAACGAGCCCTAGTCACAGTCTTCACACGGCAAGCTGAGCCGCTCACGAATATAGTTCATGGAGTCCCACAGGGTACATCCACCCAGCAGAAAAACACGTCAAACTACCGACCTGGCGGTCAGCCTCTCCACGTCGTCGTGACGGAGAATCCTGAGGCCCTTTACTTCACAAGTCCACTACTGACCTGGCAGTCAGCTTGTCCATGTCGTCGTGATGGAGACAGCGGCTGGGGCACGGGCTGTACCCCTACACCCAGTGGCAATCAGTTCCGTGCCGGACTCGGGGGCCTCACCGACACCTGGGGAACTGTATCACTACATTGATGACCTTGCCTACTACCTACATCTTTATCGTCCTTGTTTTGTCACTAGCAGTCACTCTTCACGTAAGACATTTCACTGGATTTGGGGAAAAAATACCCATAATTATTATAGTCTACTAAGTTTCAATACAATGGGTGCATTACAATAGAAAAATTCCTCAATTAGCACCATGAGTGATTACGTTGACGAAAAGATTTCCTCATGTAACCCTGTTCAAAGTACCAAGAATACAATTATTAATTATAAAAGAACGATTTCCATTTGTCCCTTTTTATCAAGAAAAGAACCTTTTTTATTTTTCCACATTATCATCACTTGATGTGTCCACAACAGGGATCAGAATACATTTTCCAATAA
Organism: Conus canariensis; assembly: GCA_033310375.1. Classification (NCBI taxonomy): domain Eukaryota; kingdom Metazoa; phylum Mollusca; class Gastropoda; order Neogastropoda; family Conidae; genus Conus; species Conus canariensis. The sequence continues at coordinate 18,254,676 of CM065743.1, forward strand.
TTCATACACAACAATTTTCATTCCTCACTTCCAGAGCTCACCAATACTCACATCATTACAATACTTAGGGAAAAATAAACAACGTTTTTTTTTTCAGTAATACACTGATTTTATATAATCGCTTTCCCCCCCGATCACTTCACATAATTCTTCTCTCTTCCATCCACTCGTTCCATTCTTCCCATCCACCTCTCGACTCACACAATCCTTAACCACAACTTCCTACAGTCACCCTGTCTTGTCAAGTCTTGTCAATCACAAAATCAATCAACGGAACAATTACATATTTCAGGCCTTCACTAAGAACTGAAAAAAATCACGAACTGAAAAAATCACGAACACCTGTAGGAAAAACCAACTCTGTTAATACTAACCCTAACTTCTATTTAACAAGTCGCACACACCTGATTACCACAAAAACTAAGTTGCCAGTATCTCTTTGGCACAGGGTGATGTTTCCAGGCCGGCAAATCTGCAGAGACTGAAAGGAAGTCTTCGCTCACCTGACTGACAACAAAACGCGGGTGAGTAGCTGTCAGGTAAACGGGTCAACAAGTGAACAAGCAAACTTACGCTGCTTTAGAACTGTCCCCACAATTTGGGACCGGACAAAAATGGTTCATCACAGGGAGTCAGAAATCACTGTCGAAGGGAAAACCCTGAAGGCTGTTTGCAAGTTCCTGTACCTAGGCAGCACACCATCCAGATTTGCAAATATTGACGACGACACACACACTGCAGAGACAAAGTCAGCTTTCAAACAGCAGCGAGAAAGTGTGTGTAACAGGAGACATTAAGCTGGCCCGAAATTGAATATGTACAAGGCTGCTGTTGTAGACCAGTGACACGTGGATAGTCTGTAAGCGCCACGCATGAACGCTAAATTGCTTCCACGTGAACTGCCTGACAAAGCTGCTGAAGACCACCTTAAAAGACACACTCCTCAATACAGAGGTCTTCTCGGGCTGATTTGCTGAGGAGATAGGTCAGACGCAAATGTCTGATACGCATCTTCCAGTAAAAATGTTTCTAGGACGACTGCTGTTAGGCAAGAGTTCAAAGAATGGTCAGAACCACAGTGCCACGGACATCCACTCCAATTATTCAGAAAAGGAATTTGTACAACTTCTTGATGCTTAATTAGCTTAACCCCCTCCAACGTCAAAGAGGAATTCGAAAAAAATAAACAAGATAGTGCACAAACTGGACGAGCTGAGAGGAAAAAACCCTCTGGGGCGTAAACTGGACACATGTGGAGACGTTGTACACGAAGCCTGTAGAGACCCCTGTGGAATAAAACGATCCAAACTCAAAAATCCAGACCAGCAAGAGATGGATATTACCCGTAAAAGGAAGAGGAATCTCAACAATCAAATGAAGGCTGCGTCAGAGGCTGAGAAGAAAGGGCCAGGGGCGCTCTGGGAGACCTGAAAGCGCAACACAGTGCCCTCGGCAAAATAAAATCACCAATAAGGAGAAGCACAAGGAAGGAAAGCCAAAGGTGCTTCTTCAGAGACCCCCTCGATTCTCCAGGACTCCATTCGAATAGCCCAAATCAGGGACACTCACATTAGACAAAGGAGCTCTTGAGCGACATCTCAGCAAAGCATATTCCGACCTTCAGAGTGAAGCACCAATTTAAGTCTAAGGCTTGATGCGGCCTGCAGCGCCAGAGAGAAAAGATAACGTTCAATGGCCACCAACAGTTGATGAGAAAAGCAAAACGATTCAGAAAGCTAGAACCAAATCTTGGTTTATTCAAGGAAAACCCTATTTGCAGTATAAGAATGTACCAGTACCTTTGAGTCGTTCAAGAAAATAATCAGATCAAATTCTAAAAACTATCTCCCCCCCCCCCCCCCCCCCCCCCCCCCCATCCCCGTCAATTTCATAAGCCTGTTTTGTGGAGCATTGCATAGCGTTGCAGTTCAGTATAGTATGCTGTGTAGTATGGTATACTGTGTTGTACTATATGATGTTATACTATATTAAATCATATCATATAATTTTATGTCACATTATCGGTCGGCTGGGCTATAAGCAACATTATCTTATATTATTTATTTATATTATATAATTATATTATATTATATTATATTATATTATATTATATTATATTATATCATGTTACGTTATATTATATATATTACATTATATAATATAATAATAATATTATTATATATATCTCTCCCTCTCTCTCTCCCTCTCTCTCTCTCTCTCTCTCTCTCTCTCACACACACACACACACACACACACACACACACTCACGCACACACACGCGCGCGCGTGCGCGCACTTTCTCTTTCCTTTACACACACACACACACACACACACACACACACACACACACGCACGCACGCACGCACGCACGCACACACACACACACGCGCGCGCGCGCGCGCGCGCGCGCGCGCGCGCACGCACACACACACGCTCTCTCTCTCTCTCTCTCTCTCTCTCTCTCTCTCTCTCACACACACACACACACACACACACACACACACACACACACACACATACACACACACACGTACTCGCACACACACACACACACACACACACACACACACACACACTCTCTCTCTCTCTCTCTCTCTCTCTCTCTCTCTCTCTCTCTCTCTCTCTCTTCTCTCTCACACACACACACACACACACACACACACACACACACACACACACACACCACACAACCTCTTGCCCTGTGACCTGTGTCTCTTGACATCTTCCAGAGTTGTCTGACGTCCTCACCCAGGGAAGATGACGTAGCAGATGGGAATGAGTGTTCCAGGACAGTGATGAGTGGGGACTTCCCCGACACCACACTGTTACCACCAGAACGACAAGACCTCACGCTGGCATAAAAGTGCCCTTTGCTACCCTAGGCGTCAGTGGGAATTCGAACCTACAGTTTGAGTTTCAGTGTCATCAAGGAGGTGTCACTGCGTGCGGACTAGTCCATCTGCGCTACACCACATCCGCTAAGTTTTGAGACCACATTGCACATGATTTAAAGCTGATGGATAAAGGAATCAATGACTAAAATGTGAGAATTGAAGGAGACGGTCTTTTGGCTACGACCTAGCAGATGTCTGACCTGTGCATCAGCCCAACGCTCGAACCTTCATTTCTGAATGCAGACTGGTCGCACCACCACTGAACCAACAGGGCGTCAGAACTACCGGAGAAAGCTGACGTCACTTCCGTCTCTTGAATTGAATCTACAGTACAGTGGATGCACAACCTTGGCACGCTTACCTCCTTGTTCGCACAAAACAAGGATCATGGGTATCTGATGATGGCGGTAGGCTTGTGGGGGGTGGCGGGAGGGAGGGGGGTGGGGATGGGAGTTGGGGCGCGGGAGAGGGAAGGGGGGGGGGGGAGGACAGGAGCAGTGTGTGACGCAATAGAGCAGAAAACCGTTGTTTGCTGTCAGTCCGTCAGGAGACAGAATGGATCAGCAATTCTTTCCTACGTCTGACTGATTTATAAAACAGGAAACGAATCCACGCCTCTTTCCTATTCCGTATTCCAGCATGGTGTTCCTTGCACCTACAGTCTACGTTATAACACAGCGTAATAGATCTGCACCTCTTTACTATGCCGTATCATACAAAATGGCGTACCTGCACCCACATGTTATTACGTCACAACACAACATAATAGATCTGCACCTCTTTACTATGCCGTATCATACAAAATGGCGTACCTGCACCCACATGTTATTACGTCACAACACAACTTAATAGATCTGCACCTCTTTACTATGCCGTATTATAAAATATGGCGTCTTTTACACCTACATCCTGCTACGTTATGACACAACATATTAAATCTGCACCTCTTTCCTATGCCGTATTCCAGCATGACTTCCCTGTACCTACAGCCTATGTTATAACACAGCGTAATAATTGTGCACCTCTTTCCTATGCCGTATTACAAAATGACGCAACTGCACCTACATTCTGCGTTACAACACAGCATAATAAATGCACTCCTCTTTCCTATGCCGTATTCCAACATGGCGCCCTTGCATCAACATTCTACTGCGTTACAACACAGCATATGCACCTCTTTCCTATGCCGTATTCCAACATGGCGTCCCTGCATCAACATTCTACTGCGTTACAACACAGCATGTGCACCTCTTCCCTATGCCGTATTCCAACATGGCGTCCCTGCATCAACATTCTACTGCGTTACAACACAGCATACGCACCTCTTCCCTATGCCGTATTCCAACATGGCGTCCCTGCATCAACATTTTACCACGTTACAACACAGCATAATAAACATACACTCCTCTTTCCTATGTCGTGTGGCAACATGGCGCCCCTGCACCTACATTCTACGTTACAACACAACCTTATAAATCTGCGCCTCTTTCCTATGCCGTGTCGCAACGTGGCGTGCTTGCACCTACATCCTACGTTACTACACAGCATAATAAATGTGCATCTCTCTCTCTCTCTCTCTCTCTCTCTCTCTCTCTCTCTCTCTCTCTCTCTCTCTCTCTCTCTCTCTCTGGTGTGTTTTTCTGGACATATACAAACTTTACAAACTTTATGGGGAAAAGAGCGACACAGGCTTCCGTGAGGTGTAAACCTGTTTCTCTTCTGTGGCCTGTGTCTCCTATCCGGACAGTTGTGCTTTCCCTGCTCTTCATTTTTCTGTGTGTGGACACTGGAGCTGATACTTCACAGGATTACTGCAGCCATGCCAGTGTTACCTGTGCTTCACACAACCCGTACTTCAACATAACAGGTGGGAATGTGTCGTTCTCCAAACTGTACCGTTCATTTCTGATGCTGGCTGCCATGAGATACTGTAAAACTGTCCAGTGGGGGTTAGTGATACCCCTAAAGGTAACTATGGTTGCCCACCGAGACAGGTCTTCATATATGCTGTCTGTCTATGTGTGTGTATTTTTGGTCATGTTTCTGTTGCTGTGTGGAGATATTGAGTCCAATCCTGGACCAGGATTTCCTCCCAACCCAGCACCTCTACACACTCAAGATGCACAGGTGGAACAGTGTTTTCAACCCGTTACGTGGCAACCAGTCAACTTCTGAGAACTATCCTTGCACTCTTGAGTCCTTGTACTATTCTCTGAAAGATGAAAATAGACAGCTTAAAGATCAAGTTTCATGTTTGTCTCAAAAATGTTCCGTTTTCGAGCTTCGTCTTTCACAACTCTTCCAATGGCAGGAATTCCTTTTAGATATGTCTGATCACTTGCATGATCATCAAGATAAACTTGAAACTTTTTCACGTCAGTACAACATCAGATTTTTCAACGTCCATGAGGACCATCGCGAAGATTATACGACCTGCGCTCGTAAAGTCGTTCAACTTCTGATTCGCTTCTACCCCTTCAAGAATTGGTCTCTGGAGGATGTAGAGCGAGCCCATCGCGTAGGTCAGAAACAACAAGATGGCAGACCTCGGACAATCATTGCGCGATTGCGGAACTGGAGTGACAAACTTTCCGTTCTGCAAGAAAGAAAATGCAGAAGGGAGATGGCCGATACGTTGGGTATCCGTGTGGCTGGGGATTTGACAATCCGTCAGCAAGGGGAACTACGCCGACAACGGTACCAGGGCAAGACGGCGTACTACAGAAATGGTCGGCTATGCTTCCGAGAACAGCGATCCCCCCACTTCAGAAAAGCCAAAGGCCGTGGGAACCAGCGTCAGTATGAGTCTGGTCAGAGGGCACAGTCTGGGCATCGCTCTCAGAATAGAGATGCGCCTGATGTCCACACCCCAGTCAAATCCCCACGGCCATCCTCTGCCGGCCATAGGTCACCCCCAGTCCGCCATCCTACTTCCTATGCCCCCGGCCCTCCACCCTCCAGTTCCACCCGTTACCCTCCACCCTACACTTCCACCCGTCCCCCTCCACCACTCCACTTCCACCCGTCACCCCGTCCACCTCTCACTTATCACACCCGTCCCCCTTCCCCTTCCACTTCCACCCGCCCCCCTCCACCCTCTACTTCCACCCGTCCCCTTCCCTTCCAATTCCACCCACCCCCCTCCTTTCCTCTCCCACCCATCCCATTACCCCTGTCTCTTCCACCCATCACCCTCCACCTTCCGCGCCCACCCGTCACCCCCCACCTTCCTCTTCCACCCGTCACCTGCCTCCTTCCAGTCACACCCCTTCCTCTCTTCCACTTACCTCCACCCATTCCACTCTGCCTTCCACTTCCACCAGTTCTTCATTTTCCATTTCCAACCGTTCACCTGCTTCCTTGACTTCTACCCATCCCCCTCCACCTTCCACTACCACCTTTCCCCCTCCGCTGTCTGTTTCTACCCAAACCTGGTCGTCTTCTTCTCGTCCCCCTCCCATGTACAACATGCAAGAATTCCCCACCCTGCTCAGGACAAGTACTCCCAGGAGTAGGACTACTGTTACATGTCCTAAACAAAATCAAAACCAAAGCAACTAGCTTGAGGCGTCCCCAGGCCGCCATGGTTGCAGTCCTGATTCTTCTCTAAGTGGGGATCCGTCGATTCCTACAACAACCGAGGATTGCATTGACCCGCACCTAGCAGGAGTGACTGACCCTACATCAGAGGGTCTACAGACCTTGCCATCACATTCACCAGACGTTCTTGATGACAGCATGACTCTATTAAAACAGAGAGTGTCCTTGGTAAACCCTCCGCACGACGTGGAAAACCAGTCCAAGGGTGTGATAGGTACAGTGACAGAGGGTCTCAACACTGGCGAGAGTCACAGTACCGAGGTGGTGGAGAACCCTAGGCCCTCTCCGTGGCAGGTGTCTATGGTCAGTGAAACCGAGGGCCAGTTCTCTGGCTCCGGTCCTTGTACTCGCAGTCGAGTACGAACCAGACAGACACAGCTCACAGAAAGATTTTTAAGGGCCCATTCAAGAGGTAGTCCTGGACGTAATAATGAACAAAACTGTGCTTCCCTGCTGCCCCCGTGTCCTTCTTACAATGAAGTCACCTAGGATAACGGCCGTGCCCGTGTCAAGACTTGTCAGAAAAACAGTCTCTCCTTTCTGACTTATAATATTGAGGGTGTATCGTCAGTTTATGACCCTGATGTAAATAATTATATATCTCAGTTCGATTTTGTTGTTTTGACGGAAACGTTCTCAAGAACATTTCCTTCTTTTCTCTTTTTGGATTACGAAGTTTTTCTTTCACCTGGAATCAGATTAACCGATGCTGTTACTGCACGTTTGTCAGGAGGAATCGTGTTTCTTGTAAGAAAGACATATGCCAAACTAGTCAAACAACTTACAGTGGAATACGACCATACTATTGTTCTCCACCTTAAAGCTCTAGATCTTGACGTTCTTTTAATTGGAATTTATTTGCCCCCTGAACAGTGTTTATTATGCAGATACCGAGATTGATAATGGGGTTTCCCTTCTTGAACAATGTCTGATGGATACTTTTGAACAAGCGGGTGATCTTCCAGTGATCATCCTCGGCGATTTAAATGCAAGAACTGGTCGGCTGAACGCACAAGAACTACCCGTATATTTAGGTGACTTGATAAATGAAAATACCACCGGTGATGACTGCTTTTCTCGTGTATCAAAAGATTGCTCCACTAATGAATTTGGTCTTTATTTAATTATCATCTGTCAGAATTTTGAGTTGGTTATTCTAAATGGTTTTCTGCCTGGTGATAAAAGCGGGGATTACACTTATATCGCTCACAATGGTTCAAGTGTTATTGATTATTTTATTTCCTCCCAATCCTTAGTTCCACTGTGCCGTGAATTGAAAGTAACCCCACGGGTAGAATCAAAGCACATGCCTGTTGAATTTGTACTAATGCTTCCCAGTCCGAATCAGGAGACGGTTTCAAAAAGGTTAAAGGTAACCAAATTTAAAAAATATGCATGGGATCCAGCAAAAGGTGATTTTATCAGTGCACTTCAGTCTGACGAGGTCAATTCAACCTTTAATGAAGCAATTGAATTGATTGATGTCAATTTTGAGAGTGCACTGAAGAAACTAAACGAAGGTCTGTTTATGGCTGGTCAAATAATGTGTAAAGAAACTGTCACAGGTAACATCAAGCACAGCCCATGGTTTGACTCTGAGTGCTATGTTAAACGCCGTCAGGTGAGACAAGCATTGAGAACGTACAGTCGGGTGAAAGTTAATGACAACCCCGATGCTGTTCAACTGAGACTTAACTATTCTATAATTAGAAACGAGTATAAAGACTTACTTCGAGACAAGCAGCAGTTATATAGACAGCAAGTTTTAAATACACTTAACGAAAACGCCAAAGATTCTAAGCGGTTTTGGAGCACTGTAAGGTCTTTAAAAAGTAGTTCTCATGTACCAAACACAATATCCAATGAAGAATGGTTTCAGCATTTCAAACAAGTCTTTAATGATGAGCTTATTCCTTCTGGTCCTAATTCTCAGGAACTTCAAACTGAGTATTTTCCTGTTGCTGATAGTAACGTTGATGAATTGGATGTCTGTATAACTGAAGGGGAAATTCTTGATTCAGTTAAGGCTTTAAAATCAAATAAAGCACCAGGTCCAGACGGACTAATTGGGGAATTTATAAGTATTGCACCCCCACTATTCTCTTTTTCCTTAAGAAATTTTTCAACAAACTCTTTGATTTTGGCATCTTCCCTTCTATGTGGTGCGAAGCTCTGATTCAACCTTTGCACAAAAAGGGTGATATAAACAACCCAGACAACTACAGAGGTATCTCTCTTTTAAACATTAGTTTAAAATTATATACTTACATATTAAACAAGCGTTTAACAAAATGGATTGAAAATTGTGATGTAATAAACGATGTGCAGGCTGGCTTTAGAAAGAATTATAGTACTACTGATCATATATTTACCCTTTTTTCTCTGGTACAAAAGCAACTCTCTAACCACAAGAAATTATACGTTGCTTTTATTGACTTTAAAAAGGCTTTCGATTCGGTAGATAGAAACCAACTCTGGTCAATCTTAAAGAAAAAAGGTATAAACGGTAAGATGTACAATGCACTAAAAGCATATACACAGATGTCAAAGCTAGGGTTAAAGTGGGGGGAGATTTAACTGACACTTTTATGTGTCCCCGGGGTCTGAAGCAAGGAGAAATATGCAGTCCGGTTTTATTTTCGCTATTCATCAATGAGCTTGCTGAAGAAATAATTCAATACGGTAAACATGGTATTCCCTTATTACCAGACTTCATAGAGATACTAATTATGCTTTTTGCCGACGATGTTGCACCGTAGCATCTACCGTCATTGGTCTCCAGCAGCAACTAAATGTTTTGTGTAGCACAGCAAAAAAACTCGATTTGATCGTAAATTTAGAAAAATCAAAAGTTATTGTGTTTAGAAATGGGGGGTATATCGCCTCAAGGGAAAGATGGTTCTACGACGGTAGGCAACTAGAAATTGTTAATCAGTATAAATATTTAGGTGTTATCTTTTCCACGGGTCTTTCTTTTTCCCATTGCCTTGAGGATTTAGCATCCAAGGCAAAACGTCAAGTCATCAATATTATAAAACTACTGTGGAAGTTTCAAAGTCTTTCCCCGAAATTGTTCTTTAAACTTTTCGACTGTCAAGTCCAGCCAATGCTTAGCTATGGTGCCGAAGTATGGGGTTTGACTGCAAACAACTCAATTATTGAAAAAGTACATTTGTTTGCACTCAAGAGATTCTTAAATGTTTCCATAAAAACACCCAGCGCCTTAGTCTACGGAGAAACTGGTCGGTATCCACTCTATATAAACAATTATACTAAATGTATCAAGTATTGGTTACGTGTCGTTAATATGCCGGATAATCGCCTTCCTAAGAAAGCTTACATCACGTTATATGATTTGCATCATCGAGGCAAGAACAACTGGGTTTCATCAGTTTGCTCTACGTTAAATCGCTATGGCTTTGGGTATGTATGGGAAAACCAGAACGTTTACAATGTCAAAGGTTTTCTCTTAGAATTTAGAAATCGGTTGATTGATTGTCATCTTCAAGAATGGTACACCCGAATGGATGTTAGTGATCGCTTTTCCTTCTATTCTTCCTTTAAGCAATTTAGACAAATACCGAATTATCTGTTTACGGTGAGTAATTTGAACAATCGTAAAAATCTCATAAGATTCAGGTTAGGCGTATCTTGTTTAAATACTCACAAACTGCGGCATTCGAGTGTTCCCCGAGAGGCACTCTGCTGTCCTTTTTGTCCAAGTCAGTTGGAATCTGAATATCACTTTTTTATTGTATGCCCTAAATATAAACATGTTCGAGAGCATTTCATACCCACTAAATATTATGCAAGAGCGTCGGCTTTCAAGATGTCATTATTACTTGCCAATGATAAAATGGCCAAAGATGTTGCTGCTTTCATAACTAAAGCTTTTGAAATCAGATGAAAAAAACGAATGGGACGTAAAGTTCATATATTTTTATGTATAATTCGGGGTACATTTTCTCCTTTAAAAGCAAAAGAGCTTGTATATGTGAGTGTATGCGTGCGAGTGGGGTGTGGTGTAGTGTGTGTGTGTGTGTGTGTGTGTGTGTGTGTGTGTGTGTGTGTGTGGTGTGTGTGATCATGAATAGGTTTACAGGTGTTTAGGCAACTACAAATGAATGTAACCTCTGTGAGATTTGTAAATGATATGCCCTAATCTATATTGGTACGTATTTTGATCATTATGTATACATCCATGACTGAGGAAGAATGTGAAAGTATCTACTTGGCCGAGAAAATGCATGTATACTTGCAAGGTGGTGTTGTTGTTACATTTGCTTTTTCCACAATGTTGTTGTTTTTTCCCCCCATCCCAATGTCCCCATTGACACGGGCACGAGGCCTAGTTCAATTAAAATATTTGTCATTGTCATTGTCTTGTCTCTCTCTCTCTCTCTCTCTCTCTCTCTCTCTCTCTCTCTCTCTCTCTCTCTCTCTCTCTCTCTCTGTTGTTATTAGAGTATTCCCTAAGCGCTTTAGAATCCACACTTTCGTTTACATAAAGAGCTGCCCACACAGGTAGAGCTAACTGAAGAGTAACCTGGTGGCAGTACATTTAGTCATCTCCTGTTTCAGTCAGTCCAAAATTTAGTCACTCAGTCATTCTCTCATTTCTCATCCATGGAGGATGCATGCTATGTGTGTATGTGTCGTCCATACCCGCTTCTCTGCTGAAAGTTGGAGAAGGGAGTTTGCGTGTGTGCAGGATGATAATTATGTGTGCGTTTCTTACAAAACTTCGGTTTATGATCTCATTCGAACGACCTTTCATGCAATGGTGGCAGAACCAATTTTAACTGTGAGGGGAAAGTCCGCCTGTACCTAATCAGCCCGGAGGGGATTCGAACGCTTAACCCCAGGATAGCCAAGATCACGAGTCCGGCGCTTTAGCAACTGAGCTATTCCAGCCTTCTACGTGCGTGTGTGTGTGTGTGTGTGTGTGTGTGTGTGTGTGTGTGTGTGTGTGTGTGTGTGTGTGTGTGTAAGTGAGCTGGAGGGAGCGGGGAGGTGGGGTGCAGGGATGGAGTGGGGCATGAGTGCCTTAATTCAATTTCTTTTCATAGACAAAGAATTTAAAAACACACAAAGAAAGAAAACAAGCCACCCCCTCCTGTCCTCCCCTCGCCTCTTCCCCGATTCGTCCCATCTGCTGTTCCTAGCTGATGTTCGTTCAGCTTTAAAACTTCGTTACCTCAAAAGAAGTTAAGAATCATTGCTAGAAGATGTCTAGAATATGACCGACTGCGATATGTCCACTTTGCTGATGTACCAGTACCTTTGTGCGTGCTTGGGTGTTCTGCAGGTAGTACAGAACCTGCTCTTCAGTCGGAGAAAAAGCGCCTACAAGTTTCTTGACCATTGGATGAAGTCTCAGCATATTGATTCCATTTGTTTCCCTCAGGAAAACGGCATTTCATATCAGGACGTCTTTCTGATCTGTGAAGTGCTTGTGATTAATAGGACTAGAAAAAGGCATCCACATTCTCAAAGCTATTCGTTTGCTAACAACACGCAGTGTTTCCACATCGACGGCAACCAGACGGGCGATAGTGTGATAACGTCCCATCATGGTCGACCTATCATTCGTCTTCTTGGCCCTCTTTGGGCACATGAATGGCTGTCATTTTGTCCGGACTGTCACTGTCACAACATACCCCCCTGTCAATGCTTTTGCCAGTGCTGGGAACTGGAGTATGTCTTGTCCAGGAAAGGAAAGTATTCCCCACATCCACAACCCAAATTTCACAGTCCAGGAGACCAGCGACTGTGAAGACTCCACACAACAGTTTCCAGCCCATCAGGGAGTGATCTATGGAGTGTGCAGAGATTCCAAAGCTTTCTGCAATATTCATGTTGTTGTGCCAAGGAGTATGTATGTCCGTGCTCGTGTTCGACGATTCAAATACTGGTGTGAATCTAGGAACTGGCAAACACTGATCTATGCCACAACTTATCTCTATAACTTAGGTTTTAGACCACTTCCTGAAAGAGATGTCACTTGCAGTAAACATTCGCTTCCAGAAATGTATGCCGGGTCTAACAGACACCATATGTACATTGCAAACATCAACAGTCCCCTTGTTAGAATACACATTGAGGGGATTAAAGTTCACGATTTTATTGACTTTATGTTACGCCTTCTTCGGGATATGTAACAGTTCCAGCCGTAACGGTAGATTTAGTATCACTGCCCCAGTTTCATACTGAAGTTAGAGCACCTCCCAGGCACAGTATCATGATCAGCTTTCAGCAGTCCTATGAATATGGCAAATGTTCACCAAAGGTAGAGGTCGTTTACAGAGTACACAATGCAACTGATCACACTGTTCTACAGGTGTGCAACACCAATTCCGTGCCAGCTAAAGCTCTGTCCACCTCCTGCCTTGTCATTCAAGTGAACGGCTACAGTGTTAGAATAAGTGAGCGTCTTTACGAAATGAAGATGTATTTTTCCTCTCTCCCTGCGAACAATGAGCCTGAAACACAGCACGGTCTCTTCAATTGTTCAGTGGATTTCTATTCCCAGTTTCAACAGCATCTGCACTGTAACCTCAAGCCAGAGTGCCGGGATGGGCGGGATGAAACAGGGCACTGTCCCTTCAGCAGTCCTGAATGCCGAGGACTTGTGGCTTCCCATCACAAATGCTTCCTGGTTGCCGAAGTCGACAGTGAATTCTCCTTAGTTCTGGCACGCACTCAGTGTCAGATTATGGGTGGAAGACTGGCTTCATTAAAAACTAGGCAGGAGCAAAACGATTTTCGAACCCTATTCCAAGATTATGGTGAATTTGACCTGGCTGTAGGGTTTGTGTCAGGTTGGTATTTACTGCCGTTTACATACAGCAATTCTACAAGTGGTTAGACGGCACGGTGATGTACAACATGGATCACTTTATTGTACTGGAATCTTACTATCCTTCCAGGGTTGTTCGGACTATGGCACTTCGGTCCATGAGGTTTGTCAGGATGGGAAAATATCAGAAATATACAGCAAATGTAATCGCATGTGAAATCGAGTACCACTCGCAAGATGGTACTCTTGTCAAGAATGCGTATTTCAATTTTCGTTCAGATCGTAGCTTCGTTGAACAAACCCGGCAATCATTGGTTGTTTGTTCAGATGGCCATATGACACAGTCATATTTTGTCTGTGATACAAACAACTATTGTGCGAGTCGAAGAAATAATTATCTGCAGTATTGCCTGTTCTTCAACGTCGGAACGAGGGAAAACAATACGCTGCGTTCTCAGGTCAGAAGGACCTCAAACAGCGACGCCATGTTTCGATGTGGTGATGGTATGACTACAATACATTATACGATGGTGTGCGATTTCAGGCAGGACTGTCCAGAACAAAGCGATGAATCTTTCTGTGAGCATCCTGCATGTCATGGATTTCTGTGCTCTGATGGTTACTGTGCATTTTGCAGCCAACGCTGTAACGAATACTCAGATTGTCTGGACGATTCTGATGAAGATTGTCTGGACGATTCTGATAAAGTTGACCGTCCCACAAATGAACCCTACTACATTTCAGAGAACCAGGATAACAACACGCGTCCAGTGTTAGTCAATTTCGATGGGACAGGCTTCTTTACTCGGGAAACTATGGCCAGAGGAACTGACTGTCCGGACGGACATTACCGGTGCACACAAAACTCGCTACATTGCCTCCCCATCTACACGCGATGTAACGAGGTTCCCGACTGTACATATGCAGAGGATGAGCAAGACTGTGACAGATTCACATGCCCGGGTTTTTACCGATGTCGAGGGTCTAAAGTGTGTGTGCATGGAGATCATCTGTGTGATGGCTGGGGCCAGTGTCCACAGCGGGATGATGAACTGATGTGTGACAGGAAATGTGCTGAGGGCTGTCTGTGTCATGGTCATTCCGTCCTGTGCCATGACCCTTTCGCTGCTGTCCTTTTTCAGCAGCTGCGCTATGTGGATGCCACAGGAACGGGAATGACCTTGAGTGATTTCAAAACCAATTGGTATCTCGTCCATCTGACGCTCTCGCACTGCATGCTTCGGAACATTTCCAGTGCTAAACTTCCCCATCTGCGGGTCCTTCATCTGGCCAGTAATCATCTGGAAACTTTTGACATCAGCGTTATCCTGGAACTGCACAATCTAGAAATTCTAAGTCTCGCAAACAATCCCTTCAGCCAATTGATGGGCAAATCACTGAAGTATATCCACTATGAGCTAAAACGTACTGATATATCAAGAACGCGTTTTCAAATACTAAACAGTGAATTGTCTATTTTCCTACCTGAAGTGGAGTTTTTCAATTTAAGTTCTTCCGGCATTGAAACCATCAGAGCTAGAAGGTTAATAATCACACCCAATCTGACTGAATTAGATATTAGGCAGAATGCAATCCGAGTCTTTCCAGTGGATTTGCTGTCTAAGTGGAATCATTTAAAATTGGTCTTTACGACAAACTATAGACTCTGTTGTGACAGCTTGCTTCCTGAAACCTCACAGAAACTACAATGCCTAACTTTGCAGCCTGTCTTTCGGTCATGTCAAAACCTTATGCCTGCTAATGTGCATGTCATATACTTTGGGTTATTATGTGCTTTGTCAATTTGGGGGAACCTGATTTGCATTATAGGTCCTTTTCCAGCTCAGAAAATGTTTGGAAATACTTTAAGAGCGTTCTCTATTAATCTCCAGTTTGCTAATATTTGTATGGGAATCCATGTTAACATAGTGTTGATTGCAGATCAAATATTTGATGGAAACTACATTCACTTTGAAAAGGCATGGACCACTAGTGTGTCTTGCAAACTGGCAGGTTTTCTTTCTATGTTGTCCACGCAGGTATCGATTTTCATTTTCTTTTTCATCACACTAGATCGCTTCATCAACGTTTGTTTTCCTGGAGGTTTTAGGACGTTGGATAAACGTACCACGATGATCTCTTGTTTAATCGCTTGGTTGGCTGGAGTTATATTAGCATCAATGCCATTTCTTCCCGGAAAATCAGACTGGGGTGTTGATGATCAAAGCGGTCTGTGCCGCCTGGCACCCTCTCACAACTTATGCCAAGAATTCCAGTGGTTTACAGTGATCACCACATTGAATTTCCTCGTGTCAGCTTTGCTTGTCATCGCTTTGATTGTGATCTACAGCCGAATCCCGAAATATCTCATCACTGTCGACCCCAGTAAGAGATCAATGTACTCTTCAGTACAGCTGTTAGTGAAAGTGGTGGCTACTGATGCTGCTTGCTGGTTTTCGTTTGCTGTCGCCCTTGTGATGTTGTTTCATGATAGGAGTGTGGCAGAGCGGATGCACGGAGCTTTGGTAGCCTTTGTCTTGCCCGTCAACGCCGCACTGAATCCTGTACTGTACATGTGGATTTTTTCACAGATGAAACGACAGCAGGCAAAGGGCGAGAGACTGCTGGAGGTGTTACAATCGAGACTCAGGACCAGGGCTAAACATCAAACGGTGGATACAGAGGTGAACTGATGTATGAATGAACATAGAGATTAATTAGTCCCCAAGCACGTTCTGTAACTTAACAGACGTAAAGCAAAACACGAGTTGGAAAAAAAACCCGAATAAACGAACAAAATGAAAGGGATATAATGTTACCATGTTATTATTTGGGTATTGAGGAATCGCTCGATAGACTCGCACCTGTCTTATCACTAATGGTGCAGGAGTGGAGGGAAGCTGACTGTGGGGACTTGTATTCTGTGATAGCATTGTCTTCATCATCAGTGGCCTCATCTGGCCCTGTCACGATTTGGATGTGTGCTATCACCTACAATGCTGATAGACTGGGGCGTAGCCGCAGACATTTACTGCTTGATATCACAGGGCCGAACGTGAAACAGTTATCTTGTCGTCCAGTCCTTTCTCTTCATGCAGACAGCCTGGTGTGCATTAAGGGACCTTTAAAGTACGTATTCCATCTTCTATGCGCTTGTACACACACAGAGGGTCACCTATGAGCTGATCTGCATACAAAAAAATAACCTAGCAGTCTTTTGAGGGGAAGGAGAGGGGTGAGGGGCGGGGGTGGGGGTGATCAGGTTCCACCAAACGTTGCTCGGGTTCGAATCCATGACCCGACCCAGTGTTCCGTCTAATCACCGAAAACTGCGTGAATCTATAGAACAGATAGGAAATGTTGGCCTTTTCCACTCAAAACTGCAGGAATCTGTAGAACAGATTGGAAATGTTGGCCTTTTTCTACTAGTACAGTCAAACTGCAGGAATCTGTAGAACAGATTGGAAATGTTGGCCTTTTTCTACTAGTACAGTCAAACTGCAGGAATCTGTAGAACAGTATGGAAATGTTGGCCTTTTTCCACAAACACTCAAACTGCAGGAATCTTAGAACAGGATCGGAAATGTTGGCCTTTTCCACCAACACACTCAAAACTGCAGGAATCTTTAGAACGATCTTAGGAATGTTGGCCTTTTCCCACTAACACACTCAAAACTGCAGAATCTATAGAACAGGAATCTATAGAAATGTTGGCCTTTTCGCACTAGCACACTCAAAACTGCAGGAATCTGAGAACACAATTATAGGAAATGTTCTTTGCACTAGCACACTCAAAATGCAGGAATCTATAGAAGGAATGTTGGAAATTGTCTTTTTCTGCATCTAGAACATACTCAAAACTGCAGGAATCTATAGAACAGATTGGAAATGTTGCTTTTTTCCACTAACACACTCAAACTGCAGGAATCTATAGAACAGATTGGAAATGTTGGCCTTTTCCACTAATCACTAATATACTGCAGGAATCTATAGAACAGATTGGAAATGTTGGCCTTTTCCCACTACAACTCAAAACTGCAGGAATCTATAGAACAGATTGGAAATGTTGGCCTTTTTCCCACTAACACACTCACAATGCAGGAATCTATAGAACGGATAGGAAATGTTGCCTTTTTCCACTAACACACTCAAAACTGCAGGAATCTATAGAAACGTAGGAATGTTGGCCTTTTCCCACTAACACACTCAAAACTGCAGATCTAAGACGGATGAAATGTGCCTTTTCCCACTAACACACTCAAACTGCAGACTCTATAGAACATGAAATGTTGGCCTTTTTTCCACTAACACACTCAAAACTGCAGGAATCTATAGAACGATAGAAATGTTGGCCTTTTCCACTAACACACTCAAAACTGCAGGAATCTATAGAAAACGATAGGATATGTTGGCCTTTTCCACTAACACACTCAAAACAGGATCTATAGAACAATTGGAAATGTTGGCCTTTTCCCACTAACACACTCAAAACTGCAGGAATCTATAGAACAATTGGAAATGTTGGCCTTTTTTCCACTAACAACTCAAAACTGCAGGAATCTATAGAACAGTAGGAAATGTTGCCTTTTTCCACTAACACACTCAAAACTGCAGGAATCTATAAAAATTAGGAAATGTTGGCCTTTTTCCACTAACACACTCAAAACTACAGAATCTATAGAACAATGGAAATGTTGGCCTTTTCCCCCTAACACACTCAAAACTACAGGAATTATAGAACAGATGGAAATGTTGGCCTTTTTCACTAACATACTTAAAACTACAGAACCTATAGAACATTGAGGAAATGTTGACCTTCTTTCCCACTTACAAACTTAGAACTGCAGGAATCTATACAACAGATTGGAAATGTTGGCCTTTTTCCCCACTAACACACTCAAAACTGCGGGAATCTATAGTATAGATTGGAAATGTTAGCTTTTCCCCCACTAAACCAATGTGTCGTCCTGTACTAATTTTTCTCTGATTTCCCTCTTTCATCTGTTTTGCAAGATCTTTGAATCACACTTCACACAGTTCTTAAACCCCGTGTTCTAAAACTTTCTTTCAACTCAGATTATTCGAATTTGCGAGAGTGTACTTTGAGCTGAGTGAATTCCGAATGGTTATCCATTATTTTAGGATTGTGTTAGATAATAAATTCAACTATTCAGGCATCAATGATCCTTCAGCTCCATGTTACCAGATTTTTATAGTCTCCCAGCTCCACATTATTGCATTTTATTCAGCTCACTGTATCAGTGTTCATGGGAAGATAGAGCTTTGGGAACGTAGAACTACAGACCACATGTTGATGTCTATGTTCCCATAGTTTTATATTCCCTAAAAACTCGGGTTCCTCGAAGATCTGTGATCCCTTGTTCTATGTTCTCTGATCTCTTCGAAATACATAATCCTACACGTCCCCTCCGTTCTACCTCTGATGACGAAATTTTTCGAATTCCCTCATATAACCGAAAGCAGCACGGTTCTAGAGCATTCTCATTTTCTGCGGCAATACTCTGGAATTCACTACCATTCCATCTACGTCATGCCCCTTCCTTCCCGACTTTCGAGTCTGCACTTAAAACGTATCTGTTCAAATGCCAGTTGCAGAATACCACCTGAAATATTACTAAATTTCTACTTGTCACTTGCACACTTTGCTCGTGTAAAAATGAGCTGTTCACCGTGTTATATAGTGTGTTTATGTATGCGATATCATGTTCCAGTGTGTGTGTGTGTGTGTGTGTGTGTGCGTGTGTGTGTGTGTGTGTGTGTGTGTGTGTGTGTGTGTGTGTGTGTGTGTGTGTGCTGCATGCGTGAGTGCTGTGTGTGCGTGCGTGCGTGCGTGCGTGCGTGCGTGTGTGTTTACGAATTGTGAACGCAGAATTGTGTGTGTCCTGCATATATCTTTAGATGTTGAATTGTTAAAACTTGTAAAGCGCCCTATAGCCTACGTTGTTAGGATGGGCGCTATAGAAATTGTCCCCATTATTATTGATCATTATGTTCCAGCACCTCTATTTTCTGCATGTCTGTACATATAATCATCATAGATCTGATTCTCTATCTCCGACCATCCTCACGTGGCTCTCTTCACGCAAATGCATCCCCCCCCCCCCCCACCCCCACCCCCCCTTCCGGCCTATTTTTATACAGATTGTGTTTGCTACATTTCTTTGTCCAAACAACTCTACGTTCACCATGGCGATATATTGCGTGGCATTGTATAGAGTTGTACTGAACTGTATTGCATTGTACTGTAGTGCGTTGTGTTGTTTTAGACAAGATCAGATTGGGTTGTGTAATACTTGTTTTCTCTGTCAAATTCGAGTTGACACCTTGTCCTAGTATCCCGTCACACTCTTTTTTTTCTGTATGAATTTGGGCTGGTTGGTCTGTGAAGGTGGACTTTTCGCCAGGGACAACTCCCGTCTCGCTTCAGAGTCTGTCAGTGCGCTAAATGCATGCTGCTCAGTCTAACGTCTCATCCGAAAGACTAACACTCAGACTACCAATCAATTAAGGTCCAGCTGGGAGAGAAGACCAACCAGCCCAGGGCGAGATTCGAACCAGAGACCTCAAGGGATAATGGGGCGCTACCATGTTCATCCACCGTCATTCCCGTCCACCGGGCGAAAGAGGACAGCAGTCTCTTCCCAGCCAAGGGAATTATGATACTACTTAGAAGAAAAGGACACCCTGGAAAGTGTCGGTAGGACCCGGAGAAGTACTGCCCCCAACTGCAGAAGCAACTAGCCAGGAGCAATCCTGCAACCACCCTTAGAAGCCTGTGCTGTAAAGTGTGCGGGCATGGACAGGGCATACATCAAGACGTCAAGGGACATAAGTGCTCCCTGACAA
This sequence comes from Conus canariensis, assembly GCA_033310375.1. Lineage (NCBI taxonomy): Eukaryota > Metazoa > Mollusca > Gastropoda > Neogastropoda > Conidae > Conus > Conus canariensis. The sequence goes on from CM065743.1 coordinate 18,274,836, forward strand.
ATGCCATTGTGTAATGGTCATTGAACGAGACGTAACTGAACTCCGTAGAAGCATTCCCAAGGATGTAGCAACCTGTATGTCATGACTGCAGAGTCCACTGGCAAATGATGCCACCACCAAGCAAAGTGTTGCTCACATCTGGCAGCCCTCCTCATCGCTGTTGCGCTGACAGGGGAAACCAGTGCAACTCCAGCTTTCGCCACACGGTCCTACGTGACTTCTGAAGAGAATCCAGGCTGAAGTCTTTCGCCACACGGTCCTACGTGACTTCTGAAGAGAATCCAGGGCTGAAGTCTTTCGCCACACGGTCCTACGTGACTTCTGAAGAGAATCCAGGGCTGAAGTCTTTCGCCACACGGTCCTACGTGACTTCTGAAGAGAATCCAGGGCTGAAGTCTTTCGCCACACGGTCCTACGTGACTTCTGAAGAGAATCCAGGGCTGAAGTCTTTCGCCACACGGTCCTACGTGACATCTGAAGAGAATCCAGGGCTGCAGTCTTTCGCCACCCACACGGTCCTACGTGACTTCTGAAGAGAATCCAGGGCTGAAGTCTTTCGCCACACGGTCCTACGTGACTTCGGAAGAGAATCCAGGGCTGCAGTCTTTCGCCACACGGTCCTACGTGACTTCGGAAGAGAATCCAGGGCTGAAGTCTTTCGTCACACGGTCCTACGTGACATCTGAAGAGAATCCAGGGCTGCAGTCTTTCGCCACCCACACGGTCCTACGTGACTTCTGAAGAGAATCCAGGGCTGAAGTCTTTCGCCACACGGTCCTACGTGACTTCTGAAGAGAATCCAGGGCTGAAGTCTTTCCTGCTGTCAACAGGTCAGAGGGTGTTTTCTGATCTCAGTGGGTCTTTCCCCAGAGTCGGCCAAAAGGCGGGCACGAAAATGAGACACCGGTGTGTGCCCGTGGACCCAGAGAAATACTGCCATCAACTGACAAACCAACCAGCCGACAGAAGCCTTTCACCATCTGGGAACGAGTGTGAAGGATCGTAGAGACCATTCCGTTGAGACGTCAAGGGACAATTCGCTGCCCGGATATACCACTGCCGCAAGTCTGAAAATCAAATTTTACAGAGGACGAAAAAAAAAACAACTGATTGTTCATCCCGACAAGATATACTGCGAGCTGAGTTACGGTACAAGTATTTTGATTACAGCATGTTTATTTTTAGGATAATGTGATTGGGACTTGGCTACGTTATGCCGCTTGGCCCGCTCTCACAGTATACCAAAAAATCTCAGAAATGCAAACAAAAATTCGAGTTATGGCAGTTGTATTTCTGGGCAACGAATTGTTCCCTGAGGATGCCTTTGCTCGATGACCACTTCACGCTACGCTACACAGCAGAGCCTCCACTGAAGCGTTCCTGTGGGTGTGCCATCCCTTATTCTATGACTGCAGAGCCCCCCAGCAAAAGACCACCACCACCAAGCAAAGTGCTGTTCACATCGGGCAGCTCGCCCTCCCCTGTCCCCCTTCTTGCCGTAGCGTTGACAGGTGAAAAAAGTACAACTCCAGACACCACAAAGCTTTCACCACACGGTCTGTTGTGCCCTCTGAACGAACCCGGGCGACACTCTTTCCTGCTGTCAACAAGACTTTCCCTGTGCTCAGTGGAACTTTTCTCACCGTCATATGGCCATTCCCTGGAGTCGACCAAAGGCAGACAGGAAAAGGATACCACTGAAATATGCCAGTGGACCTAGAGAAGTACTGTCCACAACTGACGATCCAACCAGCCGGAAGCTATCCTGCACCACCATTGGAAACGCTGTGTTATACAGGGTGCAAGCACGCACAGGGCATTCTGTTGAGCCCACCGGGTGCATCAGCCTGTATGTCATGACTGCAGAGCCCACCGGGTGCATCAGCCTGTATGTCATGACTGCAGAGCCCACCGGGTGCATCAGCCTGTATGTCATGACTGCAGAGCCCATCGGGTGCATCAGCCTGTATGTCATGACTGCAGAGCCAACCGGGTGCATCAGCCTGTATGTTATGACTACAGAGCCCACCGAGTGCATCAGCCTGTATGTCATGACTACAGAGCCCACCGAGTGCATCAGCCTGTATGTCATGACTGCAGTGCCCACCGGGTGCATCAGCCTGTATGTCATGACTACAGAGCCCACCGGGTGCATCAGCCTGTATGTCATGACTGCAGAGCCCACTGGGTGCATCAGCCTGTATGTCATTACTGCAGAGCCCACCGGGTGCATCAGCCTGTATGTCATGACTACAGAGCCCACCGGGTGCATCAGCCTGTATGTCATGACTGCAGAGCCCACCGGGTGCATCAGCCTGTATGTCATGACTACAGAGCCCACCGGGTGCATCAGCCTGTATGTCATGACTACAGTGCCCACCAGGTGCATCAGCCTGTATGTCATGACTGCAGAGCCCACCGGGTGCATCAGCCTGTATGTCATGACTGCAGTGCCCACCGGGTGCAACAGCCTGTATGTCATGACTGCAGAGCCCACCAGGTGCATCAGCCTGTATGTCATGACTGCAGAGCCCACTGGGTGCATCAGCCTGTATGTCATGACTGCAGAGCCCACCAGGTGCATCAGCCTGTATGTCATGACTGCAGAGCCCACTGGGTGCATCAGCCTGTATGTCATTACTGCAGAGCCCACCGGGTGCATCAGCCTGTATGTCATGACTGCAGAGCCCACCGGGTGCATCAGCCTGTATGTCATGACTGCAGGGCCCACCGGGTGCATCAGCCTGTATGTCATGACTGCAGAGCCCACCAGGTGCATCAGCCTGTATGTCATGACTGCAGAGCCCACCGGTGCATCAGCCTGTATGTCATGACTGCAGAGCCCACCGAGTGCATCAGCCTGTATGTCATGACTGCAGAGCCCACCGAGTGCATCAGCCTGTATGTCATGACTACAGAGCCCACCAGGTGCATCAGCCTGTATGTCATGACTACAGAGCCCACCGGGTGCAACAGCCTGTATGTCATGACTACAGAGCCCACCGGGTGCATCAGCCTGTATGTTATGACTACAGAGCCCACCGGGTGCATCAGCCTGTATGTCATGACTACAGAGCCCACCAGGTGCAACAGCCTGTATGTCATGACTGCAGAGCCCACCGAGTGCATCAGCCTGTATGTTATGACTACAGAGCCCACCGGGTGCATCAGCCTGTATGTCATGACTGCAGAGCCCACCGGGTGCATCAGCCTGTATGTTATGACTACAGAGCCCACCAGGTCTTCAGCCTGTATGCCATGACTGCAGAGCCCACCGGGTGCATCAGCCTGTATGCCATGACTGCATAGCCTACCGGCGAAAGCCGCCACAACGCAAGGAACCAGGATACTAGATAGCAACCTTCAATGTCGACGATCAAATGCAAGTGTGTGTGGTGTGTGTGTGTGTGCGTGTGTGTGTGTGTGTGTGTGTGTGTGTGTGTGTGTGTGTGTGTATCGTGCGTGCGTGCGTGCGTGCGTGCGTGCGTGCGTGCGTGTGTGTGTGTGTGTGTGTGTGCTCTGGAGTGCCCATCCAAGCAGGACCTGCCTAGGACACATCTCTGCATAAGACTCGGATCCAACAACAGCCCCATGAGACTTGCCCATACCGAGGACTCGGATAGGAACCCGCCACAGACACGGTCATGGACGTTGAGCAGAAATGGAGTGAGTTCACCACGGGCATGCAGGGCCGCAAAATATGACGGTTTTTTGTTTGTTTGTTTGTTTGTTTGTTTTTTCTTCAGTCTATCAGTCAGGAGAGAGGAGGAGAAGATGCTGCTGAGTGCCATTTTGGTCTGACAAGCCGACAGTCTTCTAGGTTTCTTTAGACAACACAGACGTTTCTGGCGCCAACAAGCCTGGGATAAGAAGGCACCTTCAGAGCTGATTCAGGAATTGTCACCAACACTCTCGGATTCTGTAATAATTGTATATAATATTTCGACGGGTTTTTTTTTTCAGGGTCTTCCCTTTTGAGTCATAGACATTGAACAATTCTTGATAGAAGTCGTGCGCTGCCGAAAAAAAATCCCACAAATATAAAACCCCGCAGAATAAGTTAGGTTAGACAGGTTAAGTGTGTGTGTGGGGGGGGGGGGGGGGGGGGGGGGTACGGTGGAGGGGGGGTAGATGGGGGAGGATAGGGGGGGGGGGGGAACTTCGCAAAAATGAGCGTCGGTACATTTGGAGCAGACTAAATGTAACAAATC
>CM065743.1:18284046-18304046 GCA_033310375.1 Conus canariensis
ATTCTTTTTCTCGGTCTTAAGCCGTAGTGTAGATCTGGACACGTGGAAGAGCGTTTGGACAACGAAATGTTTGTGTTCCAGGTTCCTTCTTTCGGATACTGATCTGTGCAGGTGGGCTTCTGGCGGACAGGCATCCTGGCAGTTAGGATAAATGTGAAAACTGCCATGGTCTGTCCGCCGCAGAGGCTGTGAACTGTCAGAAGATTTAGGTAGTATCATCATCGAAGACAGACATTCTGGCACTTAGGATAAAATGTCAACGCTCCCATAGCCTGTCAAAAGAAGCAGCAGTGAATTGTCAGAGGATTTTGGTAGTGTCATCATCCAAAACGTCCACTGAAAAGTCCGGAATTGCAGGCAGTCCTTCGCCTGCTTCTGTTGTAAATTTGATGTATATATTGATTGAGTTGAGACGGCCTGTGAACTGTTGTTCTGTCTGCTAGTCACGTTTTTGGGGATGTGTCATCCATGTACTTGTGCCGAACCAATAGTGGGTATGACCATACAGCGTTCTTTTCAACCTGCTCTCTGTATACGTTCGCCACGAGCTGAAACTGATGAACTCAAGGCTACCGCCTCCCTCTCCCTCTCCACTCCTGCTTTTTTTTCTTCTTTTTTTTAAAAAAAAATAAAATTTCAACATACACAAAAACTGGAAAAAAATACTCCGACAAAAATATGTCTTAAGGCAGTGTAAAACTCTTCGTTGAAGAAACACATATATCAAGGAAACAGATCATGCATGGCCTGGAAATCATGCAGTGAATCTCATTCTTGAACAAAGACATCGGCCATGAACTGCCCCAGCGTTTACTGAACAGCGCCCACACCGTGGTCACACCTTCCAGGTATGCGCCCCTATTGCCAGGTCACCTGATGATGTTCTCCTGATAGGACTGCAGGCTAGTGAATGGCAATGGATTTCTTTCGGCAGCAAATGCTTACGTAGGTTCTTCACACCCCAAGGAGCATGGGGCCATTGACGACAGCTCTCCAGCAAACGTGACCCTTCCTACCTCTGTTCAATTGTCTCCCTCCCTCTTCAGCTTTTCCTCAGCCTCTCTTCTCCAGCTGTCGCTGGGTTGTGCACCCTTCCTTCTCAGAGCCTGACAGATGGAGTTGGATACTGGCTTTTTCATTCTGTCCTGACTTCTGCGCCACCTCAGTGGTTTTGCATCCATGCTGCTCATGCCGACTCTCCTCGTCCACAGCCTGGCCCGACCCGACCCGCCACCGGCAATCCACAGGGAGCAATCTACGTTAAGTCGTCCTGAGGTAAACCACCAGAGGAAACACTGCACTGCTGCCGAGTCACTTCGGTGGTGTTCAGTGGAGCCTGCTCTGATATAACACTCGCAGGACACCACCTACTAAGCTCCCTACTGATGAAAATGATTGAATACTTGTGTAGCGGAGTGAGCTCTCCCTCTGGAGGGCGCTACCATGTCCATCCAGTGACAGCCCCCATGAATTTGTCGATAATGGTGACCCCGACAGAATCAAACCAAGACCACAGACGAGGAGAGGACATCGAAACCGAGGTCACCATGAGAGCAAGGCATGAAGGGCCTCAGAACTTGAGACATTTTGTCTACTGCTGATCGATGAGGATGAGGATGATGAAAATGATGCTACGGATTTCCATGCTGGTCTGAACTGCATGACTGTACTCTGTGCTTACTTTCAAAATACATTCCGGCTTAAACCAGACCACGAGATACAAACATCTGCAATGTGGGTCAGAAAAACACTCACAGAGACGCATCCATTAAGTGGATTAAACTCCACCATGTGGTCCTAGTCTTGCCAATTTTGAGCCCATAGCTAACTGTGCTCTGGGTAGGAGCCGGTTGGGTGCAAAAAAAATCCCACAAATAAATGGATTCGATAGGTTGGAACCGACGACCTTCCAGCCGGGAGTCCGCGATGTTAACCACTTCGCCATGGCGGCTGATAGATGCTGGCTTCTTTAGAGTGTGTCCTATTCAGCCCCACTTCGTCCTTAGGATCTATGTGTTGAATAGCTCGTGTCCCGCCCTTTGCCACAATTCCTCATTACTGACTTTGTCTACCCACCGGCTGTTTCACACGCTCCTCAGACAGGTATTACAGGTCTGCATTTTCTGCTGCATCACTTCGGTCTTCCTCTGGGTCCGACGGCTATACTGATCAGGTCTGATACTGGAACCGATGATGTACAGTTCTGTGATTATTCTGATTTCTCTGTGGATAAAAATCTTTTTCCATATTTACACGATAGAATCATTTCCTGCAGGTAAAATATTTATTCCATGTTTAAACGACTGAATCATTTTCCTTTGGTTAAAAACCTTTTCCATGTCAATTTACATGACAGAAGTATTCTTTGCGGGTGAAATTCTTTTCCATAGTTACACAACAAAACCATTCTCTGCTGGTAAAAATGTTTTCCATATTCACACGACAGAACCATTATTTGAAAGCAAAAAAATTCCCATATTAGCATGACTGAATCATTTTTTACAGGTGCAAACCTTTATTTACCTGAAGATTCATCCTCTGTTAAAAACCTTTTCCACATTTGCCTGACAGAATCATTCCCTGCAGGCAAAACCATTCCCATATCTATACAACAGAATAAGAATACAATTTCCTTTCACTGACCGCTGGTTTTGTTTTCTTTTGTCTGTTTAATTAAGTATGAGTGAAAAGTAGTCAAGTCAACAAAAGTTCAAAATGCAATCTCTCTAGAAAGAAGCACGTGAATATGAACGAAGATAGGTTTTATTATTTTTTTGTTGTTTTTTTTTTTGGCTAGAAAGCACAACAGTTGACAAGATCATACAAACTTTCAGGCCTTTTCTTCACAGTAATAATAGAGCAGCTGACCATCTTACAAATCCTTTTCATCACAGTAAATAATAGAGCAGCTGACCATACAAGTCCTTTTCTTCACAGTAATCATAGACCAGCTGACCATACAAATCCTTTTCATCACAGTAATCATAGACCAGCTGACCATACAAATCCTTTTCTTCACAGTAATCATAGACCAGCTGACCATACAAATCCTTTTCATCACAGTAATCATAGACCAGCTGACCATACAAATCCTTTTCTTCACAGTAATCATAGACCAGCTGACCATACAAATCCTTTTCTTCACAGTAATCATAGACCAGCTGACCATACAAATCCTTTTCTTCACAGTAATCATAGACCAGCTGACCATACAAATCCTTTTCATCACAGTAATCATAGACCAGCTGACCATACAAATCCTTTTCTTCACAGTAATCATAGACCAGCTGACCATACAAATCCTTTTCTTCACAGTAATCATAGACCAGCTGACCATACAAATCCTTTTCTTCACAGTAATCATAGACCAGCTGACCATACAAATCCTTTTCTTCACAGTAATCAATAAGCAGCTGACCATACAAGTCCTTTTCTTCACAGTAATCATAGAGCAGCTGACCATACAAGTCCTTTTCTTCACAGTAATCATAGAGCAGCTGACCATACAAATCCTTTTCTTCACAGTAATCATAGAGCAGCTGACCATACAAGTCCTTTTCTTCACAGTAATCATAGACCAGCTGACCATACAAATCCTTTTCTTCACAGTAATCATAGAGCAGCTGACCATACAAATCCTTTTCAGAACTGTAAACACTTGGGGCAAAGAAGTCATGACCCATAAAAATCAACAATACACAACCACGTCCATACATTCACTCATTTGCAACATGCCAACAAACACACTAATTCTAGGTTTGATTTAACTAGGCCATATTGAGGATACAAGGCAATTCCCTTCATTAAAAAGTGAGAGAAAAAAAAATAGCAAATCAAAAAAGTGCTGCATGGGGCAAACAGTTACTGCAGAACGGACAGGTGGAAGTCTATACAGTGTGTACAGCTTCACTACCAACCTCTGTTCAGTGTGTATAGTTTCACCACCAACCTCTGTACAGTGTGTACTGTTTCACTACCAACCTCTGTACAGTGTGTACTGTTTCACTACCAACCTCTGTACAGTGTGTACTGTTTCACTACCAACCTCTGTACAGTGTGTACTGTTTCACTACCAACCTCTGTACAGTGTGTACTGCTTCACTACCAACCTCTGTACAGTGTGTACTGTTTCACTACCAACCTCTGTAGGTATGTACTGTTTCACTACCAACCTCTGTACAGTACCATTTCACTATCAACCTCTGTACAGTGTGAACTGTTTCACTATGAACCTCTGTACAGTGTGTGCCATTTCACTACCAACCTCTGTACAGCATGTATTGTTTCACTATGAACATCTGTACAGTGTGTACCATTTCACTACCAGCCTCTGCATAGTGTGTTCTGTTTCACTACAAACCTGTCAGATGACAACAGATAAAGGAGCCTGGCATGTTATGAATGCCACAGGAGACACAAAAGATATATAAATATTTTTGCTAAGTGAAATGAAAGTCGAGTGGACCTTGAAGGCAGAAAGACAGCGCATGACAGTAGAGCCAAGCGTAAGGCAGAACCAAGGAGAGTTAGAGAACAGAGGAAATTAATGGCACAGAATTTCCAGAAGGCTAGGAGACAATTCAGACTGTAAGAGCCCCTGACATTCCCATGAAAACAAACTTGCTGACTTTCAAATGCTAATATTACACAACATCAACAGAAAGTATCCACAGAAGGGGTAATTAGACTGATTATCACAATTTGGTCTTTCTGACAGTTCAAACAAAATGGTTAAGACAACAACAAAAACATGCACATAAAACACAAAAATAGATTAAAAAAAAAAATAAATGACTGATTGTTCAAACAATATCACGAAAACAACCAGGACTTTAAAACAACATTAAAACATGGTCTATTATAACAATATTAAAAAAAAAAATATGTGCCATTTTAAAACAATAACAAAAAAATGTTACACAAGGCGTGATAGTTATACAGAGATTGAAAAAGAAGCATCACAATTGTGAAAATTTTTATTTCAATGGTAGGTTTTCAGTTCTTGTACAATACACTGCATTGAATGTCGGTAACCAATGAAGCTTACCAAACACTCGAAAAAGCATTCTCTCTCTCTCTATCTCTCTCTCCACACACACACACACACACACACACACACACACACACATACACACACACACACACACACACACACCACACACACACACACACACACCACACATACACACACACAACACACACACACACATACACACACACACACACACACACACATACACACACACACACACACACACACACACACACACACACACAACACACACACAACACACACACACACACACACACACACACACACACACACACACACCACACACACACACAACACACACACACATACAACACACACACACATACACACACACACACACACACACACACACACACACACACACACACACACACACACACACACACACATACACACACACACACACACACACACACACACACACACACACAACACACATACACACACACACACACCACTTCAAAAAAGAATTCGTGACATTTCAGCTCGTGACCGTCACACAATGATGAAACTTTACATTAGTTTACACACACATAATAAACAGACAGCTAGGAGGGAAAAAAGTGGTGCATATTATACTTTGTGAACAGATATAAACAAACCCAGTTACAGAGCACATAATGCTTCTTTTTTTTATAATAAGCATAAAAACACACTCACAAAATAACAAACTATTCACCAAAATTGCCTTTCATGGCCTATGCCTTGTAAATGGATATATATCACAAATCTGGAAATTAAGCTGAAAAAGTTAAGTACCTGAGTCCCATAATTGTTCTACGAAAATATGCAGATGATAAAAACCAGTACGTTTTTCAACTCAAAGATGTATATAAACACATGAAGCAAAAAATTCTTATTATAATGAAAGAACTGAATCATCCAGCAAATAGAATCAATCGATAATCACAAAAAAATTGTGCTGACTCTGGAAACACAGGACCCTGCAAAATCTAGGTGATCTTTTGACCACGAAGGAAATCTTTCAAATAAATGATGAAAAATTACAAACAGTTAAGCATTACCAATAAAAAAAAAATACCTGTCAGTTATTCCATGCCAAAACGAAGATTCTCCACCATCTGACAAAAAATGAGAACTTGGACAAATATGGTGCTATGTGCGTTTAGCTGAATGATTGTTTATTTGAAAAAGAACCCCCCCCCCCCCAACCCCCCACCCCCCTAGCAAACATTGCGCACTTCCAGGCTCTGTTTCTTTGTGTGTGTATACAAACATACATACATACATATATATATATATATATATAATATATACATACATACAGATAGACAGATATAAGTCAACAATGCTCAGTCCTTCAGGAAAGCAGGGCACTGCACCATACAACCACATACAGATGTATGCCACTGACACTTTAATTATGCAGAAAATTCATATGAACCATACTATATACTACTATCACTAGGACGGTTCTTTCCAAGCATTTGCCAGATATGTTCAGTCAAATATTCGGAAGGACCCCTTTTTTTCCCTAAACTTATGTATAGCAAAAGTTCAATACTTTCAAAAACCCTTTAGTTTGTGGGAGGCTGCCTTCTAGCTTACATGCATATTTAATGATAATGCTTTCCTAAAATTATAATAAATGGAAAACACAACCAATATCAACTGTCAAATCAAAACTCTGAAGTACAAGTGACTGCCAAGTATACGTTTTGGGTGTTAACACATTTCTCTCTTACCAAGTTAACAAACACCTTGAACGTTTTTGTCCATTACGTCTTGATTGGTCGTCTGTGTATTATTGTGATCTGCAATCAATTTTGAATAAATCGGCGTTTTTGTTTTGTTTTTGTTTTTGTTGTAAGAAGAGTTTTTTAGTTGTTTCTCAACTCTTTGATTGACCTATATATTTTTCTCTCTACTCTCTATTTTTTCCCTTTAACGAATTTCCTTTTCAAAATAACTTAAAGCATACCAGAAACAGAAACAAAAAGTCTTGACTGCAATTTGCACATTTCAAAACATACAATCATGGATCAAATTTCAGTATTATGGAGAGTGCATGTAACTGTTTTGTAAGGGCATGTAATTTATAAGAGATCATGTCATTAAATGTTTTATAAGTGCCCAGTGTTAGATCTGTGGTAAATGTATGGTCAATGTTCAGACATAGAGCATGTACTGATGAGAAATGGGGGGAGGAGGTTGGCGAAACAATAAGATCAATACATTTTTGTCAACAATCACACACACATGAGGAGGTGAAAATATGGAATAAATAAACGTTGATCATATCAGCAAATACTGAAATTGGTCGGCGAAGTTGGAGCATATGTCAGAAGGGGGTAGGAGGTAGGTAGGGGAGGGGGTGTGAGTGGAGTGGAGGGTGGGGGGGCGTGCTCTTGACAGGAAGTTTGTTCCTTCTCTCCCTTTTTTGTGTGGGCGTTGGGAGGTAACGAGCGAGTCTTGTGTGCAGCCATACTGTCCCTGCTCTGACTCTTGCCCCTAAGTCATTTCACTGACCTTTAAATGCACATCAGAATGAAAGGCTGGAAGGCAGGAGACTGCGTATCCCAGTATCATCTTTTCTTCCCCTTATCTGCTCAGCCGACTGCTGGAGACACAACGATCCATGGTGCATTTGATGAACCGACAAAATCTGAGCCCGCAACATGAAGAGGCAGACTACCCTTGCTTCTTATGAAGAGTTTGCGCATTTCAAAACACACAGTCATGGATCGGGTTTCAGTATTACGGACAGTGCATGGAATTGTTTCGTAAAGTGCATGGAATTCATAAGGGAGCAAAAGTTCAAGGTCGGAGGAATTGCCTCTGGGAAACCAAGTTAGCATGGTGTTTATTTACTAGAAACACACACCACAAGTTCACAGCTGACTCTGCTCTCTTGGCTACAGGCATTTCTTTTCCCCCTTTTCAGAGAAGAGCTCAGCTGAAGACTTGAAACCCCCCTCCCCCCCCCCACCCACCCACCATTCTTCCTTACCCAGCCAACACCGTTTTCCTGGAGACTTCAACATGTTGGAATACAAAACCTTGCCAATTATTGCAGGGAATGGCTTTTGAGCGTGAAAAGTCAGAAGACAGAAACTTTTCCTTTATACTCCCCAAATGGCGAAATTTGGAGAGAGAGAGAGAGAGAGAGAGAGAGAGAGATAGACAAGAGACAGAGAAGACAGATTATAAAACATGGGCCCACATGTTTTTATAACGTACGTCGAACAGGGAGTGAAGGACAGACACCCCCCAAACTTTGTCTGACAGCCTAAGATGTTAACAAGGTCCTGTCGCCATTTCTTCAGACTGTGGCGGTCATCTGGATTTGTTTGGCCGGTGGAGGTGCTTCCTGGCGGACCAGGTAGTCAGTCAGGTTGACCTTCAGCCCGGCCAGGCTGGACAGATAGGCCTGCTTCCGCTCATCCTGCTCCCTCTCTCGCCCTGCACACACACACACACACACACACACACACACACACACACACACACATACACACACACACACACACACACACACACACACACACACACACAGCGTGAAGTTAGGAACTGCCACAAAACAACAGAATGCTTACATATGCACACACACAGCGGCAAGTTAGGAACTGCCACAAAACAACAGAATGCTTACATATGCACACACCCAGGGGCGAGTTAGGAACTGCCACAAAACAACAGAATGCTTACATATGCACACACCCAGGGGCGAGTTAGGAACTGCCACAAGACAACAGAATGCTTACATATGCACACCCAGGGGCGAGTTAGGAACCGCCACAAAACAACAGAATGCTTACATATGCACACACCCAGGGGCGAGTAAGGAACTGCCACAAGATAACAGAATGCTTACATATGCACACCCAGGGGCGAGTTAGGAACTGCCACAAGACAACAGAATGCTTACATATGCACACACAGCGGCGAGTTAGGAACTGCCACAAGACAACAGAATGCTTACATAAGCACACACACAGCGGCGAGTTAGGAACTGCCACAAGACAACAGAATGCTTACATATGCACACACACAGCGGCGAGTTAGGAACTACCACAAGACAACAGAATGCTTACATATGCACACACACAGCGGCGAGTTAGGAACTAACAGTACCACAAGACAACAGAATGCTTACATAGCACACACACAGTGGCGATTAGGAACTACCACAAGACAACAGAATGCTTACATATGCACACACACAGCGGCGAGTTAGGAACTATCACAAGACAACAGAATGCTTACATATGCACACACACAGCGGCGAGTTAGGAACTACCACAAGACAACAGAATGCTTACATATGCACACACACAGCGGCGAGTTAGGAACTACCACAAGACAACAGAATGCTTACATATCCACACACACAGCGATGAGTTAGGAACTGCCACAAGACAACAGAATGCTTACATATGCACACACACAGCGGCGAGTTAGGAACTGCCACAAGACAACAGAATGCTTACATATGCACACACAGCAGCGAGTTAGGAACTGCCACAAGACAACAGAATGCTTATATATGTACACACACACATATATACAGAGAGAGAGAAAAAAAAAGAAAAGAGAGAGAGAGAGAGTAGGGGGGGGGCAGTGAGAGAGACCAAGAGATCATAGACTGAGAGAGACAAAGAGAGACAGAGAGAGAGACTGACACAGACATAGAGAGAGACAGAGAAACAGAGAGAGAAAGGACAGAGAGACAATGAGAGACAGTGAGAGAGACAGAGAGATCATAGACAGAGAGAGAGAAAGGGGAGAGTGAGACACAGAGACAGAGAGAGACTGAGAGAGAGTGAGAGACAGAGAGAAAGGGGAGAGAGAGAGAGAGACAGAGAGAGAGAGATGAAGAGAGAGAGAGAGACAGAGAAAAGAGAGAGAGGCAGAGACAGAGAGAGACAGAGAGAGAGAGACAGCCAGAGAAGGAGACAGAGAGAGAGACAAAGAGAGAGACAGACAGACAGACAGACAGAGATATCACTGAGTGAGAGAAAAAAAGAGAGTGAAAGACAGAGTGAGAGAGAGACAAAGAGACAAAAGACTTATGAAGACTGAAGCTATCGCTAGGTACAGTGGGTTAATTATTTGTCGTTGATAGATATGCTATATAGTCAAAGGTTATTATAAGTGTTGTCATAGGTTTATATCCTGAAATTAAGTGACAGAATGCTGGGAGGAGGGTGGGGACAGGGAACGAGGGGAGGGTTGGAGGGGGGGGGGGGGGGGGAGTTGGCATGAGCGATCTTCGGTTTACTTCTGACAATGCCTCAAAATGTATGTGTGGCTAACTAAGCAATTTGACGCCTGTTCTTACCACTGACAGCACTTAAGTCTACATCATTAGTTCCAACATCACTGAAGTCTACCTCCTTAGTTCACTGAATTCCACTCCTTAGATCCAGCCTCACTGAATTCTACCTCCTTAGATCCAGCCTCACGAATTCTACCTCCTTAGATCCAGCCTCACTGAATTCTAACTCCTTAGTTCTCACTGAATTCTACCTCCTTAGTTCTCACTGAATTCTACCTCCTTAGATCCAGCCTCACTGAATTCTACCTCCTTAGATCCAGCCTCACTGAATTCTACCTCCTTAGATCCAGCCTCACTGAACTCTACCTCCTTAGTTCCAGCCTCACTGAATTCTACCTCCTCAGTTCTCACTGAATTTACTCCTCAGTTCTCACTGAATTCTACCTCCTCAGTTCTCACTGAATTCTACCTCCTCAGTTCTCACTGAATCTACTCCTTAGTTCTCACTGAAGTCTACCTCCTTAGTTCCAGCCTCACTGAAGTCTACCTCCTTAGTTTCAGCCTCACTGAAGTCTACCTCCTTAGTTTCAGCCTCACTGAAGTCTACCTCCTTAGTTCCAGCCTCACTGAAGTCTACCTCCTTAGTTTCAGCCTCACTGAATTCTACCTCCTTAGTTCTCACTGAAGTCTACTCCTTAGTTCTCACTGAAGTCTACCTCCTTAGATCCAGCCTCACTGAATTCTACCTCCTTAGATCCAGCTCACTGAATTCTACCTCCTTAGATCCAGCCTCACTGAAGTCTACCTCCTTAGTTCCAGCCTCACTGAATTCTACCTCCTTAGTTCTCACTGAATTCTACCTCCTTAGTTCTCACTGAATTCTACCTCCTTAGTTCTCACTGAAGTCTACCTCCTTAGATCCAGCCTCACTGAATTCTACCTCCTTAGATCCAGCATCACTGAATTCTACCTCCTTAGATCCAGCCTCACTGAAGTCTACCTCCTTAGTTCCAGCCTCACTGAAGTTCTACCTCCTTAGTTCTCACTGAAGTCTACCTCCTTAGATTCTCAGCTCACTGAATCTACCTCCTTAGTTCTCACTGAAGTCTACCTCCTTAGTTCTCACTGAAGTTCTACCTCCTTAGTTCTCACTGAGTTCTACCTCCTTAGTTCTCACTGAAGTCTACCTCCTTAGTTCTCACTGAATCTACCTCCTTAGTTCCCTCACTGAAGTCTACCTCCTTAGTTCCAGCCTCACTGAGTTCTACCTCCTTAGTTCTCACTGAGTTCTACCTCCTTAGTTCTCACTGAGTTCTACCTCCTTAGTTCTCACTGAAGTCTACCTCCTTAGTCTCTCACTGAGTTCTACCTCCTTAGTTCTCACTGAAGTCTACCTCCTTAGTTCTCACTGAAGTCTACCTCCTTAGTTCCAGCCTCACTGAAGTCTACCTCCTTAGTTCCAGCCTCACTGAGTTCTACCTCCTTAGTTCTCACTGAACTCTACCTCCTTAGTTCTCACTGAAGTCTACCTCCTTTGTTCCAGCCTCACTGGCTGAGTTCATCTGAGAGCTGCGTTTAAGAAAGTGGGACAGGCTGGGAAAAAATATTTACAGATATTGGTTTTGTAAAATGACATTTAACCTTTTCACCGCCAGACATCCTATTTTGCATAAATCCCCATTGCCAGCCATTTTTTCCAAAAAAGCTCTTATTTTATACCAGCATATGTGAAATGCGGATATCTCTGGAACTAAACAACCAATTCTCATGCTATTTTTTGTAAAATGGAGGAGATACACTGTACTTTTATTATATCATAACATGTTAGTAATGGTAAGTAAACAACAATTTCAAATTTTTAGTACTTTCAAGTGCAAAAAAAATGCAAAATAAAAAAAAAATGTTATGTTCCTTCTAAACGTAAAAAATGAAGAAAGAATGCCAACAAACTCTCAACAAGGGAGGAAAAATACTCCACTCACAATTGAAGACCAGAAAGTATGATATTTCCAACAGAAAAGTGGAAGAAACAGCCACAAATACAACTACTCCAATAGCAGGGAACACACACACACACACACACACACACACAAACACATGCTTATGCCTAACTGGTACACATGTAAGAAAGAAAAAGGGAACACACACACACACACACACACACACACATACACACGTCCCTTTCACTCTCAACAGTAATATTTTTTTATGAACACAAAGTCATTCATGTGCCTGTTGGTCTCTGAACCTTTGAGAGCCCTTCAGCTATTCATAAAACCCACCCAACACGTCTTTGTGGCTCGCCTCTCACGTGTCAGTCGGCCACGCCCCCTTCAACCTCGACCAGCAAGTGTCGGCCCACAGCGTATGTGAAGTTCACTGCCTAAAGTATTAGCTCGCCCCCTCACATAACCCATCAGTCAGTCAGTGAACAGTCAGTCAGTGCTGGCTGGCTCAACACAAAAACACTGGGGCATAGCGGTAGTAAGTGGGCGTCTAGTCTTATCTCTCGTCAGCACGCCTCCTCTCCCCACCATTTGGCCACGGTCCAACGCTTCACGTTGCAATAATTCGGTCAAGCCCTCACTATCGTTGTTTCCTTTAACTATCTGGGTCTTCTTCATCTGTATTAGGAACAACTGACCGTCTATTCAATATTCCCAGCACTTGATGTGTGGTAAATGTACGGCAAGGTCGAGTACGTAAAGTGCTTGGTGGTGACGTCATAGTGAATGGAAAAACAATCGGAATAAAGTCGATAAAACACTGAACTGAATAGTGTTCTGACAAAGCAAATGGCTGTGAGCACGGGCCAGACCATCCCCTAACTATGACGTTTATTGCTGGCTTTTTATCTCATGAACTTGGATCGTGAGAGTATCGGGAGTTAGGTCACCCTACTTTGTCGCCAAATGGCGACGTCAGCGCTCTGCCCTGTCGTCACCAAAAGGCGCCTATGGCGGTGAAAGGGTTAAGTTATGGGTTGTATACGTTTTATGTTGTGGGTTATATACGCTTGTGTATATATGCACAGTGATTACGATGGTTTTCTTCATGCAGCTAGTGAAAGGGTCTTCATATCTATAATATATTTTCTCAATTTCATGTTACCATTTTCTTCATCTTCAATCCCCCCCCCCCCCCCCCCTCTTTTTTTTCTTCTTTTTAGTTCAAATGTTTGCCAAGTCATTACTATAGGGATGGAATAATTGTTAGCCTGCACTTGTTTTCCCTCACTACTTAATTATTCAGCATTATATTGTTTGGTCAATCAGTGGGAGATTGCATCTCTTTGGAGATCCAAGTAAAGGTTGTTCTGCACAATTCTTAGCCACTGACAATGCTTGGGTTATTGAACAGCAGAGCTGACCACTCAGACTGTTCCAATCTTCTGATCTCCCTTGCATCCTTGAATGGATCCTCAAGCATAGGCTCAAAGATTGTCCCCTACATTTTATACTGTTTGCATGTTTTTAGTTTTTCAGCAACTTTTTTCCTCTCCACACTTGCATTTGTTTCATTTACTACTCTTCACTGGCTGCTTTGGGGGTGCTGTTGGATTCTTTTTTTAACCCTTGGTGGTGAGAACACCACAGAATTATGGACAAGAGCACAGATACAATCAGCCGTGTCTCCCTGATGAGTCCCATCCAGCAGACGAAAGGTCTAAGAGCAGGCAATACAAACAGATCTGCCTTCAAGAGGGATTATGATAGTTCCCTCATGATGCAGCTAGTGAAAGGGTCTTCATATTTATGATATATTTTCTTAATGTCATGTTCCCATTTTCTTCATCTTCAACCCCCCCCCCCCCCCCCCCCCCCCCCCTTTTCTTTTCTTTTGTTTAAGTTCAAATCTTTGCCAAATCATTAGTATAATGATAAAGAATTCTTAGCTTGCACTTGCTTTCCCCCACTACTTAATTGTTCAGCATTACATACATATACACACACATTGATGTTATTATAATAGTACAACAAGAATAATGATAAAGGTATTAATGTGACACTGGTACAACAAGAATAATGATCAAGGTATGCATATGTGATCACATAACAAAAAAAAACATGTTAAAAAAAAAAAAAAGGACTTACATGTAATGATATTTGATCCACAAATTAGGTGTGAGAAGTGTAAATACTGAGTGTCACCTGCTTACACTTTTCATTTTGTTTAAACGTGAAGCCATGGTATATATATTATCAGATGGCTGCACACACTGGAAATACCTTTCACAATGATGGGAAAACAATGCGACACTTGATTACCCGCCGTTATAGCACTGGACCCAGTTCCCATAAGTGGTCGATCATCCACTGGAGTTTCATTTTCTACGTCCAATCATTCACATTCATGTCCACCGTCCAAATCAAACAATGATTCAATCCTTCTTCATACACTGGAGAAGATAAAATGGATGGATGGATTGGCATGCCATCAGCTTTGACTGAAATCGAAGCACTGAATGAACTGTGTCACTGGCAATCAGACTGCATCCATTTATCTGCACGGAGATCATCATAACACAGTCAACGAACATCTTGTATCAGATCCTCTACATCTTATCCATTTATCTGCATGGAGATCATCACAACACAGTCAATGAACATCTTGAATCAGATCCTCTACATCTTATCCATTGCAATCATCTTCGCTGTCCGAATCACGCAACAACTTGAACTTTTATTGACACAGCTTCACCATTTTTTATTTTTAGCTAAATAAGGTGCAGTAGTGTATTTTTGCTTCAAGCTTATGAAAAAACAGAGAATTCCCAGTGACATAGGTCCTTTAACCATCTTAGAATACAAATGGGTGGACACGATACAACAGCATTTTGGATTGGTTAGTCCCTTTGAGGAAAGTGACAACACTGGGCAGACCCTGAAGAGTTCTGGGAATCGCACAGTGATATCAGGAAGGTTGCCCCAGAAGCTTCAGGGTACGGTGCACAACAGGATTTATTTTGGCATGTGGCCAGCCACACACACCACACACACACACACACACACACTGTCCCTACTGACCTAGTTTGGCAGTGGTCTCTAGGGACCTGAGTTCCATTCTCTGGGCGTGTTGCAGCTGACTCAGGTACAGCTCCTGCTCCTGCTTCATCTTTTCCAGATCATGCTGATGCTGCTGCTTGGCTTGCACCATTTTGTTTTCTGCAACCAAGTAAAAATGGAGAAAAAAAAAAAAAAGTCCTCAAACAGCTACACTTATTGAAATTGCTTCCCTTTGAATAACTTCCATTTCCCAAGTTGTAACTATTAATTTTTTTTTTTTTCCAAACTTGATGAACATACAAAACTGAGAATCAACGAGATATGGACAAGAAAAGCCAGAAGAAAATATTCAGCAAAAGAGGAAAACTTGTCGTACATCACGGTTTTTAACAATGTCATTGCTGCAGTAAATCCCAAAACATAGAATGCAAACTTATTGAAGAGCAGATCATGCCTGGTCAAAGAACAAATGTTTCTCATGAAATAGGTAGCATTGCTACTCACTCAGAGACAAAATTCATGGTATCACCATGAACCAAAATTTCTTAAGACATGCTTGCAAACAGTGCCTTCCTAGATGGACCAACAAATCCATGAACAATTAACTGAGATAAAAGGAGTACCACAAAATCACCCATAAAGGATTGTTTGTGAAAAGCTAACCTCAAAACAACTGAAACAAGTGACCAGCTTGTGATGTTCCAACTCAGAAAGTGAAATAAGTGTCTCAGAAAGCAGGAAGGATTTCCAAGTGGAGAATACCGGTGAGGAGAAATGTACGACAGCTAAAGGCTGATTGAAAGCGTCACGAAACAGCAGAACTTTCTTTGACGCACAAGCGCATAACAGAAATCAGTCATAACCGAGTCCTCACAGAATGACGACTTCACTGACAACTACACATCATCATTATAATGATCATGATCATCCAAAACATCCTCCTCTTGACCGCTCCACAGATGTCTTTCCACATTCTCACCTTCCAGACAACAGTCTAAACTCACCCAGTCCTCCCAACCAGCATTATTCGGGGCTCGCCTTTTAGCTACATGAATCCCCCCTTGGAGCAGCGCTGCCTTGACTGTTCTCCAAGCGTACGCAGGGAGGTTGGAGCCGACTCATGTGAGGCCCACAGATGCTATTGTGGCTCAGTCATTCTTCTTCATCAATGAGGCATCCAGCGACGGCGGGCACAAAACGTGCTGGGGGGAGATGCTGGCCTGTCTCCTCTGGTCCCAGGACCACACTGCAAATGGTGTGGCAGGAAGAGTTGGGCAAAACTGGTGGACCATCACACAGGTTGACATGAGGGTGGACTTCAAACATTTTATGCCTCATAGCGCTGGACCAGTTCTCGCAGAAGATGTGAATGGAAAACAAGCAGTACAGGTGTCGCAGGTCCCAAGCAAATCAAGGATAAGGTAGCGCTTTCGACATGTGGGTTGATTCCAAGATGTCCTTGGAGATGCAGAAATCCAAGTCTTTGAATACATCTTTGGCACTGCCCATGTTGTTTCCTGCTCTGTAGACAGTGTAGAGCTAATCTCTTGATTTCTGCATTTCTGAACCATCCGTTCCTTTCCTTCTGATTCTAAAGCAGTTTTGTTGCTGGTTTCTTTCCTCATCACTCTCCTTTTTTTTCCCTTCTTTTTTTCTTTGTCTCCTTTTTTTTTCTTTTTTGTTTTGCTTTTGCCAGTTGGCTTGATGTGAATTTGCCATACCCTCCTGAACTAAAAGAAAAGCAGACATGAGAGTTAAGAAACAAACAAAATCCACCAACTCACTCTGGCCAGCCCGGGCTTCTTCGGAAGACAGGCGGAGCTGTATCAATTTCTGTCTCATCGTTTCCATTTCTCCATCCAGGCGTAGCTGGGTGCGTGACTCGATGGCCTTATTTTGCATGTCCTGAAAACACACACACACACTTTAACATTCCCTCCATCCGTCTGCCTGCCTGCTTGCTGTCTGTCTGTCGGTTGCTTTGCTGTGCTGATGCTTGCAATTTTTGTTCCTGATAGAATTGTTCCAACACAGAGTCTTCCAGTGAGGTTGGACTTCCATGGCGCAATGTTAAGCATGGCTAGATTTTCTTGGAAAAAGAAAGTCTCACCAAATACTGAAAAACTTGTCAAAGCACTTGCAGACTGAAATTAGGAGCTATCTTTTGACTGGATCACATTTTGGGGATGCGCTGACACTGGAAAAAAATGCAATCGCAAAAAAAGATGAGTTTGCCCTAAGCTCATCACGGTAAAATCATCAATGGACATCAATGCTGTGAAGCTATGAAACGGCTTTCCTTTATGGTTTCCTTAATCATGAAATCTGTTCATACTACACTCTTTGAAAAACAAAGGGAGATGAAGAAGAAGAAAGCAAGGAAGTTGGGGTACGACAATGAAATGCTGTGCTGTGTATCAAGCATTTATGTCCGTATCCTTACTTTCGAACATTATCATCTTCAAGGCAGTACACAATGTAAAACATCAGAACAATGCAACTTCTTTTCACGTATGTCTGCTTGAAACAATGTAGGATGTTTGGCGCTGTGACACGGAACAGACCAGTGATGGGGCAAACTCAGATAGAAAGAGGCGATGGCAATGCTCGGGAGGATGTCTGCCTTCAATGATTTCTATCTGGTTACCACTTAAGGATTTTATCCACAACAAGAGAGCTCAAGGGGCATTTCACTGGTGTTTCCAGTCTTTGAAAACAAAGAGCAAAAACCGAAGAAATTAGCATGGGTATAGCAAATGAAACAGGTACTATCGGTGAATCAGGGTTTTTTGTTCCACTGAAGTTACCCCGTTTAGGGAAACCGGTTGGGTGGAGGTGGGGTTAGGGTTGGTGGGCAACAGGGGCTCTACAGACATATTCCCCTTCTCCCCCCCCCCCCCCCACCTTCCCCCCCCCCCCCCCCCCCCTCAACAAACATAAATCATTCTAGTTCAATGCTGCTTGCACTCTCGAATCAGCTGGTACATGTCAATAAAAGGCACAAAAAAAACAACAAAAAAGAATCCCCAAATCACAGATTTAGGGGGAGACATTTGGGGAAGTTCACTCATTCATTTTGTGCACCTTTTATATTTCCACGAGTGCCAGCAGACTGGGTACTGTGCCCTGCTGCAGGGGCTTGGTTGGAGTTATGGGCCTTTTGTTTCATTTCCCTGTGGGAGAATGAGTTACTGTTCTTGATTACTGTCCACCTTTTTTTTTGGGGGGGGGGGGGGAGGGGGGTCCCATCTACCTGCATCTGATCGCTGGCATGGTAACCGCGGTAGACCACCTTGTCCACCTGCACGCCCACCCTCAGCATGCGCTGCTGAAGCTGAGGATAGGTGTCCATCTCACTCAGCTTGCTGGTTTCCTCCACAAACTCTGCATAGCTGGACACCGGGGAAGATCCACAATCAAAGATTTCAGAAGAACAAAACAAATCTATACATGAATTAAAAAGATGTGCAGGAAATAAAGGCAAGACAGGCCTGTTTTGAACAGCAGTCAAATGAGAAACAACATGCTGAATTCAACGTCAAAACATATGTTAAGTTCAACGTCAAAACAAACGCACAGAAACGTACAAACACAAAAAAACTTTCCAAGAAAAGGACCCTCCCAATCTTCATCCAGCCTCTCCGCCCCATCCCCTTATCTCCTCCCCCCCCCCCCCCCCCAATCCTTCCTAAAAGAAAGAATACACAATATTTGGCATAGATCATTAAAAAAAATCATATACATAACTAATTGTATGTTCACTTGCGTACACACGCACATGCATCTATGCTCTTTGGATTGATACACATAATATTGAACTGTGCAGGTATATATCTGTGTATGCACATGGGTGTGCATTTATGTATAAATGCAAACACACACACACACACGCACACACACACATACACCTACACACACACACACACACACACACACACAACAGCTCACCTTAGTTTACTGGTGAATGAAATGACATCAGCACAAAGGGCACTGCAAAAGAAAAAATAATGGTTTTGCAACTAGATCTAACTTCTTACGGCAGATCACTACAAACAGATTAAACGTTGAGTGAATATACTGTAAAGGTTGTACATACATATATCTTCTTTCACAAACTGGAGTATTGTACTGTTTTTCCTACCTGAAAGCTGTTTCAGTGTTGAAACGGGACTGTTTGAAGACATTTAAACCTTCTTTGCAGAGCCACAGTAATTTCACGTCTAAGACTACGAGGCCAGTAAGAATAATGTCGGTCATTTGTTAAAGGTGAGTTTGAGCTCAGCTTTGTTACCACCTAGCTGACAGGATCTTTTGTTATAAACAGTGTCACCAAACAGAACAGAGAGTGGAAAAGATGTTTTCTTTATTAGGCTTCAATGCTGGTATGAAGAAAACTCTTTGAATGTCTGATATCGTTTAACACACACACACACACACACACACACACACACACACACACACACACACGTACATACACACACACACACACACACACACACACACACACACACACACACACACACACACACACGAGCGTGCACAAGCGCCTGCGTGTGCACTTGCGTACACAAACACACTTTTCTAAAACACACACATGCATAAACAGATGTATACATACATGCATGCACCCTTTGTGAAACACACACACACACACACACACACACACACACACACACACACACACACACCTCTCCCCCCTCAC
>CM065743.1:18309046-18314046 GCA_033310375.1 Conus canariensis
AGAGGGTTGAAGAACAACTCGCAGGGGCTGGGCAAAACAGAAACAGGAATGAGTTACAGACATCAGAAATTTTTTTCTTAATGATTAATAAGAAAAAAAAAAGTCATGTTAGACAGCGTTTTCTCTTTCTGTTGTCCCATTTTTGTCTCTCTCTTTCTCCCCATCCCCCTCACTCTCTCTCTCTCTCTCTCTCTCTCTCTCTCTCTCTCTCTCTCTCTCTCTCTCTTCTCATTCACTCACTCACTCACACACACACAAACACACAAACACACACACTGACAAATGGAGGGAGAGAGAAAGATAGAGATTGGAGAGGGAGTGCAGTGTGAAAGAGAGAAAGGTGCAAGGTAGTCAGGGGTGGCAGAGGAGGG
Source organism: Conus canariensis (assembly GCA_033310375.1). Classification (NCBI taxonomy): domain Eukaryota; kingdom Metazoa; phylum Mollusca; class Gastropoda; order Neogastropoda; family Conidae; genus Conus; species Conus canariensis. The sequence goes on from CM065743.1 coordinate 18,309,418, forward strand.
GGGAGCCATACAGTTGAGAGAGAGAGAGAGAGAGAGAGGAGAGAGAGAGAGAGAGAGAGTGAGAGAGAGAGGAGAGAGAGAGAGAGAGAGAGAGAATGTCTTCATTTTTTTTCCTAAAGTATGAATGAAGGCCATTACCACTTATACAGGAGTTACAATACACAAAATTTATGCTTACAATAATTCATACAATAACACATGAAGAATATGTACATCATGATGTGATCACTGAAATTGATTTACATAAACTTACATAACCAATCTTTTTTTTAACTGAAACTTGTTTATTTTCTACACAGGTGTGTGCATGCGCGCACCCACACGCACACACACACACACACACACACACACACACACACACACACACACACACACACGCACACACAGAGTAATGACAAAGCGACAATCTGTTTTCAGTATATCACTTTTAACAGCCGACATAAAGACATTTGAACGAGTTCAAAAAAAAGAAAGAACAACAAAAAGAATTAAAAACACACACACACACACACACACACACACACACACACACACACGCACACACACACACACACACACACACAAAGTGATGGAAATACACCTCATTCCACAATGACCACTACATCTCACCCAGGCTGATGGTAGACAGTTCCGTCTTTCTGTTGTACGACCAGGTACTCCGTGCTGGAGGCGCTGTAGTGATCCAGGAGGTGGAATCGTTTCCGAAATAAAAATACCTGACGGATTTTGAAGAGAATTATTAGCAAGTCTGTAAAATACAGGGCAAACAAATTACAAGACAAAACATGATGCGTTTCAACCTCCTATATCTTCTTAACGCAAGAGAAACAACACTCAGGACAATGAAAACGCACATCTTGCGTCGAATATTATATTTAGAAGTTAAGTGATAGCTTGTTCTTTGTTTTCATTGTCCTGAATGTTGTAGTATTTTGCCTGAAGAAGACCTAAGAGGTCGAAACGCTCATGTTTTGTCTTGTCATTTGTTTGCTCCTGTTGCTTGGAGGACTCATTAACTCAATCAAGTCACAGCCAAAATGGACGAGTTTGTCCCTCAATTCACACGGTTTTTGGCAATTTTCAAAAAATCATTAAAAAATCAACCACTTCACCTAGGAGCATGAAACATACACCACTGGATAGAAAAAAACAATATATTTATCAAAAATGCTTACCTTCAGTGAGGAACCTACACAGTTCACATGATGTAAGTAATTCAAAATGATACATATGTGCAGAAAAACAAAAACTTTTTGTGCACACTGTAATCCACTTCTTCATGCTCTCTATCCTCCCACACAAGTTCAGTTACACTTCTGAGCACTTGGTATGACCTACAGAGAATATTATTTTATGACAACTGCATAAACACAAGAATTTAACCACAAAATGCTTGATCCACTCAAAATGGTGTGTTCATGTTCAAAATTGTGTGATTGCGGGAACCGAGAGTGGGACAATTCAAATCTGTATAAAACTACTACAGAATACACGAAGATTTGCCTAAGGGAAGCAAATGCAAAAAAAGGCCCGAAGCTGTCCCTGAAACGAGATTTATTGCCCTTTGATAAAAGGCGGTATGATTTAAAAATCATCAAACTCCGTCGGAAGTATACGTCCGACACGCCTTCAAGCGATGTGAATAGTGTCGGAAACCCACTTACGACAAGACTCGACTGAGTTAACAATTCTTTTTGAAAATCTGTTTCAATTTCCGCCTGCAGTCACCTCACTATGAAACTAAAATACCTGACAGGTCAAACCAACACAGACTGAGAAACCAAACAACAAAGATCTTTCCAACAATCTTTCAGCTGTCGTGCAGTGGTCAACATTGCAAGCTTGCAGGCTGGAGTGTCTTAGGTTCAAGCCCCCAGGACAGGTAAAGATTTGTGTATGTCATCCCGACCTGGTTAGCATCTACCCAGGCCTGAGTGTGCTGTGGGCTGAAAAAGGACAAGTGGGGCCCTACAGCTGGTGTGTCATCAACACACTGGAACATCTCTGAGATTGTTGCTCAAAACTTTCCGACCAGCGCTGCAGGTGTCTGCGTCTACCAGGCACGGCTGATGTTGGGAGAATTACTGAAATGAAGCGTAAGAGTACAACACTATCATGTGATCTCACACCAGAATGAAACTCTCAAGCATCATCTTCATTATTTTCACTGATCATCACTGAAAACAAACAAAAAAAGCTCTCTCAAATTCTTTAACTCTTCAAGTCCCGCTCACACGGTGACCTCAGCTTTGATTTCTTTCCTGTGTCAAAGCCCATAGTGAGTGGTGCTAGTAAACTTGTGCATGGGGACTGCTGTTGGATGGACATGTTGGCACCCTCCTGACCGGAATGTTCATTCATGCGGGCGCTGCAGCTAAGCAATTACTTATGCTCGCTCTACCAACTGATCAATTATTGCCCTCAGAAGGGCAATTAGTAGGTGGTGTCTTGCATGTTTTGGATCAGAGCAAGCGCCTCTGAACATCACCAAAGTGACTTGGCAACAGCACGGTGTCTCCTACAATCAATTTCAAAATATACCTTGATGCTGATAGCTGATCTCTGTGGAGTGCCAGAGCTAAAGTCGAAAAAGACAAGCCTAGCTGTGGCTGGGGGCGGAGAGGAGGGGGGGGGGGGGGGGGGGGGAGGGAAGGGGAAGGGGAGGGGAGGACCTTTAACAAGCAGAGGAGCACAAAACATGAGATGGCAAAAAAGCAAAACAAAACAAAACAAGCCAAGCCAAGCCAAACCAAGCCAAACCAAACCAAGCCAAACCAAACCATACCAAGCCAAACCAAACCAAACCAAGCCAAAGCAAAACAAAGTAGATCATTCCAGACTCTGCCAAGAAAAAGGTATCAGAGGTTTCCCAGATATAAAATCAAGGAGACTTGATACCTCCAAGCAAAATTCTTGGGGGTGGGAGGTTCAAATCCCTTTTTCTTCTTAATGGAGTGCAAAAAGGAAGACAGGGGGAAGTGGAAGGGGGGGGGGGGGGCAGAGGGAAGGGGCAATGAGTGGAGGGGCAGTGATGTGTGTGTGTGTGTGTGTGTGTGTGTGTGTGTGATGTGCACGTGTGTGTGTGTGTGTGTGTGTGTGTGTGTGTGTGTGTGTGTGTGTGTGTGTGTGTGTGTGTGTGTGTGTGGATGTGTGTGTGTGGGTGTGTGTGTGGGGGGGGGTGTGGCGCGCGCACATGCGTGCATGCATGCATGCACGCATGTATGTGTGTGAGTCTAATCAATTATTTGAGTGTTATTTTGAAACAAAGTAGTTAGTGTTGTTACTCCACTGAACATTAACAAGTCAAAGAGTGGCCTAACAAGCTACAGCAATAAACACTAGAACACCGCCTACCTATGCTGGTATCACCCAGTGGCTGAAACTCTTCACTTCTGATGACAGAAGCCTTCGAGTGCACCACACTCTTTTCGTGGCTTAAAGCACTCAGTACACCTTCAGGGTGATCAACTATGCTTCACACGGTGTTTAAAAGGATGTAGGTCACTAAGTGACATGCATCTCGAAAATAGCAGTGACTTTTATTGTTAAATTCACGCAAAGTGTGCCTAATTGAGAGTCCTGAATGTGTGATTAGGAACAATTTTTTTATTTAGAAAAAAAGACTTTGCTAGACTTAAGTGTACCTAATCAAGAATCCTGAATATGCGTCTTAGGAACAATTTTTCATTTTAAAAGAAATGTTAGACTACCCCATTGTGACTCCCACCACCTATGCTGGCCTGCAGTTGTAGTGCACTGTTTCATGATCTAGTATGACACTGACAAATCGGGGAAAAAAAACTGATCCACTTGTTTTTTTAAAAAACCTATCAAGTGCAAAATTTTGAACAAAACTTTGTTAAATCTGCTGTAAAATGCATGAGCCCATTGTCATACAATGATACATACATGCACCAATCTCAGCACTCTGTCAACCACACCAAGTGAAAGGAAAAACTTATAAGAAATAAATGACAGTACTAATAGTAATAAAGTCAAGACAATGAGAGAAAGGCATGGAGACACATTCAGAATCTGAGAATATCCCACACTCTCCTTTCTTTCTTAGTCACTCTGACAAATGACCATGATAGTGATAATGATGCAAAGCCACCTGATTTAAGAATGTCATCTACAGATTCTTCCTTTCAAAATGTTCCCAATTTCAACCTGACGCCAAGTGGTAAGTCACCAATGTTGTATTTTGTTGGTCAGAAAACTGGAAGGACATGGGTATACATTCAACTCTGTGATCTAGGTCTTTCTATTCTAGCGCAATCCACATTCCATAATACTGAGTCGGGTCCAGCCTTGGCTGAAAAAATATCACACTGGTTTTGACAGGATTTGAAGCAGCAGCCCTGGCAGACTGCCTGCAAAACTAACCACTGTACCAAATCTGGCTACACTGACAGAAAATCTTATTACTATACATTCATTGCCTCTTTGTAAAACACACTGTCTCTCTGCACAACACTTTCACATGTATGTAGATGTACACACACACACACACACACACACACACACACACACACACACTTGTGATCAAATATGAACACAGCGTGACACACAGATTCTTTGTAGTACATGTACAGTCTGTCTACACCACACACACAGACACACAGACGA
>CM065743.1:18319046-18371546 GCA_033310375.1 Conus canariensis
CAATCTGGTGCAATCTGAGTAAGTAAACTGTCACTTTCTGGTCTGATTTTGTCACTGATCGATGAGGAAAAATCATCTGCTTAAGTCTAAAACCGCACGATTCATGTCATAAATCCTAACCCCTAAGCTCAGCAATCATGTTGACATTTCTCAGGCACTCATTCCTGGGTCCGATTTAGGGTAAAAGTATATCATGTCTGCTTATCTAAAATTATATTCTTTGTAAAGTTGATCTGAAATGAGAAGGCAAATCCCACAGAACCATCAAGGCCACAATGCATCCAGGGTTATAATTGCAACAATGAAAAATAATGCACTTACTGCTGTTGACTCCCAGCTCGCTAGGAAATCCTAGGAAGGCACTTGAGTTTATCCTCACTGTTTGTGTTAGAAGCAGGTCTCTCTATTTATGATCGCTAAACAGTTCACACTTTACACTTTACCTCTTAACCCTTTGTCAGTCGCAAGTTAGCCGAATTTTTGGTGACAAATTGTCACGAACTGATGCGGAAGATGGATCGACCATGACAGCTCAAGAGTTGTGCCTGATCATCATGGCGCCGTCCCCAGCCACCAGGAAATCAGGTGTTGGCCTTAGGCTGTCGTGGTCCATCTCATCCATCTCCCGATCAATTCGTCGGACAAACAACGAGTTAATCTTCTGAAACTCTGAAACTTCTCCAAACTGTTATTTATCCGTTCTTTGCCGGAGAGGCACTGGGTGAAAATTCTCCAAAGTAGGCCCACCTTCTGTTGTTCACATCGACAAACTATTTGGCGATGTTGTGCAGGTCAATTTGGTCCGTTCTGTCTTTGTGGGCATGCAGGATCAGGCAATGATTCAGGCGTTGCTGTGTCATGGTGGCGCGAAGGTAGGTCTTCGTTCTCCTGAGGATCGAGAATGTGCGCTCTGCAGTTGAAGTGGTGACAGGGCTTGTGAGGTAAATTTTCAGCAACGTGTCAACTTCTGACGTAGTTTCCTGACACCAGGCTGGCAACGCAGCGAGTGAATCACAGTCTGCATTGAAACTCCATGCTGCCCAGTCCCTCCACATCCGACAGCATGGACAGCTGAGTTTTGAGTTTAGACATCTCCACATCTTTTCCATACTTTTCAGCAATAGTGTCTGGGATGTCAACTTGTTGCTGCTTTCCTGCAGACATAACGATCAACTGCTCTATTGCTTTTATCACACGAATGTCTTTTGGTTAAACCTGCGTTTGAGGTCTTGTACAATCAGGTCTATGCCCTCAAAGAATTGTTGACGATAGTAGTCTTGCACATTGCTGAAGACATGTGGCAGGGATCCATCGTCAAGCCTTGCTGGGGGGATTCGCCTCCTTGGAAGGGTTGGTGGGTCGCACACTTCCCGTGCTGCTGTACACACGCCCTCGTAGAAGTCTGCAAAGCACTCATCCGACCTCATCCTGGTCAGGCATCGAATCGTGAGCTCTACAGACTCTGAGGCGTCATGGCATGTTGTGTGCTTTGCTTGGAGGGAGACAGAGAGAGTTTCCGTCACAGTGAACAGCTCCAATGCAAGTTTCAGTCCGAAATAGGTTCTGAACTGCTGCATAAGTACCAGTAAGCCCGATGCTTTTCTTGCGTAATCATCATAGCCACTGGCAACAATCTCCATGGTTTCCTGCAGAGAGTCATAATTGTCCAAAAGTGACTTCATTGCCGTTCCCTTGACTGTCCATCGTGTTGGACACAATGGGCGAATCCCCGTTGCATTCTCTCCTTTATCAGCCTTGATGTTCTCGAACAGCACTTGTCTTTTTGGGGAAGCTGTGATGAGCTGGATAATTTCCATAGCAAAGTCAAGTGCATCCCGCAGAGGTTTCACGCTCCTTACACTCCCCTGTATGCATAGATTTACACAGTGAGCCAGACAGTGCACTGGAAGAGCAGCAGGAAACTCTTTCTGCAGCTGAGTAGCAACACCTGACAGACGTCCCTGAAAATTGGATGCTCCGTCGTACGCCTGACCGCGACAGTCCTGAGGATCAAGTGTAAGTCGCACCAGCGCGTCCTTGATTACAGCCAGGAGAGTATCTGCTTTGGTATCTGGTACCTGAATCAGACCTACAGTTTCTTCACAGACTTCGTAATCTTTGCCCACCCAGCGAATACAAAGCACAAGTTGCTCCCTGTTGCTGCAGTCTCTCGTCTCGTCGGCCATGACTGAGAAAAACCTTGCTTGCTTGATCTCGGCGAAAGACACTTCCTTAACACGTCAAGCGACATAAGTTTGATTTGTTCGTTCACTATTTGAGGTGAAAGATAGTCTGACGCTGCCAGCCACTTTTCTTCCCCGAGACACTTCAGCAACTGGAAAAGATTTCCGTTTTCGTCGGAGTGTCCCCTAGCAGACAAACCCTGCCGCATGAGAAAACGAATGGCCTTCAGCTGGTTGATCAATGACTGCCGCCGTGTTAATTGCACTGATTTGTTGTGCATGAGGACGCGGCTGTCAACTCCGTTATCTTTTGCTGGTTTGTTGACTTCTCCCACAGCAGCTTTATGTGAGGTAGACTTTTCGTGAGACGCAAAACGTTCTCCAGCCTTCTTCCAATTGCCGAACCCATCGTCTGAAAAGTATGTTTGTTGTTTACAGTCATCGCCTTTTGGCTTAATCTTCATGCAATGAAAGCAGTACACTTTCAGTGTTGTGTGACAAAAGTGTAACCACTTGTATTCTTTAAACCAATCACTGCGTAATTGGCGGGTTTTCACTTTGTTTTTCACAACGTATGTCTTCTTTGTTTTCTGCAGAATATCGTCGTCGTGAGGTTGATAAGGTGCCACTGCTTCATGACAGCATAAAGCGTCACATGTTATTCTAGTAGGTAACGCATTGACGCGATTGGCTTTGATGCCTGCAGACACTGGTGCTGGCGGCTCCAGAGACATAACTGAACTCTCCCCCGTCACACCATGAGCACTTGGCGGGTCTGGCGGCTCTGGAGACGTCCGGACTGAGCTCTCCTCCGTCACAGCACTGGTCGTGTTTTCGTCTGTAACGCACGATGGAGTATATATGCTTATTAATCAGAGTTCGTTTATACTACGGCTGACGTAAGTCCTGCCCATGGTAATAAATTGATGACCTGGTCGTATTTCTGTTTATACTACAAAAGCATAAAACTACGAAGTAGCTCAGAGCACGCCATTCACTAAAAACCCGTACAGACTTGTTTACGTAAAGTGTCCCGAAATATGAAAAGAAAGTGCAGCAAACTACAGTAAAACCTGCCTAAGACAGCCGTCCTTACCGTCACGTAGAACCTGAATTCAGTCTAGCCAATTTTGCACGGACGTCATCCTGACTAAAGGCTGCTGCAAAACAGCATCCTCAGGCCAGGATGACTCCTGTGGTAGGTGAGATTAGACCAAATGTTTAAGGCAGAATCGGTGACCGCTTGCGGCAGGTCTTACTGTAGATACGCATAGACGCATCTCACCCTCGGGACCTGACCGGAGAAAGTTCTGACCTCCGAGGCTGAGCTGCAGCGGTTGGTTCACATCTAGCAAAATATTGTAAGATTACAGTTTCATTTGACAGGAAAGCGAAGTGTTTCAAAACTAAGGTGTATACCTGGTTCAAGTGGAGTGTGTGTAGCAGATGAGGAGACGCCGACATCTGGACCAGCTGGTTCCACAGGCACAGGCACAACAGTGGGTGTAGCCTTTGACTTCTTAATGAAGCTGTCCAAGACTGACTGCTGTGCCGGTCTTTTGAAAGGCTCTCGACTTTTCAGGGGTACAAAGTGTTTATCTTTTATGTGCCCAATAATTACAACAGGTCGTGTGTGAATGCTTCTTGTCCGAATCAGTGGCCGATACGTAATGTCTGAAACAGCTTCTTCTATGGGATCATAGGAGAAAACTCTAATGCTTTGACCTAGTATTTCTACGAGTCCTCTCACAGCTAGAGTGTCTTCCACATCTTTGTGTGCGTTTGCCAAGTTCGAAAGAAATCCTGGTGTCGTGAAGTCCTTCAGTTCAGCAGGACATCTCTCTGATTGAAAGAAGTCAGCTAGATTTGACCTCAAGGATGCAGCGTCACAGTCAGATCCAGAGACTTGTGTATTCAAACTTAAAACTGAGTGAAAAAAGCAGTCTCCATCATACGGCACATTTTGCACAAGCTTCAAGCCCGCCTCTGATGCCTTTTGAAGCAATCCTTGCAGGTAGATGGCTCGCTCCTGTTCTTCCTGGCGTGCGCTAGACAGAGAGTTCTGAAACACGACCATTCGCAAAAAAATATTGGTATGAATAGCGACTTTCTAAAGCAGAATAAAATAAAGCCCTTATTATTTCTATGCATGGGTACCCACTTCATAGCCACTAAAGCGATAAGATAAATAATGACGTTGCAACCCGTCATCAGCGCCTTAGCGGCTGCAGCGGAAAAAGATGTGATCTGGCGGTATGGATGCTATGCCCTTGTAATGTAATGAAACTAGTCAAATTTTGAAAGGCCAGATTAAAACATCATGAAAACAGGGGCGTAGGAACGGGGGAGGGGGGGGGGGGGTGAGCAGAGTGCCACCCTGATTTGCTCTGCTACAGCGGCAAACCGCGGTGATACTGTACCCTGTCTTTCACGATAATCTAGCCAGAAAGACAGAATGGGTCCTTTACTAGTGTTTTAGCTCCCTAGCTGCTAGCTTACCCGAGTTCACACACTGTGTATGCTAACCTGCCTGACAGTGACAGAAGAGATGCTGTCAGGCATCGCCCCCCCCTCCCCCCAGGTGGTGCCGTATCACGTAGCACCGCCGACAGTCTGGTAGGTAGTGCGCCGTGTGGCACCGACCGGCATTGAAATTCTTTGCCTAATGGTGTCAACTGTGCCATATTTTCATTGTAAGTTTCTAATGAACTCAAAAATTGATAAAAACAAAACAGAACTCACCGATAAAGTGCTGGCACAAAAGCCTTGATTATCACCGTCGGCCGCAGCCATGATTTCCAAGGGAGGTGACTCAATCTGGAAGCATTGGCTGAAGTGAAAATAGATCTATTCTGATGCCACTCTCCGTCGCAGAAAAAACGCCAAGTCTTAGTGCTGTCTTTGAGATCAGCTGCCACATTATGATGTCTACTGAACGAATGACGCTGACCGGAGTCGATGCGTGTGAGGAAAAGACTCAAATAAAGCAGATCGTCTTCAATATATATTTTTTATTCCTCAGGAGGAGGGGGGAAGGGGGGGGGGGGCACAGGTATACATGTGCCCACCCCTCCAAAATCGGAAGGGGGGCACGTGCCCCCGTCCCCCCCCCCCCCCCCCCCCCCCCCCCCCCGCACCCAAAACTAATGAGGCTTTTTGATTGGTAGGCAGAACTATGACGATGTTTAATTCTGAAACGACGTGTACAATGATCAGATAAATAACGGTTTTTATGTGAAACCAGAATCCAAAAACAAAACAAAACAAAATAACATAGAAGAAGAAGAGGAGGAGAAGAAGAGGAGGAGGAGAAGAAGAAAAGAAGAAGAAGAAAGACTCGTGCAGAAGAGCTCCTCAGAAATCATCACACTTATTTTTTTCCGACAGTAACGTCAGTCACAGTTCATACACATGACGACCGCTTTCAGAATTTGTTATTCACCAGTGCCCTCTATTTGCCGGCCGTGGCTGGGGCTTTTCTGTCCAAACCCTGTCATCTTTCCAATAAACGTGTAAATTTAAACTGAAATCTATCTAGCTGTGTTTGTCTATACTCCAAAGCTTACACATGATCTCAACATATTCCATCCACGCAGTTGTTTTCAAAGCATACTTAAATTTCATTTCTTGAAAATAAACCTTATAATAATACTGTGTGTTTGAATTGGCATCTGTGAGTAGATGGGCAAACTGTGTGACGTATGTCCCCCCCCCCCCCCCCCCCCCCCCACACCACACACACACACACACACACACACACACACACACACACACACACACACACACATGCTAACAGTATGCCTATCCTGTCAATTAAAAGATGAACGCGAATACTGCACTCGCTGCGTCCTCTCGTAAATTATATGAGTGACCAAATTTTCACCTCACCGCGGCCTCTCTGGGTGATCTCCCTTGAACATGGACGCGTCAATCTCAGCGCTGCTTTGAATTTGTCATTTTTCACTGTTTTGGCGTGTTGAAAGTTTAGTTACTAATTTCTATGTGCAAAATTTTGATTTCCTGATTAATACGAAAGATAGTGATAAAAAGGTTTTGACTCAAGACTGTTGAATGCAGCAAATCAGCAATTGAGACTGTGCTTGATTGTTGTTGTGTGACAACTCTAGTACAGTGACAGCCTCGTCTACAACTTCAGCAATTCACTGTCATCTTCTTGGTGTTGTGTGGTGTTAATTCAGGGAGTATTTGTCAGCACGGTGTTTATTTACAACAGAAAGTTGAAATGTAATTTTCACTTCTGGGAGGAAAACCGTGCCTGTGCTAATTATTCTCAGGAAAGATTTCCGTTTATCACCCCATGGAATAATGTCAAGATTGTGAGAATTCAGCACTGCAGCACTTCCTACACTACACAAACACGACCAGAACAATAATGTCTGCTTCTTACTTTCTCTTAAACAAAATTTTCTTGTAAGAGAATGGACGAACAACAAGATGAAAAACTTTTACCTACTAACGATTCGATACAAAAACGTTTCTTCTGCAGCCAAAAAGAACTCTGTGTGTGGAGAAACAGCCTAGTATATAGGTATTCTGCCATTGATAACGACGATATCAAAGTGTGCATTTCAGATTTTGACGTTTCAGGTGAGATTCTTACCTCCTTTCTAGCCCTAGTAGACTTCCCTCCACCGTACTATTTAAGCAAAACCGTGATAGGAATTTTATATGGCTCATACAAAAGTATCAAACTCAGCCTATATTTCAAATCACATGAAGGTGGCACTTTTATGTGTCAGGGTTTAGACTGCTTGACATGGAGTAAAGAAGAATGTGAACAGTTGAGACACTTTGTCACACGTTTCATGGACACACATGATGAGAAAGAACTGGCCACTTGTCTGTTGGACACCCCTGTCACTTTTATCCAGCCTCTGCCGGACCCCGTGTCCCTGAGACATCCCTGTGACCTGTCCCTGCCCACATTCTCCACTGACCACACAGCCTCCCCTGCCCGGCCTGTGCACGGCCTGCTGCACTGTGAGGAGGCCACACACAGCAAGTCGTCGTTCTTCCTCCCACTCCAGTCATCCCCTCCCACACTGCGGACGCTGGCAGTCAGGGCACAGCCTCCAACGATGTCACCCCATGCCGCCACGAGTCACCCAGTCACCAACCACGCAAAAAAACACCGTCGACGTACGCTCTGTTTCACCCCGAAATCTTACAGAAAGAAAACCTCCAGTATGTGTGTGTTCGTCCTCCTGTGTTAAGAGAGGAACTGAAATATATTGAAACTGCCATTGACACTATCTCTGATGTGCAAAAGGAATCTCAGGTGGCAATGACTTCTTTATTGAATGATGAAAAATGTGCTTTAAAAAATGAAGTACGTGCCTTGATCCAAGATACAATTGACTGTCTTCACTGTTACATTGATACCCTCAGTAACAAACTCTCCTACTTACAAAGACAGATCATCTTTCAAAAGAAAATCACTCCCTGGAAACACACCTTGGGACTTTACAGTCTGAAATCAAAAAACTAAAATGTCCCACGGTGCCATCAGTTAGTCATGTCAGTACACAAGCTGACTCTGACCAACGTATTTCCCAATCTTATAAAGAAGTTCTTTCGACTGAACGCTCTCCTGAAATTCAAACTGATCAGACAGCTACCGGCGTGACAAATGAGCATGATAGACATTCACCAATAATCTCTCTGTCTGCCCAAATAGATAATGACAAAAACGAGCCCTGCTCAAGTTTGACCTGTGAAACTGAATCTGAAGAAGTAGTCTGTAGTTTACCGACAAACAATTCTTTCCAAATTCTGGCCGACGATGAACCAAATGACAGTGATCCTAATAGACTACTGACGTTCTCACACCCGGACAACATTTCCAACAAAACCCCCAACACTGACATGACAAAGGCACCCGTTAGTTCCTTATCTGACACTAAGGTTAATCACCCTTTGTCTCCCTTCTGTGACAAAACAAACGACAGTGTCAATCCATCAGTTGATTCCCAAAATAGCCATCCTTCTGTCACCTTCCCTTCACACACCTCTATACTTCTTGTTGGGGATTCTGTACTGAAGTTTATCAACCCGAGAAAACTTGCCCCCCGTGGGGAATTTATGTACAAACTATGTATTCCTGGCTTAACTGTGACTCATTTGATAAATTTGCTTCTGACCCTTTCTTCATCAGATCAGATCAAGACTGTACTGGTGCATGTGGGGATATACAGCTGTCCCGCTGGTCCCGTCTCTAAAGAATCTTGGACAAGATTAGTCAGTGCTGTTAAAACAGCTTTTCCTAGATCTTCTGTTGCAATGAGTTCTATTATTCCCGCTAGAGGGCGCCATAACTTGAATAATGCAATCTTTCCCTCCAACAAAAATCTGAGTCATGTCAGTAAAGAGATGAATGTCCTCTTCATAGACAACCATGATTCTTTCACAGCAGCATCAGGGGCTCTGCGCCTAGCATTGTACGTAAACCTGACCCACCCCAGTGCAAAAGGCACAGCAAAGCTTGCTGTGAATTTAAAGCATGCGTGTCTAAACTGGAAAGAAGAATATCATTTTAAAAGATCCTTTCATAATTACCGAAATACCCACTTTGATCCCCAAAATCAAGATCAGGAATTCACAGAACGGATTCAAAGTGTTGACAGTCGTTTTCCCCAGGTCCGAGATGGTCGTCCTCTGTCAGTGACCAGAGAAAATGCACAACAGCTGTATTCACAGGTCACTGATAATGGAGAATGCCCTCATTCCTCCTCTACCCATCATTTCCCGTCACTTCCCAAACAACACTTGCAGCATGCAATGCCATTCCCCTATCAGCAAGTCCCTAATCGTACACTTCCCTCTCTGATCAATGTTGACCAGGGCATGAGTTCCCGTCAACAAAATCCTCCCTACCAGTTCCCTTCTGAGCATGTCGGTCAGAGGCCTGTATCTGGACAACATGCTCCACCCCATCAGTTCCCTTATCCCCAGGATTTCCGACAGAAGTCTTTTCCCCATCATCATGCCCCTCCCCTCCATCTCCCTCGCTCTGGGGACACAAAGGATAATTCCGACTCTCTCCAGGGAGCCCCGTCCCACCCATTCCTCTATCCTGAAGCCATCAGAGAGCTGTCCTCTCCCCACCACCATGGCCCAGCCCCTCAACTCTCTCACCCTAGAGACCTAAGACAGAAGTCCTTCCCCCAGCAATCGGCCTTTCCATACCTGTTTCCTCTCCCTGTTAATGTTCATGAGAGAGCCATGCAGTATCCTCAGATTCCAATGGTCTCCTATTCCGGTATAAACAAACAGGAAATTAACCACATGCACCATAACACGCAACGGATTTCTCCTCTGTTTCCCAGTCACGAAAAAAGTTTTCCCAATGTCGAGAACACAAATTTTGCCAGCAGAATGTACAACAGTCCTGAAGTACTCCAATATCCATGTGCCGACCCCCCTGCCCAAAGCTCTAGCATCAAAGGGGATCTGCTTAATCCTTTTGCTGTGCAGCTAATAAACAATATGGCCTCTCAAATTCTAGCACAACAGCAAGCTCGTGTTTTCTTGTGTGGGGACAAGAACGTATGTATTTCAATGCCATTTGTTCATGTAACAGTAATGGATTTGCATGTAATATATACTATGGTATATTTATTGCCCTGATCGTGAAAAACAAATTAATCCTTTCTATTGCATTTCCCCTAGCCCTCATTCCCCTCTTCTGCCTTGTCCCTACCATCCCTTTACTCCCCAGTATTCTTATCATAGTTGCTGCTAGTGGGTGGGCGGGTTGTGGGTGGGTGGATGAATATTCATCAACAGAATGTGTAGAGGTGGTGCTGCAAGCTGTTTGCCTGAACTGCTTTCGAAGAAACTGATCTTTCAATTGCCGGCTGTTTTTGGACTCGTCGATAATTCACTGTACATAATAGTTAAAGTTAATTTAATGTTTTTGTGATTGAAATTTGTATGCTTAATCTTGATTTCAGTGTTTTGGAGCTACTGTGAACTTTCTATAATTCAATCAGTTATCTCTTTACTAAAACTATTTCCATATTTCTTTGAATTTTGTACCCCTCGATAAGTTTGTGCGTGGTTGTTTCTAGTCGTGCTTATTAATCTCTTATTCATTTGTTCTCGTTCATTAGTTCTCATTATGTCTAGATTGAGTACCTGGCCTTGTAAAGAAGGACTCCGGATTGGCGATCTAAATATTAACCGTGTAGTAAGCAAGCTAACTGATATATCAGCGATCTTAGAAAATTCCGGGAATCCCTTTCATCTGTTTTGTTTTTCAGAATCACGATTAACAGACTGTACATTAGATTCTGATATAGCTATGCCTGGCTATCAAGTTATACGCCTAGATCCAAAAGCTAAAATGGACACAGGTTTGTTAGTTTACTATAATCAGTCGATAACTATAAAACAGAAAGGGAATCTGGAACAGTTTGGTGTCGAATCAATATGGCTAGAAATAAAAATAAAGCATATCAGTCCCATACTTGTTGGATTCATATATCGAAATCCGGCTGAACGATCAAATTGGTTTGATAACTTTAGTGGAATGATGGATGCCGCTCTACTTGACAATGAAGAAATATTTATGTTCGGTGACTTCAATATTGACTTGTTAAAGCCTCAAAAACAATGGACGGAAATGTATACCTCATTAAATTTACACCAGACTGTGGATCGTCCAACACGAATTACAACTAATTCCAGTACTCTCATTGACCACATTTATGTCACATCTAAACATAACATTGTGGAAATCTCTTCTCCAGCGACTGGGTGCAGTGATCACTCCCCAGTTTGTATTACTTGGGGGAAAAGGGGGATACAAATCCCAAAACCAGGTCATAAATCTATCCTATTTAGGTGTTTTAAAAGATTTAACGAAAATGATTTTTTTTATCTGACCTGCTACATTCTCCTCTGTCCCAAATATACCATTATACCGATCCTGAAAAAGCAACAAATGTTTGGATTAATGTATTTTCCAATATCTACAATAAACATGCACCCATCAGAGCTAAACGAGTAAAATACCATCTTAAACCGCCGTGGATATCAAAGGAAATAGATAAAGAAGTACACATTAGAGAACTTTTAAAAGCAAAAAACGACGTTGGTTTTGCAAAGCAGAGAAATTTTGTGACGTCAATGAAGCAAAAAGCAAAGTATAAATATTTTCAAGAGATGGTATCTAATAAAAAAGACTCAGGAACTATTTGGAATGCAATCAACAAATCGACAAACAAAGGGTATTCACAAACACAAATTAACAATAAAGATATAACATAACAATACCCGAAGTATTTGCATACTTAATGTCACAGAAACAATCGAAAACCAAAGATATTTACGACTTGGATCCCAATATAATCAAGTTGTCTGCACCAGTCATAACAGACTCTCTTACTTACATATATAACCTATGTATAGAGAAAAACTGTTTTCCGGAATGTTTCAAACAAGCAAAAGTTGTCCCGCTGTACAAAACTGGAGATCCGTCCAACCCTTGTAACTACAGACCTGTATCTGTTCTGTCAATTCTTTCAAAACCGCTCGAAAAACATATCCAAAAATATTTAGTTACCCATTTAAACAAATATAATTTGATTCATCCTAAGCAGTCAGGTTTTAGGGAAAACCATTCCTGCCACACCGCGCTTACGCAAATGATTGACAAATGGCTCTTGAACATTAATAACAATGAACTTACAGGAGTTGTCTTTATTGATCTAGCTAAAGCTTTTGATATTATAAACCACTCTCTTCTCCTAAAAAAGCTCGTTTTATACGGACTCTCTGAAAATACACTTCAGTTCATGTCCTCATTTCTCTCTGATCGAAAACAGGTAGTATGTGTTAATTCCTCAAAATCGGATTTGCAGCCAGTAAAATATGGTGTTCCACAAGGATCCGTTCTTGGCCCTTTACTCTTTTCGATCTATATAAATGATTTACCGCTACGTATTCGATGTGACTGCGAATTATTTGCTGATGACAACTCTATGCATTCTAACCACCCTCGCTTGCAGGTTGTGACGTCCGATCTACAAGATAGTTTAAACAGTGCCGTCAAATGGACGGAAATCAATCACATGTCTCTTAATGCAAAAAAAAAAAAAAAAAAAAAAAAAAACTAAATGCATGGTCATTACTAGCAGACAAAAACGTCAAAATATGCCTGCTGATTTATTTTCAATATTTGTTTCTAGTGAAAAAATCGAAGAAGTAAAAACACAAAGTTTTGGGTGTTGTCATTGATAACAACTTATCATGGTCCGATCACATAGCTTACCTATGCAAAAGAATATCCCAAAAAATATTCCAGTTGTCAAAAATAAAGCATTTTCTGAATATGCATGCTAGAAAACAATTCTTTCATGCCCATATACAGTCAATTATAGACTATGCTTCTACTTTATGGGATTCAGCCAGCGCAAACATTCTAAAACCTTTAGCAAGATTGCATAGGCGCGCGATAAAATTAGTTCTCTTAAAATCTAGTTCATTAACTCTAAAAGATTATAAATCTTTGGATATCCTTTCCCTAAAGCAAAAACTCGAATATAATAAGGCTATATTTATGCATAAAGTGGTAAATGGAAATGCACCTCCCTCCATTGTAAACAGTTTCTGGACGAATGACAATAGGCACGTCTACAAATTAATAATACCTCTGCCCAGACTTGACCTTTACAAATCAAGCCTCGTATACAGTGGCGGTACGTACTGGAACAATTTGCCTCCATTCCTGACAGAAATCTCAAGTTTTAATATTTTCAAAGAGCGCTTAAAAGGATATCTGCTCAGTAAGTTAAAAAATATTTAAAAAAAAAAAAAAAAAAAAAAAAAAAAACCTGTAACAGTTGATTCCTAAATCAATTAAAGACTCAGTGAATAGAAATAAAATACTGCACGAGTACAAGCCGGTGTTAGACGGAAATCTTGGACGTGTCATTTGAAGCACAGCAATAATGGGTTAAGCTATTTGACATGATTTACATTGATGATATCGCTTAACTGCATTTCGTTATTTGATGTATTGTGTGTATTCAAGTCTATTTGACTCTTGTTTCCCCGTTTGTATTTGTACTTTACATGTATTTTCTTTCTCTCTCCCCCCCCCCCCCCCCCCTCCCTATCCCGCCCACACCCCATACCCCCGCTTCCGCTCTCTCTCTCTCTCCGCTTCTCTCCACACTCCCCCCCCCCCCCCCCCCCCCCCCATTTCTCTCTTCACCCCGCTGCTTACTATGTATGTTTGTGTGTTGTTTGTTTGCGAAAGTGTATAAGTGTTTGGGTGGGTGTTTGGGGAGGGGCGTTTTCTGGGTGGGGATTGTTAAAGTGGACGTGTGTTACGTTTCTTTGATGTTATTTCCATTTTGTGTATTTTCAGACTTTTTTGTGAGTTCAATCTTTTGTTTGTTTGTTGGGTTTCTTTTTTTTTTTTTTTCCGTTTGTTCATTTTTCATTTCGCAATTTTTTTTTTTTTTTTTTTTTTTTGTTCCCCTCTTGGGCGAGGGTTGGATGTAAAAAAGCATGAACTTGCTTATCTATTACCCTCGATAATAAAGAATTTGTCTTGTCTTGTCTTGTCTCCAGCGTTAATTGTAAACAGTATTACAGATTCGGGAACATGTGCTTGTAAGAGACACTGAAGATTAGGCGAATATCTATCTATCTACACACACACACACACACACACACACACACACACATTTATATATAAGTACACACACACGCAGAGGTAAGGTAGCGAGGGAAGAGACGTAAAGATTTGAATATGACGTAATACAACAAATTACGCACTAGAATGACGCATAACTCGACAGACCTGTCACAGATATAGTTGCGAAGGGAAGCAACCGCAGGAGGAAATCTCAACAAATTTGAATAGTTATTGATAATGCACCACAAAAAAGCGAATCAAAAGACAGAAAACGACGCGTTTCGACTTCTTAGGCCTTCTTCAGGTAAGATACACAACACTCAAGACAACGAAAATGAACGAGCAAGCATTTATCTTCATCTAAATCGGCGCTAAACAGGCGTTGAACTGGATGAAGATAAGTGATAGCTCGTTCATTTTCGTTGTCCTGAGCATTGTGCTTCTTGCCTGATGAAGACTTAAGAGGTCGAAACGTGTTGTGTTTTGGCTCGTTATTCGTTTGTCTTAGGTTTTTTGGCGGTGCTTTATCAAAAACTTTACAAACCTGTCACAGACAGTAATTTGATGGATGAAAGCTGTGTGTGTGTGTGTGTGTGTGTACGTGTGTGTGTGTGTGTGAGGAGTTCATATCAGCACAGGCTGGCCATGACAGGTGCCACTGCCTTCGCTGCGACTCGCCCATACCTCTGCCATGCGCAAGTTCTCCAACAGATTTTATGCTCTACATCAACATTTGTTCGATGACAAGATCTGACGATAAACCAGCACAGAACAGGTCACTGTGGCAAAGAACGTGATATCCCAATGAGAAGTCATTAACTACCTCAGGATGCACTCCCTGCAATGTCTGCATCTGCTAAAGGTAAATGTACACTGATTTTCCGTACAGGGAATGTCCAGAGGCAGCAAGGTAAGGAAGTATTTCCTTCATGGCGTGCAGATGCAGCTTCCAGTTTCCTGTCCAATCACCTTTGCTGCATTTTCGCAGAACGTCCAACACATCCAGGTATTGAAGCCACAGATTTGATTTGCAACTCCTTAGACGCCTCGATTTTGTATCAGTTAACTCTGCTCCTATCCAGTCAAGTTCTTGAGTTGAAGCCACAACTTCTGCGGCCACCTCTTTCTTCAACAGCTGATCCAAAAGCTGAAGACAAGATGAAAAGTCTGAATCCCCCGTTACATTATCTGTCATTTCAGCAGTGTCCAGAT
The DNA here is from genome assembly GCA_033310375.1 of Conus canariensis. NCBI lineage: Eukaryota > Metazoa > Mollusca > Gastropoda > Neogastropoda > Conidae > Conus > Conus canariensis. Next base: position 18,334,110 of record CM065743.1, read on the forward strand.
CTCTGTTTCAATAGGCAGTGTCCTCTCCGTTTCTTTCTGCCTCCTCTACCACTTCATTTCCAGTATCAGTTCTCACTCATTTTGCTGGGAGTGGCCACAGCTGGGCCTGACTCTTCAGGTCCAGCAGTTGGGAGGGAAATGCCGAAAGCGCTGGAGGTTAACCAGGCACTTAGTACTGCATCTACAAGGAAATGTCCTCTCAAGGCTCCAACGACTGCCTTTCCTGACAGTATGTGTATAACAGTGTCTGGGGCATATACCACTTCAAGGAGCTGCTGCATTCCAGACCCTGTCACCAGATGGCCAATGCTTCTCAGAAAGCTCGTCTCTGTATGAAACCCACCAAGTCATAACAATGAGTGAGTGTAGATGACAGACAGCTGGCTCACTGTCAATGATCAGCTGTGCTTTCCACCATAAAGGCTGATCGAATGTAAGGTTTGGTTTCATCTTGTACTTGGCTGCAAGGTTTGAGACAAAGTGGAGAGTGGAATACATGCAACGCATGTTTGTGGGCTGCATATCTATCATCGGCGGAATTGTCATGGTGTTCTGACCAGGACAGTCTCCATCTGATACTGTTTGCATCATTCCTGACCAGCCAGAATGCGGATCTAGTACAGGCCACGATATCTTGTACAGTAAGTCCAGTTTTCTGGTGATGTCTTCAAATAGAAGTCCAGAGATTTTGGATCAGTGTAATAGCGTATTGACGTATGACGACCATTTTGAAATCTAACAGAATGAAATGCAGATCAAAGTATATCATAGGCTCTGGTAGAAACCATAGAGGATCAGAATACTTAGTCCTGACAAAAGTATATCTGTAATCTGTAATGTCTGCAATGTTGTTGAGTGCAGCTATGATTAACATCAGGTTGTAAATCAATGTTTCTGAAAGTATTACATGGCCTCAAAATGACACTACTCTTCTTGAAATGTTGTATGTCTGCAAATGATTCAATGATTGTTTGATTGTTTGATTATTAAGTGTGCAAAGTAATATGATTCTTGAGATACTGTTAAATCTCCAAACTTCTTGTATTATTAATAATTCAGCAAATGAATTATTATGAAGTAAGCAAAAAAGATTAAATGTCTCTTGGATTGTTATGAAATCTGTAATACAGGTGTATTTCTGGAAGCAGTTAGTTTTGCAAAATGGTGTAATGGTTTTTTAATTGCTACGTGGTCTGCAAAAACGTCATTCATAAACAGTTGTCAAGTTTGCAAATAAATAAATGTTCCTTGAGTTATGTGTAATTTCCGAGAATGAGTTAATGTTTCTTTGAATTGTGTGTTCTGACTCAGAGTTTCAAGCCACCATAACTGCAGCTGAATCACAGTTCACAAAAAGGAAAGTGAAAGAAGCAATAGAAATCAGGGAGAGAAAACCAAGCTTGAACAGAGACTGTGGCTATAACCTGTCCCCCATTTACAAGTGTGTGCTGAACACCAATCACTCCACCAGAGATGACAACTCAGAGGACACCAGCACCCACCACAACCACCGGTCAGTCTGGGCTGATGAAGACCAGCAGTAGCTGGCCTAAAATTTCCCCTCAGGTAAATTTCTTCTTCTTCTTGCCTAAATACAAGAAGGAAAGAAGAAATTGTTGTTAGATGTGCAGAAAGATCGAATGATTCTTGAATTATTTTTAAGCAGGAAAAACATTTAATGAGCATCATTGTTGACTCTGAAAAAAAAAGAAGAAAAGATGGAAAACAAATAGTATCTTCAATTTTGTTAAGTGTGCAAACTGGTTGAATGTTTACAGAATTGTTGTATGGTCTGCAAAATGGATTGATCTACAAAAAACAAAAACAAAAAAAAACATTTTTAAGTTTGTGAAATATTTTGATGTATTTTAACATTTAGTTTACAATTGATTTCATTATTTCTTCAATCGTTTTTTAAGTCTACAAAGTAAATCAAAGTCTGTCAAATCATTCCCTAATCTGCAAAATGGATCGCCATCTTTTGAATTGCTGTAAATTGGCAAAGAGGAAAGAAAAAAATTGTTGGAATGTTGTCATCGAGCGAAAGGATTTCATCTTTCATGTATTGTTGTTGTGTTTGCTCATTTATTGCTTTTTAAGAGTATTGCCTGTTGTATACATTGCTTTTTAAGTTGTTGAGCGTGAGCTCCTATGTGCACTTAGAGATTTTGCATATCAACTCTTAAATTCATTTGTGCAAAAAAAAAGTTACTTTTCTTTCTGTTATAAGTGTTTCGTTTGAAAGTAATAAAAAAAAATCTTGAATTCAAATCGATTCGGGTTTTTTGTTACTAAAGTTCCCAAGTTTTAATTGCAATCCTAACGAGTTCGAGGATAAGTCTTGCGAATTTCTAGCTGTTCAATTAATCATACCAGATACAAAGTCGCTTCACTCACACATACATATAAAACTGACTGTTTTAGATATGTTAATATATTATACAAAATTCATCTTCGTGTGATGTAGTCAATGACTTTTCACTTGATCTGATTGTGTTCCCTGGTCTGACTGTTCATAGCAGTTTCATGTAGATCAAAGCTTTGTTCCCAGAACAGTTCTTGAGTGGAGAAGCTGCCAGCCTGCAGTCATGGCCGCTGGATCTTCCTTGACATCCTTCAAGGGAGGGTGCGCTTTCTGCAGTGCACTGTCTCTGCAGCAGGGGATGTGATGAAAGCTGTAATTTTGCACAAGGTTTTTTTTCCTGTCCAGTCGGGCAACCTGTGAGGTTAGGCACAATATGTAGTTTTGCTGCTTTCTACATTAAACTCCTCAGTATTTATAACATATCCTGCAAACATAAAGGAAAAACCTTTCCTCAATCAATTCCAAAAATGCTCCACATCTTTATCAATGTCTTATCTATTTAAACACATGACAAAACTATCACTATCGTCCTTTGCACTGTCACATGTGACATACAGTGAAGCCTAATGATGTAGTTCTTTTCTCTTTCTTTCCTCGACTTCCCTGTGTTGCTACCTGTACCTAGAAGGATGTGTTTTCACATGCTTCTGTTGATTAGTTGAACGGTCTGTCTGTCTGTGTCTGTTTTTCTGCCTGTCTAAACCAAGGGTCGGATCAAATCAAAGGACAGGGGATGATCCAGTCAAGGATGGATGGAAGAGATTCTCAAGAGAGAGAGAGAGAGAGAGAGACTGACATTGACACTGAATGACACTGATACAACAAAGAGTTTAATGCCACTGACAATACAAGCCTGCTGGCATACGGCACAATAAGATATCACACACAAATTTCAGGGGCAAGAAGAATGGAAAAGTCAATGAAATATAACGAGCAAAAAGACAGTTTAAAAAGCAGCAACTTGAAAACCAAATATGATTGAAAAAAAGTCAGAATTGATCCTTCATTAACAAAGACTAGACATAGGTAAACATATTTGTTCTCAAGCCATGCCACCTTTGTGTTCACTCATACAAATACACACATACATCCCCATATCAACACACATACAAACATGCGTGCACACTCACATACTTGCAAACACACACACGCACATACACACACACATCCAATACATGGTAAATCTATCGCTATCTTTGACATTAAAGTCCCAATCCTGCCACCTGCGATCTGTTTTCAAATTCACATAGAAATAATCTACCATTTTGCATGCTTTGGTTTATCCATACTTAATCCAAATTGACAGTTTACAATTGACAGTTGAAATCCAATATCTTTTGTCTCTTATGTGTTGGTCGTATAACATCGTACAGGCATTCCGTGGTAATCCATAATCATTTATTGTTGTTAATTTCAAGCAGTATCGAATACAGCTTAACCCGTTCGCTGCTTGAAAATGTTACAAACAAAGGCTTTCCCAGTGCCGGGGAAATCTAATGATTTGGGGGTAATAATTAACAAAAAATTCTAGCTCAGAAACTACAAAAGATATAACAATGAAATATATATGATTTTTGAAGGAAATTGAATGAAGATTTGAATCTGGGCTTCTTTTGTTTTAATTTTGATAATAAAAAAATATTTAGGCATTTAGATTTGGATAGATTTTTTTGCACGATCAAAAACATATGTATTTACCACTACAGCTTCACATCCAAAAAAGAACACAAAGCAAAAAAGTTGAAAATAAAGTTTGTATTGTCACACTACACACGTAAATGAAAGTAAAACAGTTTAGAAGTCTGTCAAGACGCTCGCATTCTATGCAGACAGGTCAGTCCACGACCACGCCCCCCTCCCCCCACCACGCCCCCTTGCTGGACTTCAACCCTCTCTTTCACTCCTCCTCTTCTCTTCTGCCCCATGTCACGCCGCGAGCAGGCCACGCTCCCCTCTCGCGCTGATATCACATCACTGGCCACTGGCACGCAGTGCAGAGTACACACAAGGCGAGCTCGTTCGACGCTGGCAAACCAGTCAGCTGAACACACACTGAGGTCACACAGCCCGACTCAGTAACTGACGAATACGGTCAGCAATTCCATCACAATCATCATCTCACCTTCATGCTCGAGTAAGTTGTTGAATAAAAGATTATTGTCTTTGTCAAAAATGATTAGCAGAGCCTGCTCAGCTGTGTAAATACGTTGATTTGGTCGCTACCCTAGTCGAAGGTTGCGCCGCCATCTTTGCAAGCGAGACGAAGTGCTGGCTGGTCATCCAGTCAGTGATGAGAATAAATGGGCTTTCCCCTCACGTGTGGTCATTTGCATATCATTTTAATACTACAGACATATAAGGCTTACTACGCACACTCTATTTAAGTCCGTTAATAGAAATAGTAACGAATGAAAATTCAAGAAAAATGCATGACGTCAGTGGATGGCCCATAGGCACTGGGAAAGCATTTTTACTTTGGCGTCAGCTGAGGCTTATAGGCACTCTTCGGGTTAATACAGAATTCAAATGAATAGGGTTTCTGTTGGTCTCCCCATAGACAAAGTCATTCGATCTTTTTTTGCATTTCAACTCCTAAATATTTTCTTAAAGGCAAAGAGGTGTACTTTTTCACAATGGCAGGCTGCATCATCTGTTCCCAAAAGTTCTGCTCCATTCTGAATGATGGGTAGAACCTGTGAATAAAATACACCCAACAATAACTTTACATTAGTATTTTCCAAAATTTACAGTTTTCTCATTATGAAGAGCAGAGCTTTCTTTGCTCCACTTACCAGGTCATTGCATACCAATGTGAAACTGAGTTTTGGTGAAAACAGTACATATGAGTATAAACAATTACAACAGGCATCACAGCATCATTGTACGTTCAATCTTGTTTTGCTGCTAAATAGCCACCTTTTCTAAACACAATTATATTAAATTAACTTAAATTCACTCTCAGATCAAGAGCTAATGCTGTGAGCTGCAGACTGTTTAACTGCAATTGCAAACTAATGATTATCTCTGATAATAGTGCAACCTTATCTGCTAGTAATAAAATAAAGAGCTCAAAATAATCAATTATGAGCATTGCACCATCATTACCATTTTGATTTATTTCAATGGCAAGTTCATTGATAAACAAAGAAAACAAAACTGGACTGCACACATCACCTTGCTTAATGCCGGAAGTGCACATGATGAGATCAGTTAGTTTATATTCACACCGTATCTTATCTTTCAACATTATTACACATACTTTTGATGTAATGGTATAAACTACCATTCACACCATTTTTATCGAGAATTGACCAAAGAATGTTCCTATATAATATCAACAAAGGCCTTCTCAAAATCAATAAATGAAACATGTAATTTTTGTTGAAAGAGAATTGTTTTTGTACAAGAGCTAACTAAGCAAGCAAATGATCAATAGTTGAATAGCTCTTTTTGAACCCTGCTTGATATTCCCAAGTATTTTTTTTTTCTCTTTAACCCGCTCTTGTACACAATGTGTAATAACTGTACTATAAATGTTACAACTAATATTGCATAAAAAAAATTCCCCTGTGATTGTTAGGATTGTTGAAATCTCCTTATTATCATCAACATTCTGTTTGTCCTCATCTGCTTCACTTTCTTTTAGGGGTAAAATTTTTAAGTGTTGAAACCAGTCATCCAAAGTGATATCAATACTAATGTGTTTTCTTTTACAGGAAAACCTATTTACATCTTACCAAAATTGTTTCTGATTATTCACCAAAGACAACAACTCTTTTAGCAACCATTTGTGGAAATCGTTCTCACTGGACTTTAAAAACTGTTCATACACTCTATGTGCAATGTGAAAAGCACTGACATCTTCAGAATCTTCTGGAGGACAGGCTTTTCTGTAACTAGTGTAAGGTTTCCTTAAATTTTTCTTTACTGTCTTACATCCTTGCTCATACCAGTCATCTGATTTATTATCATCACCAGTTCTGATCTACTTCTTCATGCATTCAGCACTTCATTTAATACAATTATCAAAAGTAAACAAAGCTTTGTCAACATCATCATCAATTAAACTCAGAGCTACCCTAACATTCCAAAGATTCCTCAGAGTGCACGAGTCAATAAATATCAGTGCTGCATTATTGTTCCAAACAATCATACTTGATATTTGTGTCCCTTCTTGAGATTTTACACAGCCATGTTCTTCGAAATAATTAAAGATGAACACACAACACACACACACACACACACACACACACACACACACACACACACATTAAGCAGATGCTAAAGGCAGTAAAGAAAAGACAAGGCAACAAGGCAATGTTTGATGAAGAGGACGAAGGACAAACACAGACTGAGATGGGAAGTGATAGCCACAAGATTCCACAAAAATCTATGTGAAGTCACTAATATTAAAGAGTATTGCAGGTTGACAAACTTGCAATCCTGGTTGTGAATAAATGAGATATAAACATATATACACACATATAGAGAGAGAAAGAGAGACAGACAGACAGAGAGAATGAGTAAGTGAAAGTGAGAGAGAATAAAAAATAGGATAAAGATCGATTTCAAAAAGACAAAATGCTACCAAGAGTATCTTATGGCAACAAAATCTTAAAGACTATTACAAGCTGAAAAAAAAAAATCCTGAGGGTGATATCAGAGCAACAGACGGACAGAGAAAAAGAGAAGGAGAGAAGGAGATAGAGAGAGAAAGGCAAAAAGAGAGATACATGAGAAAAAATGGAGGGAGGAAACAGACACTTTTTCATTATCCTTTTTGCTGTTGTTGACAAACCTGTCTTTAGTTTAAGCTCATTTCTTCTGCGCAAGTGTCATTATATAACCTACAAAGATATGCTGCAACCAAGAGAGACCGGCTGGAAGGAAAACACAGTTATTGCTCAAGAGAGAGAGAGAGAAAAAAAAAGTAAAGAAGGGGAAGAAATGAACACAAAACGGCATGCTTTCCGATCCTCCACCGCACTCCAAAACAGTTGTCCAATTTGAGAACCATTCCTCTCTGCCCTCACAGAAACTGCCCTCACAGAAGACTGGCACTGCTGTCCGAGACGTCGTCACCCGATGTCACAACAGACACGCCCGGACACAGCTGGACCACCACCCTTTCTGGCATCTCCTCATCCTCCCCCCTACCGCCGGAATCTCCAGACGTGTCTTCTTCACAGAGGGAACTCTCCGGAACTGCGTTGGATCTGACTCGCTGCCCAACAGGTGAAGCCAGAGTCCTTGGGGAACGGGACATGATTTTACGCCCATCGCTGGCGTTAGTCTTGCGGCTGGTCCGCGCTGGCTGAGGTTTACGGCGACCTGGCAAATGGTTTGAGCTGGATGGAGCACTGGTGGCTGCTTCTTTCTGTGAAGTCCCAGAACGTCTGATCGGTGAAATTTCTCACCGCACACTTCACACGAGTATGGTCGTTCACCTGGAATGGAAAGCTTCAAAGTTAGCAACTGATTTAGCTGGTGACACTTTTGTTAAAAAATCCTTTTAATCATTCTCCTCACTCTCACAATTCTAATTATCCAGACAAAAGCATCATTTATGCCATTGCATGTTCAAGGCATCCACAAGACAGGCAACTGTCTTTTTCGATTCACATGTAAATGGCACATACTTACCACAGATATCATGGTAGGGCGAAACAAAGGCAAAGGGCAAATATGTGAATGAGATTAGAGATCCTCAAGTTCAATCAGAAAGGAAACTGTGAACGTCAGAAGTCTACCATCTAGTTCAACAAACTAACCATTCAATTCCAAACAGTCCTATGGGTAAAAAGTCAACAGTGCGACAGAAATCACAAGAGAATTTTGACACACAGGCACAAAATGGACACTGATTCCAATTTGAGAAGATGAGTGATTGCTTGTTCTTCGTTTCCATTGTCCAGAATGTTGTTTATCTTGCCTGAAGAAGACCAAAGAGGTCATACGGATCGTGTTTTTTCCTGTAATTTATTTGTCCCTTTTGTCTGGCGGAACAATAATATGTTTTCTTTTAAATTTGTTTGAATGTCCATCTGCAGTCAGCACACTTTAAAACTGACAACTACTTGGTCGCAGAGCTAGTGAGAGACAGAGTCTCCCTCCTGAGGGCACCACCATGTCCATCCGACAACAATCCCATGAACTTGCTGATACCTACCCCCAAACATAAAATCACCCAGGGCATTAACATGGAGAGGAAATAAAAACTATGGTCACTGTGAGTAGGGCGTCAAGGGCCACAGAAATAAGACTGCAAGGCATGCTCTACGTTTACTTTCATGATGTATCCCAGCATCACTAGCACCAAGATATACCTGCAGCATTTGGAAATGTGAGCAACGCTCTCACAGATCCATCCATTAAGTAGATGAAACTCAACTCTGTGGTTCAAGCCTTCCCCAAAGAGCCTATAGTAAACTCAACTATCAGTAGGAAAAGGTGGTAGATATTTTTTTTCACAATACTGCAGTGAAGACTTCAATGGCAAAATAATCAGATGTGGTGACGCTGTAACAACTGAGCTCACAAATGAATGAGAACTGCCTGATATGACAAAAGGCTACTGCACATCCATGACTAACCAGGTCTGTGAAACCAGCAGGATTACACTGACAGTACAAGTTTCACACACAACGAGCAAGAATGACAAAGCCAATGACCATTATGTTTTGAAATTAAACAAATAATTGATTCAACCCCCATCTTGTGCCAAATGGATGAAGATGAATGGTTTGTCTTGTGATTACGTTTGTCTACGTTTTTCAGCAGAGCCTTACAAATAATTTTGTTCATTTAAATAAACAAGTTTTTAACAGTCTTGAACAAATGATCAGTGTGACAATGATTGAGCCACCAAACTGGCTACTCGCCTTGGCTTAAGGCTGTGTCAGACCAACTGACATAGGCTAGAACACCAAGGCTACATCAAAATGTTATGCTCTGCATAGTTATGCGGGGATTGTCTTCAGTTGTGACAAGCTCCTAGCATAACATTATCAGTCTCAAAAATCCCCCGAAGTCAGAGTGTGGCTGCCCACGTGGCGGGTAATCTAAAACGGTCACACATGTAACGTTCTCATTCGCAGCTGATGCATTTGTACCATAGTGTTCAAGTACTTTGGCTGTTTGGATGATCCCTGGAGTCTTTTAGCCAGGGTACGACAACAACAACAACAACTGGCTACTCAGTTTTGAAATCCACACACCAACCTTCATCTGCACTCACTTCGGGCCACCTGGTGACTAATTTTTTCAGCTCTGCTTGTGTGTGGCTGTGTATGGCGAACCTGGAATTAGCAGCTGGAAATGGTTCTGCTAAAAGGGGTGAAGAAAAGAAGGGGAAGGGGAGGCACTGAAGATGTGACAGAAAAAATGGAAAGATACAACACGCAGAAAGACCAGAAAAAAGAAAACACACAATCCAAAGATCAATACGTACCAATAATACTCTGCGCACCTATTAAACCCATTTACTGCTCATATGCGTACTGAGTTCATAACAGTTTTTCTTATTCTCAGACACCATAACACACAAGCCTCTCTGATTAACACAAATTTATCCACAAACCAAAAACTGGGAGCATTCCAACACACTTCAGTCAGCCAGCCAGTTCATTTGCATCAATCATGTATGGCCAATAAACCTATACCGCAGTGTAATGGAATCCTGTTGGTGATTGACTGTCCTATCCCCCTGGTCAGTCAGGGCCATACACTGGCTACAAGCCAGTGCCTAGGTGATCACAGGTCCCATAATGTTGACACACTCAGAACGGACATTTCTAATGGGTTTTTTTCGCAGTTGAGTTGTTGTTGTCCACCCTGGCTCACAGACTCCAGGGATCATCCGAACAGCCGAATTACTTGAACACTTTGGTACAAGTGCATCAGCTGGGGATGAGAACATGTGTGACCGTTTTTGATTACCCCGCCACGTGGGCAGCCACACTCCGACTTCGAGGGATTTTGGAGACTGACAATGTTATGCCAGGAGCTTGTTACAAGTGAAGTCTCTTGAAAGCTGACTGACATACCCAGTGAACGTCTGTCTAGAAGTAGCATGTGCGAGAGGCCTTAATGTGTGGTCATGTGTGCTTTCTGTTCACTCCCTGACAACTGGGATAGCAGAATAATAGAAGTGCACTGGTTTCGATCGAAGTTCTGTCTCAATAACCGGACACTGTGGTTAGCGTCACAGACTCCCGGCCATTTATTCACAGGATTTTTCTGCTCTAACCGGCTCCTACCCAAAGTTGAGTTTGCTGCAGGCTCAGCTGGAAAGACTGGGACCACACAGTTCAGCTTCAAAAAGACTGGGACCACACAGTTCAGCTTCAAAAAGACTGGGACCACACAGTTCAGCTTCAAAAAGACTGGGACCACACAGTTCAGCTTCAAAAAGACTGGGACCACACAGTTCAGCTTCAAGCGCTTCATGGATGCCTCTCTCAGAGTGTTTCTCATATTTCCTGACCAACACTGCAGGTGTCTGCATCTCTTGAGCCTGGTTGATACAGAGATATAGTATGAAAGTAATCCTCGAGTACAGCCCTGCCATGCACTCTCTGACCTAAAAGGAAATCCTTAGCATCATCCTCATCAATCAGAATTTAAAAAAGTCTCAAATTCTGTGGCCCTTCATACCCTGCTCTCATGGTGACCTCAGTTTCAATCGTCTCTCCATGTCTATAGCCTTGGTTTCATTCTGTTGGTAACTGGTATCGGCAAATCAAAGGAGAATGTTGTTGGACGGACATGGTGGCACCCTCCAAAGGGAGAGCTCACTCACACCAGCTCAGCAACTAAGCAATTGTTGTCATCAATACGGGACTTAGTAGGTGGTGACCTGCATATGTTGATTCAGAACAGGTGCCACTGAACACCACCGAAGTGACTCAGCAGCAGTGCAGTGTCTCCTCTGGTGGGTTGCCTCTTGACGACTTGCCACTGACTGCTCCCAGCTGATTGCCATAGCTGCGGCTGTGGATGAGGAATCAGAATGAGCGGCGTGGATGCAATGCCACTGAGGTCACACAGAAGATGGGATAGCAAGAAAAACAAACAAACGAACAAAAGAAAAATGTTCTGTCTAAATATGTGTGGACAATTTACAACTGCCTCTGCTGTTCTCATAGCAGAGGTACTGAACAGAAATTTTGCTCTTGCTTCTGCATATGGGAAACCAAGAGGGCATGAATTCTCTTATCAGTCAACAGGATGAAAAAAAAAAGAAAGAAACAAAGAAAGATTAATGAGCAATTCTGCCTCATTACCTGTGTGCAGACGAACATGCACGGTCCGGTGACTGTTCTTCTGGAAAACCTTGCCACAGATGTGGCACGTGTAGGGCTGATGACCTGTGTGCTTTCGCCGGTGCACGTTCAACTGCTGTCGGTTGCTAAACACCTCTCCGCAGTCATCACAGCGATAGGGCTTTTCACCAGTGTGGGTGCGGCGGTGATCCTTCAGCTTGGCTCCCTTGCTAAAGCTCACCCCGCAGATGTCACAAAGGAATGGTCGTTCACCTGCCATAGGCACAGCAAATTACTGTTGGTAATGATGTCACAAAGGAATGGTCGTTCACCTGCCATAGACACAGCAAATTACTGTTGGTAATGATGTCACAAAGGAATGGTCGTTCACCTGCCACAGACACAGCAAATTACTGTTGGTAATACTGTTGCTCTATATTCAGTCAACCTACTGTTGGTAATACTGTGTCTTATTCAGTCAACCTACTGTTAGTAATGCTGTCGCTTTATATTCAGTCAACCTACTGTTGTAATGCTGTCGCTTTATATTCAGTCAACCTACTGTTGGTAATGCTGTCGCTTTATATTCAGTCAACCTACTGTTAGTAATGCTGTCGCTTTATATTCAGTCAACCTACTGTTGGTAATGCTGTCGCTTTATATTCAGTCAACCTACTGTTAGTAATGCTGTCGCTTTATATTCAGTCAACCTACTGTTGGTAATGCTGTCGCTTTATATTCAGTCAACCTACTGTTGGTAATGCTGTCGCTTTATATTCAGTCGACCTACTGTTGGTAATAATGTCGCTTTATATTCAGTCAACCTACTGTTGATAATACTGTTGCTCTATATTCAGTCGACCTACTGTTGGTAATACTGTCGCTCTATATTCAGTCGACCTACTGTTGGTAATACTGTCGCTTTACATTCAGTCAGCCTATTGTTAGTAATAATGTCGCTTTATATTCAGTCTACCTACAGTTAGTAATACTGTCGCTTTATATTCTGTAACCTATTGTTAGTAACACTGTTGCTTTATATTCAGTTAACAGCGAACGCTTTTTTTTTTTTTTCATTAACCCGGTCATACCCTTAGCTATAAATGTACATGGACACATTTAGTCAGAAAGACAATTAAGTTTCAATTGATGGGAGGAGTTTTGTCAGTTTTGAAGTTGTCTTTGTGTTTTGTTTTTCATTTTGCTTTTTGTTTTGTTTTGTTTTCGTCTCATCTTCTGTGCCCACTGTTGTTGGCACCTGGACGCGCATGAACGGCCAGAAAGTTTGACTTTTCTCTCCCAATGACGATGAACGAAGATCACGATAAAAATGTTACAGAGTTCAATTCTGGCCACAGAGTACACGACAATGCTATAATCTTTTTTTTTTTTTTTCTTAATTTCAATTTCAATTTTTTTTTTTCTTTTTTTTTTTTCTTTTCTTTTTTTTTCTTTCTGGCTGTCCCAACCTCTGCGTCACCTCAGAGGCAGTGCACCCACGCCGCTCATTCCGACACCCCGTCCACAGCCACAGCCCGGTCAGTCCTACCGCAGCCCCAGCACCGGCAATCCACAGGGAGCAGTCAATGTCAAGTCGTCAAGAGGCAACCCACCGGAAGAGACACTGCACTGCTGCCGAGTCACTTCAGTGGTGTTCAGTGGTGTCTGTTCTGATCTAACATACGCAGGACACCACCTACTAAGCCCCCTACTGACGACAATAATTGTTTAGTCGCGGAGCCGGCGCGAGTGAGCTCTCCCTCCGGAGGGCGCCACCACATCCGTCCAACGACAGGCCCCATGGACTCGCCGATACCGGTGACCCCGACGGAACCAAACCAAGGCCACAGATGTGGAGAGGACATTGAAAATGAGGTCACCATGAGAGCAGGGCATGAAGGGCCACAGAATTTGAGACATTTTTTTTTATGCTGATCGATGAAAATGAGGATGATTAAGATGATGCAACGGATTTCCATTTCGGTCTGAGACTACATGACAGGGCTGTACTCTATGCTTCCTTTCATAATATATCCTGGAGTCAACCAGGCCCGAGAGATACAGGCACCAGTAGTGTTGGTCAGGAAATTTGAGCAACACTCTCAGAAACGCATCCATTAAGTGGATGAAACTTGACTGTGTGGTCCCAGTCTTCCCAACTGAGTCCGCAGCAAACTCAACTCTGGGTAGGAGCCGGTCGGGGCAGAAAAATCCCACATGACTCTGATGGGAATCAAACCCGTGACCTCCCAACTGGGAGTCTGCGACGCTAACCACTTCGCCACGGTGGCTGGTACAATGCTATAATCTTTGTTTCCTTTCATAATACATATCCTGGCATCAGCCAGGCTGGAGGGATATTGACATCTGTTGGTCGGCAAACTGGAACAACTCTCTAAAGAACATGGCCATTGAATGGATAGAACTTGCCTGTGCCTCTTCCCCTGTGAATCCTTTGTGCACTGAACACTGAGTGGGTGCCAGCCACGGCTGAAAAAATCCCACAAATACTCTGATGGCAATTGAACCCCTGACCTCTCAGCCTCAGTGTGTGTGTGTGTGTGTGTGTGTTGTGTGTGTGTGTGTGTGTGTGTGTGTGCGTGTGTGCGTGCGTATTTCCGTGTGTGTGTGTGTGTGTGTGTGTGTTCGAGTGTGCATATGTGGTGCGTGAGTGTGTGCGCGCGCATGTGTGTATGTGTGTGTGCTTGTTGAATACCTGTTGGCACATGTAGCAAAGTGCACTCGGACTCTGTGCGCTTGTGCGAGTGTGGGCATGTGCATACGTGCGTGTGTGTGTGTGTGAGAGTGTGCATGAACATGCATGATAGTGCACATATCAGAGGGTATCAATGAGTGGGTGTTAGTGTGTTAGTGAATGCGAGTGTGAGTGTGCGTGCATGACTGGGCATGTGTGTCTTAAGTCTCTGTACATATATTCACATGCACACCCATATATGTATGTGTGTGTGTGTGTGTGTGTGTGTGTGTGTGTGTTCTTTCACATATTCTGTTTGGCAAAATACCATCTTTCCATCCCTCCCTCACCAATATGTTTAAATTCCATGCCCCATAAAGCCACACAAGTGAAATCCTTCTTTAGGTCCTACACATTCATGTGGGAACATACATGCACACACACATGGACACACACATGGACACACATATGCTTATACACCCATATAAACAAGCACACACACATATGTTTCCACATACATGTGCAGATGCCTGCATGCGGGAACGTGCTCACACAAGCCCACAGATCACACACACACACACACACACACACATATTCACTGAGCATCTATGCTGTGAATGATGATACAATACACATGAGTATTTACAATATTTACATAGCACACACAGTAGCGGCACATACACATACTTGCTATCACTCAGTGGCTGATTCCCTGTCCGGCGGCCATTTTGACCATGACTAGATAAGTGTCTTTTTTTTTTTTTTTTTTCATCATCCGGCGAACGAGGAAGAAGAAGAAGGCAAACTTTCTTCATCTTCACGGTCCTAAACGTTATTTGTTTTCGCCTGAAGAAGATCCAAGAGGTCGAAATGCATTGTGTCTTGTCCTGTGCTATGTTTGTCAGTGTCCTTGGCGGTAACTAACCCCCCCTCTCTCTAAATTATGAAGTCCATGTTATTGTTTTACATTCAAAATAACACTGGTATGTGGACCTGTTTACAAGACATCTGCTAATGTCTCTTTCAGAATGAAAACAAAGGCTGTCCACTCACTGGCCACCATGACGAAGTGGTTAGTGTCGCAGACTACCGCCTGGGAAGTTGTGGGTTTGATTCCTATCAAAGCTACGAGGGATTTTTCTGCCCCGGACTGGTGTCTACCCTGAGTTGAGTTTGCTACAGGCTCAGTTGGGAAGACTGGGACCACACAGTCGTGTTTCATCCATTAAATGGATGCATCTCTAAGAGTGCTGCTCAAATTTCCTAACACTGCACGTCATGGAGTCTCAGACCGGATTGGAAATCCATAGCATCATCTTCATCATCCTCATTCTCATCGATCAGCATTGGAAAAAGTCTCAAATTCTGTGGCCATTTATGCCATGCTTTCATGGTGACCTTGGTTTCAATGTCTTCTCCACATCCATGGGATTTGATTCTGTCTGCGTCACCGGTTATCGGCAAATTCATGGGGGCTGCTGCTGGGCAGACATGATGCCCCCCTCCAGAGTTACAGAGCTCAGTCACACCGGCTCTGTGACTAAGCAATTATTGTAGCCTTAGCAGATAGCGTCTTGCATATGCTGGATCAGAACAGGCACCACTGAACACCACCAAAGTGACACGGCAGCAATGCAGTGTCCTCTCCGGTGGATTGACATTGACTGCTCCCTGTGGATCGCTGGTGCCGGGGCTGTGGCGGGCCAGACCAGGCTGCAGCTGTGGATAGGGGGGTTGGAATGAGCGGCGTGGGTGCAATGCCACTGAGACGGCGCAGAAGATGGGACAGAAAAAAAAAGGAACAAGGTTGTCCACTGTGGTCTCCACACCTACCTGTGTGCACGCGGCGGTGCGAAGTGAGCTGGGTGCTGGTGCAGTAGGCCTCCCCACAGAACTCACAGCTGAAGGGCTTCTCGTCCCTGTGGTAGCGCATGTGCACCCCCAGGTTGCTCTTCTCTGTGAACTTGGAGCCACACACCTCACACTGGAAGCCCCGCAGTCCCAGGTGTCGCTCCGCGTGCCTCTTCAGGTTGGACCGCAACGAGAAGCGTTTCTGGCAGATGCTGCAGGCGAAGGGTTTCACTCCGGTGTGTGTGGTCATGTGATTTTTCAAACTGCCGGTGCTGCCAAAGACTTTGCCACACTCCTGGCAAGTGAAGCTGTCCGCCTGACAACAGAAGAAAAACACACAAAAAAAAGATGAGAATCTTCCTTAATGCTTTGACTGGGTCACATCCAAAAGGGAAAACAAGCCAAAGAGGAGGTGGAGGAATTTGCAGGAGACTTGCACAAAAGTCTTCTGCACTCCGGATAGTTGTCCATCTGAGGAGGGCACGAAACAACAGGTGTTATTCATCATACAGTTCATGTTCAGAATGTACCTAGACATGCCAACCTGGAGTCCGCACATCGGAGATGACAGGTGTGAATCCAGCAACCAGCTCAGCCTTCCACAACAGACAGGAGAATGAAGAGAAGAGTGTGTGACTTGTGAGCGATTGGCACTCTTGGCATTGGTCCTGGACCGGGGTCTTGATCAGCACCCTGAAGGAGCAAAACTTACAAGAAAAATTACTATGCCACCGAACGAAAGAAGCAAACAAATTACAACACAAACAAGACATGTTTCGACCTCTTTGGTCTTCTTCAGGCAAGACAAAACAACATTCAAGACAATGACAGCAAAGAACGGATAATCACTTAACTCCTCAATCTGGGTGCAAAATGAATGTGGAATCCAATCTGCACCCACATCCATTTTTTGCATCCAGTTTGAGGAGACAGATAGTTGTTCGTTCTTCGTTTTCATTGCCTGAAGAAGACCACAGAGGTTGAACCACGTTGACTTTGTCCAGTAATTTGTTGTTGTTTTTTCGCTTGGCGGCATGGTGATTTTTCTTTTAAGTTTGTTTCAATTTCAGCATGCAGTCGCCTCATTTTGAACCTAACCCTGAAGAAGCCAGTCTGGTCACTCTGCAATGCAGTGAACATAACGACAGATGAGACTCAAACATACACCTCTGGCTCAAACAACACTGAGAATAAAGAGGAGGTGGAGAGGATGGAGAGGGGGGCTGGGATGAGAAGTGAATGAAAGCTGTATGCAAGACATAGCTGCCAAACTTCTGGAGTCAAAGCTCAGGACCCAGAGGATCAGCACGGTAGTCCGACTGCGAAATAAATGTGTCATTACTCTCTACTGCTTCATCTGATCAACTTGGTGTAGTGGTAAAGCCATCCCACGCTCCTCTTTCTCTTTCTCCCTTCTCTCCCTCCCTGCAGTAACACACTTCAATTCAGGTTGAGATTTTTAGCCCTGCTGACCGCAAAGGGCCTTATCAGGGGCTATCAACCTCAATGATGTAAACTCTCAAAACAGATTAAAATAAGAGTTTCCCAAGC
Source organism: Conus canariensis (assembly GCA_033310375.1). NCBI lineage: Eukaryota > Metazoa > Mollusca > Gastropoda > Neogastropoda > Conidae > Conus > Conus canariensis. The sequence continues at coordinate 18,351,835 of CM065743.1, forward strand.
CTGGAATGGCGAAGAAAGAAGGGGCTAAGATTTTTCTTTTTTCTGAAATAAATCAGTGGCATTGTTATCCTTATGGTTCTCTCTCTCTCTCCCCCCTCTCCCTCTCTCTCAGGTCCCCATCTCTCCCCGTCTCTCTCTCCCATCCATCGCTCTGCCACTCTACAGCTCCCAACCTCACCCACACTCTCTCTCCCCTCTCCCTCTCTCTCAGTCCCTGTCTCTCCCCGCCCTCTCTCCCATCCATCGCTCTGTCACTCTACAGCTCCCAAACTCACCCACACTCTCTCTCCCCTCTCCCTCTCTCTCTGGTCCCATCTCTCCCCATCCATCGCTCTGTCACTCTACAGCTCCCGAACTCACCCACACTCTCTCTCCCCCTCTCCCTCTCTCTGGTCCCATCTCTCCCCCATCCATCGCTCTGTCACTCTACAGCTCCCGAACTCACCCACACTCTCTCTCCCCCTCTCCCTCTCTCTCGGTCCCATCTCTCCCTGTCTCTCTCTCCTGTCCATCCGTCTGTCACTCTACAGCTCCCAAACTCACCCACACTCTCTCTCCCCCTCTCCCTCTCTTTCAGGTCCCTATCTCTCCCCCATCCATCGCTCTGTCACTCTACAGCTCCCGGGCCTACCCACACTCTCTCTCTCCCCCTCTCTCAGGTCCCCATCTCTCCCCTTCTCTCTCTCCTGTTCATCCCTCTGTCACTCTACAGCTCCCAGACTCACCCACACTCTAATCCCCAGCCAAATCACGGCCTCACCGTTGGTTTTGTCCTCTTCGTCCCCACATTCAGCCCATGGATCCTCCTCTCATGTGAGTGCAGTTCGCAGACAAAATAGAAGCGTCGGCCGCAGAGGTCGCAGGTGTGGGAACGCTCCGCCCCGTGCCGTGCTCTGTGACTCCTCAGGCCTGCCCCCTGGGCGAAGGTCTTTCCGCACAGGTCGCAGTGGAAAGGTTTCTCCCCTGCCACACAGCTCTTAAAGATGATGGCGATGATGTGGACGAACATTGTGAAGGAAAAAGAGTGCCTTTTTTTATTTTTGCTATACTAGTTTTTATTTTTTCTCTGTGTGGTGTGGTGTGTGTGTGTGTGTGTGTGTGTGTGTGTGTGTGTGTGTGGTGTGCATGTATGTGAGTGTGTGGGTGTGTACAAATGTGAATATGTGTAACTCGGTGTGTGTGTGTGTGTGTGTGTGTGTGTGTGTGTGTGTGTGTTGTGATATCCATTTCTATTGAAAAATGTTGTTTTTTGTTGTTGTTAATTTTCATAATGTTTTCTTTTATGTCGGTACAACTAAGAGTTAATCTGACAATAAACTGCTTTCAGTCAGTCAGTGGGTGTATCTGTGTGTGCGTGTATATGAAGCGAGTAGTACAGGATGTCAGTTATTGGCTGCCTGCCCTTTTCACCCATTTACCCGTTTCCCTTTATTTTGGTTTCTGCTTTTAGTTCTTTACGATAGGGCTGTGACCCCGATTGACCTGTGAGAAGGGTTCATTGGGTCACACATCCCCAACAAAGACGCCCAGCTATAGAGTAGCTTCCGGGCCTAGAACCCAACACTTCAGAACCAATGAAGCTATCATCTGATGACAGTACTTTTCATGATTATCCCAGCAACGATGACACTCATGAACAATAGGCCCGAAAAACAACACATGTTTTCCTTTCGCCAACTCATTCAAAGGGAGCCAGAGTACCTCAGTTGGTAGAGCGCAGGACTCGTAATCTTGGTGTTGCGGGTTCGAATCTCCCCCAGACCGTTTTGGTCCAGCGCGATTTTTCCCTAAGAGTTTAACATTGCTTCTGACTCCATTTCCAAAAGAGTCCTTCGAATAAGACTATAAACTGAGGTTGTGTGAGTGAATGCACGCACAACATCTTGCAAACACGTAAAATCCCATCACCAACTTTCGGAAAAGAAGGCCAGTTTAGCCGTTGGTATGGATGACACTTTACACATAGCATGCACCCTGCGCTAGAAATTGAAAGAATGAAGGAAATAAGGGAACTGAGTGAACAATACTGACTGAATGAAACAGGAAACAACTGAACAAAGTGTTGTCAGGCGGCTCTTCAGTCGGCACTACCCATGAAGGCAGTCTGTTGTGTCCACGAGAGTGTGGATTGTCAGCGCCTAGAATCTTTGGCAAAACGCTTTTAAATTGCTTTGTTACTGTCATTATTTATTATCATTATTATTATTATTGTCATCATTATCATTATTATCAATTATTGTTACCTGTCAACTATTACTATTTCAACTTTTAGTCATTCATATCCACCTCGCAGTCAAACTGGCAGACACGTTCATGAAGGTTAAAAACACAGAGGCACAAAAAAAAAAAACATGAAAAAGAAAACAAAAAAAAAAAGAAACAGGCACGCGCACTGACACAGCCTGTTGGCCACAGACAGAACTCACCAGTGTGAATTCGTACATGCTGTTGACAGTGGGCAGCCACCAGAAACCTCCGACCACAGAATGGACAGGCATGGCGACGTGGGCGCGGGTCCATCGTGCGGGCAAGACCCGCATCCTGATTTCAGACGAAACCTCCGTGTGACTAAGCTATGTGTGAGGATTAGCTTGAGTATCTCTGGTGGTGATGGTGATGGTTGGTGGCGGTAGGTGTGTGTGTGTGTGTGTGTGTGTGTGTGTGTGTGTGTGTGTGTGTGGTGTGTGTGTGTGTGTTTGGTTGTATTTGTGTGTGTGTTTGTGTGTGTGTTCATGTGGTGTGTGTGTGTGTGTGTGTGTGTGTGTGTGTTTGGTTGTATTTGTGTGTGTTCATGTGTGTGTGTGTGTGTGTGTGTGTGTGCGTGTGTGCATGTGTGTGTGTGTGCATGCGTGCGTGCTTGTGTGTGTGTGTGTGTGTGTGTGTGTGTGTGTGTGTGTGTGTGTGTGTGTGTGTGTGTGTGTCTCTGTGTGTGTGCATGCGTGCGTGCGCATGTATGTTTATGTGTGTGTGTTTGCAAACACATCAAAAGCTCTCTATTTTCTTAAAAGAAACATTTGGTAATGATGCATAAAATCAACACACTGACGTCTTATAACCCAAAATGGGTCCTTTATATTCTGAAGGTATAAAACTGCTCTTTTATACCTTTGAACGCAAAAGTATGTTTGTCAACATAAAACTGAAACTGTCTTGTTGACTGTGTCTTTTACTTGCTCCTGTAAAAGTGTCTGTAAACTGCTTACTCAAATCAATATACATGCACAACTGCCTACTTAATCTATATACATGTGCATATCTACCATACAGGAATCACTGTCTGAACTACTGGGGTCCTCAGTTCGCTTCGTAACAGCTTCCTTTACATGCTACGGTTTTTGGGTTTCTTTTTTTTTTCAGTGTGTTTGGCAACATATTTGTTTCACAAAATAAAGCGCAGTTCATCACTAGTTACATCTGCCTGATTTTACAACTTTTTCTTTTTTCATATTTAGTCTGTGGTTGTGACAAAAATGGACCCAGACAGCGGTACATGGCTTGGACTGAAACGTACATTGATCTTTCTTAATCAAGAGCAATCAACACAGGAACAAAGTGTGTCCTGCTAGTAAATCAAATACTAATCCCACCAACTGCAAGCCAATGCAAAACTTTTATATAACAGGATGCTTTTGATGCGTCCTGGAATACAGTGAACATTCATTTTATGTTTCCACTTCCATTAGATGCACAGTGTTTTGCCTTCAGAGTTCCGTGCCTTAACTGTGAATTAAATTCACTCCTGTACGCATCTTACAGGACTGCTGTCCCTGACCATGAATTAGTCTGTGAGTGCTGGATGCCCAATGGCAGTTTCCTTGAAACTGTTTAACGCTATACGTTAAAATTTAAAAGGGTAGTGCAGGCCACACATTCCTCAAGCTCAGCGATAAAGCCACGTCACTGTGTACTGCACTTCAAACCTGAACCAGAGGGGGAGGGAATACAGACAAAGTGTATGTGCAAAAAGCACACCGCCTATGCCAGCTAAAAACAACTAAGACATTGTTTCCATATGACATTTTAAACCGCACATTGCATCTGCTTGAGGTTTTCATTCATTTATGCATCTTGATGTCCAAAGGGTGGCAAGCAGTGCTCAAATTTATTCTTATCATTTCAGATCAAAATAGATATGACTGACTGAATAAAATCTTAGTGAACCTGTAGTAACGCACAAATGATCCTACATGTCATCTGCGGTATACAGAAATGCAGGAAAGTTTCTAGGGCTTACATTCTGAAGCAAATCAACATTGCAGAATGGGAAACTTGTACCCATTACACTGATTTCAAGCATGGTTCTATTTGTCACAGAGAAGTGATCTTGGTATTATTAAGAACCGGCAGGTCAGCTTTTCTTACAAAAGGTGTAGGAGAATATATCTGAGAGCAAAAAGAGAAAGACTGCATTAATCTAAAAACAAACAAAAAAAACAGCTGAAAAAGGTGAAGCCACAGAAAATGACAGAATGGCACAGACTTCAGTCACTGAACTTCTAGAAGATGGGGAAATACTCTTCTTAATCATTTCAGAGGTGAGGGAAGAAAGGAGCAAAAAGAAAGGGGTGGGGCGGGGAGGGCTGTACCATCTTCTACAACCTCTCAGTAGCATTGTTCCACGTTTATCCTTCCACAGACGCTGCACCGACACTCTATAACAAAACACCAACACGAGGCCAACATGCGGCAAGCCACTAGAAGAGACTCTGCACTGCTGCTGAGTCATTTCGGTTGTGTTCTTCTTCTGATCCAACATTCCATGGACTTGACCTGCCTGCTGGTTCCACCACTGACCACAATAACTGCTTTGTTGCAGAGATAGCATGAGTGACCAGCGCCCTTCAGAAGGCACCACATCCGTCTAACAATTGTCTCCAGGAACATGCCCACAACACTGACTTCGATAGGAACTGACCACACATGTGCATGCATTGATGAAATCAAAACAGATCACCATGGTGAAGTTCAAGAGAAATGCCATCAACACTTGAAACAACACATCAGAAATTATGCTACTCCAATCTTCAATCTACGCTATCTGATTTGTCAGAAAAAAAAAACCAACAAAAAAACATAACAATCTCAAACCGGTAACGGCGATGATTCCGTGTTGTCTTCACCCGACCCTCCTGCTACTGGCTGTCCAGTTGACTGGGTTCCTTCTTGCTCTGCAAGTGGTTGTTCCGTTTGCCGTGACTGTTGTTTGCCTTCTTCAAAGACACCGCCTCTGATTGGCTCCTGTGGTGGTTCACCATCTTCTCGTGGTGATCCACTCAAATCATCAGTACAGGATCCTCCTTCAGCTTGGCACGTTGATTCAGCGTCAGTTTTGCCTCTTGCCGGTGTACAATGACTCTGTGTGTTGCCAGCATCAGCCAGCAAGTTCACCGCACTGGCCTCTGTGCCTTTCTTCTGCACACACAGTATTAAACATGAACCTTTACTTCTTGGAGACAGCAGCAGTTGCATTAATGATGTAACGATAATAATAATAATGTAATAATGATGGAGTGCTAGTTTTTGTGATGGTTGCTTGTTGTTATTTATTAACTGTTCACAGTTCTTGTTTTTAATCTATATTTGAATGGATGCATATCTGTGTACATGAAAACTAAAGGTCTGGATACAACTTTGTGTGTAGTTTATATTTCACATGGAAGTGCCGTTAAATCAGTCATGTCTACAACAGTACCCAATCTGTAGAACTTTACTACAGTCTCTGTGTATGTTCCTATCATTTTAAACATTTTACTGTCAGTTTCCTCTGCACTACAAACTTGCACAATTCTGATCAACTGACAGAAACTTACAAGTACATATACAAACTCAAAGACTCACAGATACAGAACAAAGCAATAAAACATTCAAACAAATTCTGGGGTTTTTTTTAACCGAACAACTGAAAAATGGAGGAAAACAAGAACATGCAATAACTGTTCTGTCTTGGAAGACTTGCCAAAGATTAGGATATTTGATTATAAATGAGAGAATAATAGATCTAAACATGTTTATGGATAGGCTACTCTGAACATTTAATTTCCGATCTTTAACAAAACAACTATTGCAAGCTTGGGACTCGCATCCCCTCGGTCCCAAAATGTAAAATTCCACATCCCACAGGTAAACATACCTGGGGTTTTACTATTCCTAGCTGTCTTGTTGGAAAAGAGATACAGGGATGCGTGCACAAACTGTTGTCAAATTTCGTCGAATGTGAAGCTTTCCCTTTGACAGGAGAAGTGGTTCACTCATTGTTTCATGTCTGATGAACTAGCTGTGATGTTGCTATGACTGGCTGCTGCTAAAAGCACTCATTAGCATATTAGGCTCCAACTCTCTGGAACTCACTTTTCTCTGTGACTGATAACTACGGTCCATCCTCTTCAAGCATATCCACAATGAAACCATTGCTCTTTAACGCTGATTAAATCTTTATTGGTCCTGGCCGGTCCTCAATGCTTTGTGTCAGTGCAAGAAAGTGGGCACAGAGGGCAGTGTTAATTCATTTTAAATATTGAGAGACTGTGTTTTAGTCCATATACATGCTGTGTATGTGTACATGTATGGAAGTGTGTTGGTGTCGATGTATGCTTGTGTGTGGATGTGCATGTAGGCATGTGTGCGTGCGTGCGCGTGTGTGTGTGTATGTATGTGTGTGAATGTGTGTGTGTGTGTGTGTGTGTGTGTACAGGTATGTGTATGCGTATACGTGTGTGTGTGTGTGTGTGTGTGTGTGTACATATATGTATATGTGTATATATGTGTGTGTGTGTGTGTGTGTGTGTGTGTGTGTGTGTGTGTGTGTACACACATATATGTATATCGTGTGTGTGTGTGTGTGTGTGTGTGTGTGTGTTTGTACAACCTTGAGTTAATCTGACAATAAATTGGTTTCAGTCAGTCAGTTAATGTGTGTGTGTGTGTGTGTGAATGTGTGTGTGTGTGTGTGTGTGTGTGTGTGTGTGTGTGTGTGTGTGTGTGTGTGTGTGTGTGAGAGAGAGAGTGTACATGTACATGTGTGTGTGTGTGTGTGTGTGTGTGTGTGTGTGTGGGTAGGTGTGGGTCTGTGTGTGGGAGGGTGTATATGCTTGTCTGTGTGTGCATGTGATTCAGCAACAGATTTCCATTGACCAGTAGCTTGTCAACTGTGTATACAGTAAAACAGTAATACGAGTGCTACTTGCGTGCATGAAATAAAAAAAAGCAATTTTGAATAACTTGCTGTTCTTCTTCACACATTTTCTAAAGAAGCATATCTAATTTAGAAGAAAGGACAGTTCAAACAAGTCAAATTTTAGTTATGTCAGTCATATCTTTTACATATACCAGCTTATACGACTAGAACCAACACATTAAATTTTGCATACACACATACCCTCTGAATTTTTTTCTTTTCTTTTATTTTTCATGCCTCCTCAACAACATAACTCCTGCACTTTTCATTCAGACAATCCACACACAGCCACACATGGTCCATTTGGGCACCGACATGGAAAGAAAACTGAAGGAAAAGAAAGCCCGAGGTCGCCAGGAGAGATGAGCATGACAGGCCACAGAACTGACATGTATTGTTGGTTTGTTTACCTGTTTTTAAACGATGATCGACAGGGATTCTTACGATTAACATGACGCTATGGAACACCATTCTGGTCTAAGACTACATGACAGTGCTGTACACTACATGTACTTTCCAACTATTTTCCAACGTGACCCAAGCCTGAGAGGACATCTGCAGTGCTGCACAGGACACATGAGCAACACTCTCAGAGACAAGCTGCACTTTCAGAGACAAGCTACACTCTCAGAGACAAGCTACACCCACACTCTCAGAGACAAGCTGCACTCTCAAAGACAAGCTACACTCTCAGAGACAAAACTACACTCTCAGAGACAAACTACACTCTCAGAGACAAACTACACTCTACACTCTCAGAGACAAACTACACTCTCAGAGACAAACTACACTCTCAGAGAGACGAGCTACACTCTCAGAGACAAGCTGCACTCTCAGAGACAAGCTGCACTCTCAGAGACGAGCTACACTCTCAGAGACGAGCTACACTCTCAGAGACAAGATACACTCTCAGAGACACATCCACTGAGAAGATGAAAGTTAACTGTATGGTTCCGGCCTTTCATGCAAACCCACAGCGTTTTTTCTCTCTGGTGTACGAGCCTGCCAGGTTGACAAAGTCCCCCAATTCGATACCTTTGACAGGATGTGAACCTATGACCTCCCAGCTTCCAACACTACTCACTGCATCATGGTGGCTGGATCTTTACTGTTCTGCAGGCATTCAAATCCTTCAACACTTGTATACTGCTCTATCGCCAAATTCTGGAACTAACGAATCCAAACAATTAGAACTATGGCACACTTGTATACTACACTATCGCCCACTTCAGCGAGTAAAATATTCAAACAGTAAGAACCACGGGACATAAAATCCTGTATGAGAGATTCCATTCCTTACAAAATGTTCAGTAAAAAAAATAAAGAAAAGGTGAAGGCAACAAAGACAGATCACATACACAATCATGAAGAAAGACAAGACAATGTTCTATCATCTTCTTTGCAGTCCCACCTCCTTCTTCCTGCTCCTGTCCGACTCGCACCACCTCCTGTCGCTTCCCTTTCCCTGGCCACAGCTCTGAGAGTGGAGCACGTACACGGAGAGTTGAGAGAACGTGGCCGAGCACGTCCCACAGCTGAGAGAGAGACTGGTGCAGGGTGTGGTGGAACTGCTAGCCATGGGGGAGTCCGGTTTTCCATGGGTGGCATCAGCAGCCAGGCCGCTCTCCAGTGGCTCGCTCTCTCGCAGCTGACTGCGCGCAGAAGCCTCCTCTGCCTCAGGAGCCGTCTCTCTGCACACAGCAGTTGGAGAATCTTGTACGCTTTCAGTTCATGGTGTTCATCAGTGTCCCTTTGTTGTGGTGTGGATCTGCATCGTAGGGCGCATCCTCAATCCTTTTAGCAAGCTTATGCAAGAAAACTGCTCAACTAATTTTTTACAAAAAGTAGGGAAAGAGATGGAATTTGGCACCAAGACAAAGCCACTTAACACTGGTGTGGATCTGGATCAAGGAGCAGATCCAGGATCTGTTCAACCTTGGCAGAGGTCTGCATTCTCCCACTTTTTCTTTTTTTCCCCCCATTTTGCTACAGATTTGACCTATTTCCAGTTCATTTTGCTACAGATTTGACCTATTTCCAGTTCATTTTGCTACAGATTTGACCTATTTCCAGTTCATTTTGCTACAGATTTGACCTATTTCCAATTCATTTTGCTACAGATCTGACCCATTTCCAATTCATTTAGTTACAGATTTGACCTATTCCCAATTCATTTTGTTGTCTTGTGAAAACAAACAAAAAATGTGTAAGATAACTACCGGTACAGCAAAAATAAGAATGAAAACACGTTCGACAAATGTTTTGAGCAGCTATAGTGTCACCTGGACAAAAGTCTGTTCCCTATACTTAAAACTTTCCACGCACACAGCTTGCGACAGATGAAAGCAAAGGCATTTTTAACATACTGCAAACTGATATACATTCTGCCAACTGAACCCAAACACTGAGCTGGAAACTGAATTGTCATTAATACACAAGATACATGAATTGCATGATGGAACTCTAAGATACATAAACCGCTTGACGGATCACAAATTGTCAGACTGTCACAGTACAAACTTACGTTACTGCAAAACTGACTAATTTCTGACCCATTTCTGTTTATTAATAAAACCAACAACAAAAAACTGAACAACTGTTCTCAAGACTATCATGTCACAGTGGCATCATGTTACTATGTCAACCAAGCTGTATTCAACAGCACCCAGACATTTTGCAATGTGTGTGTGTGTGTGTGTGTGTGTGAGTGTGTGAGTGTGTGTGTGAGTGTGTGTGTGTGTGTGTGAGTGTGAGTGTGGGGTGTGTGTGTGTGTGAGTGTGTGTGTGTGTGTGTGTGTGTGTGTGTGTGTGTGTGTGTGTGTGTGTGTGTGTGTACGTGTGTGCATGTGTGTGTGTGTGTGTGTGTATACGTGTGTGTACGTGTGTGCATGTGTGTGTGTGTGTACGTGTGTGCATGTGTGTGTGTGTTCATGTTCAAGACCAGAAGGGACAGCAACTGCAAGGAAGATGGGAATGCCATGAGGCTCCTGTCCTACATGAATCATTTTCCATTCTTATATTTGCTTTATTTTCAGCGCCTCACATACTGTTCTTCCTTGCTGAAAAAAAAAAGACTGCTTTTTGTGTCAATGTTCAGCTTTTCTCTCTCTCTCTCTCTCTTTTTTTTTTTTTTTTTTGTTATTTGAACTCCTCCTACCCAACTCTACCCCATCTCCCTGCCCCCACCCCCTCATTCCCCTTTCCCCCCCTTGGTCCCTGTCTCTCCCACTGTTCTGGTTCCTTTCAGCGACGATCTCTTACAGCCTGTCTGCCACATCTCCCTTGAATGAACGCCTTTTTATAGTGTACCTTAACGATCGGCGACGTCCACCTAACTTTTCTGTTGCTAATGCGTGCATGGGTTCAGCAGCTGCAAGTCCTTACGTGTCTAGGGGAAAGGTCAGGAGAAGGCTGGAGGTGGGAAGACAGAGGTGAAAGGGGGGGGGGGGTTCTAATATCGATATCAGAGTGTGTCAGCTCAGCGTGGTGTTTCACCTGTTAGGAGCATCAACGTCCTTCGTCTCCACAGCGTCAGCGGCACTGGTGCTGATGAAACCGTTGTCCAGCCTCAACGCTGCATCCCTGGGGGGCAGGTGTCCATCCTTCGGGCTGTCAGCGTCATCCTCCGACATGTTTCCAACGTCCTCTTCTTCACAGGCCAAGGTCAGAGGCTCGCACACAGTCTCCCCCACCATCTCGGCAGATCCAGCAACATCCGTGGTGGGGAATACATCCCTGTGAGTCTCCTTCACGGACATGTCCAGGCTCCCGTCGCATGATCCGAGGGTACTCGGATGTTCCGATGTCTCTTGGGAAGCTTCGGATTTCACTGGGGTGTTGAGGGAATTCCTACGAGCAGGGAGGATGGGGAAGGCGGGGTCCTGTGTTTCGGAGTCTGGGTAAGAAGCGGAAGGAAGGGTGGAGGTGGTGGAACAACGCGTGTCTGATTTTGGACAAGAGGCGGAAGGGAGGGTCGAAGTGGAGGCACAATGCGAATCGGAGTTTGGACAATAAGTGGAAGACATGTTAGAGGAGGTGGGACAGTGTACTGCAGACTCGTAAGATGACACAACTGGGACTACGTCAAAGTAGTCTGTCGAAGGAGCAGGGGGGCAGTGTGGTATGGATTCAGGACAAGACGCCCCAAGAGAAGAAGACACGAGGTGATGTGGTTTCGAGTCAAGACAAGAGGCATCAAGTACAGGTGAAGACGTGAGACCATGTGGTTCAGAGCTGGGACAAGCTAACTCCACAGGAGAAGAAGCGGGATGAGGTGGTTCAGCATCAAGACTAGACGCAGTAACAGGGGAGGGTGGCTGGTCATGTGGTTCCAAGTCAGGATGACAAGGGCTCATCATTCTCACTGTCCACTGCTCGGCACTCTGGTCCTGCTCAGCCGGTCTGTTGGTCATGTCTGGAAACAGTTCCACATGCCTTGGTTCACCCTTTTTACCACTGCTGATACAAAGACTGTCAACAACAACAAGACTAAGGAGGTTTCTAAGGGAGGTGACTGCAGGCGGAAATTAAAACCAACCTTACGAATAATTCTTAGTGAGTCTGCCAAAAACAAGGACAAACAAGTCACAAGACAAAACACAACACGTTTCAACCTCTTAAATCTTCTCCAGGCAAGATAAACAACACTCAGGACAATGAAAACGAAGAACGAGCAATCATGTATCTTCTTGTATTCGGCGCAAGATGGGTAGTTGAATGAAAACGAGGCCATTGGGAGGGGGACAAAGGGAGTTAACAATGATGATCATAATAATGAGAGCAATAATGATATTGATAAAGATGACTATGAAAGTATTGAAAAATAAAGAGAGGATTACAAACACTTTTGGATTACTACCTCATTTTCATTCACAAAGAATTATTCTTAAAAAGAGAATAAGAAGACAATCTCTCTGTGAGTGCTTGTGTTTTGTGTGTGTACGTGTATACGTGCAAGCATGCATGTGTGTTTAGGGAAACGGCGATGGGGAAACACCAACTGACTCGGTCCAAGCTGTCCATATATCTCTGACTCCATGGGCTGCAGTCTCACTGAACAAGAGTAAGTGATGCCAGACTATTAAAACTCTTCTTCCCCAAGTGCAGTATCTCTGCCATAAAACCATTGAATTCCACTGTCCTGTTGCCCCTGTATAAACCACCACATGAACTCCACTCTTTGGCAGATACTTGCTTTTTTCCAATTCCCGTTGTCTGTGTGAAAACTTTTGATCTGTGTTTCTCTGTTCACAAGCTGCCTTCATTTCGAATCAACTCCCACCTCAACTAAATTTTTTTTTTTGTCCCTGTCCCATCTTCCGTGCCATCTCGGTGACTTTGCCTCCACACTGCTCATTCCTACTCCCCTGTCCACAGCCCCAGCACTGCCAATCAATGTCAAGTGGTCAAGAAGCAACCCACCGGAGAAGACACTGCACTGCTGCCAAGTCACTTCGGTGGTGTTCAGCGGCGCCTGTTCTGATCCAACATAATCAGGACACCACTTACTAAGCCCCCTGCTGACGACAATAACTGTTCAGTCGCAGAACCACCATGAGCAAACTCTCCCACCGGACAGCACCACCACATCCATCCAGTGACAGCCCCCATGAAGTTGTCGATACCAATGACCCTGATGGAATCAAGCCAAGGCCATAAACGTGGAGAGGACATCGAAACTAAGGCCACCATCAGAGCAGGGCATGAAGGGCCACAGAATTTGAAACTTTTTTTTTTCATACCGATTGATGAGATTGGACCTCAGCTAAGATACCCCTCAAAAATCAAACCTCAAAATATTTCTTTTCTCTAACTTGACTGTTTGTGTCATGTACCTAATGTTATGCGACTGTAAACTGGTGCCACTGAGTTTTCTCATTCCCTCTGTGTAATACTTTTGGGGTAAAGACTCTGATCATCTTTTTCTTTACCTTCAATGTAAGTATTTTGATTTTTTTCCTTTGCTTGCCAGTTCAAAATAGTCATACATATAAACAGCCTGAATTGTGGTTGTAGGTACTCAAGGTCTGACCAGCGTGTTGGGCTAATGCGTAGGTCAGACATACAGCTAAGTCATAGCCACAAGACCCTCTTCTTAAATTCTCCATGTTAGTTATCAATTCATTTATCCATCAGCTTTAAAGCATGTGCAGTGTGGTCTCAAAACTTAGCGGATGTGGTGCAGCGTATAAAGACTAGTCCGCACGCAGTGACCTCTCCTTGATGAAACTGAAATTGAAACTGAAAATGACCTGACAATATTCGGGACAGCAGAGGATGGGTGGCAATGTGTTTCACATGGTCGCTGCCACAGCACAGGATGGTGCCATTGTCAAACAGCAGCGCTCCGGCTTCCGCTCCCAGAGCCTTCAGCTCTTGGCACTGTACATAATACAAAAATGACATTATGCTCTGCACAGTTGTTGTGTATACCACTTTCTGGCTGCTGATCATTACATGAAACACATATTTTTCCAGTCTACAGCGCATCATAAAATGAATGAATGAGAACATACTTATAGAACAATTTCAAAACTAGTTTAGGACATTATACAAAACAGAACAAAAAAAAAAAAAAAAAAAAAAAACCCTTGCTGCACATGTCACTATTCGATTGCCTCCCGTGAAACCATATAAAGACTTAAACAGGATGACAGCTGAAATCCTTCCTTATTTGTGTCAGGTAAGGTTAAGCCATTCTAGAGTTAAACAGTGGGGAATGCTATCTAACCAGTTCTGATACACAATTCTTGAGAAAAATACTTTCGTCTTTATCTTCTTCACAAACAAAATTGAAGAAGCCATTAAGACAATCACATTGCAAAAAACAACAAACAAACAAACAAAAAAAAACCATGAGCCCTTGCTTTCAAAACCACAAAACAAGAAAGCATCACACACACACACACACACACACACACACACACACACACACACACACACACACACATACACACACACACACACAGAGCAGACATAATTTACAAATAGTTCACATATCTTTATTTTAAGAAATGGGCCACTATAAAAAAAACAACAACAACATCTTCTTATATCCAAGGTGAGTAACCTCTGATATAAGAAACCTTGGATATAAGACAGCAAAAAAACTCCATCTCCCCTCGACTTTGTTAATCCATAGAGCATACTGCGTAAAAGTAACCTCTGATATAATATTATAAGAAACCTTATATATATATATATATATGAGCAAAAAAAAATCATCTCACCCAGTGTATACTTAACCGTAACCTCTGATATATAAGAAACCTTGGATTTCAGAGAGCAAACAAACAAAAAAAAAATCACATCTCTTCCACTTTATTACATCCAGAATGTACTGACAGTTTTATTTCATAATCATTTCTACTCACAATGTCAACCAGAGAATCCAGATGTTTCTGGAAGACAGCAGACTGCTCTTCCCTTTTCTCACCATTTCTGTCAGCAGGAACACTATCTGCAACCGCAGACTTACTTATAAATGTAGAACATGTTCTGTTTGTTTGTTTGTTTATTTGTGTTCATAACATACCTCCAACACCATGTGTTCATAACATACCTGCAACCGCAGACTTAAGTTATGCTGTACATGTTTTGTTTGTTTGTTTGTGTTCATAACATACCTGCAACATCACGTGTTCATGACATTCGGTCTGCAACAGCAGACTTAGTTATAAAATGTAGTACATGTTTTGTTTGTATGTTTGTTTGTGTTTACAACATACCTGCAACATCACGTGTTCATAACATACGGTCTGCAACCACAGACTCAGTTATGTAGCACATGTTTTGTTTGTTTGTTTGTGTTTACAACATACCTGCAACATCACGTGTTCATAACATATGGTCTGCAACCACAGACTCAGTTATGTAGCACATGTTTTGTTTGTTTGTTTGTGTTCACAACATACCTGCAACAGCAGACTTGGGTAGTAATGTGCTGTTTGTTTGTGTTCAAAGCATACCTACCAAAAGCAGACTTGGGTAGTAATGTGTTGTTTCTTTGTGTTCAAAACATACCTACCAAAAGCAGACTTGGGTAGTAATGTGCTGTTTGTTTGTGTTCAAAACATACCTACCAAAAAGCAGACAGTTTGGGTAGTAATGTGCTGTTTCTTTGTGTTCAAAACATACCTACCAAAGCAGACTTGGGTAGTAATGTGTTGTTTCTTTGTGTTCAAAACATACCTACCAAAAGCAGATTTTGGGTAGTAATGCGCTGTTTGAGTTCAAAACATACCTACCAAAAAGCAGACAGTTTGGGTAGTAATGTGCTGTTTACTTTGAGTTCAAAACATACCTACCAAAAGCAGACTTGGGTAGTAATGTGCTGTTTACTTTGAGTTCAAAACATACCTACCAAAAGCAGACTTGGGTAGTAATGTGCTGTTTACTTTGAGTTCAAAACATACCTACCAAAAGCAGACTTGGGTAGTAACATTTTGTTCGTTTGTTTATTTTTGTTCATAACATACCTGCAACAGCAAGCTTTAGTTCAGATGGTAATGTTTTGTTAGTTTATTTTGCTTTTAATGTTCATAACATTAACAAACCGACTGAAAAGAAATATATAGGAACGCCATTACATGAAGGAAAAATGAAAGTTCTGCTGTTCAGGTGGCATGGATGAGATGATTAGATCCTGAGGGGAAGGGGTGGGGACGGGTTGCAGGGAGCTGAAGAACAGGAGAAAGGAGGGGTTGCAGTTGAAGAGGGGGGTGGGGGGGGGGGGCGGGGGGAGGGACTAGCGGTATCAGTAATATTATCTCGCATGGTGGATTTCATCTATGAAAGAAAACGTTTCAAGACTATGGTTAGATTTGCTTATAATTACATACATTTGATCCAACCATGATTCTGAACATTTACTTAATTTAAAAAAAATTTAAATAAAGGGGGCAATTTTCTTGGCTGCCTAGTTTAAAAGCAACACACACATGTATGTGCGCACGCACACACACACACACACACACACACACTCACTCTCTCTCACACGAACACACATAGAACAAAAACATAGACACAAGCAAAACAACAACACTGTCACCAACAAAACAGAAGCTTGATTTTCTAACCTTGCTTGTATTCAAGGTTGTCATCTTCGGTGTCACTGACTTCCATGACCTCCATGACCTGCAGCAGCCGATTCCAGTCAGGCTGTTCTAAACTGAGACACTCTTCTCCTTCTTCAACAAACCCCAAGTTCTGCTTGTTGCTGGCGTTTCTCCCGATGCCATTTGAAGGCTTCCCATTTCATGTTTTTCAGCTTGGTTTTAACCTGGTGCAACGTTCGTCTGCAGTTTGCCACACCTGTTAATCATGCAATTGACCAAAAGGCCATTTGAAACAAAACAAAACAACAAAAAAAAGATGTAAAGCAGTCACTACTAATTAACAACTGACCAGTCAGAAGATGAAAGCAAAATGGAACATGTTCTGTCTCTCTCTCTGTCTCTGTCTCTCTCTCTCTCTATATATATATATAATATATTCAATTATAAACAAAGCTTGCTCTTATGTCTTAGACTGAAGAAATAAGGGAGATAAGCATTCATATCTGCAGTGGTAGATAATTCTGCCTAACTAACAGTATGTGCTTGAGTGGGTGTATGGGGAAAATAAAATAAATGCTTCTCAAAATGAACCTTCAGCAAAGTTTATAGTCTCCAAGGGGAGACAATCTCCAATGGAAGGAAACTCACTAACATATAAGTATAACCGATATAACAGATACCAATATTTCGAAACCTGATTGTTTCTCCTCAGTGACCGCGGAAAGTGGTAATTTGACTCCTGTGCCTTTTCGGTTTTAAGAAGAATGCTATCCCAGAAAAAGGCTGGTGTGCAATACCGTAGTATGTGTGTTGAGTTTTCAAAAAACCAACCAAAGGTGCCACCAAAAAAGCAAAAGAAAATCATGAAAGAGCAAAACAAGCTACATTTTCTTGTGAAAAGTAGAAAATATAAAAGGATAATCTCTTAAGCTCGGTACTTATCCTTGGAATTTATTAGTTTATTGTAATTTAGTCCCTTGCAGATTCATTCCAAGAACTGGCCCTCAGCACTTGGGTCTTAAGAGGTTATCTTTTTGTGTGTGTGTGTGTGTGTGGAGGGGAGGGGGGGGGGGGAGTGTGTGTGTGTGTGTGTGTGTGTGTGTGTGTGTGTGTGTGCAGTGTTTGTTTGTTTACCGTGTGTATCTGTTAATCTTGTAAATGTTGTACATGTGTGAGTATGCAAGTGTGTGTGTGTGTGTGTGTGTGTGTGTGTGTGTGTGTGTGTGTGTGTGTGTGTGTGTGCCTACCAGGCAGACCATGACAAGCATGGTGTTTACAAATAAATCTAGAGTCAAATCACTTGTATGGCAACTGATGCTTCCATTTAACAGCAAGATCAAGATTCAGTAAGAACATTGTACAGGTTCAGCTGTACACACCACGTGAGAAACAACAAACTTATTTGCCACACACACACACACACAAAAAGTGTAAGGTAGCACTCACTTTAGATCTGATTGATAAAATTGTATTTGAACATAACTTCAGCCCTATTCTCCACCCTCGACCCACTTAATTGTTTTTGAAATTGTTTGTGACAGTCAGTACCAGATTAAATTAATTAATAAATTCCTTGTTTCTTTCCCTCCTTATCTATTTATATTTGCAATTAAAAAATAAAAAAAACAAGACAGGAACAATCATCTCTCTCTCTCTCATTCCCCCCCCCCCCCCCCCCCCCCCCCCACCTCTATTTTGTTTTGATTGTTAATGCATTACAAATTCTTCAAGATGCATTATTCTGGATGGTCGGCATTCAGGCTTATGACGCTTGGAACAGTACCATCGCTTTAATTCCTGTTTGTTTTGGATCATTGTTTATGTTATTTGCTTTCTGCTTTGCATCCCATGTTAAGGCTGTTCAGCTAATGACATTAAAAATGTTCAGTATTCACTCCCTTTCTCTCTCAATCAATCTCTCTCTCTCTCTCTCTCTCTCTCTCTCTCTCTCTCTTTCTCTCTTTGAGTCTCTTTCTCTCTCCCACTCACTGAGTCTCTCTGTCTCTCTCTCTGAGGGAGAGTTGGGAGCCACAGTGCTCCTCGGTCTGGCTGGCTAATCTCAATCCTTCAAATATAATCAAACCACTTTTGGAAAGCTCCCTAGAAAAGAGAAAGAAACATGTCTCCACAAATCACAAACCTGGTGAATTAAGCTGCTTTACCATTGACTGCAAAACCCGGTGTTTCTTTCGAGTGGTGTTCAAATCCATTTTCCTGGAATGGAGGACCTTGTAGTTGGCTTGATACTGCGTCAGAATGATGTCTATTTCCTTTCTAGTAAAGTTTTTATTTCTGTTTCTCTTACGAACCACATCGTTTTCTTTACCAGGTCGATCACAGAAACCACATAATTCAGATTCAGTTTTTTCATTCAGTGTGTTTTCAGAGGAAGAGTGCCAGTTGTCACTCTCACATTTTACCTGCTGTGTGTTGTCAGTATCTGAGTTCTTTGAATCATGAATTTGATGGATACTATCGTCAGCATTTACTGTCCTGAGTGAGTCGAAATCAGTTATGATTGTGTTGCTTTTACTTTCAGTGGTATCAAAGTTCTGTGTTTCTTCGGTGTTCAACACGTCTGAATCATAGTGCTCCCTTTCGGCCAGGTCGTAACTTTTAGAGTGTGGAAGCTTTGAACCTGAGTCAGCATGCAGTTTAAGACTTAAAATTCTATCCAAGAGAACTGGATTTATCGCCTTTTCATCGTGACCTGAACGGTCAGTCTGGTATCTAACTGCCTCGTTTTGAAGTTCTAACCACTTACACTGAAGCTGCCTAGCAGACCACCTAAACGGCCTGGCCACACATGAATTGACCTTTTCTGTAACCAATCTCCAGGCCTGACTCTGACTTCTAGGCAGATGTCCATCACCGTCTCCTGAGGCTAGCAGTGTGTTCTTGACCTTGTCTATTTCAGTGATCAGGCAGTCACACTCTTGCTCACACAGGTCTGCCGTTGTCTGATCTGAACATACGGGGAATGCACACTGTTGTGCAGCATCTGGTGGTGTACATACGCTTGACACATCTTGCGAACTATCAACCTTCATCTGCACCGTTTTGTCCACCGATTCTGGCAATTCTTCTTTGACAAGCATACCACACTCTGGAATTTCTACCTTCACGGGACATACGCAGTCTGAACGCCAAGAACTTGAGGGGCTATCAGTTTTAGACATTTCACTTTCCTGCCCTTCTTCTGAATGTGAATTCCTGCCTTGTTCGCTTTGTTCGCAATCCTTATCATCTTCATCCGTTTCACTTTCGTTTTCCGCCAGTGAAACGATTTCTAGCACTTGTCGAACGACAGGACTTTCTCTCCATGCTATGCTGTCTTCGTTGCCATCAATCTTTTTCTTCCGCCTGGACTTGTGCTCTTTCACGATAGTGAATTTCAAATCATGCCATTTCTTCCTGATTTGGTTCCAGTGCCTTTGCAGCATTCCTCTCGACTCAACTTTCGTAACCTCGTTGACTTGATC
>CM065743.1:18381546-18411546 GCA_033310375.1 Conus canariensis
ATTATTATCATCATCATCATCATCATCATCATCATCATCATCATCATCATCATTCTTCTTCTACTTCTTATCATCATCATCATCATCATCATCATCATCATCATTATTATGGTCGTTGTTGTTGTTGTTGTTGTTGTTGTTGTTGTTGTTGTTGTTATTATTATTAGTTGTTGTTGTTATTATTATTATCATTACTACTACTACTACTACTACTACTACTACTACTACTACTATCATTGTTGTTGTTCTGGTGGTGGTTGCTGTTATTGTTATCATCATCACCATCATCATCATCATCATCATCATCATCATCATCATCATCTATGATGCTGATGATTATTGTTGTTGTTGTTGTCGTCGTCGTCGCTGTCGTTGTTATTAGTACTATTATCATCATATCCAGTACTACTGCTGCTGCTGCTGTTACATCACGCTGTCTACTTCTTGTGTTAGCCATTCCGATATAAGAACTCTATGTCTTGTTTCAGACATACTCTATACTTCTTGTTCAAGATGATTATACCAATATCCGAGAAGTCTGCCTGTAATATGTTGTTCTAGACATCCCATCATTCGTTATATACGTCCTCTACTTCTTGTGTTGTTGCAGCCTATCCGATCTGGTTCATGTGCCCCCTCCCCCCTCCCCCCTCCTCCAATGCTTCTTCTTTTGGATATTCCGCAGAACCCGTTTACATATCTTCTACTTCTTCTTCGTGATGCGCAGGTCCAGCTGACAGGTCCTCTACTTGAGTAGTTGGCAGTAGAAGGGCATATTATGGGAATCATGACCTGGATGCGCCCCCCCCCCCCCCCCCCTCGCCCCCCCCCCCCCCCCCCCCCGTAGAGTGTAAGGAGTTCAGAGCCAAAACACTGGTCTGTGGAGGGTGTCTTCTGTGGAAACTTGTCTGCTGTCAAGCTTTCCCTAGAGGTTCTTCCTACTGGTTCTAGAGATTCAGCTGTCCAGTCTGCAAGCCTGTGACTCCTTGTTCTACACACGTACTCGTCTGGTTAGCGAGCGCCCTCGCCTTTCTTATTCTGGACATACTTCTGTCAGATTGAGCCTAAATTTGGGCGAAACATGGAGGTGGAATCTAGATTCATGTTGCGCCTCATTTGAGGGGATCATGGATTGTTGGTTCGTTCTTTCGTTTTCGCTGTCTTAGATGTTGTTTGTCTTGCCTGAGGAGGTGAAATCCAACGCCCATCTTGCCGCCGAATATGAGAAGGTAAGTGATGATTGCTCGTCTTCTTTCGTGTTCATTGCGCTGAACGTTGTTTATCTTGCCCGAAGAAGACCTAAGAGGTCGAAACGCGACGTGTTTTGTCTGGTAACTTGTATGTACTTGTTTTTTGTTTGGTTGTTGTTGTTGTTGTTGTTGTTGTTTTGGGGGGACTCACTAAGAATTATTCTTAAGATTGACCTTAAGAAGACCAAAGAGGTCGAAACGCGACGTGTTTTGTCTTGTAATTTGTTTGTCTCTTTCGTTCGGCGGAACAGCAAATCTTCTTTTCAGTTTATTTCAGTTTCCGCCTGCAGTCACCTGACATTGAATATAACTATCATTCTAGACATAATGGCAAATCCATTTGGTTATCATCTATTCCGTGTTCTAGACCCAATGCATCCAGTTCACACACCCAGTACTTCTTCCTTGTCTAGTCACACCGTAGGTAGCCATACCATCGTTCGACAATTTGTCGTGGTACATACAAGTTACGGAACCTTTGTAACGTCAAACATTTGTACAGGGGCGGAGGTAACCTCGGACAGACGAACAGATGAATTTAGCCTAGCTGACTTGTTCATTAATTTTAGCCTAACTGACTTGTTCATTCATTTTAGCCTAACTGACTTGTTCATTCTTTTTAGCCTGACTGACTTGTTCATTCATTTTAGCCTAAGTGACTTGCTCATTCATTTTAGCCGAAGTGACTTGTTTATTCATTTTAGCCTAGCTGACTTAGTCATTCATTTTAGCCTAACTGACTTGTTCATTCATTTTAGCCTAAGTGACTTGTTCATTCATTTTAGCCTGACTGACTTGTTCATTCATTTTAGCCTAACTGACTTGCTTATTCATTTTAGCTTTTGTCTGACTTAGTCATTCATTTTACTTTTGACTGACTTGTTTATTCATTTTAGCCTAACTGACTTGTTCATTCATTTTAGCCTGATTTGTTCATTCATTTTAGCCTAACTCACTTGTTTATTCATTTTAGCCTGACTTGTTTATTCATTTTAGCCTAACTGACTTGTCCATTCATTTTAGCCTAACTGACTTGTTCATCCATTTTAGCCTAACTGACTTGTTCATTCATTTTAGCCTAGCTGACTTGCTTATTCATTTTAGCCTGACTTGCTTATTCATTTTAGCCTGACTTGCTTATTCATTTTAGCCTAACTGACTTGCTTATTCATTTTAGCCTAGCTGACTTGTTCATTCATTTTAGCCTTGCTGACTTGTTCATTCATTTTAGCCTAACTGACTTGTTAATTCAATTTAGCCTAGCTGACTTGTTCATTCATTTTAGCCTAACTGACTTGCTTATTCATTTTAGCCTAACTGACTTGTTAATTCAATTTAGCTTCATTGACTTATTCATTCATTTTAGCCTAACTGACTTGTTCATTCATTTTAGCTTTTGACTGACTTGTTCATTCATTTTAGCCTAACTGACTTGTTCATTCATTTTAGCTTTTGACTGACTTGTTCATTCATTTTAGCCTAATTGACTTGTTCATTCATTTTAGCTTTTGACTGACTTGTTCATTCATTTTAGCCTAACTGACTTGCTTATTCATTTTAACCTGAGTTGCTTATTCATTTTAGCCTAACTGACTTGCTTATTCATGTTAGCCTGACTTGCTCATTCATTTTAGCCTAACTGACTTGTTCATTCATTTTAGCCTAACTGACTTGTTCATTCATTTTAGCCTAACTGACTTGTTCATTCATTTTAGCCTAACTGACTGGTCACTGCCGTCACCTGTCGATTCATTGTATTCTAAATTTGCCCCGGGCGAGCGCGGCAGACCAGTTTATGGTCGCCATCTTGAACGTACACCCAGACCACCCTCGTTCCCTCTCGCCACCCGAACCCCACCATCTGACAAACCCTAGTCAAGGAAATTCTGTCAGGGCCTGTTCATTTCTCCAGATCAGAGAAGGATAGACGCCTACCACATGAACAGACTTTAGCAGGCAATTCGTCAAGACCAACATGGGCAGTAAAATAAGTGGGAATAGCATTCCAACGAAGTTACAGCTGGAATGACATAGATGGTATATACAGTGTGTGTGGGATCATGTGTGTGTGTGTGTGTGTGTGTGTGTGTGTGTGTGTGTGTGTGTGTGTGTGTGTGTGTTGTCGTTGTTGTTGTTGTTTTCTGTGTGTGCGTGGGTTTGTGTCAACATGCACCCTTGTTTGTAGAGGCATGGTACTTATTGCAATATTCATCTTCTTATTGGTTTCATTGATGTTTTCTTTAACCTTCTTATGTATTTGTAAGCGCTGAGAGCTTATGATGTAAGATCAAACGCCATAAATAATAATAATAATTATTATTATAACATGGTTTCTCCTAAGATCAGCTTCAATCTCAAATCTGTAGGCCCCATAATTACGACCTCTTGTCCCCGAATAGTCGACTTAGCTGAAAATTATCTCCCTGTAAATCCGCGAGGTGGCGCTGGGTCTTTAAGGTGTGTACGCGGAACTTCCGGAGGGTTGAGCGGAGCTGCAGCAAATCTGACTTTGAATGGAACTGTTACTCTAGACATAATGGCCAATCCATGTGATTATTATCTTTTCCGTGTTCCAGGCCTCACGCATCCAATTCACACGCCCAGTACTTCTTGCTGGTGAAATCTGGTGACATCAGATGACTCCTCGGCTCGTGTCCGCTCTTTCAGGGCGAACAAACAGTGGACACTGTCCTGGGCTCATTGGAGAAATGCAGCGCACACCCAGAAGAGGAACACATGGAGACACACACAACCAGGTGCTGAAGAAGATCGTACATAATTATGGTTAGCACTGAAAAGAAGAAAAGAAGAGAAAAAAAAAAAAAAAAAAAGAAAGAAGGAAAGAAAGAAGGAAAAAAACAAACAAACAAACACCACCACCACTACGCCATTAGAAACCACCAGCAACGACATTCTCGCCTGGCAGAAGGCGACACGAGTCATGGTCTGGAACAGCTGTGACATCAAGAGCATCAAGGCGGAGGTGGGTTTTTTTTTTTTTTTTTTTTTTTTTTTTTAAACTGGATAGCGTGGGGTACGCAGCAGCTCCGGAGTGGGAAAAGCCACCCGGAGACCAAAAAAAAAAAAAAAAAAAATTAGCATGAGACCAGACGTAGTACTCCACTCACGTACATCAAAACAAACGATTCTGATCGAACTCGTCGTCGTCGTGCCATAAGAAAGAAGAATGAAGCAAATTCACACACAGAGGATGTTTCCTTGTAACTTCTGTGTGCTCTGTGCTGTCATGTCTGCTAGGCGATTCGGTGTCGTAAAGCAGCATTCCTCTGGAGTTATGGGCATTGTATTTATTTATTTCATCATGGGTGCAAGAGTTTCCCTATTTGTTTTTTGTTTTTGTTTTTTTTTTTACATATATAGAGGGCTTATAAGTGCGGCCGTCTAGCCCGCAACCTGAGGGAATCTTGCTTCCAAGCCTCGCCACTGAGCTGGAACGCGGAGATTAATTTGTGGTGTGTGGTTCATCAGCCCATGATATCATACAACAGCTCTCGAACTCCGGCAAAACGATAGCAGAGTCGTGCAGGCAAATAATAAATGGTAGGTAGACGCAGCTTAACCTTTACCGGATAGCGTTTTTGACTACACAGACCCGGTCGTGCGGGTCGCCCAAGACCCACACATTTTGTAGAGGCTTTCCCCTATTGCTTATCCCTATTCAGATCGCGTGGGTCTTGTAAGACCCACACGTGATAAAGGGCGGTTCAGCAACTTATTCCTCACTCCATGGCGTGGGTCATGTGCGACCCATTGAAATGTATAGGTCCTGGGGGGAACCGCGACTGATTACGCTGATAATTGATTGTGCCATACATGAAATTGCTGTGACCAACGGCTATGAAGATCGTTGAGGAACTCCTAAGATTTCATGAGCATAGCTCTATCCATCCCTAAGATATGATGTTTTTAATTGAGTCGGTGGGTCATGGAAGACATAGAAAGCACGGTAAAGGTTAAAGGAGTTTCAGCTCAGGATCTGGTCGAGGAGGACCAAAAAGTAAACCTCATACGGCTGAAATTTCCCTGCTCAGAAAAAAAGGTGTCCGTTGGCTATGTAGATAAGACAGCGTCAAAAGAGGCATGCCTTGAGGCACCCACCCTTTCAGAAATTGCATTGGTGGAATTTCGCCAGCGCCAGAAATATTTCTGACGTGTATGTGTGTGTGTGTGTGTGTGTGTGTGTGTGTGTGTGTGTGTGTGTGTGTGTGTGTGTGTGTGTGTGAACCGTGTATTAAACAAACAGTACTGTTCAATTTTTTTTTTTTTTGTACTTTAGCTAGGTGGTAGGTAGCTACAGCACAGACTAGATAAAATAAACAAACAAACTGGATTGGTTCTGTTAAGCAAGCAGGTGTGCAGTGTGTATTGTTCAAGTCGTACCCTAATGGCGGTATAACTGGTCTGGGACCAGAGAATGGGAAGGAAGCCTTTATTTTTTTTTTTCTTTTCTCTAAAAGGATCAGAATGAAGGTCTTCATCTGGGCCCCTGCCGTGAAAATATGTATATGAATATTCATATCTTTCTTACATACACCCTTTCCAATCTTCCGACCCTTCTCCCTCTGCCGCCTTCCCCGCATCCCTCCATACCCCCACTTCTGTCTGTCTGTCTGTCTGTTTCTCTCTGTGTTCCATCTCTGTCTGTCTGTCTCTCTGTCTGTCAGTTGTCTGTCTGTCCTGTCTGTCTTCTCTCCCCTCTCTCCTTTCGAGCTGACTTCAACACGGTGACAGCCCCGCGGTCGGCTGGGCCATAAGCAACATTACCTTACCTTATTTTACCTTACCCCTCCTCTCTCTCTCTCTCTCTCTCTCTCTCTCTCTCTCTCTCTCTCTCTCTCTCTCTCTCTCTCTAAAAAAGGAGCAATTACGGTGACAGAATTTTTAAATACTTCGCCTGTGATCCCATCAGGACCTGCTGCCTTGCCATTTTTTAACGAACGCACTATTTTGCATTATTTAATGTAACGTTTACTACTGGAACCTATCCGTTACAGTGGTCTGAAGCCTTTATACAGCCTCTCTTCAAAAAAGGCGATCGGAGCTTACCTGATAATTATCGCGGTATATCGTTGTTGAATGTCTGCAGTAAGCTATACAGTCATATATTAAATGAAAGATTATCAAAATGGATTGAACACAATAATGTGATAAACGATTGTCAAGCAGGCTTCAGAAAAAAATACAGCACTGTTGATCATATTTTTACGTTGTTTGCCATGGTGCAGAAACAGTTATTGTTACACAAAAAATTATATGTTGGATTTATAGATTTTAGAAAAGCTTTTGATTCTGTCGCTCGCTCGAAGTTATGGGCCGTCATGAAGAAAAGGGGTATTCGAGGGAAAATGTACCAGGCTATAACTAGTATTTATAACATTGTTAAAGCAAAAGTTAGAGTTGAAGGTGATCTGACTGAAGCATTCACGTGTCCCATTGGTTTAAAACAGGGAGAAAAATGCAGTCCTGTCCTATTTTCTCTGTTCATAAATGAATTGGCGGAAGAAATCATCCAAAGAGGAAGACATGGAATTCAGCTTATTCCTGATTTTTTGGAAATTCTTATTCTTATGTTTGACGATGATATTATTCTAGTCTCTGATTCGATTCACAGGCTTGCAAACCCAATTTAATGTGTTGCATGAGATGACAAAAAGGCTTGGTTTAATCGTGAATTTAGAGAAGTCAAATATTGTCATCTTCAGAAATGGCGGCTATGTCTCTGAACATGAGGTATGGTATTATGGACGGAATAAAGTATCAGTTGTTAATATGTATAAATATCTTGGTGTCATTATGTCGACTAGGCTGTCATTTACTCACTGTTGAACGATTTAGCCAGTCGAGCGAAAAAGGAGGTCATTAACATTTTTAAGTTGCTTTGGTCATTAGGAGAAAAATCTCCAGTCATATTCTTTAAACTTTTTGATGCTCAGATCCAGCCTATGCTTAGTTATGGAGCCGAAGTTTGGGGCATCATGGGAAATCTTGATACAGTAGAAAAAGTGCACTTGTTCTCACTAAAAAGATTTCTAAATGTCAGCATAAGAACTCCTAATGTGATGATTTACGGTGAGTTAGGACGTTTTCCACTATATGTAAACTTGCACCTCAAAAGTGTTCGATACTGGTTAAGAATTTTGAAGATGCCATTTCATCGTTTGCCTCACAAGTCGTATAGAATGCTACTACATTTTCATAATAACAACAAGAATACATGGGCATCAGCAGTTTGTTTCTTCTTGTACAAATATGGATATGGAGAGGTTTGGGAGAATCAGGGGGTTGAAGATGAGAAGGCATTTTTGAGAGCATTAAAAAACAGTGTTATTAATGATTACAAGATGCAATGGTCTCATGACATGGAACAAAGTGATCATTTCTTGTTGTATCGAACGTTCAAGAGTGAATTGATTCTATCTCCCTATCTGAATGTACTTAATCATTTGCGAGCAAGAATCAGTTTGATTAGGTTACGGTTAGGTGTCTCACAGCTGAACGTGCACAAGTTACGCTTCCGTAGAAATATATCGGAAAACGATATGTCATGTCCATTCTGTGTTTCGCAGGTGGAGACCGAAGTTCATTTTGTTTTACATTGTCCGCGGTATCAGGATTTAAGAGAAAAGTATATTCCTCATAAATACTATAACCAGCCTTCGCAGTTCAAACTAACAATGCTTCTGGCATCTGAGAATAAATCACAATTAGTTCGACTCGCTATCTATCTTGAAAAAGCTTTCAAACTGCGCGGTAGTTCACTCGAATGAGTAATGAAGTGGAAATGTGCATTGTACATGTGTGTTTGTATGCATTATTACAGAATGTATAAATTGTGTTTCTGCACTGATACAAATTGATTCTGTTTGTAACCACTCCCAATGACATGGGTCTATGGCCTATTCATTAAAATTTTCAGAGTTCAGAGTTCTCTCCTCTCTCTCTCTCTCTCTCTCTCTCTCTTCTCTCTCTCTCTCTCTCTCTCTGAGCCCCCGTCTCTATAAGTGTCTCAATATCTGTCTTTTGTCCATCTTTCCGGCTGTCTGTCTGTCTCTCTGTCTGGTTCTGCCTGTGCATCTCTGTGTTTCTCTCTGTGGGTCTTCCCGTCCAACTGCCCTTTTCTCTTCCTTTCTGTTGGTTTCTTTCCTTCTTCAGTCTCTTTTTCAATGCCCCCCCCCCCCCCCGCACCCCCCCCCTCCCCCCCCCCCCCCACACACACACCCTTTCCTGACCTTCCCCCACACATACTTTCCCCCGTACCACATCCCACCTTCTCTGCCTGTCTGTCTGTCTGTCTGTCTGTCTGTCTGTCTGTCTCTGTCTCTCTCTCTCTCTCTCTCTCTCTCTCTCTCTCTCTCTCTCTCTCTCGGAATAACTTTCCTTGCTCGGCTACAAACAAGACACAGTCTTAAAGCTGCAGAAGTTAAAAAAAAAAAAAGAAAAAAGTCTTTTCGTACAGTTGTTCAACATGCCAGTGGAAGGTCACACGTGTTCTTTAGAGCACAGCCCTACAACGGATGTCCGCAATCTTCATTCAAATCAGAAGGCAAAGGGAATCAAGCAGTCAAGCACACACACACACACACACACACACACACACACACACACACACACACACACACACACACAAGGAAATAGAGAAGGATGACAGATGAACATCTGAAGTAATCTAAAATACACTTTAAAATACTACTGCTTGAAGTTGATTTTAAAAAAAAAGAAGGTTAATACTTCATTTGACGAGACAAACAACTGATAACCAATCCCAAAAGTTAAAAAAAGAAAAAACGACAGAGCAAAATATCTGCAGAAAAAGGCATCATTAATTCACGGTCAAAACGGCATGATAAGAAGTAACATCACGAAGGCACGTAAGTTTAATATATCGGGCAACATTTGGTCCGAAATGAATTGCATAAAAGTCGAAAAGTCAGACTTAAAAAAAATAGGTCTGAATATCCAAACACAATCTACTACGAGTCCTTTGACAAGGTTTTCAAAGTGAGTTCAACATCTTGTAAGCCTCTTTCAAACATGTTATTAATTTCTTCACATGACAATGGGCAACTTACTCTTGCATCACATGAAACATTCTTTGCTTCCTTTTCTCTTGTTCTGCCTGCCTGATTATAAAGAAAAAAACTGGCGTGAGATCGTATCCGAAAAAACAAACAAACAACTACAACAACAACAACAAAAATCAAACAAACAAGCAAACATTCGTGTCTTTATGTAAAGAGAATGTATCAGTCGTTTAATCTCAGATAATAAGGCCCCTGTCTGATTATTTTTTTTTTTTAAAAGCAAAGTATTGAAAATCGACACAAAACAGGATTTTGAAGATTGTCACTGGTAAAAGAATTAAATTACTTGATGCCATTAGAAAACGATCCGTTCAGCTATAACAAGTAACACTGAATGTTTATTTCCCACGTAATGTGGTTTTTCTATTTCGAAATTTTTATCAAAAACGCAGATCCTGAATTTCTATCGTCCATAACCAAATCATCATTGCAGACATTCAAAATGATTGTTAAACCTTTTAAGAGAGAGAGAGAGAGAGAGAGAGAGAGAGAGAGAGAGAGAGAGAGAGAGAGAGAGAGAGAGAGAACACAGGCAAACTTTCACGCATGCACACACATTACTCACATCCAAGTGTCTTCATGTCTGATTTCACTTTTAGCCTTGAACGGATGTTAAATGAAACACACACACACACACACGTGCACGATTGCGTGTGCACACACACACACACACACACACACACACACACACACACACACACACACACACACACACACACATACACACACGCATCAGGTGCAGTCAAAGCACGTTCCACATTCCTCGGTTTGGTTGAGAGGGGTGTGTGTGGGAAAGATGAACGTTTTTTTTTTTGTTGTCCTCCGTTGTCAAAAGAAAACAGGTAATTGCTAAATCGAATGGTTTTGAGAGCACTCTCTCGTCTTTTCATCCACACTAAATCCCACAGCAATCTTCCCTTTCCTTTCAATTCTTCATCTTCAGTTCTCTCTCTCTCTCTCTCTCTCTCTCTCTCTCTCTCTCTCTCTCTCTCTCTCTCTCTCTTTGAGTATGGGTTTGGTTTTGCATGACTCAATCAAGGCGTTGGCAATGCACATGAATTTTTAAAAGCCTTTTTCGTCAAGGCCTGATTGATTGTCGTTAGCAAAAGTGGTCTGACCACATCCAGAATAGCGAAAGATTTGGATTTTACAAAAGTTATTGTGATGTTTATGATCTAAAGCCTTATCCAGTTCTCGACATGGATAGACATTTAAAATTTGTAACCACGAAATTCAGACTCGGTGTCTCAGAAATAGCTGTTCAGCACAATAGATACAGATCTGCTGATAGTAATGGGATGTCATGTCCTCTGTGCAAAGAATCGCAGGAGAACGAAGTGTAGTGTGTGCTTTGTTACCCTGCTTACAGGAGTATTCGAGCTGAATTTATCAGGCAAAAATGTTATAGGCACACCATCCTAATTTAAATTGGTTTTGTTGATGTCGTCATCCTCTGCCCGAGATGTTAAACATTTCTCCTTGTTTAGAACTATACAAGGCATGTTAAGGTCAGAGAATGATCTGCTTCATAATCAGAATGATATGCTCATATTAATCTCATTATTGTCAATAATTTCAGTTAAATGCAAGTCTTTTTTGTGTTTTTGTTTCTTTTTCGGAGGTTGGTGTATAATGTACTCACACCCCCTTCATTAGGGGCCAAAGCCTACGAATGATTAAACCATCCGAATCCAAATGTCTCTTTCCTTCTTGAACGCTCTCTATGTAAAGCCTTCTCTTCTGTCCTCGTGAGCGTCCCAAATTTACGTCATCGTAGCTATCTTTCCACGCCCCCCCCCCCCCCCTCCCACTTCCACCAAAGCCCACCACTCTCCTCCCAGTCCACCCCCACCACCCCCCCCCCCCCCTCCTTCAGTCCGATTATCCTTGTACTCTTCTCTCTTCCTCCCATCCATCTCCACTCCCGGAGTGGTGTGCATTTTCAGAATTAATTCCAGACTGGGATCGCTTGATATGAGCTCTGTCTCTGCGTCTAACTCTCTCTCTCTCTCTCTCTCTCTCTCTCCTCTCTCTCTCTCTCTCTCTCTGTTTTCACCCTGCCACTCCCCCGTCAATCCCCCCTCCCCCCTCAGTCGCTCCTTATTTCTTACTTTTAAACTGATCTACCCTTTCACCGACAGACAGACAGACAGACAGAGGGAGACTTCTGACTTCAGACTTCAGATGTTTATTCAGCAAGGCCATCGGCCCATTTGAAGAGGAATGAGCACACTCATTCACATTATAATATGCAAGAAACAAAATCACTAGTCACGAAAACAACAACAACAACAACAACTATACCAATAAGAGCATCAACTAAGACGTCATTATTTCTCTGATCTTAGACGCCTTACACAAAAGCATACCTAAATTCCTAATTACCTTATAACTGTTAGAGCTAAGTAGTAACTGTAATCAAAACATACGCGGGCGCCTATAATATTTCTGTGGGATACATTTTCGGCGAAGATCTTCTAAAGCTGGGCAAAGGAACATCAAATGCATTTCATTTTCCTCACCTTGCATACACAATGGGCAAACCAAGTCATTTTGTGTATGTTTCCTGTATCTTAAAGTAATGATCCTTAATCCAGAAACACCAACTCTAAATTTAGCAATTAATCTTTTCAAACGCATGTCCAAATCCAGTTTTAGATAAGGCTGAATATATTGAAAACTAGAATAATTTCTGTAGAAATCATACTGTTCACTAGTTTGGCTCTAGTCGTCCCACATTTGCCATCTACAGTCAGTCAATCTTTGTCGAAAAGCACGAATAAACTGTTTTTGATTTCCAGCACCCTGAGTCAGCCAAACATCCCCAAAGCCATGCGTACACAGAAACAAACGCGTATTTGAAACCCAGTTCGCTTTTCCCTTTACATCCAATTCAAACAGCATCTCATTAGACTTACGAGGCAATCTATAATGATCCATGTGTAAGAGCTTTAACCAATACCGCACACATCTAACGGCTGAACCAATGAACAGTGGATATCTATTGGACTCTCCATACACCAAATCATTAGAGATACGCCTGTCGAGACCTGGAAACTTCTTCAAAGCAAATAAATGCACAGCCTCACAATGAACAACGGCATTATCTAAACCCCAAATTTCAGCCCCATACATCACCATAGGCTGTATCTGGGAATCAAATATTTTTAAGAATAATTCAAGCGAATTATTATTCAAAGCATGCAATCTTTTTCATACGCATATCAAAGCATTCTTTGCAAGGTCTTTACAAGCAAAGGTAAAACTTAGGTGTGTTGAAAAGTAGATCCCCAAGTATTCATAAACATTCAGCACAGGTATAATAAGTCCATCATACTTCCCTCTTTCCCTTGCCGCCAAATAACCTCCCTTTCTAAACACCACAATGTTACTTTTACTCGTGTTAACTTTTAACTCTCATGAGGAGGCAGCCCTGCTCAGATTATTTAGCTGATGTTGTAAGCCAACTATTGTTCCTGAAACCAAAACCACGTCATCTGCCAAAAGTAGGGTAAATAATTCTGACACATCATTTGTAAATCGTCCAGAGAGAGAGAGAGAGAGAGAGAGAGAGAGAGAGAGAGAGAGACAGACAGACAGACAGACAGACAGACAGAGACAGAGACACAGAAGACAGATACAGGCAGGCAGACAGGCAGGCAGGCAGGCAGGCAGACAGACAGACAGACAGACTGAGACTGAGATAGAAACACACACACACACACACACACACATGACACACACAAGATGGCGCCTGCAGACAACAACTGATAGTTCAGTGCTGTGGATGCTGTTATGTTCCGTACAAAACAAACAAGAGACTCTCAAACCAGTATCCGGAAAAGCTGCATACCAATACTGTGTGCAAAAGGATGCACTGAGGATGTGCTAACAAAGCACGGAAACGATGAGGGGACAAATCGCATTTCGGAGTTGAGGAGGCCGTTCAGTTTGTCCGTCGTCAAGGATGGGCTGGAGTCTAGGCCAAGAAACAACAATGGTCCTACAGACAACATCAACTTCGTGAGTACCACACAGACCTTCGCTAAGATCGAAGGCACAATTACCTCGCTGTGTGATATAGTAGCGAAGCTGGAAGGGCAAATAAGATCTCTGCATGCCAAAATCGATAGATCTAGAAAGGACTCGGCTAGCATAGGAACACAGACAGAGCCCTTCCACTACCTCTCCTATGCAGAAGTGGCTAGGATCTCAACACCGTCGAGAACAACTCCTCCGGATGATCTGCCTGTCGAAACAAACAAAACAGAAAAAAAGCAGAATAGAAATG
This sequence comes from Conus canariensis, assembly GCA_033310375.1. NCBI lineage: Eukaryota > Metazoa > Mollusca > Gastropoda > Neogastropoda > Conidae > Conus > Conus canariensis. Next base: position 18,395,190 of record CM065743.1, read on the forward strand.
TACAGCAAAATGATAAAAACAAAAAAATAGAAGAAAATGATAACGCAAACAAATATGACGTCAAAGCTTCTTTGCGTCACAAGCCGAAGTCTAAGGAACAGTGCAAGAAAAATGACAATAATAACTTTAAGGCCGAGTCCAGAGACAAACAAAACGTCAAAGACATAAAGGCCAAGTCCAGAGAGAAACCAAATCCAACTTTAAAGGGCCTTCCCAACATTTTATATGTAAATGACCCTATCATAAAGAAAGTCAACACCAACAGACTAGGGAAGTCCTACGGATGTAAGCTGCATCAGAGTTATGCAAGAACAATGAAGGACATCAAACCAGCAGTGGCCAAAGCAAGTGCATCTGTCAGGACACCTCCTGATGCTTTACTCATACATGTTGGATCGAAGGACCTAGAAACAGAATCAGCAGCAACATGTTCCGGAAAAATGGCAAAGTGCGTGAAGAGTATCAAAGAAGAAAATCCTGATCTGGCCATCATAGTCAGTAAGATGGCTCCTACATCAGACCCCGAACTCAATATCAAAGGGGACTTGTACAACGCACTTTTGGTGTCAGAGCTGAATGATGAGAAAAACATCACCTTCATCACTCACTCCAACCTACAAGCCGCCCGCTTCAACCTCCGTGATGGGCTACATCCCACTGCCAGAGGAGCTAGCATCCTAGCGGGGAATATTGGCTGGCATCTGAGGAACCTCTTCTGGGAACGGCCCCGGAAGACTGTGCGACGTCCCCGGTACCTGCGCCCCACTCCCTTCCCTGAGGATTCCTTCTACGGCTCTGCCTGGTCCAATAGGTTCAATGTTTTATACAACTGGTGACATTTTTTGTTGCTTTTGTTCGGAACAAATACAGCATACCAGCCTACGTCTGTGTGTAGCTAAGCTCCAATTGTGTTGAAGCAAAATATTTTTATTTGTTTAGTTATCTGTGGGGTTTTTTTAAACATGAAATTCAGCAACAACATAAAAATACTGCAGTGGAATTGCCGCTCTCTCTATTCTAATATTGACTGCTTACGTCAATTTTTAGTGTCATCTGTCTGCCATGTTCTCTTATTCCAGTCTGTTAATATCAGTAAGAACAAACTGCCAAGATTGGAACAGTACTACTATCCACCAGTAGTAGATACAGATGAAAATGGTGATAGAGTAAATTGTGCTATCTATATTCACACTGGACTACAGTATTGTGACAAACAATCACCTGTGCCTAGTGGATTACATGGGATTTTTTCATGTGCTGTAACTGTCAAGTTTTCGGACTCCTTAGAAGTAAACTGTGCTTCTGTATATTTACCTAAGGGTCCAGATGAAGCTAATACTGAATGGATGAAAAATATCAAGAATGATAATGGTAAATGGTTAGTAGGAGGGGATTTTAATGCTCATTCTCCTTTCTGGGAAAAAGAGAGCACACAGGTCAGTAGCAATAGGTTTGTGGAAAATGTTGTAGACTCAACTTTATGTCTACTCAATGATGGTTCTTATACCAGAGTTCCTGATATATCAACACATAGACCTACTGCTATTGATTTAACTTTGGTTTCACCTAAAATGGCTTTGTCGTGTGCATGGGAAACTTATAGTGAAACTCTTGGGAGTGATCACATACCAATCATTATTACAATTAATCAGTCCCCTGATTTTGAAGACACAAAACCTGATGATGCAATCCCAAGATTTGATTATAAAAATGCCAAATGGTCTCAGTTTTACGAAAGACTTAAAGATCTAGACATAAGCTTGTCCCCAGATGATGATATTGATACAATGTATGACACGTTTTGTACTTCTGTTCTAAAAGTGTCTGGTTCATGTATTCCTAAATTGAAGAATCAGGGTTCTAAAGGGGGTAAACATCTCGGTAATGTTTGGTGGACTGAAGATTGCGATAAGGCAGTTAATGAGAAAAAACGGTTATTCAAGGAATACGTGCACACTAAGAAAAGTCAAGATAAGAAAATGGTACATGAAAAATTTAAGGAAATGAAACACTCAAATGTACATAGTAATAGAGTTATGGAACAAGCCAAAAAGGATCATTGGGATAATTTCTGCAAGAGAAACACATTCGATCATAAAGATAGTAGAATGGTATGGAAAGAGATAAAAACGATGAAAAATGGAATCAAAACTCCCAGAATATCCTATCATTCTTGATAATAACAAATTACCATCATCCACAGACAAAGCAGAAGCGTTTGTCGACCAGTTTGCTAAAGTAAGCAGGTTAGATGGGTTGTCTGAAAACCAAAGAAAATTCAGAGAGGATAAAGAATGTACCCATGTCTTTAATGATGTATCTGATAACGACACGTGCGACATCAACGCCCCAGTTACATTACAAGAGGTGAAAGACGCCATAGATTCTCTCCCAAACAAAAAGACAGCTGTTGGGACTGACGCCATTTCAAATGAAATGATTAAGCATTTTCCAGACAAATGGATAAGCATTTTACTTAGTATATTTAAAAAATGCTGGAGCTCAGGTCATTTGCCACAAATATGGAAAGAATCAGTAATAGTACCGATTCACAAGGAAGGTAAACTGAAAGAAAGTATAGATAGTTACAGACCTATTTCATTAACTTCTCATGTCTGTAAACTTTATGAAACAATTGTTTTAAATAGACTAAACTACTTTTGTGAAAAGAACAAAGTTATCCCAACAAACCAAGCAGGTTTTCGAAAGGGTAGAAGTGCTATTGAACACTTGGTCAAACTTACCACTCAAATTAAACATCAGTTTTCCAGGAGAAAATGTTTGCTAGCAACCTTTTTTGATATCACTAAAGCTTACGATCAAGTATGGCACTCTCGTTTGCTTTATAAACTTAAAGAGATTGGGTTGTCAGGAAACATTTATGATTTTATTAGAAACTTCTTAGAAAATAGATATATTAGAACGAAGGTAGGGAACCCCTATTCTACGAGAAGAAAATTACACATGGGTATTCCTCAGGGGTCTGTTATTGCCCCTTTACTGTTTAGCATTCTAATGTACGATTTACCCTAAAAAATTGCTAAAAACATAGAACTAGCCCAATATGCAGATGACATATGCATATGGATGAAAGTGACATTAAAAAAAAGTACATCTGTCAGATCACAAAAACTATATTAAAAAGTTATATCAAAAAGAACTAAATACCTTTTCTGATTATATGACTGAAAATGGTTTGCAAATATCAACTGAAAAAACACACATGATGTTATTTAATACTGGATCTGATCCAGTTAATATGCCTTTATTTCAAGTCAACGGCATACCCATCAAATATACAAAAATAGTTAAATTCCTTGGAGTAAATTTAACATCAAAGTTGTCATGGAATTTCCATATAGAACATGTTCTGACAAAAGCTCGAAAAACTTTAAATCTGTTAAAGATTATTAGCAAGCATGCTTGGGCTCAGGACACAGTTACTCTTTTGCACCTTTCTACTGCACTGGTTAGATCAAAATTAACGTATGCACAAGAGGTGTTCTTCAGTGCACCCAAATACTTATTGAAAAAACTTCAAAGTATTGATTCCAAAGCGTATAAGATAGCCATGGGACTACCAGTCCATACCTCTTGTACAAAAGCATACAGTGCTGCTGGGATATTACCACTGGAAGAATATAGGAATCTTGCATGCACCAAATTTGTTATAAGAAGTTCTACTATAGACAACAATATAAGCCCTGAAATAAATATTAAATCAGACACTGATTTTCCCAAAAGGGCTAAAAACATATCATCCCAAATGACTCTAAGAACATATACTTCCTCGATTTTAGATTCCTCAGATATCAAACTAACATCTATTGCAAAAAGATCTATTGTGTCTCCTATCCCTCCCTGGAAACTAGTACGAGCACATTTTGATATTGAGCATACAGATTTAACAAAGGCTGAAAATACTAATTTGTTATTATGCAATATGAAAATGCATTTGCATGATCACTACTCCAACCATTTTAAGATATACACTGATGGATCATTAATCAATGAACATGCAGGTGCAGCGTACATTATCCTAGGCCTTAACAAAGAAAAGTCCTATTATCTCGGAAAAAACAAATCTATATTCACTGCTGAGTTAACTGCCATAATTATGGCCTTAAAGTTTGTTGTTGATTACCCTCAAAATTTATTTAAAGTTGTTTTATGCGTAGATTCTAAGTCAGTTCTTACTGCAATGAAGAATTTTAAATTAAAAGTTCGACCTGAGATGATCACTGAAATAAATAACTTAGTCCATTTCCTCTCAGTTAGAGACACTGAAGTAACATTTCTTTGGGTGCCCTCCCACTGTGGGTTATATTATAATGAAAAGGTTGATGTTCTAGCAAAGAGAGGAGCAAAACGATCTTCAGATTCGCATTTTTTGAACTTCTGCATGTCAGTGCAAGAGTGCTATACTTTGGCAGAAAAAGTGCAATTTTCTAATTTTCATTTGATAGAAAGAGAAACTGGGTGTTTTGGTTTACATGATGAAATGAAAAATATTCATGAAAAGTTAAGTAAGTACGATCAAAACATTTATCGTAGACGACAGATAAGTTCCTTGATCTGTAGATGGAAACTGGATTGCTTTAAAACAAAGTATGTCAAAAATATACATTGTATATGTGGTCATAGCATATCAACTGATCACATTCTTTTGTGTGACTTAATGAAAAAATTCATTCCAAATACGTCTGTACAGTCTATTCAAAATGTTTTCCTGTCACCAAGTGAAACATATCTTTTCTTTTTACACTTAGCTAAAAGTCCAATTGGCAAATACTTATAATAGATAGCAGTCAGTAGTGAGATGAGGCAGAAGAGTTACATGGGTTTTTTTTTCTTAATCTTTGATTAAGTGGATTTTCTATTTTTGTGTTATAGTTGTAAATAAGTTATTTTTTTTCCTTTTTACACGTTGTGTTACCCTTTTTTTCCCCCGGCCCCGATTTTTTTTTTTTTTTTTTTTTCGTCTAATATCACGTAATGTGGAAAGACGTAAAACAAAACAACAACAACAACAACACACACACACACACACACACACACACACACACACACACACACACACACACACACACACAGAGGCAGAGACAGATGGACAGAGACGCGCGCGCGCACACACACACACACACACACACACACACACACACACACACACACACACACACACACAGAGAGAGAGAGAGAGAGAGAGAGAGAGAGAGAGCAAACCCCACTCCCACGCTCAGAAAGGTCCTTTGGCATCCTCTGACGAAGAGGAATATCGAGTAAGGAGCCGAAAAGGACAAGTCTCATAGGGGGGAACACATGTATTGGAGAGAGACAGTCAGACAGACAGACAGACAGACACACACACACACACACACACACACACACACACACACACACACACACACACACACACAGAGAGAGAGAGAGAGAGAGAGAGAGAGCGCAAATCACACTCACACGCTCAGAAAGGTCCTTTGGCATCCTCTAACGAAGAAGAGCCTAAAAGGACCAGTCTCATAGGGAGGGACTGTGTTGGACACACACACACACACACACACACACACACACACACACACACACACACACACACACACACACACAGAGGCAGAGAGACAGGCAGACAGATAGACAGACAGACAGACAGACAGAGCAAGCAAACTCCACCCAAAAGCTCAGCAAGGAGCCTTTCAAATGTATCCTCTGTCACTGAAAAGGAAAAAAAGAAAGAAAGAAAAAACTTAAAGTAGAAGAAGAAGAAGAAAAAAAAAGAAAAAATGGTCAAAGGAGCAGATAAGGACCAGTGTCACAAAAAAGGTGTGTGTGTAGGGGGGGAGGGGGGGATGGGGGGGGGGGGGGCATGGGATAGAATAGAGGGCGACGGAACGCCGGGAGTAGCTATAGCGACACTACCACCACCACCACAACCCTCGTGCTGGTTCGGTGTGTAGCGGATCCCTTCGCGGGGCCAAGCAGGGACGGACTGGTCCGTCGTACAGTGAGTTTGAAAGTGAGGTCAGAGCCAAGCAGGGACGGACTGGTCCGTCGTACAGTGAGTTTGAAAGCGAGGTCAGAGCCAAGCAGGGACGGACTGGTCCGTCGTACAGTGAGTTTGAAAGCGAGGTCAGAGCCAAGCAGGGACGGACTGGTCCGTCGTACAGTGAGTTTGAAAGTGAGGTCAGAGCCAAGCAGGCACGGACTGGTCCGTCGTACAGTGAGTTTGAAAGTGAGGTCAGAGCCAAGGGGCACGGACTGGTCCGTCGTACAGTGAGTTTTAAAGCGAGGTCAGAGCCAAGCAGGGACGGACTGGTCCGTCGTACAGTGAGTTTGAAAGTGAGGTCAGAGCCAAGTGGGACGGACTGGTCCGTCGTACAGTGAGTTTGAAAGCGAGGTCAGAGCCAAGCAGGGACGGACTGGTCCGTCGTACAGTGAGTTTGAAAGTGAGGTCAGAGCCAAGTGGGCACGGACTGGTCCGTCGTACAGTGAGTTTGAAAGCGAGGTCAGAGCCAAGCAGGGACGGACTGGTCCGTCGTACAGTGAGTTTGAAAGCGAGGTCAGAGCCAAGCAGGACGGACTGGTCCGTCGTACAGTGAGTTTGAAAGCGAGGTCAGAGCCAAGCAGGGACGGACTGGTCCGTCGTACAGTGAGTTTGAAAGTGAGGTCAGAGCCAAGCAGGGACGGACTGGTCCGTCGTACAGTGAGTTTGAAAGTGAGGTCAGAGCCAAGCAGGCACGGACTGTCCGTCCTACAGTGAGTTTGAAAGTGAGGTCAGAGCCAAGCAGGGACGGACTGGTCCGTCGTACAGTGAGTTTGAAAGTGAGGTCAGAGCCAAGCAGGGACGGACTGGTCCGTCGTACAGTTAGTTTTAAAGTGAGGTGACTAACTGCAGGCGGAAACGGAAACAAACTGCAACGGACAAATTTTAGTGTACCACCGAACAAGACAAAACACGACGCGTTTCGATCTCTTTGGTCTTCTTCAGGCAAGACAAACGACATTGAAGAGAAGGAAAAACGAAAAACGAACAATCGTTAATCTCCTTAAATTGGGCGGGAGCGCGCGCGCGCGCGTACACACACACACACACACACACACACACACACACACACACACACACACACACACACACACACACAAGTGGATGTGTTTGCCTGAAGAAAGCCAAGGAGGTAGAAACGCGTCGTGTGTTGTCTTGTAATTTGTTTGATTCTTTCGGTTTTTCTGCAGTACAGTAATTTTTGTTGTTGTTGTTGTTGAATTTTTTAAAGTCTGTTCCACAGTTCTATCGTACACAGTGAGGACTGGGAGTTGGCGGGGCGTTGTATCTCCGTGTGTAGTCTGCACTGTTTAGCCATCCTTCTTCTTCTTCTTCTTCTTCCTCCTCTTCCTCCTTAGCCAGGATGGCAGGGTGTCTGTTGTTGGCACTGCTCCTTTGCTGCTGCTTCTGTGCCTCTGACGTCAGCGCTGTGACTCTGGAAACAGGTAAGGGGCGTGAGTACAGGCAGTAGTACGATTTTTTTTCTTTTTTTTTTTTTTTTTTTTTTTTTTTTGAGTTCAAACAAAACTTTATTCACGAAACATAGCAGTAAATGATGAAAAAAAAATTACATGTCAAGAATACATCAAGCCAAACTTTAAGTAGCCGTACGAATTTTTTTTTCTGTGGTTGTTTTTTTTTTTTTAATTTATTTATTTGTCTATTTTACGAAACATTGCAGTAAATAAATGAGTAGACATGTGAGTAGATCAAGCCTATGGTTATGCCACGTACTTCAAGTTCATTTTCGTTGATCACTTTTTCACTGCAGCCGTGATTCATTTGACAAAAACAATGGGAAAATTAAAGAACAAACACCGGATAAGGAATGAATCATTACAATGCAACAAACAACACAAGTCTTCTGACAACGACGGCAAACACACAAAATGGAGATTAAAAACAAACAAATAAGAAGAGAGACACGAGGCAGCTCTCTACCTGTTCTTTGTTAAAATAAACACTGACAACAACTCATAGGCTTGAAAACATGACATGTTTTGCTAAAAAAAAAAAAAAAAAAAAAAAAACGTTGTCGGGTATGAACAATTGCTCTGCTCTATTCACTACAGTTTGCGTCAATAGTACGTGTCCTTTTTAGTTTGTCTACCATGTAGTAAAGCATGTTTGTAAGTTGTGTGAATTCTGACATTGCGATTGGGGCATATGCCTTAGGGGAGTGGGGGATGCTTGAGGGAGGGAAGAATGATGTCTGTATATACATATACAGATAAATCTCCCATACTTTCTTTTTCTTTTTCTTTGTTTTTCATGATTCAAATTATTCGAAAATTGTTCCCTGCTGCTGCGGGTGAATGTTGACCTCCTTCTGATATGAATGGCTGGTAAAATTTTGGGATGTGAATTTGGGTTCCTGTGAATTGTTGAAGAGACAAACAATCTTCTTCCTGAATGAAGAAGACCCCCCCCCCCCCCAAAAAAAAAAAAAAAAAAAAAAAAAAAACAGAATGAGAAAAGAAATAACCCCCTAATCCAAAGAGGGGGGATGATGGTCTCTTGTACAGCCCCTGTGGATAGCGAGAGGGGGAATGATGGTGTCTTGTACAGCCCCTGTGGATAGCGAGAGGGGGATGATGGTGTCTTGTACAGCCCCTGTGGATAGCGAGAGGGGGATGATGGTGTCTTGTACAGCCCCTGTGGATAGCGAGAGGGGGATGATGGTGTCTTGTACAGCCCCTGTGGACAGCGAGAGGGGGATGATGGTGTCTTGTACAGCCCCTGTGGATAGCGAGAGGGGGATGATGGTCTCTTGTACAGCCCCTGTGGATAGCGACAGTCTTCTGGCTGTGACTTAAGAGCCCTGTAGTGTTCATGCCCGGGGACACTGTATAATTATACATCCGAAAACAAATGAACTGCAAACTAACGATGAATACATGAATAAGTAAATGAACTAGAAGAGCAGAACTGCGCGAGGTCAAGCAGCCCCCCCCCCCTTTTCCCCACCTCCCGCCTCCGCCTCCCCCCCCCCCCCCTTTCTTCTCCCCCTCCTTCCACCTCCTCCACCGCTCCGTCTCTTCCTGCTCAGGTTCCCACCTACCTTCCACCGCCTTCCGTCTCCTTCCTGCTCAGGGCTTCCCACCTCCTTCCACCGCCTTCCGTCTCCTTCCTGCTCAGGGCTTCCCACCTCCTTCCACCGCCTTCCGTCTCCTTCCTGCTCAGGGCTTCCCACCTCCTTCCACCGCCTTCCGTCTCCTTCCTGCTCAGGGCTTCCCACCTCCTTCCACCGCCTTCCGTCTCCTTCCTGCTCAGGGCTTCCACCTCCTTCCACCGCCTTCCGTCTCCTTCCTGCTCAGGGCTTCCCACCTCCTTCCACCGCCTTCCGTCTCCTTCCTGCTCAGGGCTTCCCACCTCCTTCCACCGCCTTCCTTCTCCTTCCTGCACAGGGCCTCTTCCCCCGCCTTCCTTCTCCTTCCTGCTCAAGGCTTCCCACGCCTTCCTTCCATCCGCTCATCCTTCCCCCTTCCTTCCTTCTGCTCAGGCCTCTTCCCCCGCCTTCCTTCTCCTCCCTGCTCAGGGCTTCCCACCTCCTTCCACCGCCTTCCTTCTTCTTCCTGCTCAAGGCCCTCACCACCTCCTTCTCCGCCTTCCTTCTCCTTCCTGCTCAGGCCTCTTCCCCCGCCTTCCTTCTCCTTCCTGCTCAGGCCTCTTCCCCCGCCTTCCTTCTCCTTCCTGCTCAGGCCTCTTCTCCCGCCTTCCTTCTCCTTCCTGCTCAGGGCACTCACCTCCTTCCCCCGCCTTCCTTCTCCTTCCTGCTCAGGCACTCACCACCTCCGTCCCCGCCTTCCTTCTCCTTCCTGCTCAAGGCCCTCACCACCTCCTCTCCCGCCTTCCTTCTCCTTCCTGCTCAAGGCCCTCACCTCCGTCCTCCGCCTTCCTTCTCCTTCCTGTTAGGGCCCTCACCACCTCCTTCTCCCGCCTTCCTTCTCCTTCCTGCACAGGGCCCTCACAAGCTCTCACGAGCATTCCTTCCAACACGGGGTTCGGGCTGCGTTTGGAATTTGAACAGAATCTTACGAGTTCGTGGATACAATACACATTGTATAAGGCTGGTGCAGGATCGCTCTCAGCTGGTTTGTTCGGCAGTTGAGGACAGTACCTCTCTGGGTCCCATCCGCACCTTCGGGTCTATCTTTTTTCTTGTCTGCCGTTTGGCCGACTCTGGGGAACGACCCCATGAACGGTGAGGAGAGACTCACTGACCTCAGGGAAAGTCCTGTTGACAGCGGGAAAGACTGTAGCCCGGGATTCTCTTCAGAGGGCACGTCAGACCGCATGGCAAAGGCTTGGCCATGTCTGGAGTTGTACTGTCTGCACCTGTCAGAGGAACAGCAACGAGTGATGCTGCCGGATGCACACCGCATTTACTTGACGGTGGCGTTTTTTTGCAATGGGTTCTGCAGTCATGAAATAGTTCTGTCGTGTCACATCCAGTGGCACATTACACAACGGCCTCTGCCATGGAACATTTATGTTCCCTGACGTGTTAATGGAATGCTCTGTGCGTGCCTGAAACCTATGTTGAACACAGCGCAGGCTTCCAAGGGTGGTGCAGGATCGCTCCCTAGCTGGTTTGTTCGGCAGTTGAGGACAGTACTTTTTCTGTTTCCACCCGTTCCTTCGGGTGCGTGCATTTTTTTTTTTCTCTCTTCTCGGGTTGCATTCCGAATTTGAACAGAATCTTACAAGTTCGTGTATACAGTACATACATAGAACAAGCCCCACCCCACCCCCACCCCTCTCTCCCCGCCTCCCACTGTATCCCCTTCTCCCTATTGTATTGCATGCTCCCCCCTCCCTTTTTTTTTTTTTTTGGGGGGGGAGGGGGGCAGGGAGGGGGCGGAGAGGGGGAGATTTATGCAAATGTCGAACGATGTCCCATTTCGCAAATTTTTAGCAAGTTAAAAAATATATATCATGGATCGATCCTTTGACGCAAAAAGGGACCATAGGTACTGGGTTTTTCTTTTTAACCACATAACCGGTGTCGCAGAGGATTTAAATGGATGAAAGTATAAGATAAAAAATCTCAAACAAATAAATCAACAACAACAACAACAACAACGACAAAAATTCATAAACAAGCAACAGACATCTGACGACCCTTTTCCTGTGGATCGCATTCGCCATGGCCGTGACTTTGGAAACAAACACGTTCATGTTGTTGGCTCTTCGCTTATTGATGATCAGGGCTGCACGAACAAACAAACACATGAACAAACAAACAAACACACAAACAAACAAACACACAAACAAACACACCAAAATTGACTAATTCATTAAACTAGAACGACACTAGGGAGACGGCAGATCTCCGCCGACGTGCATCTGCTTTTTAATCCGGATCCGCAGCCAGACACTAATGCATTCATCGTAGAGCCACATCCCATCCCCTCTCGTGGATCCGTCCTTTGATCTGGGCACAGGCGATCGAGGGATCTGCACCAGCTTTAACAAGTTCGTCTTTGGCTCACATTGGATCTTTCAAGCTGCGTTCAAACGTGTTCAGTAGTAGTGTCTGAATGATCCTGTTGACAGACCGACGAAACAAACAAACAAAAGGAAACGAACAAACAAGCAGACGGACAAACAAACAAACAAACAAACTGGCGGAGGTTGATTAAAAAGTAGCTCCTTAGAGAAAATATTCAGTAAAGGCAGAAACGCCCCAATACTTGCTGTGTCTGCCTCGCACCATGTGAAATCAGCGGTAGCCTACCCGCAGCTGCGACTATATAAACCGGTGCAATCCTAAAGGACGCACCCGTAAATATGTAAGTGTAGAGACAAAGATGTATGAACGCATGAATACACGCAGGAATGAAAGAAGAAAAAAAAAAAAAAAATAACAAACAACAAAAACCGGCGATTTTTTTTTCTTGCACTTGCATGATGCTGGCAAAGAGGAACAACCCCTGGTGTAGACAGGCGATGGAGAGAGTGGTATTGGAGGTGACATTGGGGGCCGGAATAGCTCAGTTGGTAGAGCGCCGGACTCGTAATCCAAGGGTTCCGGGTTCGAATCTCCGCCGGGCAGTTTCGGTACAAAGGGATTTTTCCCTCGGAGTTAACATTGGTTCTTAGAAAAGTATTTAGACTCAGAATCAAAAACTTACTTTGAGAATATTTCGACAGGGTCACCCTGTCTTCTTCAGCTCACTGTTGCTGTTGTGGCAGCGAGGCCTGGTGGGGCGACTGTTGTGTGGGGTAAATAGTTGTCAGGATCTGATTGTAGATGGCGGGGGGGGGGGGGGGGGGGGGGGGGGGGGGGGGGGGGGGGGGGGGGGGGGTTCAAAACCTTGATCTCTGTTCAGGCTGGGGCGTCCAGTCTTGATTTCGATGGCTTCTTTAACTTTTCTTTTTGTGAGGAAGGGCTCTGTAGATAAGATCTTGGTTTCTTGGGGGCTGAAACTGTGACCTGTGGCTTGTAGGTGTTCGTGTATGGCAGAAGTAGATCGGTTTTGGTGTTCCTGTAGACGGGTGGTGAGTGGTCTTGCTGTCTCGCCAATGTAGGTATTGGCACAGTCTTGACACCCTACCTGGTACACTACACCACACAGCTTGAGGGGGTCCGTTTTGTCTTTGACATGGGTCAGTTGCTGGCGTAGGGAATTGGTGGGTTTGTGGAACACTTTGCATCCATGTTGTTGGAAGGTCCTGGCCAGACGCTCTGAAACTCCTTTAATGTAAGGGATCCCCACTTTCACACTCTCCGTATCTGTAGAAGAAAGGTAGGGAACTCGAGGGCTGTCCCACATCCATGCAGGGTATCCATTAGCGGAGAGGGCAGTCTTGATGTGTTCTTCTTCTTTCAGCTCTTCCTCCTTGGGAACAATGATAATGATGATAGAAAACAATAATGATTATTATGGTTATTATCTTCATCGTCTTAGGAACAATAATACTATTAACACTAATTGATATTTAGGCGGTTAATCTATACATATCTTTAAACGGTTGTATTGCTCTCAGCAAACACACACACCACACACACACACACACACACACACACACACACACACACACACACACGCACGCACGCGCACACACACACACACGCACGCACGCCTGCACGCACACACAAACGCGCGCGGACGCTCTCCAGAAATGTTAATGTGATAACAAGGAACCGGCAGGAAGCGGGAAGCGCAAAGCAATACACACACACACACACACACACACACACACACACACCACACCACACACACACCACACACACACCACACACACACACACACACACACACACACACACACACACACACATACACACACACAGCAACAGACAGCAGCACGCAGCGCACAGCTGAAGAAGATCTGAATGCCGGCCATTCTGGTGATGGTCATTGTCTGATGATCTTTTTCTTTCTTTTCTTTTTTTCTCCCCCAGGTCTTCAGCTTCCAGACAACTGTCCCAACACCCACATGAACATAACAGTCGTCAACGGGGCGGAGTTTGAACTGCGGTTCCATGGGCTACAAGAGCTGTCCAACTGCTCCGTAGTCCTTGTCGATATGACGACCAGTTCTTTGCTTACATGTTCGACTGACCCGTGTCCAACCCAGAATGGAGTCTCGGTGGACAGCGAGTCAGCCTCCCCCTCAGTGGTGGTGGACCCACAGGACCTGCAGAACTGGGACCTCTTTCAGTGCAGTGGGTTGAGTGCTAGCGACGAGGTGACGGTCAGCTACAAGCTGGAGGTTGTCGGTCAGTACGCAAGTCAAGTCAGGTCAAGACAAGAACACTTGATTATCTCCAAAGAGAAATTAGCAGTGGCCATACAAAAAGAAACAAGTCTATGGATCGATGTTTAACTAATCACAAATCACACCCACCCATCCACGCACCCACCCACTCACACACACAGAATAATATATACACACACATACATATACAAACAAGCTTTCTGAACCGGATCTTTTTGAAAGTTCAGTTTTGATTCAGGAGTACGATGGAACTGGGAACGAAACTGTTTCTAGTAATATTTGTTTTTAATTTTGGAGTTTGGAATCTTCGTCTAGATGGTAGAACCATTGTCGTTTTTTGAAAGAACATGAGAACTGTCGGCAACAATGATCACAGCTTTTCGTGTGACACCACATTCATACAATTTATCTAACTGTTCTTTTTTTTGTTGCCAATAATCTTTCCTCATGTGTTCAGTTATGACCTGAAGAGAGAACGAAACAAGACTGCAAACAAACTTGAAACAAGGAGGAAGAAATACAAAAGAAGGGAGAAAACAAGGTGTGAAGTGATGTTTATTTGATAGAAGTTAAAACCCAACAGACAGGAGAATTCTCCACACTTTAAGTTTTCTGCAGACATGTGCGCACCTGGTACGATCTCTAGGGAACTGGTTTTGTGCATTTTCTTTTTATATATAAGATGTCAGTTCTGAAGAAGACATTTATCGAACTGTGCTGGTCTGTAACGAATTTTTAAGCATCACTTTGCACCTTGGTTTATGAGTTCGTTTGTGTTTTCACCTTGGTGGACCTGATCAAATGAACATGAGCATCGTGTTGGTGAGAGCTGTGGGTTGTGATGGTGATGGTGATGGTGATGATGATGATGATAGTCCGCGTGGTGGTTGACGGTGATGGTAACAAAGGCAGTAATGATGGTGTGGTCGCGAAGGTGATGCTACAGCGTTTTTAACCAGGGATTTCTCAAAAAGTAATTTGTTTTTAATTGTTGAAGATATTCATCCCTGATTGTGGTCTCTAAGGGCCGTGTCTTTCACATTTCCACTTTTCTTTAATTTTCTTTTTTTGACAAAGTCTTAGCCAATTCTAATTCATATACTTACACATTTTAAATGCAGTTAATAGCGAACCGCCAAAAACACGTAGACAAACGAATCACAAGACAAAACACGACGCGTTTCGACCTCTTTAGGTCTTCTTCAGGCAAGATACAAAACACTCAGGACAACGAAAATGGACGTGCAAACACTTATCTTCATTCACTTCAGCGCAAGATGGGTGTTGAATCACTCGTTGCTTGTGTTTGCGTATTTGAAACAGTTTTGAAACCAGGGAAGAGGGATCTACCCGATTTCTGAGCGTTTCCTTTCTATTCAGGTGAAGGAGCTTTTCTACTGTAGATAAGGAAGGTTCAGTGGTCCAGCTGCAGAGACAAGGCGAATCGAAACGATGTTCACCTTGCTGGTCCTTCAGACCCCACTGTGGAGGAATCTGGAGGCCAAGAAAGCACTTGCTGGACCAGAATTCCTGTCAGTGCCCAGTTTACCACAGTTGTGTCTTTTAAACGAAAACTTTCTTACTGAAACAGCCTTTGACGTTCGCATTACCTCCCTTGGTGGTATGGCCAGGTTTATTTCATGATGGTTTCTTGTCTCAACGAACGTTCTGTGTCTTTATATAGATGATGATTTGTACGATTGTGAGACAAAAATGGATTTTTGATGAGGCACAGTACGAGTGGGAAACAAAGCGCAATGATAATCCGATCATACAAAAGAGAGTTGGAGCTAATTATAATTTGATAACGACTTAGTGTAGAACTTTGTAAAAGAAAGAAGAAGAGAAAGCAAGTAAACTGGTTCCTTTTTAAACGGTGCATACATTATAGTTTGGTGTAGAGCAAGATATTCCTTTCTAAGCGGTGTATGTATTATAGTTAAGTGCAGAGTAAGATATTCCTTTTTGAACGGTGCATGCATTATAGTTGAAGTGCAGAGCAAATTTTGATGACTGTTCAGCGCACACTCAAATCTCTCTCCTTTTTTTTTTTTTAGTAGAACAAGTCAATCTTTTAAAGCTGTACAATCCTTATTGCTTCACTGCACAAGCAAGCACTTGATGACTGCCTCAAGCACTTGATGACTGCCTCAGCGCGCGCACACACACTAAACATGAAAGTAACTTCTCTGTCTCTCCATTTCTTCTTTTTTTTTTCCCCAAGTTTTCTTCCTTCGTTCTTTTTGTTTAGTATCAGTGATTTTACACCTTCTCTGATGCCCTTTCTACTTCTTCTTTCTTACCTTTTCATATGTCATTATCGCTTTCTCATTTTAGGTATGGATGTTATGCCCAAAAAAAGCACACGCGCGCGCACACACACACACACACACACACACACACACACACACACACACACACACGTTTCTGAATCCAGATCCTTCTGTCCCCCCCCCCTCCCCCTCCCCCTCCCCCCCCCCCCCCCCCCCCCCCCACACACACACACACACGTGTTTCTGAATCCAGATCCTTCTTGTCCCCCAAAGATATCCAGCTGATGGACAACAGGAACGTGGCTCCCCTCCCAGGCCTG
>CM065743.1:18421546-18426546 GCA_033310375.1 Conus canariensis
GGTGCAGAGCTGCAGATGCAGCTTTGGGGCAGCCGTCAAGACCTCGAGAAGACTGTGGGTTTCATCATGGCGACAGGACTGAAAATCTGACGCAAAGAAAAAAAAAAAAAAAAAAAGAACAGAAAGAAAAAAAATCGACCGCAGAGGAAGAAGTACTGACGTAACTGATGACGTTTATTTTAGTCTGATACTGTCCGTGTTGAATCTTAGCTTTCGTGTTTGATTCCAGTCACGGAAATGATGCATTGATAGAATTTTGTGACTGCTTTTGTGGAAGGATCTAAGCCTGTTCAGTTTCCTGCATTTGTTTTGCTTTCTATGCTTGATTTAGCACACAAGATGCCATTTTACTTTGCTATATTTGGAATCCTTAGTTAAGGGTACCGAGCCCAAATCCTAATCCCCACCTGCCGCCGTGGCGAAGTAGTTAGCATCGCGGACCCCCTGCTGGGAGATCGTGGCTTCGATTCTTATCAGGGCCATTTATTTGTCGAATTTTTTCTGCCACGATCGGCTCCTGCCCTGAGTTCAGTCTGAGTCGGGCTCAGCTGGGAAGACTGGGACCAGTCGAGTTTCAACCACTAAATGGATGCGTCTCTGAGAGTGTTGCTCACATTTCCTGACCAACACTGCAGGTGTCTGCAGTTCTCGGGCTTGGTTGACGCCAGCGAACATTGTGGAAGTAAATGTAGAGTACAGCCCTGTCATGCAGTCTCTGACGGAATGGAAATCCGTAGCATCATTTTCATCTACGTCATCCTCAGTGATCAGCATTAAAAAAAGAATGTTTCATATTCTACGGTCTTTCATGCCCTGCTCTCATGGTGACCTCAGTTTCGATGTTCTCTCCACGTCTTTGACTTTGGTTTAATTCTGCTGGAGTCACCGGTGACGGCAAATTCATGTGACCTGTCGTTGGACGGATGTGGTGGCGCAGAGTCACTTCGGTGGTGTTCTGTGGCGCCTGTTCTGATCCAACATACGCAGGACACCACCTACTATGCTCCCTACTGACGACAATGATTGCTTAGTCGCGGAGCCGGCGTGAGTGAGCTCTCCCTCCAGAGGGCGCCGCCACGTCCGTCCAACAACAGCCCCCATGAACCCACCGATACCCGTGACTCCGACGGAATCAAACCAATGCGACAAACGTGGAAAGGACGTCGAAACTGAGCAAATCTGACATAAATGTTAGCGAACCGCCAAGAGAAACGTGGACAAACGAGTCACAAGACAAAACACGACGCGTTTCGACCTCTTAGGTCTTCAGGCAAGACACAAACAAATAGGACAATGAAAATGAACGAATTTTTCACTTAGATCTCTTCAGCGCAAGGTAGGCAGGCGTTGTTATGAAAATGAATGAATGCTCTCGTTTTCATTCAACGCCTGTTATCTTGCGCTGAAGAAATCTAAGTGAAAAATTCGTTCATTTTCATTGTCCTATTTGTTTGTGTCTTGCCTGAAGAAGACCTAAGAGGTCGAAACGCGTCGTGTTTTGTCTTGTGACTCGTTTGTCCACGTTTCTCTTGGCGGTTCGCTAACATTTATTTCAGATTTGTTTAGATTTCCGCCTGCAGTCGTCTCACTTTGCAACTAGATCGAATCTGAGGTCACCAGATCGATGAGAATGAGAATGATGAAGATGATGCTACGGATTTCCATTCCAAT
This sequence comes from Conus canariensis, assembly GCA_033310375.1. Classification (NCBI taxonomy): domain Eukaryota; kingdom Metazoa; phylum Mollusca; class Gastropoda; order Neogastropoda; family Conidae; genus Conus; species Conus canariensis. The sequence goes on from CM065743.1 coordinate 18,423,218, forward strand.
CTGAGACTGCTTGATTGGGCTGTACTCTACGCTTAGTTCCATAACATATCCCAGCGTCAACCAGGCCCGAGAGATACAGACACCCGCAGTGTTGTCAGAAAGTTTGAGCAACACTCTCAGAGACGCATCCCCTAAGTGGATGAAACTCGACTGTCTGGTCCCAGTCTTCTCAACTGAGCCCGTAGCAAACTCAACTCTGGGTAGGAGCCGCTCAGGGCAGAAAAAAAAAACCCACATGACTGTGATGGGAATCGAACCCATGACCTCACAGCCGGGAGTCCGCATCGCTAACCACTTCGCCACTGTGGCTGGTTGTCACCTCGTGACTTAACATTGACTGCTCCCTGTGGATTGGCAGTGCCAGGGCTGCGGTGGGTTGTGGCGGGGCGGGGGGGTGGGGGTGGGGGAGGGGCGTGGCGGCAAGGGGGGGGGGGGGGGGGGGGGGGGAGGATCGGAATCAGCGAGGTGGGTGCAACACCACTGAAGTAAGGGACAGGGATAAAACAAAAAAAAAAGAGGGTATTTAACAATATTTTCAAAAGTCTATTCCCCTGCCTTACTGGACTGTTCCGTCACAGCCCCGGCACAGTTATCTCGAAAGTAGCAGTCAGTTTGAAGTTGGGTCAAACGGCAGCCCACCACAGGAGACACTGCGGTGCTGCCGAATCACTTCGGTGGTTTTCATTGGTGCCTGTTATGATCTGACGTACACAGGACACCATCAACGAAGCCTTCTACTGACGATACGACAATGATCGCGGAGCCGGCGTGAGGGAGATGTCCTCCCGGAGGAGGATGCCACTTACGTCCGTTCAGCGACAGTCCCCATGAACTTATTGATACCAACGATTTCACATTAACTCCTAAGAGCATACACGTGAATAGGAAATCCATATTGAGGTTAGCGCAAGAGCGCGGCATAAACTGCTACAACATTTTCATGCTGATCGATGAAGATGAGGATGAGGATGATGAAGATGATGCTGTGGAGTGCTACTCTTCCTCAGAGACGTCATGACAGGGCTTTACTCCACGTTCACTTCCACGATATATCCAGGCGTCAACCAGGCCCGAGAGATACAGACACGTGCGGTGTTGATCAAGACATTCGAGCAACACTCTTAGAAACGCGTCTATTGAGAGGATGAAACCCAACCGCGTTGTCCCCGTCTTCTCACTTGAGGTCAAAGCAAACTCAACACTGGGAAGGAGCCGGTCGGGACAGGAAAAAAAAATCCCACAAATAAATGACCCTGATGGGAATTGAACTCATGACCTCTCAGTCCGCAATCTGCGATGTAAGCTACTGAGCCACGGCGGCTGGAATTATCGTTTTTAGTATCATCATTTTCATTGTTATTGTCGAGCATGTACTCCCTATCATCATTATTACTATGATGATCGTTACCCTCGCCAACATTCTTCTTCTTCTTCTTCTTCTTCTTCTCTTCTTCTTCTTCTTCTTCTTCTTCGTCGTCGTCGTCGTCGTCGTCGTCGTCGTCGTCGTCGTCGTCGTCTTCTTCTTCTTCTTTTTCTCACCACCACCACCACCACCACCACCACCGTCATCATCATCATCATCATCATCATCATCATCATCATCATCATCGACATCATCATTATCATTATTGTTGTTGTTTAATCTTCCTCCTCTTCCTCATCCTCCTCATTATTATTATCATTATTATTATTATCATCATTGTTGTTGTTGTTGTTGTTTTGTTCTTCTTCTCTTCTTCTTCTTCTTTCTTCTTCTTCTTCTTCTGTCTGTCTGTCTGTCTGTCTTTCTGTCTCTACCTCCGTCTGTCTGTCTGTCTCTCTGCCTGTCTGTCTGTCTGTCTCTCCCTCTCTCCCCTCCCTCTCTCCCCCTCTCTCTCTCTCCTACCCACACATCTCTCCCCGTACCCCTTCCTCCTCCCCTCCCCCCTCCTCTCTCTCTCTCCCTCTCCACACACACACTCACTTTCCACACTTAATTCTCTTCCTTTTTTTTTTGTTTTTTGTTTGGTATCAGGCTCACCGGCCGAACCCAGCAACAACTGTTCCGATATTGGCTACATCCCAGAGCGCGGCGATTTTACGTGCATCTGCTCTACCAGCTGTGTGGGTCATCCCGAAGCTCAGCTAGGCTGGTGGCAAGGGAACGAGAGCTTGACGTCCGGACTCTTTGGCGAAGACAGCCTCTCCCTCAGCACTTCTGCGACATCGCTGGAGAGGAACCAAACGGTGTACTGCCGGGTCAACTGGATCAAGCCCCTGCAGGGAGAACCCTTGACTGTCGCCTGTGAGTTCCTGGTGACTGGACTGTAGATGGTGGTGGTGGTGGTGGTGTGTTTTGGAGCAAATTTCATTCAAAAGATTGGTTTTCGAAGTGAGGTGACTTGCAGGCGGAAAGTACGAGAAGATCAGTGATTTGCTCATTCTCTTCGTTCCCGTTGTCCCGAACGTTGTTTATCTTCCCTGAAGAAGACCTAAGAGGTCGAAACGCGTCGTGTTTTCGTCTTGTGACTTGTTCGTCCTTGTTTCTGGCGGACTCGCTGAGAATTATTCTTAAAATGTGTTTCAATTTCCGTCTGTGGTCACCTCCCATTGGAACTAAGTTTAAGAATAAAAGGTTAGTTACTATGCCGTCGAACGAAACAAACAGATTACAGGACCAACACGACGCGTTTCGACATCTTTGGTCTCTTTCAGGCAAGACAAAGAACATTCAAGACAATGAAAACGACGAACAAACAATCTCTTATCTCCTCAGATTGGGCGAAAAATGGATGTGGAATTCATTTGTTTGTTTCTTTCGTTCGACTGCATAGTAACTTTTCAGTTTCTAAGAAAAAAATTGCTCAGATAGACACCAGGAAAGCAACAAGTCATGTAACTCGCAGAGTTGACCGACTCTCACGTGCACATACATAGCAAGCACGCACACGAAGTGGACCCCACTTCCTAAGACAATAAGGATAGATAACTGTGTGATGAAGACTTACATGATTGTTGTTGTACTCCCAGTTCTTATAGAACAGGGAGTACTTTACAATGGGAACGAAGATATGCTCTGTGTGTGTGTGTGTGTGTGTGTGTGTGTGTGTGTGTGTGTGTGTCTGGCTGTCCGTGGTCAAAATGTGTTCCACTCGCTCCAGACAACACTTCTGGGCCGATCTTTCTGCAAATTTGTAGGTATGTTCATTATGGGTCAGTGATGATGCCCGATGTTTTATTTTACCAGAATAGCAGTTACTAGCGGCTGTAAAAGATAATTAAAAAAAAAACAAGTCAGTAAGGGAAATAACCACCGTGTTGTCGAGTTTTTTCTTCCACTAACTGGAAAT
>CM065743.1:18431546-18441546 GCA_033310375.1 Conus canariensis
GCACATTAACTCTAAAGTTCAGCTTTGTTTGCCTGCTTGTTCGTTTGTTTGCTTGTTTCTTTCTTCTTTTTTTTTTCTTGATTGTTTTCTTGAACATGTCAGGTTAGAAGTTCAGCCTTTTTTCCCCCCTGTTTGCTTGTTTCTTTATTTTTAACTGTCTTCCACGAGCGTATGAACTCGTAAGTTTATCTTTGTTTGCCTGTTTGTTTGTTTTCCTGCCCCCCCCCCCCCCCCTTTTTTAAATCTTCCCTTCCTCCCCTTCCTTAGCTTTCTTTTCATCTTTTGTTCTCCCCCCCCCCCCCCCATACTTTCATTTATTCATTAATCAATTCATTCATTCATTCATTCATTCATTCATTCATTCATTCTTCCTTTCTTTCTTTCTTTCTCTGCTTTTTTATCTTTCCTCCCCTTTTCTTCTTTTCTTTTTCATCTGTCTCTGTCTTTTTCCTTCTGTCCTCTTTTCTTTCGTTCCTTCTTTGTGTTTTTCTTCTTCCTCTTCTTCATTTTTTTTTTCCTTTTCTTCTTTCTGCATTTCCTTCTTTCCTTTGATCCCACATTTTTTCCTACCCACCTTCTTTTTTTCCTTTTTTTTCCTCTTTCTTTTCTTTCCTTTTTTTCCTCTTTCTTTTTCTTTCCTTTTTTCCTTTCTTTTCTTTCCTTTTTTCCTCTTTCTTTTTCTTTCCTTTTTTCCTTTCTTTTCTTTCCTTTTTTCCTCTTTCTTTTTCTTTCCTTTTTTCCTCTTTCTTTTTCTTTCCTTTTTTCCTCTTTCTTTTCTTTCCTTTTTTCCTCTTTCTTTTTCTTTCCTTTTTTCCTCTTTCTTTTCTTTCCTTTTTTTCTTTCTTTTCTTTCCTTTTTTTCTGTCTTTTCTTTCCTTTTTTTCTGTCTTTTCTTTCCTTTTTTCCTCTTTTTTTCTTTCCTTTTTTCCTCTTTCTTTTTCTTTCCTTTTTCCTCTTTCTTTTTCTTTCCTTTTTTCCTTTCTTTTCTTTCCTTTTTTCCTCCTTTTCTTTCCTTTTTTCCTTTCTTTTTCTTTCCTTTTTTCCTCCTTCTTTTCTTTCCTTTTTTCCTTTCTTTTTCTTTCCTTTTTTCCTCCTTTTCTTTCCTTTTTTCCTCCTTTTCTTTCCTTTTTTCCTTTTTCTTTTCTTTCCTTTTTTCCTCCTTTTCTTTCCTTTTTTCCTTTCTTTTTCTTTCCTTTTTTCCTCTTTCTTTTCTTTCCTTTTTTTCTTTCTTTTCTTTCCTTTTTTCCTCTTTCTTTTCTTTCCTTTTTTCCTCCTTTTTTTCTTTCCTTTTTTCCTCTTTCTTTTCTTTCCTTTTTTCCTCTTTCTTTTCTTTCCTTTTCTCCTCTTTCTTTTCTTTCTTTTTTTCCTCCTTCTTTTCTTTCCTTTTTTCCTTTTTCTTTTCTTTCCTTTTTTCCTCTTTCTTTTCTTTCCTTTTTTCCTTTCTTTTTCTTTCCTTTTTTTTCTTTCTTTTTCTCCTTTTCACTTGGAGAGTTCCACCAACAGAAAACGAGATAGACTTTTTTTTTTTTTTTTTTTTTTTGCTGTGCAAGTTCTGAACTTTTTATTGGCTACACACATCAAGCTATGCAAAACGTGAAGGTAAAATCGAATCGTCGTTAAATTGTCTCGCCTGGTTTTATTTTTTCCACTAATCCACAAATGTTGAGGTTTTTCTTTACTCAGTTCACTTGCGAGGTACTGGACGTGAGGAGAAAATGGTCGGGGAAGAAAGAGGTGGAAGTGGTTGTGAATGTTTGTGTGCAATTGTGAGTGCGTGCATGTTTGTGGCTGTGTGTATCTATGTGTGTGCGTGCGTGCGTGCGTGCGTGCATGCGTTCGCGTGCTCTCGCGCGCGTGCATGTATATATGTGTGTCTGTGTGTAACGATGTGTGCATACGCGTGTGAACAAACTATATATATATATATTGTGTGTGTGTGTACAAGTGTGTGTGTGTGTGTGTGTGTGTGTGTGTGTGTGTGTGTGTAATAATAATAATGATAGTAATGATAATAATGCTTTATTCAGTTTTTGCAGGCCCTCAGGCCCATATGAACAGGAGAACTGATTTGCACATAATTAGCGTGGTAAAGGTGAGTTTGAAAGAGTATAATGACAAATAAACAAGAAAGACACGGCAAATCTTATTGTTTGAGCTACACAAGAAAATGTTTACCTTCCGAATCAGCTATAGACAGGGGTTTTACTTCCTTAACTTATTAGAAAACTGTATGTTAGAGGTAATGTGTGTGTGTGTGTGTGGTGTGTGTGTGTGTGTGTGTGTGTGTGCGTGTGTGTGTGTGCGTGCGTGTGAGTGTGAGTGTGCGTGTGTGTGTGTTTGTGTGTGTGTGTGTAGTGTTCACATGTATGCCCTCTCATACAACATTATTCTAATTCCCATTCTGGTCCAGCAATGGCAGCGGCACCCCAACACAACTACACCGACCTCCAGTACCTCCCCTTTCCAAACCCTCCCAGTCCGCCCCTGTGCTTCGTCAACCTCAGCGAGGGCCACCTGTCAGGGAGGCTGGTGTGGTCCCAGGGAGACAGGATCTTGGCCATGGGAGACTTCAATCAGACTGAGCTCCCGCTGCTCTCTATGGAGGGAGTCAGCAAAGAGAAGGGGTCTTTGATGTGTCGTCTGAACCGAAGCGACTGCCGCGGGATGCCGCTGCCTTTGGCATGTGAGTTCCTTTGAACTTGGCTGCGCTGAGGAATGTGTGTGTGTGTGCGCGTGTGTGTGTGTGTGTGTGTGTGTGTGTGTGCGTGTGTGTGTGTGTGTGTCTGTGAGTGTCTGTGAGTGTGTGTGTGTGTGTGTGTGTGTGTGTGTGTGTGTGTGTCTGTGCGTGCGTGTGTGTGTGTGTGTGTGTGTGTGTAGTCAAATTGTTGCGGATGGAGTAAAGCAGACCATGTTCTATTTGGCAAGAAAATGACTGGATGACGACTTTGATCATAATGGTGTTACTGATCGTGCTTAGTATTGTAGTTACACACATGCGCGTACAGCGCGCGCGCGTGCACACACACAAACACACACGCACACACACAGAGAGAGAGAGAGAGAGAGAGAGAGAGAGAGAGAGAGAGAGAGAGAGAGAGAGAGAAAATTAATGCTCATACAAAATTACAACAGGCACAGTTAAGCTGAATGTACCGTGGCAGACACACTCTTCAAAGCAAGTATGAATGATCTATACAGAAGAGGCGCAAAAGTTCTCTTCAGTTCTTTGGTTTCCATTTCTTTTTTTTTTTCCTCCTAGCAGTATGTATTTCATGTGCTTAGACAGGAGAATGAACTGCTAGCATACAATGGAGCATGCTGGGTTCGCTCTGTCATCAGTGATAGACTTAAAACATCCTGTGTGAACTAATGCGAAACTCAAATGGATACTCATCGTGGGAAGTCAAGGTCGGAGTAGAATTCCATGATTTAGTTTATAGGAACGGAGGGATAAGTGAGATACGCAGGCGTCGAAATAGCCATATTTTACATGTTAGGCCATTCTATGATCTAAATAATTGTAATCCACTATAATGAGTTGTCTTGGAAACAATAATACTGTGGTCTCCGAGAATTATGACTGAAGGCAAGACAGCCAAGAATAATGAAATATATGTAACTTTGGACATTTGTCACATTTCTAAGTTTTGTGTAGGTGAGTATGAAACATTCCAGGAAGGGCATCTATCCCCCTGTTCAGGTAAACTATATCAAGAAATTCACCATAAACTTCGATTTCCCAGCGTGAATATTCGTTTAAGTTAATTATTCCATTTCTCATACTTTACTGAAATCACGTGATCAGTGAGACTTCAAAGTTGGTTGTTCCGGATCGAACTGTTCATCAAGCTCGTCTTCGATCGGTATTCTCTGGCAGAGCACAATTTCTTTTCCTCAGGCATTTTCCGTCGAAGAATTCGCCCTCCGAATGTGACGAGTCGTCACTCATAATCATCGTCGGTGTGACCATGATGACTTTGTTTGCTTCTTTGTTTGTTTGTTTGTTCGTTTTTTTTCCCGGCCTTGTTCAACTTGGCGAATGGCTTCAAGAGGTACATATTTTGCTCTTTCATCTGTTCCCAATTCTTGATTAGAATCGAAAAAGACTATAGTCGGGCTTTGTTCTTCTCCTCGTTAGGTCTGGCAGTGAGCTGTTCGTCCTCCTAGTTAGTTAGTTAGTTAGTTAGTTAGTTAGTTAGTGTTTATAGGGTCCAGCGGACTACTAAGAGCCAAATCAGGACCTCAGCTATCATATCTAAGTCTCTAGATACAAATACCCACACTAGTATTAACACATCGCTTAAAATTTATGCGTCCTCCTAGTCAGGGGATTTACCATCACCGAACATTTCGGCCATGGGCCCACTGCTAGTCCCAATCAGAATTGTTCAACAACAAGCAACGTTTTGAAGAAACCAAACTTATGAGGGTGAACTAAAAATGTGAATGTCATGAGGATGTGACATGAGTTACATTTGTGCCAATACGACGGACCTGTGGATGTGGATGACTGGGATCAGTGCAATGTTCTGCTCAGCGTGGAAAAACACGATGGGAAGGGCTACTAGAAGCATACACGATAATGTCTAAATCGACGCACATGCATCTTACAGGTGACAAAGTTTTGGTAAACTACGAGAAGTGGAACATAACATTCTTGCAAGATTTTATTTTCGTCTTGTAATATTTTAACCAACACAATTTCAGAAATCAAAGGGAAAATTTTTTTAAAAACATATTTTGAAAATACATAATAAAAAAGTGGAACAATTTTGTTGATATGTAGAAACAATTTTACATTTCAAATTTTGACACGTGGTGAGTAAACGTATTAAAGCAATACCAACTGCCATAATAGCAGTTCGTTCCCATGACCCGCACAGTTGGAGCATACATGACATGTTTTGTTACGGATAGTGTGCGGTGCGTGTTTTGCTGTACGACTCTCACCTGAAGAAGTTTGGATGCGTGTACGACTCTCCCCTACACACACTCGCACCACACGAACATAGACAGCCAGGCAACAAGTTAAGTTTCTACCTTTTTTTCTTTTGTTGCCTGAACCGTCAAAATCATAACGAATATATGTTACACAATAAACAAATGAGGTACATCAACTAGTTCGCGCCACGACCAAAGGGCGCGCAACAGCATTAGATACTATTGTCATATCAAACATATATTGTTCTTCTTGCACAGGCTACGCTGGCACTCACAGCAGTGTCAACACAAACAGTTCATGCCCTTTGCCGCGTCTGGCCCTAGCCACAGAGTCTTCATACAGTTCAGAAGTCCTTCCAGGGACTCCCACACAACAAAAGAAACACAAGCTGTCGTCCCGACGAACTCTGAAGCCCTTTGAGACGCTAGCTCGTTGCTGACCTCACGGACAGCCCCTCTATACCCCACAGGGTAGAGATGGCAGCTGGGCATGGGCTGCACCCCACACCCGGATGGTAATGCACATACGATGTCTTATGACCACTCGGTCAGCCTCTCCATACCCCCACCGGCTAGAGACAGTGGCTTGGCACGGGCTGCACCCCACACCCGGATGGTAGTCAGTTCCAGGTCGGACACTAGGGCTTCACTGACACCTGGGGAACTGATAGCTACCTTGATTATCTAGCCTACTTCCAACACATTGATCATTCTTGTTTGTAACTATCAGTCACTTTTCACGTAATACATTTCACTGGAACTTCAGGAAAAATACCCACAACAGAATCTACAAAGTTTCAGTACAGTGGGTGCATTACAATAGAAAATTTTCTTTGATTAATACTATGATTGCTTACATTGAAGGAAAGGATTTCCACATGGAACCCTTTTCACACGGAACCCTTTTTCAAAGTACCAAGAATACAATTATCACATATAAAGGAACGAATTCCATTTGTCCCATTTTATCAAGAAAAGAATTTGTTTTTTTTTTTTTATCTTATCCCATCATCACTAGACGTGTCTAATTTACATTTCAAGGAACGATTTCCGTTCGTCCCTTTTTATCAAGAAAACAATGTTCATCATCATCACTAGACGTGTCTAATTTACATTTCAAGGAACGATTTCCGTTCGTCCCTTTTTATCAAGAAAACAATGTTCATCATCATCACTAGACGTGTCTAATTACATATTAGGGAACGATTTCCGTTCGTCCCTTTTTATCTTTCCACAACAAGAATCCGAATACATTTTCCAGCAATTTATGCACAATAATTTTCATTGCTCATTTCCAGAGCTCACCAACACTCACATCATTATGATACTTTAGGGGAAACAATGAACAACACTTTTTTTTCAATAATACAGTGATTTAACTAGATTCCTGTTTTTTCCGATCACATATCAGAAAACATATTCTTTCTTCTTTCTACTCACTCCATTCTTGCCATCCACCTCTCGACTCACACATTCACTAACAACAACTTCCTACTGTCGCTCTATGTTTCATCAAATCACAAGATAATTGTATCAAGGGAACAATATTTCAGGCCTTTACTAAGAACTGGAAAGTTCCCAACCACCTGTAGGAAAAAAAAACAACTTCATTAATACAAACCCTAACTTCAATTCGATTATCAACTCATACCTGACTGCCAGCGAGGACCTGCCTTCAGTCTCCCTTCGGCTCTTCTGGATAATTTGCTTGGCCGGTAGCTCTGTGCAGACTGAAGGGAAATTCCTCGCTCACCAGACTTACACAAAACGCAGGTGAGTAGCTGTCAGGTGAACCGGTCAACCGCTTTTACAGGTTTACCTGTTCCGGTCAAACGTGTCCCCAAAATTTGGGACCGGGCGAAATACGGTCCGTCACATATTTGACCACTTGTTGTTATCAGATGGCACATGAAATATGTAGGCTTAACGCAGCTTTAAATGACACCACATTCGTGTAACAAATATGTAGGACTCATTTGAGGTACGGTTTTGTTTGCCTTTTCCTGTTTGATTGTGAGATTCATTTCTATTTGCCTTTTCCTGTTTTTGATTGTGAGATTCATTTCTATTTGCCTTTTCCTGTTTTGATTGTGAGATTCATTTCTATTTGCCTTTTCCTGTTTTGATTGTGAGATTCATTTCTATTTGCCTTTTCCTGTTTTGATTGTGAGATTCATTTCTATTTGCCTTTTCCTGTTTTGATTGTGAGATTCATTTCTATTTGCCTTTTCCTGTTTTGATTGTGAGATTCATTTCTATTCGCCTTTTCCTGTTTTGATTTTCTGTCGTCTTCAAAAAATGGCTGTCCTGATCAATCATGCGTGAAGCAGTGAGCTTTGTTCTCTGATCAGAACCTGGTGTCTTAAGGTATGTCTCTATTTGTCATAGTTTGCAGTAGCTCAAACAATCCTCCTCCTGAAATTCATTATGAAATACACTTGTTTCGTATTGCATTTGTGCAGACAAACATCACTGAGTGTTGGTAATTGACTGAGCAAGACAAATACGGGGATTTATTGCCGGCAATTGCCCAAACCGTGATTAGTTCGTGTTTTCTTTCTGTGGGTAACGTCTTAATGTGTTGTCTTCCAGTCTAAGTGGGTTTCTTTGATGTCAAGCTCACATATTCCACCACCATGTGAACAATACTGCAACAGAGCGATCATTTAGATCTTAAACGTTCGTTGTTTGTCTCCGGTTGATCAGCCGAACACAATAACCTCTATACTCACCCGTTACTCTCTTCGATGGGGTTCATCCACGCCATGCCTCGCTTTCTCACAGTTGGCCCGGGCGGAGTTAGGCTAGAGGCCGACCAGCACTTTGCCGCCAACGGAGACCACACGCTCATCTTTTACTGCAGAATGGAGGACATAGAGCCGTTGCTTTTGGCTGAGGTGGAGTGGGGGGGAGTGTGCGCTGGAGCTGATCTTGATGGGGCCACGTGCAGAGTGAAGGACACGACGGCAAGGGCACAGGATGCGTGGTGCAGAGTGACCAACCCTTACAACGGCAACAGCAGCAGCTCCAGAGCACAAGTGACATCCTCGAGCGCATCCATCCGTGAGTTCCATTTATTTGCTTGTTGGCTTGCTTCATTCTTTAGCTGATTTTTTTCCCCCCCATTCCTTTCTGTTCTTTCTTTGTTTTTTGGGTTTTTTTTCCATTTGTGTGTGTGTGTGTGTGTGTGTGTGTGTGTGTGTGTGTGTGTGTGTGTGTGTTTTCGTTTCAACTTTCTGTTTACATCCCTGTCATTTTTTCTTTCTTTCTTTCTTTTTTTCTTTCTTTCTTTCTGTATGTCTGTCTTTCTTTCTCTTCTTCTTTCTTTCTTTCCATCATTTGTTCTTTCTTTATATTCATTTCCGTCTTTTTTTTTTCTCTCTGTCTTTTTTGCATGTCCTTCCTTTTGAGCTGTCTTGTTTTCTTCGCATCTTCTTGGTTTTTTCCCCTCTTTCTTTCTTTGTTTTTCTCCACTCTTCTGTCTTTCGTCTTGCCTGTCTCTGACTCTTCCAGTGCTGAGGTTTGTAACTAGTCCAGACACTGAACTAGAGGTGAGTTCACCTAGTTATTGTGTTGTTTCACTTGGTCTCATGATTATGTAAAAATGAAATGTCTGTAGATCTAGTTGCAAAGCGAGAGGACTGCAGGCGGAAATCTAAACAAATCTTAAATAAATGTTAGCGAACCGCCCAGAGAACGTGGACAAAGCGGAAATCTAAACAAATCTTAAATAAATGTTAGCGAACCGCCCAGAGAACGTGGACAAACGAGTCACAAGACGAAACACAACGCGTTTCGACCTCTTAGATCTTCATCAGGTGAGACATAAACGAATAAAACAACGAAAATTCACTAAGCTTTGATCGCTTCAGATCACTTCACAGGGTTCAGCGCAAGGAAGAAGGCGTTGAATGTCTGTACTTTTCTTTCAGTTGAGTCGCTTGGGACAATCGAACGAGCAACTATGGCGAAGCGGTCAGCGTCGCGGATGTCCGGCTGGGAGGTCGATTCCCATCAGAGCCATGTGGTAATTTTCTGCTCCGAGCAGCTTCTACCCAGAGTTGAGTTTCTTACGGGCTCTGTTGGGAAGACTGGAACCACACAGTCGAGTTTCATCCACTTCATGGATCCGTCTCTGAGAGTGTTGCTGTAGTACCTGAACAACACGGCAGGTGTCTGTATCTCTCGGGGTCCGGTTGACGCCGGGATATCATTATGAAATAAATGTAGAGTACAGCCCTGCCATGCAGCGTTTGACGGAATGGAAATCCATAGCATCATCTTCATCACTCTCATTGTCATCCATCTGCATTAAAAAAAAAAAAAGTCTCAAATTACGTGCCCCTTCCTGCCCCGCTCTCATGGTGACCTCAATTTCGATGCCCTCTCCGTGTCTGTGGCCTCGGTTTGATTCCGTCAGGGTCACTGGTATTGGCAGGTTCACATGGCTGTCGTTGGTCGGACGTGGTGGCGCCCACCAGAGGGAGAGCTCACTCACGCTGGCTCCGTGTCTAAGGAATTATCGTCGTCAATGGTGGGCTTCGTAGGTGGCCTCCTTCGTACGTTGCGTCAACACAGGCATTACGCAACATCACCGAAGTGACTCGGAAGCAGTGTCTCCTCCGGTGAGTTGCCTCTTGACGACTTGATATTGATTGCTCCCTGTGGATTGCCGGTGCTGGGGCTGCGGCGGGCCGGGCCGGGCCGGGATGTGGCTGTGGACGGGATGTCAGAGTGAACAGCGTGGGTGAAGTGCCACTGAGGTGGCACAGAAGATGTGACAGCAACAACAACAACAACAACAACAACAACAACAGAAACAAAAGGATTATCAATGGTGTATGTGGGACTGACTTTCAAACTCTCATTCTGCAACTCAAACACATTTTGTTGTGAATGTTTATTCCCCCCCTCACCCCCCCCCCCCCCCCCCCCCCCCCCGCACACACACACCTTTCACCTTCTCTTCACAAAGGGGTTACGTGATTCAGTTTGTGTTTTTTTCATTTTTATATATTTTGTCTTATGTGCATTGACTCGAGTGGATCTCGTCCCCTCCC
>CM065743.1:18444046-18446546 GCA_033310375.1 Conus canariensis
AGAGAGAGAGAGAGAGAGGAGAGAGAGAGAGAGAGAGAGAGAGAGATCTGTGTGTGCAACGAATAATAAAGGAAAGACACTCTGTTGTGTGTGTGTGTGTGTGTGTGTGTGTGTGTGTGTGTGTGTGTGTGTGTGTGTGACTGTGTGTGTGTGTGTGTGTGTGTGTGCGTGCGCGCGCGCGCGCGCGTGTGTGCCTGTATGTGCATGTGTGTATGTGTGCGTGTGTCTGTGTGTTTGTGTGTGTGTGTGTGTGTGTGTGTGTGTGTTGTGTGTGTGTGTGTGTGTGTGTGTGTGTGTGTGTGTGTGTGTGTGTGTGTGTGTGTGTGCAGGCAAACGCGAACCAGAGAAGGAGGAAAGTCAACGGTCTACTTTTCCTCCACCGCTGTTGAAAGGTTCGTATCATCCTACATCAAACGCTCCACATCTTTGTAACTCCTCACACTGACGATCCCCATGCCCCCCCCTCCCCCTCCCCCTCTCCTCCCCCACAACACAAAACTGCACCCCACCCCCATCTCATCCCATCCTCACTCTCACCCCTCCCTTCTCCTAAAGCAAGACTCCATGTCTTTAAGAGTTTGAATGACGGTCTCAAACCTTTTTCCTTTACCTGTTCGAGTCTGACATTCCCATGCCATTTTGATTTTGCGCTGAATATGAGAAGATAAGTGGTTTCTCGATCTTCGTTTTCACTGTCCTTAATGTTATTTGGTTTTGCCTGAAGAAGACCCAAGAGGTCGAAATGCGTTGTGTTTTGTCCTGTGCTATGTTTGTCAGTGTCCTTGGCGGTGACTGGCCCCCTCACTTTCTGAATTTTGCTTACATCTCCATCAGGACTATTTTCCGTTAAAAAAAAAACAACAAAAACTTGTTTTCTAGAATAATTTGCTTCCTTTGCCTGTTCTAGTTATACCTCAGTACAGATTCCTTTCCTGTAAAAACTTAATTTTTCAGCCCCGACACGGAACCGGACACACTCTTGGCAACGACAACAACAGCCACGACGTGAAAATTATGCAGGCTGTTTTTTTTTTTTTTTTTTTTTTTTTTTTCAGTCATATTTTATTTCAAACTTTGGGAACAAAGTACAAATAAGAACACAAAACGCAAAACGCATACTTCTCGCACTAAGGCAGTAATAATAATAAACAACATATAATCATCATCATCATCATCATCATCATCATCATCAACATTGACATCATCAACATCATTACCTTGCTACGACAGTTATTATCAATACCATTATTAGCACTACTACTACCACCACAGCTACTGCTGCTGTTATCACTACTACTACCATTACAATGATAACATTAGTCCCTTAATAAACATCTTATGCCGGGTTTTTTTTATATATATATATAATAATGGACACAAATAAACACAATAATAGCCACAAAGGGTAAAGACAAAAGCAATGATTGTTAACTAAATGAAACCAAAAGGACAGAAGCAAGTAAATGAATTGATCTAACAGAGAAAACAAAGGCACTGGTCGTTGTCATTTATTTGGAAACCTTGCAAGAACATGGGAGCCACTGTGTAACAAACCCTTTGAGTGATAACTACCAGCTAGTCTCAGTAAAAGGGACACGTCTTTTGGTAGGTTGCACACCAAAAAGTGATGCGTCATGGCCTTGCTTTAAGGAGTCGAGTATTTCTAGACTGGCGCAACTGGATTGTTTTGATTTGGGTTTTGTTTTTTTTGTTGTTTTTTTTTCATTGTGTCTGACAGTTGATTCTCCTCATTGTCTTTCACACGGCCATCAAGGTACAAGCCAGGTGGTTCCGAGCAGACAGATTCAAATCAAAGGAATGGGGGGACTATTTTGGGGGGCTCTTGAAGCTGGCGCAATGACAGGGTCCCGGGTGAGTGCAGAGGCCTAAAATGTGACGTCAACTAAGAGGGGGGGAAAGTCACGCGTTTGAAGACTGTTCGTGATTTCATCGGACAACCCCCCCCCCCCTCCCCCCCCCCCCCCCCCCCCCCCCACACCCACACAAGAAAATCCGCCCAAAACAAGGGAAATAATTGGTGGGGACTTGTTCTTTTGATCCATGATCAGTGCAACATCGCATCCTGGCTCAAAGTGATGAAAAGCCTCAAAACGCTTTCATGGACTGTATGGTGTGTTAGTGCAACAATCCTGAGTGTGGAATATGGCCTCAGGCCCATATCTTCCAGCACTCCACGTGCTGATGAGGATGTTGATGTACGGCACAACAGCTTTACGGAAGAATCGCAATATTTTGCCCCGAGGGTACATTTAGTGCAATGCGTCTTCCAGCACAGCTCGCATCCCTCTCACCGTCCCTCCCCCCCCCCCACCCCTCCTTCCAGCCCCTCCGCCCTCTTGCACTCTCCGATGGTGCTGGCACTGAAGACCGAATATTATCTGTCACTTTCCTGTTCTTATGCTTTCCGTTATATCATGTTTGAAAACAAAAATTAAAATGAAAGTATTGTTACAATTATCATCATCGTTCATCGTTGTCT
>CM065743.1:18449046-18461546 GCA_033310375.1 Conus canariensis
GTTTCCTTTATGGCGTTATTTGTTAAGTTTCTACAACGCTTTGGAAGCCGAATCCGCCTCTGGATTCGTCTTGGAGAAGAAAGTTCCAAGAATTCCACCACGGCTCACAGTGAAGGGGGAAGGGGGTGACGATCACTTCCACACCACCACCTGCCATGTCGCGTATCTTCCAGACCCCTGTCTGTTTAAGATTCTCCAGCAAGGACCTGTCACAGAAGTGTAATCAGATGTTTTATTATTATTATTATTATTATTGTTATTATTCCTCTTTTCGGAGTGCGGCTACCGTAGTGGTACATACATGTGTATTGTGTTTATTTTTGTTTGAATCATGTGGCTTAGTTCACTTTGTATGGTTGTTGGGTACCTTTATGCGATTAGATGGTTTAATGTGACCGTTGCTATAGTCTGGAGTTGCTATGATTTGTTGCACACATCTCTATAAACAGACACAGACTTGAGTTTGATTTCTGAGTTTTTAATGTGTCTCAGAAAAAAAATAAATAAAAAGATCGACAGGAAAAACAAACGGTTACCGAAAACTACAAGAGAAGGAAGGAACTCTTAAAAACCCTAGTTGCAAAGACAAGGAAAATAACTCTCATTTCAAAGAGCTCGAATGAAGTCATTTGGGAGAGCTCTGATGAGGTGGCTACGCTAGTGTGGCTGTATGTCATTCCCCACTGGCTGTATGTCATTCCCCACTGGCTGTATGTCATTCCCCACTGGCTGTATGTCATTCCCCACTGGCTGTATGTCATTCCCCACTGGCTGTATGTCATTCCCCACTGACTGTATGTCATTCCCCACTGGCTGTATGTCGTTCCCCACTGGCTGTATGTCATTCCCCACTGACTGTATGTCATTCCCCACTACTGTATGTCATTCCCCACTGACTGTATGTCATTCCCCACTGACTGTATGTCATTCCCCACTGCCGAGTGAGACAAAGCTTAATCGTTAAAACATTGGACTCCATTTGACGGTCGAGCACACAGAGGGGAAAACTATTCACGTAGAAGACCCTGGAATCCGTGTAAGCCTTCGTCGGATGAAGTGACAACATCCAGCAGGCATGAGAAGATTTAGAGAGGAGGTGGGCTCCGCTGTGCATGGTCCCTGACGGAGACGCCGATAGCAGGATCCACCATGCCGTTCAAGATGGAGGACCGTGTCTGTCGCTCACTGTTAAGACGAACTGTCGTGGGGTGGATCGCTCATTTAAAACAGTGGGATTTCTGTAGCCGTATAACTAGGTGTGTATTGATTTCATTTGAATCGAGTCATTGAATACTTTTTTCCCCCTCTATGAAACATGTTCTTGACGTTTCGTGTGTACATAGACATATGCATTTAAAAGTAGGGTAAGCGAGGGACGCTTTCGGAAATTGCAACAAGGAAAAAAAAAGTATATTCAGAGTAAAATAGAATATAAATTTGTACAGCGCACGAGTATCCGCTTGAACATTCACCGCCCTATCATTGTGATATCACTTCAACATGTCTACGATCTTACCCCCCCCCCCCCCATCCTTTACACCTCCCACTCCTACCCTCCCCCTCACACACACACACACACACACACACACACACACACACACACACACACACACACACACACACACACACACACACACATCTGTTCCCCACCACCCCGAGTCCTTACGTTTGTGAGCGACAGTACTTCTGCAACATGACCTTCCCCTGCCCCACACTCCTCCTTCGCTCCCCCCCCCCCTCCTCCCCCCCCCCCCCCCCCCCCCCCACTCCCGTCCCCTAATATAACGTGTAATTCGCGCTTGTAAATACGCTTCAATATGGCCACGGGGATACTAGCTTCAAAATACTATTTTCCCAGGAAAACAATATTATTTTCTCGTGAAGACTGCTCATAATCCCAGGAAAACAAATCATATTATTTCGGGAAAATTGATGATATTAAAACAACAACAACAACAACAACAACAACAACAACGAAAACCCCCTCTATTTATTCATAAACTTTTTTTTTGTCGAAAGAGATTGTTGCAGATTGAAGCATACTATAAAATGTCAACAGGCACTTAAACTAACAGCCCACACAATGGTTTAATATTTCATTTAGACAGAACAGGGATGGCGGCAGGGAGACTCAACATTTCCTTACTTGTTTACTCTCTGCGCAGAGATTTTAGCTACTGTGCTTAAGGAAGGAGAATTCAGAGTGGAAATTACAGTACATGATGCAGAAAACAAACCTTCGCAGTTTGCTGATGACACTCTGTTCATTAAACTATAAAGAGAGAATTATATTCGAAGGTTATATTCAAACACACACACCACACACACACACACACACACACACACACACACACACACACACACACACACACACACACACAGAACAAAAAAAAACATATGTGTGAAATTTGACATCAAACATAAAAAGCAGTTAGATATGGACAGAATATTTAAAAAATGTAATGATGAAAGTATTGAATTTCGCGTCAGGAATTGTGAGTCAGTTTCACAAACAGTGGAGAAGAATTGATGCTTAAACAATAATGGCTGATGGTGTCAATGTACATTACTGAAAAGCGTGCATGTAATAGTACATATCATTGTTGAAATGTGCAATCTTAATTTCTGGATATATGGTATCATATTAAAGTATTGTTGTATCTGGGAATGTGTGTTGTTGTGTAGTGACATACGTTGGTGTCTTCCCTCCTTCTCTTCTCCTAGTTCATCTGTCTAGAGTCTCGTGTCAATAATCCCTGTCGGATTATTATTATTGTTATTATCATTATTATGATTATCATTACTATTATTATTATCATTATTATTATTGTTGTTGTTATTATTTTTATGAATACTTATATAGCGCCTATCCTCGGCTAGAGACCAAGCTCTAAGCGCTTTGCAATCCACACTCGCTTACACAACGGGCTGCCTACCTGAGTAGTGCCGACTGAAGAGCTGCCAGCTGGCGCTTCATTCAGTCGTTTTTTTTTTTTCCCGTGTCATCCAGACAATATTGTTTAATATCGTTCGCTCAGTTTCCTTACTTCCCGTCATTCTTTCCACTTTTCACGCAGGGTGCATGCTATGTGTAACGTGTCATCCATACCAACGGCCAAACTGACCTTCTCTTGGTGATGGAATTTGACATGTGTGCAAGATGTTATGCGTGCGTTCACACACGGAACCTCGGTTTATAGTCTCATTCGAAGGACTGTATGGGAAATGGAGTCAGAACCAATGTTAACTCTGAGGGGAAAAAAACCCTGTGCCGAAACGCGGTTGAGATTCGAATCCGCAACCCCAGGATCACCAAGATAACGAGTCCGGCGCTCTACCACTGAGCTATTCAAGCCTCCGAAATATTGTGTCAATAATCCCTATCAGAATACTGTGTCAATAATCCCTGTCGGAGTCTTGCGTCAATAATCCCTGTCGAATGCTATGTCAACTGTCCCTGTCGGAATATTGTGTCAATAATCCCTGTTGGAATATTTAGTTAAGAATCCCTGTCGGAATATTGTGTCAATAATCCCTGTCGGAATATTGTGTCAATAATCCCTGTCGGAATATTGTGTCAATAATCCCTGTCGGAATATTGTGTCAATAATCTCTGTCGGAATATTGAGTCAAGAATCCCTGTCAGAATATTGAGTCAAGAATCCCTGTCAGAATATTGAGTCAATAATCCCTGTCAGAATATTGTGTCAAGAATCCCTGTCAGAATATGGAGTCAAGAATCCCTGTCAGGATATCGTGTCAATAATCCCTGTCCGAGTATTATGTCAATAATCCGTGTCAGAATATTATGTCAATAATACCTGTCAGAATATTGAGTCAAGAATCCCTGTCGGAATATTGAGTCAAGAATCCCTGTCGGAATAATGTGTCAATAATCCCTATCTGAATATTGAGTCAAGAATCCCTGTTGGAGTCTTGTGTTAATAGCCACTGTCATGATATTGTGTTAATAATCCCTGTCGGAATATTATGTCAATAATCCCTGACAGAATATTGTGTCAATAACCCTTGTCGGATATTGAGTCAAGAATACCTGTCAGAATATTGTCAATAATCCCTATCAAAATATCGAGTCAATAATCCCTGTCGAAATATTATGTCAATAAGCCCTGTCGGAATATATAGTCAATAATCCCTGTCTGAGTATTGAGTCAAGAATCCCTGTTAGAATATTGTGTCAATAATCCCTGTCGGAATATTGAGTAATAATCCCTGTCTGAATATTGTGTCAATAATCCCTGTCTGAATATTATGTCAATAATCCCTGTCAGAATATTGTGTCAATAATCCCTGTCGGAATATTGAGTGAAGAATCCCTATCAGAATATTGTGTCAATAATCCCTGTCAGAATATTGTGTCAATAATCCCTGTCAAAATATTATGTCAATAATCCGTGTCAGAATATTGTGTCAAGAATCCCTGTCGGAATATTGAGTAATAATCCCTGTCGGAATATTGAGTCAATAATCCCTGTCAGAATATTGTGTCAAGAATCCCTGTCAGAATATTGTGTTAAGAATCCCTGTCAGAATATTGAGTCGTCAATCCCTGTCAGAATATTGTGTCAATAATCCCTGTCAGAATATTGAGTCAAGAATCCCTGTCAGAATATTGTGTCAAGAGTCCCTGTCAGAATATTGTGACAAGAATCCCTATTGGAATATTGAGTCAAGAATCCCTGTCGAAATAACGTGTCAATAATCCCTATTGGGATATTGAGTCAAGAATCCCTGCCAGAATAATGTGTCAATAATCCGTATCGGCATACTGAGTCAAGAATCCCTGTTGGAGTTTTGTGTTAATAAACCCTGTCAGGATATTGTGTCAATAATCCCTGTGGGAATATTATGTCAATAATCCTTGTCGGACTGTTGTGTCAATGGTTGCTGTCTGAAAATTATGTCAATCGCCAGCCGCTACGATTCAGTTGGTGGTGTTGCAATTTTTTTTTTTCTTTTTTTTTTCTTTTTTTTTTCTTTTTTTTTGGGGGGGGGGGGGGGGGGAGGGGGGGGGGTGTCAAATTTTTGGGGTCGTGGGTTCGATTCCCATCAAAGACATATATTTGTGGATTTTTTTTTTCAACTTGGGATGGCTCCTGGTCAGACCTGAGTGGGCTGGGATTCCACTGGGACGATCGGAAGCACACCGTGGAGATCCTTCCATTTAGTGCATGCCTCTCCTGCGAGGGAGGTACACGCATTTACAGAGCAATACGACGAAGTCAAAGTCGAAGGAGGAGATTTATATCCTATTGGCTGATAGGACAGGATATGCATGCAGATCGAAGTCTCTGTCCTTGGTGGCTGGTCTGACACTTGGCAGTAATGTTGGGTCTCGTTCCAATGGCGGGCCGTCGTTTCTTGTTCTCTCGGCTCTGGCTCCGTGTGAACTGGAGCTCATTTTGTAGCGTGGCTTGGCCGACTTTGGGCATCGGCTTTCTTTGTCTCTTTCCCCCTCAAAAGGCCTTGTCTTCAGGGCCACCAGGCGGCCTTCTTCATGCTTGGGTGGGTGGCGATGGCCCTGTGCCGCCTGTGGCCGCCTCAAAGAAAAGAAGGGAGCAGGACGGATGTCGCTGGAGCGCTGCACAACTCTCTGAAAAGACAAAGAAAAAGTTGCTGACTACGGCCGAGAGGGCATTGTTCCAGACCAACACCGAGAAGGATGTCCACCACGCCTCCCTCGAAAAGAGTGGTTTCTCAGGCCACAGATAATCGTAGTCAGGCAGCACTCCCCACATTTTCAACAGGCGTCCCTTGGCGACGCAGGCTAAATCTGCCGTCACCAACACGGCCGGAAGGTTGACTGCGCCGCCTGACGCTGACCTCTCACATCAGCGTCCCGCGAGATCTCCCCACCCCCCCACCCCCCCCCCTCTCTCTCTCTCTTTCTCTCTCTCTCTCTCTCTCTTATACTGAGTGTGTCGCGCGCGCTTCTGTGTGTGTGTGTGTGTGTGTGTGTGTGTGTGTGTGTTTGTGTGTGTGTGTGTGCGTACGTGTGTGCATGCGTGTGTGCATGCGTGTGTGTGTGTGTGTGTGTGTGTGTGTGTGTGTGTGTGTGTGTGTGTGTGTGTAAGAGAGAGAGAGAGAGAGAGAGAGAAGAGGGTGTATATGGAGGTGGAAGGGGAGGGGGCAGGGGTGAAAAAAGAGAAAGACTGGAGAGAGTGAAAAAGAGGATGTGTGCACGGAAGAAATGTGGATGAAGAGGTGGAAGGCGGAGAAAAGAAGACAGACAAGGCGACAGTGAACCGGGGAGAAGGAGAACAACAGAAAGAGAAAGACAGAGAGGATACAGAAAAAAAACACAAAAAACATCTAGTTGCAAAGTGAGGCGACTGCAGGCAGAAATCTAAACAAATTTATATGTTACTTAAAGCGCATCGCCAAAAAAAAAAAAAAGACAAACGAACCACAAACAGAACACGACGCGTTTCGACCTCTTAGGTCTTCTTCAGGTAAGATACACAACACTCAGGACAACGAAAATGAACGAGCAAACACTTATCTTCATCTACTTCGAAGTACCCCCATCTTCCGCTGAAGTAGATGAAAATCAATGATTGCTCGTTCATTTTCGTTGTCCTGAGTGTTTTGTAATTCGTCTGAAGAAGACCTAAGAGGTCGAAACGCGTCAAGTTTTGTCTTGTGATTCGTTTGTCCACTTTTTCTTTTTCTTTTTTTTATTTTGGCGATGCGCTATTACTAACGTTTAAAATATTTTTACAGACAAAAGTTTTTCAACATACAACATGACGAAATGATTATAAACAAAATATTTATTTGCTTTGCATTCTCACATTGAGGCCTTCAAAAATTCTTTAGTTTGTGGATAACGTGAAAAATCAGTGACACTGAATCTTGCATTTACAAAAGACAAGACCTCTCTCTGTACAGCGCATGCATGTTCTTCCTTAAAGCATACATCACATGGAATTGGCGGAACATTCTTTTGTGCTAAAAAAAAAACAAAAACAAAAAACAAAACAAAACAAAAAAAAAAACGCAACAGGGTGTTTTGTGTGTGACATCACTTTTATACAGAACAGATTTCCAAGAGCTAGTTCGCACATAGTCACAGTTCACGACTGCTGAAGATGTTTGGTGAATCTGAGATGATAGACCAATGAACGGGGCTGCTCGTAAACACGTGACTGCGCCTCGCTTGAAGTACAGATAACAGACTTCAGATCGATGCAGGCTCGACTGAAAATCTTGAAACGGTCAAATCTTACATCCAGTTGCAAAGTGAGACGACTGCAGGCGGAAATCTAAACAAATCTTAATGTTAAATGTTAATAAATGTTAGCAAACACCACCACCCACCCCCCCCCCCCACCAAAAAAAAAAAATTGGACGAAAGAATCACAAGACAAAACACGACGCGTTTCGACCTCTTAGGTCTTCTTCAGGCAAGATACAAAACAATTAGGACAACGAAAATGATTGAAGCGTGCTTGAAGTGTTGTATAAATGACTGAAATGATTGAAGACAAGTGATCGCTCATTCATTTTCGTTGTCCCAATTGTTTTGTATCTTGCCTGAAGAAGACCTAAGAGGTCGAGACGCGTCGTGTTTTGTCTTGTGATACGTTTGTCCACGTTTTTGTTTTGATTTGGTTTGTGTGTGTGTGTGTGTGTGTGTGTGTGTGTGTGTGTGTGTGTGTGTGTGTGTGTGTGTGTGTGTGTGTTTGCAGTTCGCTAACATTCATTTAAGATTGGTCAGATCTTATTTTGTGATCGATTTATACCAAGATCACTTGAGTTACACTAAAGAAGGCCGAACTATGTGTACACATAGTTCACATTGACTGCAAACCAAACTACTGGGTCCTTGTTTGTATTGCTCGGCACCAGTCGTCAAGACAGTGAAACCGCTCGAGATTGAATTTTGCTATGGGTGTTTGGTTGTGTGACATGCCTCTAAAAACGGCTTTAAAACACCCAGAGCTCTAAATTCTTCGCACATCTATGGAATACTTTGTTTTAAAATGGACACGTCGTCGTGTCAAACACTTCAGCCGGAACATTTGTTTATGGGAGATTTTTTAAAAATATAGTTTTAACACAGTTTTCATGTAAAGAAACAAATACAAAATGTAAATTTAAACTAGGAGTACATGTACAATTTAGAAAGTACTTATACATCATTCACAAATATATTACGATCCAGAAAATGGGTTTAAACTGTATTAACAAATATGAAAATAATGTATAATCCTGGAAATGAATCAAATACAACAAGAAGTAATGAAATAAACAAATTGCATGTACAAATGAGTATGAAGCGTACACGTAGCACGGAAAGAGGTATCCAAAAGGTAATTGGACACAATTGTTCATACTGTGGTTGAAAAACAAAGGTCTGTAATGTCTACTGTACATTGAAAAACAACAAAACTGATTTTTTTTACATCTCGACTCTGTTGTAAACTTGTTCACATGATCACAAATATTTGTATCATGTTGCTCAGTTTTATGTCTAGCTTTCAGCTGCCTTAATAAAGCAGACAGACTTGATCAACATTTTTCTAGTCTACATTCATATCATACAGTTCGGAAACCACTCTAATGAAAAACGATATTTTCCCATTTTCATCAAAATTACACAGAATAAATTGATGTCAAACCTTGGCATTACAGACATTTTCACATTGTGTGGGAGGAGGTTTTCCCAGATTTTCAGAAACATTGTTACGTTCAACAATTCCCGAAAGCAATTCAAAGGAGCCCTTCAAATAATTACACAGCAAGCATTTTTTTTTAATTTTTTTTTTAGAACACACTCCCATGGCATTTAAACACAATCTGTATTAACAATCCACTGAACAACACTAATCCGTTGTCACTTGAAATCTAATACGTCGATGTTTTAATCTTTCTTAAATGCCACTTTCCAAGGAATGTCAACACATGACAGAGGTTTAACATCAAATCAAATTGTGAACCTTTTTTTTTTGTAGAGAGTTCTAGACTTCGGATGATGAATAAATCGAATCGTGAACTTTTTTTTGTAGAGAGTTCTATACTTCGGATGATGAATAAATCAAATAGTGAATTTTTTTTTTTTTGTAGAGTTCTAGCCTTCGGATGATGAACAAATCCAGAGTTCAACAAGACCATCCCACAGAAGAGTGCAGCCATTTGTCAAAGTGGGACAGTGCTCACAACTTCTTCCATCACGCTGTCACACAGACGCTGTCCCAGAATATCTGTCGTTTCTTCTGCACTACAGTTTTTACGGGTTCGTCTTTCGGGTACATTCCATCAGTTCCCCCAAGTTGCGCGATTATGAGATTAGTATCTACAGCATAATGTTGTCAGAAACACACACACACACACACACACACACACACACACACACACACGCGCGCGCGCGCGCGCGCGCGCGCGCACGCACACACACACACACACACACACACACAACACCACACACACACACACACACACACACACACACACACACGGCACACACACACACGAGGCAGGAGAAAATATGACATCGGTTCCCCGAAGTTGGAGTATGGCTGCCTTATTGGCAGGATAAAAAAAACGGTCATACACGCAAAACTCCACTTCCTTTGTTGGGTAGATGGGATTAATCCTTGCCTGTCTATACAAGGAGCGTCCGCAGGAGTATCAGCCTGCGTACGCAGAAAGAAAAAAACAAAACAAAACAAAAACAAAAACCATCAGTGGTGGTGTTAATGACAACAGTTAGCAGAAGTGGATGCATACAGCTGTGACATCCCTTCTTTGTCAACGAAGTAAGAAGTAGCTTGGTGAGGAAATTAGAACCAGGTGTTCAGAAAACAGCTAATGGTTAGTAAATATATACATAGAGCAAAGGTACAGCAGCCGCATCCAATCCCAACCCTCCCTACTCTCCCCCCCCTCCTCTACACACACTCACATAAACACATAAATACACACTAACACACACACACACACACCGCGCGCGCGCGCGCGCGACACACACACACACACACACACACACACACACACACACACACACACACACACACACACGCCTAACCAGACATACACAGACACAGACGCACACAAGCACACACACACACACACACACACACACACACACACACACACACACACACACACACACACACACACACACAGCTAATTACGCATAATTATGCACGCCACATCCATCCCCTCCCCTACCCCTACCCCCTCTGCACACACACATACACACACATACACTCAGTGGTGAGAGAGAGAGAGAGAGAGAGAGAGAGAGAGAGAGAGAGAGAGAGCAAATCACACATACTTATGTATGCACAAACACACACAACCAACCAACCAACAAAAACAACAACAACAACAACAACAACCGCAACAACACAAACAACGGCGATTGCACATATTATATATATATATATATATATATATATATATATATATATAATCAATTATAAACAAAGCTTGCTCTTATGTCTTAGATTTATGGGCTTGAGTGGGTGAATGGGAAAAATAAATACTTCTCAAAATGAGCCTTCAGCAAGCTTATAGTCTCCAAGGGGCAGACAATCTCCAATGGGGAGGAAACTCACTAACATATAACTCCTGGTCAGATACCGGTATTTCGAAACCAGAATACCTGACCAAGAGTTATTATTCCCCATTCACCCACTCAAGCACATACTGTTAGTTAGGCAGAATTTTCTACCACTGCAGATATGAATGCTTATCTCCCCCTATTTCTTCAATCTAAGACATAAGAGCAAGCTTTGTTTATAATTGAATATTTCTTGCAGTCATTGCAACGCCAAGCCGCTCTGTAAGTTGCTGGAATGGTGCTCGGTACTTATCCTTTGAATATATATATATATATATATATATATATATATATGTATATATATATATATATATATATATATATATATATATATATATATATATGTAACACCAACAACAAATCAGTCATCTTCACCTATACCGGATAAGCACCTCTACCAACAGCAGACAATTAACAAAAACAAAACAAACAAACAAAAAGTGATTCCCTAGCAAATCACGCGTCATCATAGCGCTGCAGAAAAGTCCGAATCCGACGGCTGACGTCACTATCCACCTCCTGTTGACGCTTGCGCAGTGACGTCACCAGCTCCTTCCTCTTGTGACGAGCAATATCCTCTCTCTCCTCCTGACTCAAGGCCAATCCGAACATCAGAGAGTTCCACCCTCGCGGCGCGTTTCGACCGAAAGGAGGACTCAGGGTTTGCAAAGAATCGCTGCCCCTGCGCGCAGTGCACGCTCCCCTGCCGCTGAAGTCCTGAGCCTCGTGACCGCTGACCAAGGCTGAAATATCCACGTTTTCACTGCGGGAGCGACGTAAGGGTCGGCTTTTCCTCATCTGTTTCCCAGCGTCACCTTGCTGGTAGATCCGTTTGGGTTTGTCTCGCTTCGTGGCGCGACGCGTTGGCGAGTCGTCGTCGGTGAGACTACGGCATGTGGTTTGGGACGACACGTAATTGACTTCAGCTTGCCGACGCGTAACGGAGGGAGAGTAGCACGAGTTCGGTAGGTTTTTCTCTGCGTACCTCGGAGAGGTGAGATCCGAGTGGGCAAGACGTCGTTTCAACGAGGGAGACAGTCTGATTTCTTCGGTGTGTCGGTAACTGTCGTTGTGCCGTCGACGGAGGGTTGGAGACTGAGTAACGTCAGGCTCAGGAGAATGCGATTTGACGTAATTTTGGTGGCGTTGGAGGAGCTTGACGTCAAAAGGGGGAACGTCAAAAGATACTGTACCAACGCGACGGCGGGAACGGTGTGGTGAACAATTGACGTCAGAATCCACAACGGAGAGTTCATTTTCAGACGTGCCTGAAGAACTGTGGGAATCAGATGACTCTTCACCAACAGTGAAAGTTCTCTGTCGTGAAGGCATCTGCATCTCGTCTTCAGAGTTTTCCTCATCACCTCCGACCCCTGCTTTCGTCAGTGTGTAGGGGTACAGAGCTCTGTTTTCAAATGCCATGATATCCAGGAAAATGTTGCCGTCGGAATAGCTCCGTTTCTTCCGTGGAACCTGCCTAGTTTGGGCCGGGGAAGAAGGCGTCTCTTTTGTGACGTCAGAGGGACGGGTGTTGACGTCACGCGCAGCAGAATCTGACGTTGTGTTGTCGTCACCCTGGCCCTGATTCGTGGTCAGTGTCTGGGTCTTGTGGCCTGCAGTTTCTTTGGGAGTTTTCTGATTGGCTGTGGCGTGTCTCTTCGCCGTTTGAGAGGTGGAGGGCTGGTGAGAGAAGGAGGCAGAGAGGCTGGCTCCCTCTGTTCCCGTTCCCTGGACATCGCCGTCACCTCCACGTGTCACTCTATAATCCGGTCCCTCAATGTCAATATTGGGAGCCCAGAGAACCCCGGCGTCAATCCCCGATCATCGTCCTCTGCCTCACTTCCGTCCCCATCGTCTTGATCCTCCACGTCACTTCCGGTCCTAATTATAGCCTTTTGGTACTCCCGTT
>CM065743.1:18466546-18469046 GCA_033310375.1 Conus canariensis
GTTCATGTTGGTTGTCCTGAGTGTTTTGTGTCTTGCCTGAAGAAGACCTCAGAGGTCGAAACGCGTCCTGTTTTGTCTTGTGATTCGTTTGTCTACGTTTTCTTGGCAGTTCGTTGTTAATTACATTCAAAATCAATCTTTATTACGTTGAAAAAGACAGCAGCACAGTAGAGAGACTGGTGGTGTGAGTATCAAGAGTGGCAGACAATACGAATAACCTCCTCCCCCCCCTCCCCCTCCCCCCTTCCCCTCGCCAACACAAGACACAAGGACGGCGATACATAGCACTTCGCCTTCACACAGAACATTGATGAAGTGTAACACTAGTTCAAGAAAAAGGACTGACTGTAGACAATGTAATGAACGCATCAGGCAAACTGTGCCACCGATGAAGATTGTGCCAAATAGTGACAACATGCACAACATTGTTGACGCAAACACGGTAAAAGTCAATCAGCTTGTTACGACAAGACACGCTCAAAATTCAGACAGCATTGAGGTTCAAAAGATGTGTCTGGAATTTATTCATAAAATGCAAACCCAGACAGTCCATGGATAGAAACACTAGCATCTCTACCAGAACGGACGAAGACAATACAGAATTTCAACAGCACGTCCAGAGAAGATGTGACAGAAGACTCCAACAACAGCTCGACTGTCGACGATGGAAATCCTATTCACGTTCATGACTGTATACACTGTGTTCGTGGAATTCAAGATCAAACATTAACTTCAACATTTGGACGACCCCCCCCCCCCCCCACACACACACACACAAACACACACACACACGCACACCTCCATGATATTGATTCCTAATCGTGATGTTCGTTTTGCAAAAGAGCCGACTTAGAAACATTTGGGTCTTTTATGTCAAACACAATTCCCACCCCACTGTCTCCTTTTCTGAGAACTGGTTTCGGAAGGCATGGCTACAGCTAAATCATCTCTCTCTCTCTCTCTCTCTCTCTCTCTCTCTCTCTCTCTCTCTCTCTCTCTCTCTCTCTCTGTGTGTGTGTGTGTGTGTGTGTGTGTGTGTGTGTGTGTGTGTGTGTGTGTGTGTGAGCGCGCGCTCGTGTCTTCTGGTCTGTGGATGTAAGAATGGCTGGTCGTTTAGACCTGGAAAGTTCGGTTAGTCTTCTTCACTACCTAAACACCAAAGCTCTGTAGGGAGCAATTCAACACGATGACAAAACTCTTCTGAGAACGATCGAAGCGACAGGGGCAATACTGCCTTCGGTGACAGCCCTTCATGGAAGTAATGACGAATGTAACTCCCCAAACTTCAGAATGCTCTGTGATCGATCGACTCGTTCGAAAGCCAGAATGGCATAACGAGTGTGACGTTCGTCTCGTGGTGATAGTGTTGGTAGGTCTCTATGAGGTCGACTGCTCTTTGGGCGATCAAATCTGAAAACTCAGCTTTCAGCTTGCAGCAGCTGTTCATCTGCAGCACCCAACGCTTCAGCTCACCATCTGTAGCATCTGACACTTCACTCATCATCTGCAGTGCCTGACATTTCAATTCGCCATCTGCAGCATTTAAGCATTTTACTCATCATCTGCAGTATCCGATCCTTTACTCATCATCAGCCACGCTCGACAATTCCATTCACCATCTGCAGCGTGTGTGTGTGTGTGTGTGTGTATATATATATATATATATATATATATATATATATATATATATAAGCACATCATCTGCAGTGTACACTTCACACGAAATCCAGTGTACAGTTCAACTCACCATCTGCAGTGTACCCTTCGACCCACCATCTGTTGTGTACAGTTCAACTCACAATTTCCTTGTACACTTTAACTCAACATTGACAGCATACACTTCCACTCTTCTGAAGCTCGCGCGTCAACTCACCATCTGCAGTGTACACGTCAACTCACCATCTGCCATTTACACGTCAATTCGTCATCTGTCATTCACACACGAACTCACCATCTGCAGTGTACACGTCAACTCTCCATCTGCCATCCACACGTCAACTCACCATCTGCAGTGCACACATCAACTCACCGTCTGCCATTCACACGTCAACTCACCATCTGCCGTTGACACGTCAACTCTCCATCTGCCATTCACACGTCAACTCACCATCTGCAGTGTACACGTCAACTCACCATCTGCCATTCACACATCAATTCACCATCCGCAGTGTACACGTCAACTCACCATCTGCCATTCACACGTCAAATCACCATCTGCCGTTGACACGTCAACTCACCATCTGCCATTCACACGTCAACTCACCATCTGCCATTCACACGTCAACTCACCATCTGAGGTGCGCACGCCAACTCACCGTCTGCAATTCACACGTCAACTCACCATGTGCAGTGTACACGTCGACTCACCATCTGCCATTCACACGTCAACTCAGCATCTGCCATTCGCTCGTCAACTTTCCATCTGCAATGTAGCTGTCAACTCATATCTATAATTCACACGTCAACTCACCGTCCGCATTGTAGATGTCAACTCACATCT
>CM065743.1:18474046-18481546 GCA_033310375.1 Conus canariensis
CAGTCTTTCTAACGAGGCGATGACGGGTTCTTCTGTTGCTGTACTGAAACTCATGATTTAAGATGATTAGCAATTGATCACGCACTGGAGAGAGAGAGAGAGAGAGAGAGAGAGAGAGAGAGAGAGAGAGAGAGAGAAGAGAGACAGACAGACAGACAGACAGGCAGAGACAGACAGACAGACAGAACGAGGGAGGGAGAGAGAGAGAGAGAGAGGGAGGGAGGGAGAGAGCGAGAGCGAGAGAGAGAGAGACAGACAGACAGACAGACAGACAGACAGACAGACAGACAGACAGACAGACAGAGACATTCTTAGAGGCATAAATCAAAATGTAGTTCGAAAAATAAACTGTTGCACGCAAGCGATAAACAGTATAGCACTTGTGACTGTTTGTTAGACAAGCTAACAAGGACACGTATGTGAATGAATGTGATTACATTACTCAAGAGTCTGTAGACACAACATGATTAAAACACGTCTTATGACGCGGATCATGGCTTATTCTCGCACTATGAATTGTATGGGACTTCACACACATACATGGGACCGTACCTACACACCCATGCACACACACACACACACGTGTACGTTCACCACGTACAATGATTAAAAAAAAAAATGGCAAAGCCACATGAAAGGAACGTACTCAAGGTCTGACCAGCGCGTTGGGCTAATGCGTAGGTCAGACATCTGCTTAGTCGTAGCTATGAGACCCTCATCATAAATTCTCTCATCCTAGTCATTTTTCATTTATTTATCCATCAGATTGAAATCAGGCGCAGTGTGGTCTCGAAACTTAGCTGATGGGTGTAGTAGTGTATAACGAATAGTCCGTGCGCAGTGTGACTCTTCCTTGGTGAAATGGGAACTGAAACGGTAAGGTGCCATTATTTCCTGTTTATGTTCGGAAACTGCTGAGCAATATTTGAGCATTGTTTACGTAAAAAGTGGGTTTGGGACAATATCATGTAGTTAAATCTGTTCGTTATAGTCTTCAAAGTTGCTGTCTGGAACAGCCGCTCAGAACATGAATTTTCATCTTCGATCATTCCACATTCACTGCGGGTTTTTTTTTTTTTTTCTATCTTCGGTGGAACCGTTTATTATTGGCCGCTTTCTGTCAGTAGATCGGTCGATTTTAATGCGAAGCCTGTTGAATTCACGTCCTTGTCTTGAGTTGTGAGTGTCCTTCTCTTCTCTCTCTCTCTCTCTCTCTCTCTCTCTCTCTCTCTCTCTCTCTCTCTCTCTCTCTCTCTCTCTGTGAGTAGTACCGTAAAAATTTTAACCGATAAACGATCTGCCTTTCCGCCTGCAGTCCTCTCGCTTTGCAACTAGATCTCGGCAGATTGGGCAAAGATTGGGAAAGAAACTGAATGTCACACACATACATCACGTGTGTGTGTGTGTGTGTGTGTGTGTGTGTGTGTGTGTGTGTGTGTGTGTGTGTGTGTGTGTGTGTGTGCCCCTCTCTCTGTCTCAATCTCTCTCTCTCTTTGTGTGTGTGTGTGTTTGTGTGTGTGTGTGTGTGTGTGTGTGTGTGTGTGTGTGTGTGTGTGTGTGTGTGTGTGTGTGTGTGTGCGCGTAGACTTATTTTTAAAACCTCTCCTTTCACACCGGTCGACATTGTATGGACACTGTGTTTACAACTACCATGAAATGGAACAGCTTTCTAAAGGGTGATTGATCATTTGCAGGCGAGTGTCAAAAAGATCTCTGATCAATAGAGAGACACAGAGGAAGAAAGAGAAGCAGTACTAGGTGTGCCTACACAGGTGTGTGTGTGTGTGTGTGTGTGTGTGTGTGTGTGTGTGTGTGTGTGTGTGTGTGTGTGTATGTGTGTGTGTGTGTGTGTGTGTGTGTGTGTGTGTGTGTGAGAGAGAGAGAGAGAGAGAGAGAGAAAGGGAGAGACACACAGAGAGAATGAGTGAGTGAGTGAGTGAGTGCATGCTCGTTATATATGGAGTTTGTGTGTGCAGTGTGTGTATGTATGTATGCATACATGCACGAGTGTGTGTGTGTGTGTGTGTGTGTGTACATGTGGTGGTGTGTGTGTGTGTGTGTGTGTGTGTGTGTGTGTGTGCGTGGTGTGTGTGTGTGTGTGTGTGTGTGTGTGTGTGTGTGTGTGTGTGTGTGTGTGTGTGTGTGTGTGTGTGATGTTGTGTGTTGTGCGAAAATGCGGTGTTTGTGTGTGCTAGAGTACGTGTGCGTATGTATGTATATTGTGCAAGGACGCGTGGTGTGGTGTTGTGTGTGGTGTGGTGTGGTGTGTGTGTGGTGTGTGTGTGTGTGTGTGTGTGTGTGTGTGTGTGTGTGTGTGTGTGTACTTGCTCCAAAATGCGGTGTTTGTGTGTGCTAGAGTATGTGTGCGTATGTATGCATCATGCGCGCAGACGCGTGGTGTGGTGTGGTGTGATGTGGTGTGGTGTGTGGTGTGTGTGTGTGTGTGTGTGTGTGTGTGTGTGGTGTGTGTGTGTGTGTGTGTGTGTGTGTGTGTGTTGGGAGCGAGGGTTACGGGTAGGGGCATATTCAGTACCATACTACGGTGTAAACTATATCCCAGTGTGGCAGAAATATGCACACTTATCCTTTTCTCTGTCTGCAATAGATTCAAATAACCAAGATCATTGCGTGACCCTAGGCCTATTTTCATGTGTGGTTTTCGTTGCGTACTCTACCAAGGGCCATGACTGGGTGATCAAAACCAAAGCAGACATTTGTTATCGTCGTATACAAACAAACAAAACTACAAACAAACAAAAAGAAACAAAAACCCTTGCATTCTCTCTCTCTCTCTCTCTCTCTCTCTCTCTCTCTCTCTCTCTCTCTCTCTCTCTCTCTCCTCGTAAAACAACTCGTATGGGGGAACACAGATTACCGTATAAGGCTTATAAAAAGTTATGTTCTCTTGACGAAAAGGGGAAGCATACGTGGGTACAAATGTTCGTACAACTTTACCCCAAACGTGGGTTTTCTTTTGTTTGGGATAATCAGGGTGTAGAATCGGTTTCAACATTCATTAAAGAATTTAGACAGAAAATAATTGATTGCAGGTGGCAGGAATAGGACAATTACACGCAAACAAGTGAGAGGTATAGATTTTAAAGAATGTTTGAAAATAGTTATTCAAGGCAGTTTTATGTGTCTATGAATATCAATACATTTGTAAAGAATGCCCGGACTAAATTTAGATTTGGGGGTTTCATCTATACTCACACATTCTTTAAGGTATGCAAGAACAACTTGAGTCACAGTTGTTATGTTCACTATGTGTTCATCTGCTGAGGAAGATGAAATACATTTTGTCCTTGTGTGTCCAGCTTATAGCGATTTAAGAAAAGAAATAATCCCAAGAAAGTACTATGTGAATCCATGTTTGTTCCGGTTATGCCTCTTACTTTCATCAGCTAACGTTGTAACGAGGCGAAACTGTCAATATACGTGTAAAAAAAAACCTTTGCGAGACCTGTCGTCATCATTAGCTGGATGTTCAGTTTGGCACTTTGCATTATACCTGTATATGTATGAACTTACACTGTACATGATTATCACTTTGTAACTGTATGGTGATTGAGGCCCCATCAGAATGGGCCCATGCCTTCTGATTAAAGTATTCATTCATTCTCTCTCTCTCTCTCTCTCTCTCTCTCTCTCTCTCACTCTCTCCTTTTAGTTGTCCTTCTATGTGTATATACCATCCTATTTTATATCCTTGGCTCTGTTATAACAAAGCATGAGATTATGAACTGCGCCATGTTTAAATACGGAATTCGTTTTCCTTTAATGTAAACAACTCACCGACTTTTTACCGAATACCAGAATACTTGTCTCCCGAGCCCTCAACTGTCGGTAAGGAGTTACTTCCCTTGTCCTTGTTTTCACCCCTCGGGCAAGAATTACGTCCCATATGTATTACATGGCAGTCATTTACTGTATAAGGATCAGAGGAAGTTATTATGGCCGGTACAGGAATACAAGATTAGTAATGGCAGTGTTCAGCTGGAACAGATTTCCTTTCTCCTCTCTGTCTCATAATCAGCATTGACTTCTTTGTATCGGGCATGAAGTAAGTTCTAAACGCAAGACGCTGAATCAGACCAGGTTGTTAATACACTGTCTTTGGTATTCATTTCTATTTATTTTGTCTCTGTATGTTATGCATAATTTTGAGTCTGCGATTCGCCTAATGTCTAATATTAAGGGGGAAAAAATCTGTTGCATTTCCTTTCTAGGCACTATCCCCTCCCCCCCCCCCCCCCCAAAAAAAAAAAAAACCCATCCCTCCCCTCTCCACGCTGTGTCTTTTACATTTGCACCTTATGATTCTCAGACAAATTAATGTTGGCCTACCATCTTATTCCAAATTCTTGAAGTTTCCCCTTCACCGGGTGCTCTGGTTTATTTTCTGCAGTCACTAATCATGTAGGCAGGGGAACGTACGCAATGTTCCAGAATGTCCTTTTTGCTTCTATGGAAAACGTTCTCGGTGAAAAATCGTTCGATAAGACCATCGCAAAAGAACAAAAAATTGTCTCTAAAAGCTTTCGCTTGAGGACGTAAAACTCAACCGTTCAGATACAGTCGTGATTGGTTGACAAAAAATGCAAGAAGCAGCAGCAGCAGCATTTGCACATCAATAGGAGAGTTTGAGGCACAGCGGAAATTTGAGGGGGCAGTAGCAGCAGGGATTTACATCAATAGCATAGTTATGAGGCGTAGGAACAGAGATTTTAGGCGCAGCATGCAGGGTTTGGAGATGCAGTACCAGTAGAAGAGTCGTGAGGTGCTGCAGTAGCTGGGCGGGATTCTGATGTTTGAGTGATAATGAGCAAAAACCAGTCTGCTGTTCCGAATCGGCTCTCATCTCTAAAATGCTCTGGTTC
Organism: Conus canariensis; assembly: GCA_033310375.1. Taxonomy (NCBI): domain Eukaryota; kingdom Metazoa; phylum Mollusca; class Gastropoda; order Neogastropoda; family Conidae; genus Conus; species Conus canariensis. Next base: position 18,478,927 of record CM065743.1, read on the forward strand.
TTCTTAGCGTTGTTGCCTGTCTCAATCTTCTTGTCATCATTCTCACTTCCAGTTTCATCAAGGAGGCGTCACTGCGTGCGGACTAGTCCATTATGCGCTACATCACATCCATAGGTTTTGAGACCACACTGCGCATGATTTTTTTTTTTTTTAAGCTGATGGATAATTGAATTAACAACCAAGATGAGAGAATTGAAGAAGAGGATCTCGTGGCTACGACTGAGCATTTGTCTGGCCAGCGCATTAGCCCAACGCGCTGGTCAGACCTTGAGTGCCTGCCTAACACTAGTTTTTTTTTTAATTTTAAATTCTTAATTAAAGTATATGTGTCTAATGAATGTATACATGGGTGTGTGGACACAGGCCCATGTATCTGTGAGTGTGTGTGTGTGTGTGTGTGTGTGTGTGTGTGTGTGTGTGTGTGTGTGTGTGCGCGCGCGCGCGCTCTCTTGTCTGTGTATGTGTGCGCGTACGTCTGTGCCTGCGTGCGTGTGCAGAAGTGCGTGTGTGTGTGATTTGTGGGTTTGTGTGCGCCTATCACTTCCCTTTGCTAACAATCACACGAAAAATGACACAGTGACACCATTCATCATATTCTTCCTTCTCTTTTTCCTTGAAGGCTTGTTTTTTTTTTTTTCCGTCCTTTCATTCGATTCGCCCATCAAGACGACCCCCACACACCACACTGCAAAGTTCATGACTGGGACTCATTTCCCCTACCGCCTGTTGTGAAACAGCTCTGTACGCTCGCTAAGTTCACAGCAGCGAAGCGTGCTTGCCATAGCTGGTTACCTCCCTTACTACGAACGGTCCCTGCTTTCAGCCACAGGCTGCACACGCCCCCCAAACAAAAAATCACTGCGCCATGGCCTTGCTTAAGGAATCGAGTATTTATAGACTGGCGCAATTAGATTGGTTTGAGAAATGTTGTTGTGTCTGAAAGTTGATTCTCCTCAATTTGTTTTTTCATATCGCCATCAAGGTACAAGCCAGTTGGTTCCAAGCAGACAGATTAAATTTAAAGGAATGGGACTATTTGGGCGCTTTGAGCCGGCGCAAAGATAGGGTCATGGGTGAGTGCAAAGGCCTGAAATGTGACGTTAACAAAGGCGAAGGTCATGTATTTGAAGACTGTTTTGTGATGTCATCGGTGGAAATCCCCCCCCCCCCCCCACACAAAAAAAAAAAAAAAGAAAAAAAAAGTAAAAAAAAAAGCCCCCAAAAGGGAAATAATTGGAGAGGAGTTGTTCTTTTGATCAATGATCAGTTTCACATTAAAAGCTTGCTCAAGTTTATGACAGGCCTCCAAACGCTGACATGGATTATGATTATAGTGTTTAGTTCAAAAGTTAAATTGTGGCGTGTAGCCACACTACTCTTTGTTCCTTGGCTGATCACCACCCATCCCCTTGAGTGGATGGATTACCTCCCTTTTTTCCAGCCCCCCCCCCCCCCCCCCTCCATCCCTTCCCATCTTGCCACTCCCTCACCTCGTGATTCTACGCCGTACGTGCTTGCTTCTTTACCGTGTCTGTGGTCTGTTCCTTGTCCTGTGGCGTGGTGTGGTTGGTTTGTTGACCGTGTCTGACTACAGGCCTGTTCGCTGACACCTAGCCGGCACGCTAAGCCTGTTCACCGCACTGGGGGCATGACATTCAAACAGACGAACAGGGCAGTTGGACAGTCCCGTGCGATTTTCGTGTGTCTTCTTGTGTCAGGCCCAGTGAAACTCCAAAGCGGGAGCGCCGGAGAGAGAGAGAGAGACAGACAGACAGACAGAGAGTGAGAGAGACAGACCGACAGACAGGCAGACAGACAGAGAGACAGGCAGACAGAGAGACAGACAGACAGACAGACAGACAGAGCACAATTCGCAAATTCGCGGCAACGTTCAAGCAGATTTTGTGAATGTAAAAACCTTTTAATGATAACAATGGGACATTTCAAACTCTTCACACAACTCAGTTGTAGAAATAGAGTTTTGTTGTTGTTGTTGTTGTTGTTGTTGTTGGGCATGGATTGAAAATAAATTCAATACACGATGACATGGAAGCGAGCAATGAGCCTTGGATTCTAATGATTGTCCTCGTCCTCGTCAAATCCTCAGCCGACCCCACAGGCCTTGCTGAAACGGAAACAAACGAGAAATACGATACCTACATACGTAGAATCAAGAACTAACAATTATGTGTTACGGCAAAAAACAGAAGCAAAACTGTAGCCTCCGGGAGTACTGTTTTTTTTTTTTTAATAAAGACGTCTCGGCACTTTAAAAAAGAAAAAAAAATTTCTTTGTTGATCCTGACTAAGTTCGCCTTGTGTCCATCATTTCATGGTTCCTACTAACTAAAAGCTTTCTTATCCAGTTACAATGCGCACATGCAACCGACTGATCCATTTCAATGGAACTACTTGTAATTCTGGAGTTATGGTAGCTATTAGATCTCATGACCTTTAATAGTTAATTACTGAACCCACAATCCCAGAATAACATGTCTGGTTTTCCAGATCGTGTGGAAAGGTCTGTGTTTCTTCACCAATCCGAATTTTCCACACGCAGATTGAACCCAGTGAATTTCCTTAACATGTTAATAAACCATTCTATTCTAACCGTCTTAAA
>CM065743.1:18486546-18489046 GCA_033310375.1 Conus canariensis
CCGGCGGAGATTCAAACCCGCAACCCCAGGATCACCAAGATTACGAGTCCGGCGCTCTACCAACTGAGCTATTCCTGCCCCCTTTGTTCCTTTTATTAATGTGGAAATGGTAAGGGGAATAACTGACGCCCTCAACACGGCCCCGTGTTACTTCCCTTCTTGATGCCAGTAGTTCAGCCATTACGTCATGAATCGTTGTCAGTCCTTTCTCTCGTATATACTGCGTTTTTTTTTTTGTTTTTTTTTCGTTTTTTTTTAATATCATTATTTCATTTCATTTTGTTTTGTTTTGTTATATTCTATTTTAATTCATTTCATTTCATTATTTTTTAGGGTTTTTTTTCGGGACAGGCAATTTTTGTTCAAAGATTTGGGCACGGCTGCGAATTGTGTGTGTGTGTGTGTGTGTGTGTGTGTGTGTGTGGTCAGCAGGTGATAATACAACCGAAATGGAAATGAAGGTCAAACATGATCTCCATGAATATATGCGCCACGGCTTTGCTTAAGGAGTTAAGTTTTTATAGACAGGCACAATTAGATTGTTTTTTTATTTTTAGAATTTTCATTGTGTCTGAAAGCTCATTTACTTTTTTTTCAAGCCCATCAAAGTACATGCCATGTGGTTCCAAGCAGACAGATTGAAATCAAAGGAATGGTACTATTTTAGGGACCCCCTGGCACAAAGACTGGATCACGGGTGAGTGCGAAGTCCTGACATGTGACCTCAGGTATGGGGTAGCTCATGTATTTCTAGATTGTGAATGATGTCATCGGGAAAAATCCCTAAAAAAACAAATAACATGATTGGCAAGAGGGGTTGGGTGGGCTGTAATTTGATCTGCTATCATTTTAGCATCAGTTTCTGGCTCAGATTTATGCTACAGCTCACAACGCTTACAAGGATGGTGTAGTGATTTAGTGCAAGACCTTAACTGTGGCGTATGGCCTGCCGTGCTTAAAGCTCCAATGGCGGAAGTCGGAACTGACTCCCATAATTGTTTTCAGCGTCCAAAGCTCATCTGCGTCATCGAGATTTCTTTCCCCATGACTCATGGCTTCGTGCTTCAACATCGTCAGAATGAACGTACAAATAGGGTAACGCTTGCTCCCATAATGAAATAGAGACGCCCGTAACTCCAAACGAACTTCTCCTTGCTTGATCCGTGCGTTCTGTGTGTTGTCGTTTCTGTTAGGCGATTCGGTGTTGTAAGCAGCATTCACTTAAGTGATGGGCGTCTCTTTATTTCGTCACGGGAGCGAGTGTTATCCTATTTGTAGCTTGATTAATTGCTGTTGACTGTTTCCTGCCTTATTCAAGATTTCCTTTCAGCGGCAGAATAGGTTTACAATTATTTGGATGCGTGGGACAGCGCTGACATTCCTTTGACGTTGAACATTGATGTGTGTGTGTGTGTGTGTGTGTGTGTGTGTGTGTGTGTGTGTGTGTGTGTGTGTGTGTGAATGATCTTGAACTATATCTCACAGATCGTAACTGTGCTTTCTTAAATATTGATTTAAATCTTCCTGACTCAGATTTACTAAGTTACATTAGTTTACTTTTACTTTTGTATGCTGATGATATTGTTATTATTGCAGATTCTTTTTGCGGTTTGCAGCATGCTCTTGATGTATTAAGCGAGTATTGTAGTACATGGAAGCTTAATGTTAATGTAGCAAAAACAAAGGGTGTAGTCTTTAATGGACGCAATAGCCTAAGAAAAAAACTAAAATTCAAAAACCAGTGTATAGAAATAGTACACACTTTCAAATATTTAGGTATAATCTTTAGCAGAACAGGAAATTTTTATAAATGTAAGAAGCATTTGTATGACCAAGCGCAATGTGCAATGTTTTCTTTATTAAAGATGGCAAGATTTCAAGATTTGCCTATAAACATTGTACTGGACTTATACCAGTCAATGGTACTGCCTGTGCTTTTATATGGCTGTGAAATTTGGGGATATAGTGATTTAAAGCTAATGGAAAGTTTTCAGCTTAAATTCTTTAAGCATCTTTTTCATTTAAATCGTTCTACCAAAACAGAATTGATATATGGAGAACTAGGAATGTATCCTGTGTCAGTTCAAGTACATGCACGAATGATAAAATTCTGGTCATCCTTACTTTCTCCACAAACAAACAAATATTCATCTAGATTGTATCAGGTATTATATGATTTATACAGAAATCAGGGTTTTACATCCAGGTGGTTGATGTGTATACGGGATATCCTAATAGAAACAGGATTCGACTGTGTGTGGGAGACACAAAAGTTTTCGTCTGTTCACAGTCTCTGTAGAAATGTTCGTAATTCATTAGAAGACATTTACAAACGTGCATGGAATGATGCTTTAGAATCTAGTAATAAGTGTTTATTTTACAGAAATTTTAAAACAGAGTTTCGCCGTGAAAAATATATTAAGATGTTACCTGATGTTTATATATACTCACTGATTCGGTTTCGCTGTGGCAATCATAAACTCATGATAGAAATTGGCAG
>CM065743.1:18494046-18496546 GCA_033310375.1 Conus canariensis
CCCACAAATCACCCACAAATTCCCCACAAATCCCCCACAAATCACCCAAATCCCCTACAAATCACCCAAATCCACCAAACGATGCAGATCTTTCCCATTTCTTCTTTGCCTCGCCACCCTCCCCCCCCCCCTCCCTCCTTCTCTCCCCTCTCATTACCCCCCCCCCCTCCTTCCCTCACCCCCCTCCCCTCGCCCTTCGTCTGTCCAGCAAATCGCCAGAGGAAGGTTTATAGCTCAAAGCATCGGACAGACTGGTTCAACTGATTGTCATTCCTGCAATGCCTAATACAGGATGTTGCCACTTTAGTTTTCATCAGAAATAATTGTTTTCGTGTGCAAATCTCTTTTCATGCGAACATTTGTTGTCTTACGTCAAAAAATGTTTGCTGTCGTAGTGTTGGTCATGATAAATTCTTCTAGTTTTCTTCATCCTCAAAAACGGGAGTTATGACTTTTTTTTATTATTTACGGTGATGACAATTCCTTTCCTCGTCGTAAAAGCAGTGAACATGACTTTTTAAAAGAGGTCAGCTGCCAATCGTCCGCTCTGCTTCAAAACAATGCGCAAAAAAAGAAGAAAAGACAAACACAAATGTTAGCCAACAATGCGACAAAAAAGCAAAATATATACAATAATAAAGAATGGGAACGAATATTACGGGAATTCGAATGGATGCCAGGTTGACTGCAATGTTTAAGGGGAAGAAGATCATATAGATGATGGCAAATCTGTCACGACGAACATTTGATCTGGCACTTTAAAGTTCACAATGTAATGCCCTTATATATCATATGAATATCAACACACACACACACACACACACACACACACACACCAACACAACACACACACACATACTAATATATATATATGTGTGTGTGTGTGTGTGTGTGTGTGTGTGTGTGTGTATGTGTGTGTGTGTGTGTGTGTGTGTTTGCGCGCGTAAACATGAATAGCTCACATACTTTGGCGCACACACACACACACACACACACACACACACACACACACACACACACACACACACTGATATATCTTACATACACAATGCTCCCGTGCAGAAAGAAACACAGACAAACAAAACAAAACAAACGATAAAAACCATGACTAACAGTGATGAACAGACAGAGACAACGCATGAACAGTATGGCCAGACAAGCATACATCTAGAAAGAATCACAATACCTACCCTGAGCATACTATTTTTCAGATGTGACGATAGCAAATACATGTAATAGTGTGTCTCAACGAGTGATGAACTGTACAAATCCACGTCTCACCTTAAAAAGGATTTCTCGTTCTTCTTTTGACGCAGCATGACAATTTAACACAAGATTTCTTTCGAAAACTAATCAAAGCTGAATGGTGTACAGTTTCAAATCAACAGCCATTTTGCGCCGATTATGAGAAGGCACGTGGTTTCTAGTTCTTCGTTTTTATTGTCTTAAATGTTGTTTGTTTTTGCCTCAAGAAAACCCAAAAGGTTGAAATGCATGGGGTTTTTTTTTTGTGTCCTTTAATCTGTTTGTGTCTGAGGCGGTAACTAACACCGTTCCTTTTTAAATATGGAATAGTGTATATTTTCCCCTACAAAATCATGGTTACACATTCCTATTCCTTGTCTGAGGCAACGACTGATCATAATACTACTGTCAGTCATGAGGTGTCCTATCATTCACACGTGAGCCAAAAATGTTACTTGCTCTATTCAGACATCATTTCTCGTTTCAATCAAAGCGTCGTCATTTTTACCCATGTTCACCGTAGACATTCTCTCTCTCTCTCTCTCTCTTCTCTCTCTCTCTCTCTCTCTCTGCCCCCCCCCCTCTCTGTCTCTCTGTCTCTGTCTCTCTCTCTCTCTCACTCTCTCTCTCTCTCTCTTGTTCTAAATCAGTAAAGCGTTTCCTTTAACAGTTATTACAGTACTGATGGCGCAAGACGTCATACTTTGGAAAACCAAACCTAAAATAGAATCCACCTCAACATTCTTTCCTATCACGTGTTTTTAAAGTCTTCTCTGTCTCCACAGTCAGCAGGACGTCCTCTTTGTCTTCTCGGTCTACACAGTCAGAAGGACGTCCTTTTTGTCGTCTCTGTCCACACAGTCAGCGGGACGTCCTTTTTGTCGTCTCTGTCCACACAGTCAGCGGAGTCCTTTTTGTCCTCTCTGTCCACACAGTCAGCGGGACGTCCTTTTTGTCGTCTCTGTCCACACAGTCAGCGGGACGTCCTTTTTGTCTTCTCTGTCCACACAGTCAGCGGGACGTCCTTTTTGTCGTCTCTGTCCACACAGTCAGCGGGACGTCCTTTTTGTCTTCTCGGTCTACACAGTCAGTGGGACGTCCTTTTTGTCCTCTCTGTCTACACAGTCAGATGGAAGTCCTTTTTGTCTCTCTGTCTACACAGTCAGCGGGACGTCCTTTTTGTCCTCTCTGTCTACACAGTCAGAGGACGTCCTTTTTGTCTTCTCTGTCTACACAGTCAGCGGGACGTCCTTTT
>CM065743.1:18509046-18514046 GCA_033310375.1 Conus canariensis
AGAATACCGATGTCATTTTCACATGCAAGACACTATACACCCCTAACATAACACATGCAAAACTCTATACTCCCGAAATACATAGCACATACAAAACACTATACGCCCCCAAATATAGCAGTCAGCTTGCCAATGACATTGTCATTCTCACACTGACAGCTGTTCGAAAAGTGTCGTGTTATGCGTTTTCGTTCTCTGTAACGTCTCCAGACTTTTGTTGACCATTTACTGCCGTGTTTTCTATTGTATATAAAATCTCTGGGCTGAATTGTAGTTTGGCCTCAAAACAATATTAGCAGTCTGGACGTGTCAGAGTCGACTGGCATGTGTGTGCACCTAACTGTCCGAACCCTCAAAGCCGGATGCGTCCTCCCGATCGTCCATCACTGTAGAGAAAGACAAGTATGGCGGGCGATACGAACGTGTCGTGGAACATCATAACACAGGATGACACACGCTTCAGATTTTCGTCAGGTTGAGGTTGAAAGAAAGAAGGGGGGGGGGGGGGGGTGGGCAGGTGTGTATGGAGGGGAGGGGGACGGTGGGAAAGGTGGGGGGGGGAGGATGAGGGGAGTGGGGGGGGGGAGGGATGAAGCGTGTTGGGATGGTTTACAAACACAAGGCTTTGGTTTGGCTAGCAGCGACGAAGTTGTAAGTGGAGGATTTGAGGATGAAGTGTGTGTGTGTGTGTGTGTGTGTGTGTGTGTGTGTGTGTGTGTGTGTGTGTGTGTGTGTGTGTGTGTGTTCGTTCTTTAGTTTTACGTCTGTTCACCCTTAAGTGATATTAACGGGAAAGGGGGCGGGGGGTGGGGGTGGGGGTGGGGGTGGGGGGAGAGAGAAATAGGAGAAATATAGGTATGAAAGTAGAGATTGTTTATGCATGCGTTCATATTGTTTTGAGAGTGTGTGGTAGTAAAAATTATGTGTTTTTCCTACATGCCTACACTTACGATTCTATATAATGATCAAGCTTATAATGGGATATGAATTGTTGAAAATGACAGAATTAGTAGAAAGTAAGTGAGGTTTATTATATATATATCAAACGTAACAATTAACGGAAGATTAGTATAACAACAATTGAATCCAACAATAAATTAACTATTCAAAGGAAAAGACCAATAGGACTAAGGTGTAAAACTTCTGAAAAACATTTAAGAACATGGTAGTCATTTAAAACTTCCTGAACAGTTAATGGTATTTGACGAGTCAGTAAATCCCCTGTAGTTTTCATCATTAATTCTTTGATACCAGGACAGTGTAAAATCAGATGGTTAATGGAAATTTGGTTTCCACATACACATTTAATATCTTTAGAAAGTTTTGTTTTAAAAGCATTTAAACGAATTTTGAACATCAGAGAACTAATATGTCTTGAACATGTATCAGATATATGATTCAAAACTAATTTGGAATTTATTGTGTTGACGCTTTTTATGCAATTGTGTGAATATTGGCTATCTGATATCTTCAGCATGTTATCAAACTTATCTTTCGCTAGTTTTTCAATGTGATTATAATACTCGTGCAGATCTAAATTTATGTTAATTAGAATTGCCCCTTCAGTATTACGTCCTGCATTTTTAGCTGCTCTGTCAACCAGTTCATTGGCATATATTCCGCAATGGGAAGGAACCCAGTAAATAGTGACACTAATGTCTTTATATGCCAATTGATGAATTACATATTCTGATTTCTAGTATAATTTCAAGACGTTTTTTTGGCATTTTGATCTTTGATAGCTTGTAATGCCGATTTAGAATCTACACCGAGTAATATTTTACAACTATTAATAGGTAACTCCTCAATATGGTGTAAAGCCATTAAAATAGCTAACAACTCTGCAGTAAAATCTGAATAGTGATTACCTATATGATATCGTTTGACTGTTTTCATAGTAGGAATTACAAATGCTGAACCTGCATTGCCATTATCAAGTACAGATCCATCTGTGAATATTTTAATGTAATCACTATAGTAATTTTCCATGTGAACATTAACTAAATTTTTAAAAACGTTCGGAGATTGACTTTTGCTCAATTCTGTGTGATCAATAACAAAAGTAGGTTTAATTTGTTCCCAAGATTGTACAGGTAAAAATGATGGCTTAATTGCCTTTCTTTTACTTTTTAATTTTCTAGAATTAATCATGTCGGAGACAAACGAATTAACTGGTTGCAAACAATGTATTGTCTTAGCCCTATTAACATAGTCATACTTAGAATTTAACTTTGTTTCTTCATTACAGAATGTGCGAAGGATTTTAATACAAACTTAGCTGCAGAGATTTTCCTATGTTCATCAAGAGGAAGAACTCCTGATTCTTTATATGTTCCAAGATTGTAAGCATGAGCTGGCACTCCTAGTGCCAGTTTAAAGGCTTTACAATCTATACTTTGTACTTTGCTTAATAAATGTTTTGGTGCACTAAAGAAAGATTCCTGGCCGTAGGTTAAACGCGAACGAACTAAGGAATTAGCAAGACATAAAAGTGCTTTTGCATCTTGACCCGATCGCTGTTTACTAATGATTTTGAGAAAATTTCAAGCTTTTCTGGCTTTATTTAATATATAGTCTATATGTTGATTCCAAGTAAGTTTGGATGATAAATATACACCTAGAAACCTTACGCTTTGCGCATAATTAATGACACTGCCACCAACAGTGAAATCAGGCAGTTTTTCTGGGTTATGCCCCGAATTAAAAAGTACCATATGTGTTTTTTCTAATGATAGAGAGAGTCCATTTTCCTTCATAAATATATCAATTTTATTTAGTTCGCGTTGGTACACTTTTTTGGTATAGTTAAGTGCTCTAATTGGAGTTTTACGCTTCATTGTCACCTTCATCCACATGCATATATCATCTGCATACTGGGCTAAAACTGTATCTTTTGATAGATTATTTAGAAGATCTGCTATAAGTATACTGAATAAAATAGGTGAAATAACCGAGCCTTGTGGAAGACCCATCTGAAGTTCTCTGGACTTAGAATATGTGCTTCCAACTCTTACATGTATGAAACGTTGTGATAAAAATTTTGTATATAGTTGTACATATTACCATTTATATTGTAATTTTGAAGTTTTTGGTGTAATCGGTAATGCCATACTGGATCATAAATTTTTTCACACCAAAAAAGGTTGCTAGAATAATTTTCCGTCTGCCAAACTGCTGTTTAGTTTGGGTCGTAAGTTTTACTAAATGTTTAGTAGTGGAGCGACCTTTTCGAAAAGCGGCTTGATTTTTTGGAATAGCGCTTTGTTTTTCACAGAAATGAACTAGTCTACTTGAGACTATTTTTTCCATTAACTTGCATACATGAGATGTTAAAGAGATGGCTCGGTAGCTATTTTTATCAGTCCGAGGTTTTCCTTGCTTGTGTGTGTGTGTGTGTGTGTGTGTGTGTGTGTGTGTGTGTGTGTGTGTGTGTGTGTGCGTGCGTGCGCGCGCGCGTGCGTGCGTGTGTGTGTGTGTGTGTGTGTGTGTGTGTGTGTGTCGTGTGTGTGTGCGTGTGTGTGTGTGTGTGTGTGTGTGTGTGTGTGTGTGTGTGTGTGTGTGTGTGTGTGTAGGGCGTGGGGTGGGGGCGAAGGAAGGGGGGGGGGGGGGGGGCAGGGATAGGAGGCGAAATTTCAGTCAGGAATGCGACCCTAGAATTTTCGGGAAGAATCTTACAAAATGACTTTTTCTCCATCTCTAGGAAAACAATCAAATGACTGTTGGTGTTATAGATTGTTTATGCTCATCCATCCCTTCGCTTCTCCTCCGCTTCCTCCTTTGCCCTCTCGAGACTAAGAATATACACATTTTAAAGTTTTTACAGTATCAGGCCTATATTGCGCCTACCGTCTCTCAACGATCAAACCCATAGCTCTTTACAAAAATCCACTTTGTACTTTAAGGAACGGGCTGCCTTACGTATATTATGAAGCCACATTTGGGCACTACATTCAATAGGTTCCCGTGTCATTCAGTCTAATATCAGGCACTCAGGTTTTTTTCTTTTTTTTTTTTTTTTTTTTTTCTCGTTCGTTCTTTCATTTATTGGTGCAAACTGACCTTCTCTTCCGGAAGTTGGTGATGGGATTTTCACGTCTGTGAGAAGATGTGATGCGTGTTTTCACACACACACACACACACACACACACACACACACACACACACACACACACACACACCACGCACGCACGCACGCACGCACGCACGCACGCACGCACACACCACACACACACACACACACAGACACACACACACACACACACAGCCTCGGTATCTGTCCAGTCTCATTCGAAAGACAGGACATTTAGGAATATTAAGTCAGAACTAATGTTAACTCCGAGGGAAACATCCGACCCCCCTCTCTCCCTCCCCCCCCCCCCCCCCCCCCCCCCCCCCCCCCCACACACACACACACACACACACACACACACACACACACAACACACACACACCACACTCTCTCTCTCTCTCTCACTCTCTCACTCTCTCTCTCTCTCTCCCTCTCTTCTCTCTCTCTCTCTCTCTCACTCACACACACACACACACACACACACACACACACACACACACACACACACACACACACACACACACACACACACGCACACTGCACTGAAACAGCCCAGCGAAAATCCGAGCTATTCAGGACCCCGATATGTCGGTTGGTATTCCTGGCAAAAGGACTGGGACTCGCAGATGGATAACAAACTATTTAAAATCCGTCCAAACCTAAAAGAGTTTTCACCATTTTCCCGAAGCGGCCGTAAAGAAAAAGAAAAAAAGAAGAAAAAAAAACCAGTTTCGCGACGTTCGCATACCGGCCACTCCTTTTACATCCATTCTTATCTTTTGAAAGCAGGAGAAGATCCGTGGTGCATTCCATGTCAGGTACTACTCACAGTGACACGTATCCTTTTAGAGTGTTGGGACTTGCATGATGTGAGACATAAACGTTTTACAGCAGACTCCATGAAAACCCTGTTCAGAGATGTTCCACCTGA
>CM065743.1:18516546-18531546 GCA_033310375.1 Conus canariensis
GGGCTAGAAAGACCACAGAAACTGAGGTCACCATGAGAGCAGGGCTAGAAAGACCACAGAAACTGAGGTCACCATGAGAGCAGGGCTAGATAGACCACAGAAACTGAGGTCACCATGAGAGCAGGGCTAGAAAGACCACAGAAACTGAGGTCACCATGAGAGCAGGGCTAGAGAGACCACAGAAACTGAGGTCACCATGAGAGCAGGGCTAGATAGACCACAGAAACTGAGGTCACCATGAGAGCAGGGCTAGAAAGACCACAGAAACTGAGGATACCATGAGAGCAGGGCTAGAAAGACCACAGAAACTGAGGTCACCATGAGAGCAGGGCTAGAAAGACCACAGAAACTGAGGTCACCATGAGAGCAGGGCTAGAAAGACCACAGAAACTGAGGTCACCATGAGAGCAAGGCTAGAAAGACCACAGAAACTGAGATTTTTTTTCTTATGCCGATCGATGAGAATGAGGATGATGACCATGATGCCACTGATTTCCCTTCTGGTTACAGACAGCTGTACTGTGCCCTTTGTTTCACAATATATCCTGGCGTCAACCAGGCCCGAGAGATACTGACACCTGCAGTGTTGGTCAGAGAGAGACGCATCCATTAAGTGGATAAACGTCGACTTTGTCGTCCCAGTCTTCCCAGTGGAGCCCATAGCAAATTCAGCTCTGGGTAGAAGCCGCTTGGATCAAAACTGCATTCTGCTCGTTCTATTCCACAAGGTTTGCCACAACGCGTCTTTTCCGCCCAGATTTTTTTTCAGCTTTCACTAACAACAAAGCTCTGTTATACTGCCTGGGAAAAAAAAATCAGAGCCAACTACAGCGCTAATTCTGTTCAAAGGACTTTTACTTGCAATAGCTACTGTCGCAATTACTGTTGTGTGCATATCTGTAAAGCTGAATGCACAAACCATTCAGACTAACTTTAAACTGAATTTGTGTCTGTGTATGTTATCTCTGATCAAAGTGTTGCCTCGGTGTTTCAGAGTCTGGTCAAGATGATTCAATTCAATTCAAGATTGAAAACAGAATAAATGTACCACCAAACGAAAAAAAAAAAAAAAAAAAGAAAAAGAAAAACAAAGTACAAAATAGACACAGCCTCAATTAATTATGTTTTCAAAAATTTTCTTCACATTTATCTCTATTTTTTGAAAAAAAAAAAACAAAAAAAAAAAAACAACCTTTGACCTCGTAAAGTGTGCTCCTTACCCATAATTCATGGAGTATCTACATTAATGTCGCATTTAGATAGACGGGCAAGCTTGGGATTCCTTGTTTTGTGGAAGGGAACGGGGAACAGAGATATGACCAAGCTCCCTTTGTTTTCTCTGTGTGCCTCCTTGTTGCTGTTCGTGCTAGGTGAGTGGGGAGCACAACCAGCTTCGGCTTGGAGGTTTGTGTCTTTCGTGTTAGGAGTAGACGTCACTGTAGTGAACAAGAATGGATGGGAACTTTTAGTTGTCTCGGTAAAACATATTTCCCAATCAATGCTACTTGCGGCACTCATGTACCTAGCACACCCTCCAAGCTGACGAGAGGAGGCAACTCAGAACGAACAAGGAAACTTCCCTGACGTGGCATTTCCGACATCGTCTGTACATTCCCAGCTGAATGACGCACGCTGCAGCGACAATTGACGACGAACATTACATTGGATAACGTTTGTTTAAGACATTTGGACCCTTGAACAGAATACACGGACGAACAGGAACACACACACACACACACACCACACACACACACAACACACACACAGCACGCACGCACACACTCACACACGCATGCGCGCGCGCGCGCACACACACAACACACACACACACACACACACACACACACACACACACACCACCACACGCGCGCGCGCCCCCCCACACACACCCTGAACTCTAAAACCACAAACAAGGGAAACAACTTTTGCCTTCGCGGTGAGACACTCACACACCCAAGACTCCAGAGTTATTCCGCTTACAGCTTCAATTAGCCGAGAACAGACGCAGACGACTTCAGGCACACGGAACAATCAGGAAAGAACTTCGGTATGGTGAACATGTTTTAGGTTTAGATCTTTTTGTTGTTGTTGGAAAAACGTCGGTATGGTGAACATGTTTTAGGTTTAGATCATTTTGTTGTTGTTGTTGGAACAACTACGGTATGGTGAACATGTTTTAGGTTTAGATTTTTGTTTTGTTTTGTTGTAACATTCAGATATCGAATAGTGTTTCTTTCGGGTTTTTTTTTTATGTACCCATCCTCGCTCCCACCCTCTCCCCCACAGAGTACGTCTTCAATTTGGGGAGTGCATGAACGATCAGATCACGATAGTAGAAGACCAGCAGGCGTCCATCACCTGCGAGGGAATGACCTACCAGCACCAGCTGTATTGGGCGACGCGTGGAGTCACCTCCAGCAGGTGGGATGACCTCGGCCGCTGTGGAACCTGCCCGCAGCTTCCTTGCCCAGCCTGTTACGATGTGCGGCAGAACTATAACCTCTCTCGTACCCCCACCACCGCCGTTCTGGAGTTTGTGGCCGACTACGAGAGTCACGAGGGCGTCAGCGTTGTATGTTCCACTTCCGATTACAAGATTCTGAAGATATGCAAGTTGAAAGTTGTCAGAGGTGAGTGTGGTAGAATGATAGACAACGAGATAGATGAGAGAGAGAGAGAGAGAGAGAGAGAGAGAGAGAGAGAGAGAGAGAGAGAGAAAATGCGTGACGTACAGAAAGTTTCATCGCAAATGAATACAATGTCAGAAAAAGTGTGTGTGTGTGTGTGTGTGTGTGTGTGTGTGTGTGTGTGTGTGTGTAGGGAGAGAGAAGAGAGAGATACGGTTTGATAGATTTTCCTCTCTCTCTCTCTCTCTCTCTCTCTCTCTCTCTCTCTCTCTCTCTCTCTCTTTCTCTCAGACACACAGACAGACTCACTTGTGCGTGCTCGCACGCTCGCGCTCCCCCACCCCCACCCCCTACACACACACACACACACACACACACACACACACACACACACACACACACACACACACACATGTGGAGGCGCTCAAGCACACGAAGGTGTATGTAACCGAGGTTAGGGAGGACGGGGTAGAGACGAGCAGCACGTCTGACTAGCATTGACTGAAATTCAGACTGTACAAACCCCTCAAAGGCAGACTCAATGCGATAATGACAGAGTTTCGGATTTTACAACACCTCCAAGTGAGTATCAGCAATACACTGGCCCGTACGTGAGGCCCAGCGTAGGGTTTGTCCGGGTTTCAAACTATACACTGGCCAAGGTATTTCTAGATAAAACTGGCGCCGTATGAGGCCCGAAGTACGTCTGATTGGATTTCAGACTGCACACTGCCTCTGTGTGATGAGAAGGTTCGGGCCAGCTGCTCTCTCTTCTCTCTCCTCTCTCTCTCTCTCCTCTCTCTCTCTCTCTCTGTGTGTGTGTGTGTGTGTGTGTGTGTGTGTGTGTGTGTGTGTGTGTGTGACAAAATTTCAGACTATACATAGGCCCATTGAGAGTCCAACATCAGTATGTCAAGATTTGAAACTAGACAGAGGCACAGTGTGAGATCAATGTAAGTACAACTAGATTTTTATACTACACACTGGTTCAGTATGAGCCCAACATAAGTATAACTACATTTCAGACTATACCCTGGCCCACTTAATCCCTGAGTTAGACTCGCCTAAGACGGACTACCCGTGAAAAAGACCCATTACAGGTGTGGGTGCGTTTCTGACTATGCACGGCCAATGAGTGAAACCCAACATGGGTACACTGGTCCCGTGTGAGACCCAGCACAGCTATGATTAAACTGAGACTATGTACCTGCCCAATGTGAGATGCAACATAGATATGACTAGCCCGACACTATGTACTTGCCCTGTGTGAGATGCAGCATAGATATGACTAGCCGAGACTATGTACTTGCCCTGTGTGAGATGCAGCATAGATATGACTAGCCGGAGACTATGTACTTGCCCTGTGTGAGATGCAGCATAGATATGACTAGCATGAGACTGTTTACACCGGCCCAGCGTTATAACCACCGTAGGTATGACTGACTTGAGACTATACACTAAGTGTGAGACCTAGCATAGGTATGACTGACTTGAGACTATACTCTGGCTAGGTGTGAGACCTAGCATAGGTATGACTGACTTGAGACTATGCTCTGGCTAGGTGTGAGACCTAGCATAGGTATGACTGACTTGAGACTATACTCTGGCTAGGTGTGAGACATAGCATAGGTATGACAGACTTGAGACTATACTCTGGCTAGGTGTGAGACCTAGCATAGGTATGACTGGCTTGAGACTATACTCTGGCTAGGTGTGAGACATAGCACAGATATGACTGGCTTGAGACTATACTCTGGCTAGGTGTGAGACCTAGCATAGGTATGACTGACTTGAGACTATACTCTGGCTAGGTGTGAGACCTAGCATAGGTATGACTGACTTGAGACTATACTCTGGCTAGGTGTGAGACCTAGCATAGGTATGACTGACTTGAGACTATACTCTGGCTAGGTGTGAGACCTAGCATAGGTATGACTGACTTGAGACTATACTCTGGCTAGGTGTGAGACCTAGCATAGGTATGACTGACTTGAGACTATACTCTGGCTAGGTGTGAGACCTAGCATAGGTATGACTGACTTGAGACCATACTCTGGCTAGGTGTGAGACCTAGCATAGGTTTGACTGACTTGAGACTATACTCTGGCTAGGTGTGAGACCTAGCATAGGTTTGACAGACTTGAGACTATACTCTGGATAGGTGTGCGACATAGCATAGGTATGACTGACTTGAGAATATACTCTGGTTAATTGTGAGACCTAGCATAGGTATGACTGACTTGAGACTGTACTCTGGCCGTTTGTCAGACCCAGCATAGGTATGACTAACTTAAGACTATACACTGGCCCAGTGTATAGGTATGACTATCTTGAGACTGTACACTGGCCCTGTGCATAGGTATGACTATCTTGAGACTATATTCTGGCCCTGTGCATAGGTATGACTATCCTGAGACTATACACTGGCCCTGTGCATAGGTATGACTATCTTGAGACTATACACTCGACCTGTGCATAGGTATGAATATCTTGAGACTTCACACTGGCTCATCGAGAGACTCAACATGGGTATGACCATCTTGAGGCTGTACATTTGCTCAGTGTGAGACTCAGCATAGGTATGACTAGCCTTAGACTTTTTTTCTGTCCTCCAACCTCCTCTTTTTTTCTTTTACACCCCCCTCCCCACCTTTTGTCTTTTGTTTCCCCCTTTCCCCCTTTTTTAAGTGGGTCCTCCATCCTCCTTTTTTCTCTGATTAACCTGAGACTCTACACCGGCCCAGTGTGAGACTTTACATAGGTTATGACTAACTTAAGACTCTATACCGGCCCGGTGTGAGACTAAACATAGGTTATGACTAACTTAAGACTCTATATCGACCCAGTGTGAGATTAAACATAGGTTATGACTAACTGGAGACTCTACAGCGGCCCAGTGTGAGACTAAACATAGGTTATGACTAACTGGAGACTCTACACCGGCCCAGTGTGAGACTAAACATAGGTTATGACTAACTGGAGACTCTACACCGGCCCAGTGTGAGACTTAACATAGGTTATGACTAACTGGAGACTCTACACCGGCCCATTGTGAGACTTAACATAGGTTATGACTAACTGGAGACTCTACACCGGCCCAGTGTGAGACTTAACATAGGTTATGACTAACTTAAGACTCTACACGGCCCAGTGTGAGAATTAACATAGGTTATGACTAACTTAAGACTCTATACCGGTCCAGTGTAAGACTAAACATAGGTTATGACTAACTAGAGACTCTACACTGGCCCAGTGTAATACTAAAACAGGTTATGACTAACTGGAGACTCTACACCGGCCCAGTGTGAGACGAAACATAGGTTATGACTAACTGGAGACTCTACACGGCCCATTGTGGAGTTAACATAGGTTATGACTAACTTAAGACTCTACACCGGCCCAGTGTTAGACGAAACATAGGTTATGACTAACTGGAGACTCTACACCGGCCCATTTAGCGAAACATAGGTTATAACTAACTGGAGACTCTACACCGGCCCAGTGTGAGACGAAACATAGGTTATGACTAACTGGAGACTCTACACCGGCCCAGTGTTAGACGAAACATAGGTTATGACTAATAGAGACTTACACGGCCATGTGAGACTTAACATAGGTTTACAACTGGAGCTCTACCGCCCAGTGTTAGACGAAACATAGGTCATGACTAACTGGAGACTCTACACCGGCCCAGTGTTAGACGAAACATAGGTCATGACTAACTTAAGACTCTACACCGGCCCAGTGTTGAGACGAAACATAGGTTATGACTAACTTAAGACTCTACACCGGCCCAGTGTGAGACTAAACATAGGTTATGACTAACTAGAGACTCTACGCCGGCCCAGTGTGAGACCCAGCACTGTTCATGACTGACCCTAGACTGTACACTGGCCCCCCAACGAGAGATCCCAGCCAGCTGTGTGGGGGGGTTGTGTTTCAGACTACGTTCTACCCCAGTGCCAGCACGGCAGGCTGGACCTTGTGGAAGACGCTGGTGCCGGCTCCCAGTGTCACGTGCTCGCGGTTGACCGCTGACCAGACCATGGGCTGGTTCCAGTCCTCCTCGGACGGGAGTCTGGAACCGCTCGCCGCGTGCTCTTCTTGCGCACAGAAGCGCTGCCCCCACCGTTGCCCGGCCTTCAATGATGACGTCATCGTCAGCCGGACCGACGCCGACAGCACGCTGACCGTCATCCGCAATGTCCGCGCGCTGGCTGGACATTCCTTGACCTGTCGTCGGGATGAGAAGGTTCAGGCCAGCTGCCTTGTTCGTGTTCTGCGTGAGTGAAGTTTTTTTTTTTTTTTTTTTTTTTAAAGGGATGGGGTGGGAGGGTGGAGTGGGATTGGGTTGGGGGTGGGGGTGGGAGTGCGGGGGGTGGGGATTGGGGAGGGTAGAAGAGTAGTGGGATGGGAGAGAGGGGGTGGTGGTGGTTGGAGAATCCTTACATACATGGACAATGTGACACAACCTTACGTGTTCTGAGTTTTTGTTTAAAAGCTGCAGTGTTGTGTGTGTGTGTGTGGGGGGGGGGGGGGGGATCGTGGAGGCGGCGTATGCTTTGTGTGTGTGTGTGTGTGTGTGTTTAGACGCGCTCGCGCGTACGCTTTCACATGTGTGTATGTGTGCGCGCGTGTGTGTGCGTGCATGCGTGTGTGTGTGTGCGCGCGCGTGTGTGTGTGTGTGTGTGTGTGTGTGTGTGTGTGTGTGTGTGTGTGTGTGTGTGTGTCCGTGCGTGTATGTTAGCGTGCGTGCGTGTGTGTCTGCGTGTGTGTGTGTGTGTGTGTGTGTGTGTGTGTGTGTGTGTGTGTGTGTGTGTGTGAAGAGAGAGAGAGAGAGAGAGAGGAGATGAGAGTTGTTGTTGTTGTTGTTGTTTGTCACTGTTGTTGCTATTGTTGTCGTTGCGCTTCTTTGCCAATGGCTTGCGTTTATACATAGTATGCCGCACGGTACATCAAGCATGGTGGACGCTGTATACCCCCCTCCCCCCCCCCCTCCCCTTACTCCTTCACCATTCCCTTGTCTCAGATCACGGGCAGCTGAGCGAGCCTCGTGTGACCTTGCACACCAACTGGACAGTGACGGGCAGCGTGACCTTCAGCCAGGCGTACTCTTCGGACCGTCACGTGGAGTGTCGGTGGTACAGGAGGCATGACATTGGCCAGGTCTGGTGGTGTCGGAGAGAGGATAAAGTCATTGTCTTTTTTTTTTCTGAATAATCATACGTGTCACGGTTCTTATTGTCACCGAGAAACAGCCGTCTTCTTCTTTCTTCTTGGTCATTTTTTCATGTTGTAGCATTTAATTTCTTTTTTTTTTTTACCTTCCATTGTTTGTTTATTAGTGGGCAGAATTGCATAAAGGCCTTCAATGTGCCTAATTCTTTATCCATTAAAGATTCAGCCAATCAATCAATCTTCTTCTTCTTCTTCTTTTTCTTCTTCTTCTTCTTCTTCTTCTTCTTCTTCTTCATTATCATCATCATCTTGTTGTTCTCGGTCTTGTTGTTGTTCCTCCTGTTATTTTTGTTGTTGTGTTGTGTGTTGTTCTCCTCCTCCTTCCTCCTCCTCCTCCTCGTCGTCGTCGTCGTCGTCCGTCGTCGTCGTTCGTCGTCGTCAGTCGTCATCATCATCTTCTTCTTCTGCTTCTTCTTCTTCTCTTCTGTATGTGAGTGTTTTAAACAAGTTTTAACTCTTATGTTGCAATATGGCAGTCTCATTCTTTTCTGGTACCTCTTTCATGACGTCATTTCTATGACATTTTCTCCATCCTGGCATCTTGCCTGCTGTCTTCTCCTTTCATGGTTTATTTCCAATGTAATCGTCTTCGCCTCTTTCATGTTTTTTTTTTTCTTCTCCTATACGATTTCTCTTTCCCGCTGTCCTTTCTTCATGGATTCTTCTCTATACAATCTGCTTCCCGCTGTCCTTTCTTCATGGCTTCTTTCTATACAATCTCTTCCCGCTGTCCTTTCTTCATGGATTCTTCTCTATACAAGTTTCTTCCCGCTGTCCTTTCTTCATGAATTCTTCCTATACAATCTGCTTCCGCTGTCCTTTCTTCATGGTTTTTCTATACAAATTCCTTCCCGCTGTCCTTTCTTCTGGATTCTGTCCTGTACAATCTGCTTTCTGCTGTCTTTCTTCATTGGTTTTCCTATACAAATCTCCTCCTGCTGTCCTTTCTTCATGGCTACTGTCCTATACAATCTGCTTTCTGCTGTCCTTTCTTCGTGGCTACTGTCCTATACAATCTGCTTTCTGCTGTTCTTTCTTCATGGCTTCTTGTCCTATACAATCTGCTTTCTGCTGTCCTTTCTTCTGGCTACTGTCCTATACAATCTGCTTTCTGCTGTCCTTTCTTCATGGCTACTGTCCTATACAATCTGCTTTCCGCTGTTCTTTCTTCATGGCTACTTCCTATACAATCTGCTTTCTGCTGTCCTTTCTTCATGGCTACTGTCCTATACAATCTGCTTTCGCTGTCCTTTCTTCATGGCTTCTGTCCTATACAATCTGCTTTCTGCTGTCCTTTCTTCATGGCTACTGTCCTATACAATCTGCTTTCCGCTGTCCTTTCTTCATGGCTACTGTCCTATACAATCTGCTTTCTGCTGTTCTTTCTTCATGGCTTCTGTCCTATACAATCTGCTTTCTGCTGTCCTTTCTTCGTGGCTACTGTCCTATACAATCTGCTTTCTGCTGTTCTTTCTTCATGGCTTCTTTCCTATACAATCTGCTTTCTGCTGTTCTTTCTTCATGGCTTCTTTCCTATACAATCTCCTTCCCGCTGTCCTTTCTTCATGGGCTTCTTTCCCATACACATTCTTTCTGTTCCTCTTTCAGGGAATTCTTTTCCCAATACCACCTTCTTCGTTCCGTCACTCAGATCATGGCTACTTTCCAATACAATCTCCCTCTCTTCCTCCTTCAGGGAATTTTTTTCTCTCCCAATACCACTTCCTCTTTCCCTCATTCATGGCTACTTTCCAATACAATACATCCTTCTCTTTCTTATTCATGGAATTCTTCCCATACGATCTACTTCTTTTCCTCCTTCATGGCTACTTTCCAATACAATCTCCTTCTCATTCTCACTCATGGAATTCTTCCAATACCATCTTCTTTTCCTCATTCACGGCTACTTTCCAATACAATCTTCTTTCCCTCATTCATGGCTACTCTCCAGTACAATCTTCTTTCCCTAATTTATGGCTACTTTCCAATACAATCTTCTTTCCCTCATTCATGGCTACTTTCCAGTACAATCTTCTTTCCCTAATTTATGGCTACTTTCCAATACAATCTTCTTTCCCTCATTCATGGCTACTTTCCAATACAATCTTCTTTCCCTCATTCATGGCTACTTTCCAATACAATCTTCTTTCCCTCATTCATGGCTACTTTCCAATACAATCTTCTTTCCCTCATTCATGGCTACTTTCCAATACAATCTTCTTTCCCTCATTCATGGCTACTTTCCAATACAATCTCCTTCTCTTTCTCATTCATGGAATTCTTACAATACCATCTTCTTCTTTCTCTCATTCATGGAATTCTTCAGATACAATCTTCTTCTTTCCCTCATCATTCATGGCTACTTTCCAATTGATTACAATCTCCTTCGCTTTCGCAGTCATGGCATTTTTTTTTTTCAATACGATGTCCTTCTTTTCTTCCTTTATGGCAATTGTCCTGCACAACATTCTTCTGTAGTCGTTCTCTTTTCCTCCTTCATGGCTCACAGTTCGTTTCATATCCTCCCCCTTCCTCTTCCTGTCGCTTATTCAAACCTCTCTTGGGGCGACAACCGCGGGACGTCCTAGGTCACGTCCCCTGCTATGTTCTCCACGCCACAACACTGAGAAGATACACATGCTTCGATGGATCAGCTCTCCCGAAGTCGGAGTGTGGCTGCCCATGTGGCGGGGTAATCAGAAACGGTTACGTACGTAATGTTCTCATCCCCAGCTGATGCAATTGTACAATAGTGTTCAAGTACTTTGGCTGTTTGGATGATCCCTGGAGTTTTTTTTTTTAGCCAGGGTACGACGACGATAACAACAACAACAACAACAACAACAACAACAACAACAACAACAATGGACCAGCCAGGCAGAATGAGGGCAAACCTCACTTTCAAAGAATTTGTAAAAGGCTGCTGTTTGTTGCACAACAAGTAACAAGTTCACAGCACGTATTTAACTCCTTTGAGATTATTACGTCCACAAAGGTTGTTTTTTTGGTAATATCTATCTATCTATCTATCTATCTATCTATCTATCTACCCATCTATCTATCTATCTTTCTACCCATCTGTCTATCTGTCTGTCTATTTATCTATCTGTCTGTCTGTCTGTCTATCTATCTATCTACCTACCTATTTATCTATCTATCTATCTATCTGTCTGTCTGTCTGTCTGTCTGTCTATCTATCTGTCTATCTATCTGTCAGTGTATCTATCTATCTCCCCATTTGAATGTTCATTCTGTTGATTTGAATGAAAGCATAGCTATTTTTTGCACTCAGCCTTTTAGGGATACTTTAAAGAGTTGATAGCAAACCACGTTAAGGTCTAAAAATGAGACGAAAAAAAAGTAAGAAAGATATCACAGTAAAATGGAAACGCTCGCGCGCTATAATCTATAAATCAAAGAAGAACGAAAAAGATACTTGGACACAGGAGGAGAAAGCTGCATGTATCATGGCCGATGACCTGACATACATAAACATTTACTTATTTATTTATTCATTTGCCCATTGAGAGGCGTGTTTTTTCAAACACTTTTTTTTTTTTTTTTTTTTTTCAGTAGAGAGTGTCCCTTCTTCAGGATTACCATCTTCAAACATGAAGAGAACATAGAAGGTCTCCAGTTCTTCGCGGAAGTTGCGTCATGTGACGTTACGAATACGACGTCAGAGGGCATGTACAATTTCTCAGTGGATACTGTCTCCCGGGACCAGAGCTGTCGGCGGGAGCTGTCCAAATCAGTGAGCTGTAGTTCTCTTCACTCTGTGTGATGTGTGTGTGTGTGTGTGTGTGTGTGAGCGGCGCGCGCGCGCGCGCGCGCGCATGCATCTGTGTTGTGTTTGTGTGTGTGTGTGTGTGTGTGTGTGTGTGTGTGTGTGTGCAAGCTCGCGCACGTATTGTGTGTGTGTGTGTGTGTGTGTGTGGTGTGTGTGTGTGGCGCGCGCGCGCTTGCGTGTGTAAGTGCGCGTATGTGTGTATGTATGTGTGTCAGTCTGTTTTTCTCTGTCTTTCGTTTTCATCTATTGCTCCTCCTTTTCCACTCCTCTTCCTCTCTCCTCCTCTCTCTCCTCTCTCTCTCTCTCTCTCTCTCTCTCTCTCTTCTCTCTCTCTCCTGTCTTATCTCTTTAGATCTACTCTCTCTCCTCTGTCTGTCTGCTGTCTGTCTCTCTGTCTCCCTCTCTCTCTCTTCTCTCTCTTCTCTTCTCTCTCTCTCTCGATGTCGTATCCTGCATGTCTGTCTGACTCGCTCCTCGTCATCTTCTACTGACTTTGCATTATGTGACCCTCTCTGCCAGTTGAACTATACTTGCAACAGTCTTGTCCACACTCAACGACAAGCATTAACCGCATGCACGCATCGGAGCACGCTCACACACACACTCACTACACACATACTACACACACACAACACACACACGACGCACGCACGACCACGCACGCACGCATCACGCACGCACGAACACACACCAACACACAGCACACACACACACACACACACACACACACGCACGCACGCACGCACTCCGCGCAGCACGCACTCCGCACGCACACACACACACACACACACACACACACACACACACACACACACACACACACGCTGAATTTGTTTCCATTGTTAAAGCAGTAACATTGTGAAAGAATACACACAGTGTATACAATCACGTACACTAATGCGTCCATCCTTGCCCGCTGAACGAGACTCTTCTTCATCTGCTTCTCTCGCGCGATGACAGCTACAGTACAACACGCATCTCCACTTTCAGCTTCAGGGCGTCTGTGGCTGCACACCACAAGATTAATGCGTCGAGGCGTTGCTTAAGAAGTCGAATATTTATAGATGGTCGAATGTTTATAGATAGTCACAATCACATCATTATTAGGATTTTTATGGTGTCTGAAAGTGGATTTACCTTCTCTTCTTTCACATGCCCACTAAGGTACATGCCTGGTGTTTCCAGGCTGACACATGAAAATGAAAGGGATGGAGGCTTGTTTTGGGGAAACCACCTGTTGCAAAGATAGGGTCACGCGTGACTGCGGAGTTCTGAAACGAGATGTCACGTGAGGGGTATCCCATCTGTATCTAGATTATGAATGGTTTCATAGGTAGAAATGCATAAAATCAAGTGAAATGATCGGTGAGAGGTTAATGGTTTGATCTACTATCAGTTGACAGTCAATTTCGGGCTCAAATTGATGCTACACTTCCAAATGCTGACATGGATTGTATAGGGATTCAGAGTGCCAAATCCCAGTCGTGGTGTATGTGGCCCGTTGAAATTACTGGTTAGAGCGCATGTCTCGCTGCTCAGCAGATGCGCCAGGACAAGTTTTCTACTTCTCAGCATGTTCAAGCGACAAGGGAGTGTCGTCTACCTGCTAAAATGTGGGTGAGACGAGGGAGGTCGTTCGTTCATTTGTTGGTTTGTTTGTCTATCTGTTTGTTTGTTTGTTTCGTGTTGCTGAAAATCAGTATGCAGACGTGGCAAGGAAATGTTCACTACGTGATATAATGTGGGCTGGGCAGGCACGTTTGTTTGTTTGTTGTCTGTCTGTCTGTCTGTCTGTGTGTCTGTCTGTTTGCTGTCTGTTTGCTCGTTTTGTTGCTAAGTCAGCATACAGACCTGGTCAGGAACTGTTCTCTACTTGATACAACGTGGGTTGGTCAGAGACGTTTGTTTGTTTGTTGTTGTCTGTCTGTTTGTTCGTTTTGTGTCGCTAAGCCGACGTGGCCAGGAACTGTTCTCTACCTGATATAATGTGGGTTGGGCAATGATGTTCGTTCGTTTGTATGTTTATTTGTTTGTTTCGTTGTTTGTCTGTCTGTCTGTCTGTTTGTTTGTTCGTTTGGTGTTGCTAAGTCAGCATGTGGACGTGGCAAGGAAATGTTCGCTACCTGATATAACGTGGGTGGGACAAGGGAGTGTGTTTGTTTGTTTTTTTTTTTTTTTTTTTTTTTTTTTTGGGGGGGGGGGGGGGGGGTCGGTTCTTTGTTTGTTTGCTTGATCGCTTGTTCCCTTGATCTCTTATCATATTGCTACCTGAAGTTAGACCTAGTCTCCCAACAAAAGAAAATGCGCCACTCACTCGTAGCTTTCGACAGCCATCCGGCCATCTTCCTCAGCGATGCTGTTGCTTCACTGATTCGGTCACGTGACTTGGGTACGTCCCATGGTCACGTGATCTGAATCGAGAGTTCACGCAGTCAGCAACAGCATCGGTGAGGAAGATGGCCGGATGGTTGTCGAAAGCTACGAGTGAGTAGCGCATTTTCTTTTGGTGGGAGACTAGGTCTAACTTCAGGTAGCAATAGTCTACCCCCCCCCCCCCCCCCCCCCCCCCACAAACTGTTGAAACTTCCCCAAGATCTCTTATCAGTTTGATTATATCAGTGTTTGGCTCAGATATATGCTGCACATCAACATGCTTAAATAGATTGTCCAGGGAGTTGGTACAACACCCTAATGGAGGCGTGTGGACTGTTGCGTTTCAGTCAAACCTGGGACACTGCGCGCAGAGAAGTCATCCTGCCCCTTCGTCGTCGCCGAAGGTCAGAACATCAGCTGCAGATGTCGCTACCCCAGCGCCTCTAAACCTTTCCCCCCTGCCTTGCTGACATGGGTCAACACCACCGGCACGCGCTCGGATGTACTGGAGCTGCACAACGTCAGTCGAGAGCTGAGCGGACGAGTCCATGAGTGTGTCTCCCGGTGGGGAGCAGGTGGTGAATTGATGGCAACTGTCAGCTACGCCGTGGAAGTCGTGTGTGAGTGTTTGTCGTTGAGGGTAGTGATGGTGGTAGTTATGGTGACTTGTCGGTGCTTAATTCTTTTCTTTCTTGTCGCTGTTGTTATCTGTTTGTCAAGATTGTTGTCGTGGATGTGAGTATTGTTGACGAGTCGGCGTTTACAATATCTTCGTCATCATGATCACCATTACATCATCATCATCATCATCATCATCATCACCATCACCATCGCCATCATCAACATCACCATAATTACGTCGTCACCACATCATCATCATTTGCAGTTTGATCTGGATCACTGTGACCATTACCATTACTGTCAACCTCATCCTCCCGCCCTCCCCCCCCCCCCCCGCGCCTCCCCCCTCCC
>CM065743.1:18546546-18559046 GCA_033310375.1 Conus canariensis
AGTGGTGATTGGTGGGCGTTTCGTTTTACCTCTCTCTCTCTCTCTCTCTCTCTCTCTCTCTCTCTCTCTGTGTGTGTGCGTGGGTGCTCGTGCGCGCGCTCGCGCGCATGTGCTCTCTCTTCTCTCTCTCTCTCTCTCTCTCTCTCTCTCTCTCTGTCTGGCAGTAACAAAATTTAGCTGCTAAAAGACGCAATGAGTGGACATTTGTTTTTGTGATTACTAGACGCAGCCTTGTACAGAAATGATGAATGGACATTAGTCTCCAATGTTACTCGATACACGTTTCTTCTGACTATTTAATAAAATGTTTTGTGAAGGTGTGCTTGTTGAGTTTTTCTTTGGCTAGAACATTTCCACGTCTATGGAAGTGGTTTGGTGGTGTGCACTTGACTCGAAAGTCATTAGATTTGAATGGTTAACCCCTCCGCACCTCTCTCTCTCTCTCTCCCCCCCCTCTCTCTCTCTCTCTCTCTCTCTCTCTCTCTCTCTCTCTCTGTCTCTCTCCCCCTCACAAACACACACATGCACGTGCGCACGCACACCCACATAGACACACACACACACACACACACACACACACGAAAGAGAGAGAGAGAGAGAGACCAAAATTTGCCACATCACAAATGACAAAATACAATGAAAGAAGGGTGGTATCAAAATCAAGTCATGTTCCCCTGTCCACTTTAGTTTACTACTCAATCTCCGTCATGTTCCCCTGTCCACTTTAGTTTACTACTCAATCTCCGTCATGTTCCCCTGTCCACTTTAGTTTACTACTCAATCTCCGTCATGTTCCCCTGTCCACTTTAGTTTACTACTCAATCTCTGTCATGTTCCCCTGTCCACTTTAGTTTACTACTCAATCTCCGTCATGTTCCCCTGTCTACTTTAGTTTACTACTCAATCTCCGTCATGTTCCCCTGTCCACTTTAGTTTACTACTCAATCTCTGTCATGTTCCCCTGTCTACTTTACTACTCAATCTCCGCCATGTTCTCCTGTCTACTCTACTTCTCAATATCCGCCATGTTCCCCTGTCCACTTTACTACTCAATATCCGCCATGTTCCCCTGTCTACTCTACTTCTCAATCTCCGCCATGTTCTCCTGTTTACTCTACTTCTCAATCTCCGCCATGTTCCCCTGTCTACTCTACTTCTCAATCTCCGCCATGTTCCCCTGTCTACTCTACTACTCAATCTCCGTCATGTTCTCCTATCTACTCTACTACTCAATCTCCGTCATGTTCTCCTGTCTACTCTACTACTCAATCTCCGTCATGTTCTCCTGTCTACTCTACTACTCAATCTCCGTCATGTTCTCCTGTCTACTCTACTACTCAATCTCCGTCATGTTCTCCTGTCTACTCTACTTCTCAATATCCGCCATGTTCTCCTGTCTACTCTACTTCTCAATCTCCGCCATGTTCTCCTGTCTACTCTACTTCTCAATCTCCGCCATGTTCTCCTGTCTACTCTACTTCTCAATCTCCGCCATGTTCCCCTGTCTACTCTACTTCTCAATCTCCGCCATGTTCTCCTGTCTACTCTACTTCTCAATCTCCGCTATGTTCCCCTGTCTACTAGTCTAAGTACACCGGACTGACGGGGAAAAAAAATTCAATGGCACATTAACATCCACACAGAAGAAAACGATATACCCGAAGGTGCGGGTGAGACCCAAAGAATTACTGTCCTCAACTGCTGAGAAAAACAGCTGGGAGCAATCCTGCACCACCCTTGGAAGCCTGTACTGTGTTCACATAGGGTGCAGGGACGCACAGGGCACTCCATTAAGGTGCCAAGGGACATAACATCTCCCTGGCAGATGCCACTGTGTTAAAACCACCTTCGGGTGTATCTTCTTTTCTTTTCTTTTTTTTTTTCCTTCTCCGCAGAAGAAGGTGTACAGTGCTCGGTCGGGGCACAGGTTCATCAGTGGTATACGTTTTTTTTCCACCTCCACAGGAGTCCATTGGTTCTCTCTTGTATTGTCTTGGAACTTCTGTTTAAAAGGAAACCATGAAAGATTCCATGCAAATCCTGAAAGAATTGTGGACGGATGAAGTGGAATAACTAGAAGTGAAGAGCGGCTACTAGTACGTCTTTCAGCCGAGAGAAATGCTGAAAGAAGCACTCTACATTGTCAGAGATGGATCTGAGAAGACCAATAGCATTGTAAAACATTACCGCGAGTGTAAGGCAACAGTCTGGGAGTTACAAGATGGCGGCGAGGCGCTGGCTGATTGTCCAGCAGGCAAAAAGGACAATCTGTTGTCGAAGAGACTGATGATTTTGGATGTTTGATCCAAAATGCAGCGTATGATTAATTTGTACTACGCAAAAATACATTGAAAGAGAGGAAGAAGAAGTACATTGAAACAGAGGAAGAAGAAAATTCAGCTAAACCAAGTGCTCCTGCAGCTACGAGTCCTGAAGAGGAGATGATTGCGACACTTGAGGAGGCTGTAAATGATGGTAACCTTTTGATATGATGAATCCACGGAGGAAGTCAACGCTGGACTAAAGTCTGAAGATCAATTAAGCAGTGGGTGAAAACAAGTGCTAGTTAACAATTCTTCCATCATTATAATAATGACTTGGCAAAGATTTGAAAAAAAAAAGTTTGAAGATGAAGAAAATGGGAAAATATATGTTTTAAATATGAAAACCCTTCACTAGCTGCATGAGGGAACCATCCCAATCCCTCTCGAAGGCAGATTTATATGCATTGCCTGCTCCTAGGCCTTTCGTCCGCTGGATCAGACTCATCAAGAAGACACGGCTGATTGTGTCTGTGCTAAGTTTGAAGATCAGCAGAAAGCCAAAAGTTTGGACTTCTGGGTACGAACTCCTTGACCAATATTTACTGATATTCTGAACACAGTAAGACAGGTTGAGCACCACGTAAAACCGACATCGTCTGTTCCGGTCAGATCGAAACTGTTTCCAGTTTTTGTATGTGCATGTGGCCAGGAAATCTTTTGAAGAAGGATGACCTGCTGAAGATGCGGTTCACAATCCAGTAACTCCCCGTAAGTTTGCCGTGTGAACCCATCTCCTGAGTGCACTGCTGTTAAATCTGCTGCCGTCCGGATGTGTCAACAACGTTGGAACCAGCTTCTGTCACGCTGTTAGTGGTGTAGAGTCTTCAAACAACAGGAGTTTAATTCTTCATCTTAACACCCTTGAGTCGCGTCTAGACACTTTGTTGACTTACGATAACCTTTCGGTAGGAAGAATATTTATTTATTTATTTATTTATTTAGCTATTTCTTTATTATGAAGAGCATTTGTTTATTCATTTATTTATGTATTATTTATTAATCTATTCATTTTTTTTTTTAAATTTTGCACCGTCTTCTTTTTCTGCTTTTTTTTTCCCCAAACGCATTACACGCCCTTCTTCATCAGAACTGTTCTAAGTGTGGCACATGACGCTAGGATATGTTTTTCTTCTGTGCCTGCTTTATAACAGAGGGTCACATTTGTTGTATGGCCAGACCTTTGGATTCCACATCTCCTCTGTACTGTTGCTTATTTTAAGTGAGTACGGCTCAGGAGGGCCCTCGTTCCACATGAAACGCGCGCGTGTGTGTGTGTGTGTGTGTGTGTGTGAGTGTGTTTGTGTGTGAGTATGTGTGTGTGTGTGTGTGTGTGTGTGTGTGGTGTGTGTGTGTGTGTGTGAGAGAGAGAGAGAGAGAGAGAGAGAGAGAGAGTGTGTGTGTGTGTGTGTGTGTGTGTGACATTCTTTCACACGTTCCACGTTGGGCTCGAATCCAACCCGCATAAGTCCCTTTCGATAACCAACCAGAGCCCTTCTTTTCTGTTCTTTTTCTTTTGTTTTTAACCTTACTTCCCCGCCCACCCCCCACCACCGTGCAAAGTACCTGACCTTCTACCTGCGCCGTTTCCTTCTCAAGGGGTGGAAGGATGGGGGCATAAAAAAGGGGAAAAAAACGGGGTCATGCCATTGGTCCCAAGGTCCGTTGGTCTCAAGGTCCGTTGGTCCCAAGGTCAATAAATCTGTGTACTATACAGTAGTATGTGGCTATCTTGAAAACACAGTAGAGAGAGAGACAGAGAGAGAGAGAGAGAGAGAGAGAGAGAGAGAGAGGGGGGGGGCAGAGAGACAGACAGACAGACAAACAGACTGAGAGACAGTTTCTTTTTACTGGATCCAATGGACCTTGGGACCAACGGACCTTGGGACCAACGGACCTTGGGACCAACGAACCTTGGGACCAATGGACCTTGGGACGTATGAACCTTGGGACCAACGAACCTTGGGACCAATGGACCTTGGGACGTATGGACCTTGGGACGTATGAACCTTGGGATCAACGACCCTTGGGACCAACGAACCTTGGGACGTATGGACCTTGGGACGTATGAACCTTGGGACCAACGACCCTTGGGACGTATAAACCTTGGGACCAATGAACCTTGGGACGTATGAACCTTGGGACAAACGAACCTTGGGACCAATGGACCTTGGGACCAACGAACCTTGGGACGTATGAACCTTGGGACCAACGAACCTTGGGACGTATGAACCTTGGGACCAACGACCCTTGGGACGTATGAACCTTGGGACCAACGAACCTTGGGACCAATGGACCTTGGGACCAACGACCCTTGGGACGTATGAACCTTGGGACCAACGACCCTTGGGACCAACGAACCTTGGGACCAATGGACCTTGGGACGTATGAACCTTGGGACCAACGAACCTTGGGACGTATGAACCTTGGGACCAACGAACCTCGGGACCAATGACACGCTCCCGAAAAAAACCTGTGCACATGGGCACAGAAGGAAGCAGCTCCTCCACCCCGGGGATGTTCGGCGCGCCCGTAGATCCACTCCCAGGGAGTTCACTGTTCTTCGAGGCCTTCGTTGGCTGATCTGCAAAGACACAACAACCACCTCGCTCTGGTGGTAGCGGTGGTGAGGTGGGGGGGGGGGGGGGGGAACCAGAGGAGTTTCCCCGCCGGTTCGCTGAACGTTTTGCTTTCCGTGTGGGTGGAGAGCTGTGCCGGCATCCCTCAAGATCTGCCATGACCGCTACGTGCTGAGGAAGGGTTACAGGGCTGTTCCTGGACCCGTCCCGGAGCTGGTCGTCCAGGAGGCTGAAAGAACCAGTGTCTTTTTGTTTCGTCCCCCGTTCTACCGCTGAAGAGCTTCTCCGCGATGTAGGTCCAGTCCTACAATGGCAAAGCCGAGGAGGAGCGAGACGACCGCCTGAAATTTTTAAGCGAGAACCAGAGCTTCGAGACCTCACGAACATGAATATCAGCTAGGGACTTTGATAGAAGGTGAGTGTTTGTGATAGAAGGTGAGTGTTTGTGATAGAAGGTGAGTGTTTGTGATAGAAGGTGAGTGTTTGAGCGGTGTGTTCGTGTTTCTGTGTGTTTTCTTCCACTACTTCCACTACTACTACTTCTACTACTAGTAGTGGTACTACTACTACCAACACTACTACCACTACTTCTACTATTGCTACTACTGCTACAACTATTACTACTACTACTACTAATGCTGCTACTGCTACTACTACTACTACTACTGCTGCTGCTGCTGCTGCTGCTGCTACCACTACTTTTCCGTCCTTCAGCCAGTACCTTCGGTTCACTCCTTCCTAATTGACCCTTCTCTCTCTCTCTCTCTCTCTCTCTCTCTCTCTCTCTCTCTCTCTCTCTCCGTGTGTGTGTGTGTGTGTGTGTGTGTGTGTGTGTGTGTGTGTGTGCGCGCGCGCGCGCGCGCGTGTGTATGTGCGTGTGTTTTCCCTCCATCATCGCTTCCACCTTTCCTCTTGAGTTCAGTCTGAGTTATGTCAGTAAGGATAAGGGGGTGTTCTTTCATCTTTTAGTTTTTCTTTGTAAGGTTAGTTTAAATCTCCCCCCTCCTCCCGCCCCCCCCCCTCCCCCACCTCACTCCCCGCCATCACCACCACCACCACCACCACCACCACCACCACCCAAACTTGTCCTCGCCTGTTTTCTTTTCTTTAGTTGTTAATGTGTGCTAAAAAAAAAAAAAAAAAAAAAAAAAAAAACAACGGCGAACTTTTGTGCGAACCGAAAGGAAATACTGAACGAGGCAGGGAACAACTAAACTACTAGTAAATAACAAACAATGCAGAGTAACTCATCCAACAGAAGGTATCTGCTTGTTTGTTCTGTGTGCCCTGTGTCGTCATATCTCTTGGGCGATTCGGTGTCGTCAGCAGTAGAAAGAAACTCGTGGAGAGCGTGGCAGCAGAGAGTCCTCAGAAGAGAAGTCCCATTCAAGCGAGTGTTTCGGCCATTATCTCCTGACACTCTAGGGGGGTTGGGCCACATCTGGTTCATGACTCCGGATGTCCCTCTGCTGCCCCTTTCTTTTTTCCCATCTTGGGACGAGCCATGGCTGGGATTCGAACCCATGACCCTCTGGACATGCTCATTTTCCACTTAATGACTCGCACTCTAACCACTGAGCCACTGGGGCACCTGATATTTGTAGGGAAATTTAAGCCTTATGAAGTTCACTTTTGTTCCTCCTTGACCAGATCCAGCTTGAACACCTCTCTGCCGCTTCTGCCATTGCTTTCAGGGCTCTGGTTTTTCCCTCCCTGCAACTGAGAGCTGTTTCATGAGGCTGTATGCAGACGTTCCTACAACCCCCCTAGCTCCAATTTCTGCAGTGAGGACTTTGACCTGATAGCCTTCTCTCCTCAGGCTGTTTGCCAGATCAGCATACGTTTCAGTCTTGTAGATTTGAGCTGCCTCCATTCTGTTCTCATATGGCACCGTGAGCTCGATCATGATCAGCTGCTTGGTTGACTGAGAGTGGACTACTATGTCTGGTCTCATGCCACTCTTGCTGATGACCTCTGGGTGACTCTTCCATTCTGGGAGGTCTGCAGTGCACTCCCAGTCATCTGCCCCGTCCAGCAGACTATGCCTGCATGTTCCGAGTGGTACTGTTGTTCTTGGCCATGATTTGCTACCTCCTGCCGTGAAGAATGTCGCAGGTGCTTTTGGAGTCCTGCTTTTCCCTTTTGTGGTGTTGGTACTAGCCCAGACTGCTTGTACAATATCTAGTCAACAAAGCAGTTGTCTGGAGTTATGGCCTGGCATTCTTGATTTCGTCATGGCAGCAAGAGTTCCCGTATTTTTTGTTGTTGTTTTGAGTGAACTGTTGCTGGGCGCGTCCATGGGTGTGAGGGACAACCTTGGGGAAGTCCCGAGACCAGCCACACACACACACACACACACACACACACACACACACACACACACACACACACACACACACACGCACATAAATACACACGCACACACAAACACACACACACACACATACACAGGCACATGCGCGCACACACACACACACACACACACACACACACACACACACACACACACACACACACTCGTTGTGACCAAGGGTCGTTGTGACCACGTGTCGTTGTAACCAAGTGTGTGATCAAGTGTCGGTGTGACCAAGGGTCGTTGTGACCACGTGTCGGTGTGACCGAGTGTCGTTGTGACCACGTGTCGTTGTCGTTGTGACCACGTGTCGTTGTGACCACGTGTCGTTGTAACCAAGTGTCATTGTAACCAAGTGTCGTAGTGACCACTTGTTGTGACCACGTGTCGTTGTAACCAAGTGTCATTGTAACCAAGTGTCATTTGTAACCAAGTGTCGTTGTAACCAAGTGTCATTGTAGCCAAGTGTCATTTGTAACCACGTGTCATTGTAACCAAGTGTCGTAGTGACCACTTGTTGTGACCACGTGTCGTTGTAACCAAGTGTCATTGTAACCAAGTGTCATTTGTAACCAAGTGTCGTTGTAACCAAGTGTCATTGTAGCCAAGTGTCATTTGTAACCACGTGTCATTGTAACCAAGTGTCGTAGTGACCACTTGTTGTGACCACGTGTCGTTGTAACCAAGTGTCATTGTAACCAAGTGTCATTTGTAACCAAGTGTCGTTGTAACCAAGTGTCATTGTAGCCAAGTGTCATTTGTAACCAGGTGTCATTGTAACCAAGTGTCGTAGTGACCACTTGTTGTGACCACGTGTCGTTGTAACCAAGTGTCATTGTAACCAAGTGTCATTTGTAACCACGTGTCGTTGTAACCAAGTGTCATTGTAACCAAGTGTCATTTGTAACCACGTGTCATTGTAACCAAGTGTCGTAGTGACCACTTGTTGTGACCACGTGTCGTTGTAGCCAAGTGTCATTGTAACCAAGTGTCGTTGTAACCAAGTGTCGTTGTAACCAAGTGTCATTTGTAACCACGTGTCATTGTAACCAAGTGTCGTAGTGACCACTTGTTGTGACCACGTGTCGTTGTAGCCAAGTGTCATTGTAACCAAGTGTCATTTTAACCAAGTGTCGTTGTAACCAAGTGTCGTTGTAGCCAAGTGTCGTTGTAACCAAGTGTCATTTGTAACCAAGTGTCATTGTAACCAAGTGTCGTTGTAACCAAGTGTCATTGTAACCAAGTGTCATTTGTAACCACGTGTCATTGTAACCAAGTGTCGTAGTGACCACTTGTTGTGACCACGTGTCGTTGTAACCAAGTGTCATTGTAACCAAGTGTCATTGTAACCAAGTGTCATTGTAACCAAGTGTCGTAGTGACCACTTGTTGTGACCACGTGTCGTTGTAACCAAGTGTCATTGTAACCAAGTGTCATTGTAACCAAGTGTCATTTGTAACCACGTGTCATTGTAACCACGTGTAAGTGGCGAGCACGTGTCTTTGTGAGCAAGGGTCGTGACCACGTATCGCTGTGACCAGATTACAAGGACAAGATCACAACGATTGGTCGCATCGACACTTGGTCACAACGACACGTGGTCACAACGACATGTAGTCTATTCATGACATCAGTCGTTTTGATGTGCCTATCAATGCTGGCACTGCCCTTTGCCGCATTCGCTTTCATTTGCCGGAGTCTCATGCACGTGGTTGTCACACCAGCTCCAGCTCATTGCCCTGAGGCATACTGATACACACAGCTGGTCTGTCATCTCCGGCCCCTCGTGTTGCTTCAGGTCCACGTGTTTTCGTTTCGCTTTAGAAGTTGCATCAGATGCGTTCCAACTGACATTTATTTCTCTGATAATGTCTTAAAGACAACGGCTGTAGTTCCTGAATTTTCGGAAGCTACTGGCAAGTAATAGATGGTTCTAGAAATGGATCTGCTATCTGTAAATATGGTGCTAAAGTATTCCATGATCTTTGATGTGCTATGCTACCTCGCAGTTCGCGGGCTTTCAACAGACAAGCCCCCATATCAGGAAATCTCCAAGAGGACAACGTGAAGGATCTCACTCTCGGTGATAAGATCAAGACATGCGCCTTCTGCAGAGGACCCTCATGTGGGTAGAATCTTTGAGGGTATTTTCAAAGACATGCGCCATATAGATGGTGTCATGGACAATACGACTGGACAATCAGCGGGATGAAAGAGAGAGGGAGAGAGAGGAGAGAATGGAGGGATGTTTACGTATGAGTGGAATGACGCAAGGTGTAGTATGACGTCGTTCAGAAATCGAGTCATCGCATAAGTAACCCATTTGTCTTAGTGATGTTAGGCCGTCGCTGTGGTATATCCAATCGCGCGGCTGGACCCAGTTGCCTGGATTATATCTTGACAGTTAACCGCACAGAGTCGATCGTTACCGAGCCTATGGCTGCTTAATATACCTGTTGAGGTAAGAGATCGGTGCCAGCAGTTTTAATAGATGCTTTCATCCACAGAGGAGCAGATCGATGAAGCCAGGAGGGTCTGTTTGTGTTGTATTCATTTGTAGAATGTTTCAGGTCCGACGATTATGATTGAATCGAGCGGAGTGCCGACCTGCGTCTTCGTTACCATTGATTTTGATTTATTTTATTTTCAGAGCGAATGCAGGCTACAGTAGGGGAATAGTGTAGTTGTAAATGCGTGTATGTAGAGGATGTATATTATTTAGTATTGTTGGAGAATGAGCTAAGGACTCCCTATCTCTGTTGCAGGTATCTTATCTTTTCCACATCTGAATCCGGTCTTTTCTATATTCTTTATTCTCGTATCCTCGTCATCGTCTTCAATATTCCTCGTATCTCCTGTCTTGGGCTTATCGCACATCGCTACATTCTACACTCGTCGCCAAGTTCTTCAGTGAGTACCTCCACGCATGTGTACATGTGTTCTTTTTATGCACTTCTACGTGATGTTGATGACTTCGCGTGCTCGTGAAGGAAAGAACTGATCTGATATGCTGCAGGAAGAATTCTGTGACTAGACGTACTGACGGGGAAAAAAAAACTGTATTTATTCGTCAAAGTGAAGAAATTGGTGTTCCGTGTGACAGAGAAAAGGAGAAAGGGATTGTTTTAGTCTATTCGGGAGAATTGGAACTGGTCACCACGCTGAGGATTCTGTGTCCATAAGTGTTGTGAAGAAAGAAGAGACTTTATTTCCAATGCTGTGTTGTGAAGTGTTGAGATGAATAGTAACTGCGATTATATATATATATATATATATATATATATATATATAATATATATATATATATATATATATATATATAAACTGAGCCACAAAAGAAACGCAAATGGAAGGGGTAGGTAGGGGTGAATATAATTAATGGTACTGTAGGTGCGCTGTGACCATATATTCCGTGCGGTCATGAGTCAGCATTAGATCTAGTGTGCGGCACGTGCAAATCAGGTCAGTGTCACTAGAAATGAGCTCACACCGGCGCCATGAACGTGGAAGCGCGTTTTTGCATGTGCAAGGCGAATGCAAACAGTCATGTCAATCTTTTTTCGCTGTACAGTATTCACACATCACTAGGAATAAAAACCCAGGCTGTTACGCCCTGGCAAAGCAATCACTTCCACATGACCAGAATGCCAAGACTGAGCGCCGTCGACAGAGAAAGAGCCATAGGGCGACTCCAAGCCGGAAACTGTGCTGCACAAGTCGCAGCTGCGTTTGGCGTGGCTGTTTCAACAATTTGTCGTTTGTGGGCCAGGTTCCAGGCAAATGGCGACGCTCGGGACAACCCACGAAGCGGCAGACCCCGTGTAACGACTGCGCGACAAGATCGGGCGATTCACCGCCGTCACCTGCGTGAGCCATTCACTTATGCAACGGAAACGGCCAGAAACACCATTGGCAGGCATGGTGCACCAATTTCTGGTGAAACTGTGCGGCGTCGATTAACAGAACATCACCTGCACTGCCGCCGTCCCGTAAGGCGACCTGTTCTTACTCCAAGACATAGGCAACAACGACTGCAATGGGCCCAGCAGCACCGGAACTGGAACTGGCAGCAATGGAGGGGCATCCTCTTCACGGATGAGAGCCGATACTGTGTTCATCATGCTGATGGTCGAATCCGGGTGTGGAGGAGGCGCAACCAGAGGTATGCCAACAACAACGTCCACGAGATCAACGCTTGGGGAGGTGCGAGCATCATGGTATGGGGAGGAATCAGCCTCAACCAGCTTGTTGGGCCTATTGTTTTCCTAGACATTGGCCCTGGTCGCGGAAATGGCGTTACTGCGCAGCGATACATTGACCAGGTGTTGAGGCCCGTTGTTGTGCCCCACTTCCAGCAGCACGGCCACCTCACTCTCCAGCAGGACAGTGCTCGTCCACACACTGCCAGAGTCACCACAGACTTCCTGCAGCAACAGGGCATCAGAGCTCTGCAGTGGCCCTCACTGAGCCCTGATTTGAACCCTATCAAACATTTCTGGGACCATCTCAAACGGGAGCTGAATGCTGTTCAGCCGAGGCCAACCACAGCCCGTCAGCTAGAGCAGGCACTGAGGCAGATCTGGAACAACGTCAACATGGCCACCGTCAACTGTCTGATCCACTCCATGCCCGCCAGATGTCAGGCTGTTATCAACGCTCGTGGGGGACACACTCGTTACTGACCCTCTCCGTGACACTCATGACACGTGACCACTTTTTGCTTCAGCCAACAATAAGAACACTAAAGCCAGAAACTCAATGGTTGCATTCAATTCATTTCAATGGTTGCAATTAAATGTCAACAACGTGAGAGTACATTGAATGGACCCATCGTTTGCGTTTCTTTTGTGGCTCAGTATATATATACACGAAGATATCTGTGTATCTACGTGCTTCCTGGAATCGAATGAACGTTGCTTTAACAAGCCGCTCACGACCGACGGCGAGTAACCCGGTTTCAAGAGAAGACGACGCAACCAAGATACGTATCATTCGACAAATACCCGCACACGCATGCATACACACATTAATGTACAAATCTTGTTAGTAGCCTGGTGTGAGTCAGTGAGTAAAAGCTTTGTCATAACGCATCGTCTATTATCATTATCACATTGACCACCGATCATCATATCATCGATCATTTCATAGAACTTTTACATAAATAAATGTGTTCGAACTTGTCATCGGGCTCTTCGTGTCTGATAGCCTGAATCAGAACGCGGGGTGAGTGAACCATCCACACGCACC
>CM065743.1:18569046-18574046 GCA_033310375.1 Conus canariensis
GTCTCAAGTGATGCATTCTGCTGGAATGGAAGAGGAGGTTCTGTTGGATGGGTAAGTGTTATTGTTATTCATAAACTGTCTTAAACTGCCATTTGTTTCAAGAAGTTCTGCCTGGTACTGAGTATTACATTGTATTCACAGCAATTTCTATGTTTTTGCGTTTTCCGTAATGTATAAGGTTTTGGGACTGGGAATAAGGGAAAAAGTACTTTACAATATGGGAAGTTGTAAAATGAGGAAAATTGGGTTGACACCTATGTGTTTTCCCGTTTACATTGCACTGTACAAGATATGCCATCTTCCAGAGATTCACCACAGCAGGAATGACAGTGTATAGGAACCTGTTAAAACACTCGTACGTATCTAAAAGGACTGCAGACAAGCGTGTGTGTGTGACGAGTGATCTGCTTTTCTCTAAGATTATCAAGACGAAACTTGTTTGTAGAGAGAAAAGACTGTGTACGGTTCGGCCCGGTGTAACGTTCTGTAATCCCTCCCCATGCCCGAAATTACTCCCTGGCAGATTAGAAATGGCACTTGCTCCCGCCCTAAACGCACCCGTCCTCTTCCCCACTCTGGGCAAACCTGCCACTTTCTTCCAAATCATTCCTCTTTAAAAAAAAATATTTCGGTGTCTTAAACTTGGGGGGTGGGGTAACGATTCTAGACTCAAACCAGAATTAACACCTACCCCCCCCCCCCCCCCCCCCCCCCCCCCCCCCCGCTCCAAAACCAGTAAGTGGTTTGGGGTTTGGTCCAGAAACATTCCATGAGTGGTAGAGCCTCGTGCATATTTGCAACCCCCCCTCCCTCCCCTCCCCTTTCAAACAGGTCGGTCAGTTTAGGGACGTACTTGTTTTGACTCCATGGGGGAGGGGGGGATAGAGGGGAGGGGGGGAGTGTTTTTGGACCATGCCCTAAATCACTCAATCGGGAGTGCTTGGAAAAGGATGGGAGGCGGGGGGGGGGGGGGGGGGGGGGGGGGGGGAGGGGGGAAGAAGTTTTGACTCAGGTCCAAAATCATCCACGAATTACCTTCCCTGCACCCCCTTCCCCCCCCCCCCCCCCCCCCACCCTCCTTCTCAAATTTAGTTTCACTGTGGTTTTCGATTGATGTATTTTGCTCATTTGGGACAATGAGAATTGTAAAAGGGGGGGGGGGGGGAGGAGATTGCGGAGCATATCCATAGATTGTTCTGGATTTGCTGTCTTGAGAGGAGGGGGTGTGGGGAGGAAGGTACCTTTTCTTACCCGCCAACAACAGTTTGATGTGTGATACAGAAACATGCTCATCCGTCCGGCGGCCATTTTGATTGTGTGCGAGTATGAGAAGATAAGTGGTTTCTCGTTCTTCGTTTTCACTGTCCTTAATACTATTTGTTTTTGCCTGAAGAAGAGACCCAAGAGGATAGTGTCTTGTCCCGTACTTTGTTTGTCTATGTCCTTGGCGGTAACTAACCCCGCTCTCTTTCTAAATCATGCTCAGACCTGGTAAGCTGGAATCATAACAGTCCAAAGCTTTAATGCAGTGGTTAAGCACTGCCAGTTTGTGGATCAGTATGTCTTAGGTTCGATTCCCGTCACAGACATTCTTTTTGTGTGTGTGTGTGGGATTTTTCGTTTGTTTCTTTTTACCCACAGTCCACTCTCGCCCACAGCTGGGTGTGCTAAGTAAATAACCAACAAGTAGGGTAGCTCTTGCTCCCATGTTGAAATAAAACACAGGCACATAACTCCGAACGAATGCTACTTATGCTTCGCCTAGCAGAAATGCCAACACAGAGGACTCAGAACTTAAAGGAGACCCCCCACCACCCATCCCCTGACCCCTCAAAAAAAAAAAAAAAAAAAGGGGAAAAAAAAGATGTTCCAAGCTTGTCCATAT
The DNA here is from genome assembly GCA_033310375.1 of Conus canariensis. Classification (NCBI taxonomy): domain Eukaryota; kingdom Metazoa; phylum Mollusca; class Gastropoda; order Neogastropoda; family Conidae; genus Conus; species Conus canariensis. The sequence goes on from CM065743.1 coordinate 18,570,932, forward strand.
ACCCTGTACCTGACACATCTACACAGCAACAAACAACTGGAGAAACGAACAAATACAAATTAACATTTATGCAAGGCCGGGGAAGCCTTTTCGATCTTGAATCTAGTCTAACCAAAACACTCGGACGAACACTAACAAGTACAGGAAACCACGGTTTGATCGGTGTGAAAGGAGTGTGCTACGGTCTTGAGTTGGAAGACTGGAAACACACACTCGAGCTTCATCAATCTAATGGAAAGACTGAAAACACACATTTGGGTTTCATCAATCTAATGGATGCGTTTCTGAAAATGCTGCTCACATTTCTTGAGCAACAGCAACAGGTGTCTGGATCTCTCGGGCCTGAAGTGCAGAAGCCTCCCGTTACAGCCCTGTCCTGTACTTTCTGCCCAGAACGGAAGTTCATAGCGTCATGGTAATTGTCCTTATCCCATCGATTATCATAAATAGTGAGGTGACTGCAGGCGGAAATTGAATGAAACACATTTCAAAAGGAATTTTAAGCAACTCCGCCTGTCAGTCTTCTCGCTCAACCTCCCCATCTGTCGCCGAATTCAAGAAGATACGTGATGGCTCGTTCGTCGTTTTCATTGTCCTGAATGTTGTTTCTCTTTCATGAAGAAGATCTAAGAGGTCGAAACGCGTCGCGTTTTGTCTTGTAATCCCATGTTCACCAGGCAGAGTTACTTAAAATTCCGTTCAAAATTGATCATGAAAAGAGGGTCAGATCCTGCGACCCTGCACGCCCTGCTCTCGTGGGTGACTTCGTTTTCGACTTCGTCTCCACCTGTATGTCCGTGGAGACTACGTGTCCATGTGGTCGGTGTCGGCAAACACTTAGAAAATGCCCTTGGTTGGGTTTGTCGGCGCCGTCTACATAGAAACACATTCGCTGACACTAGATCCGTTACTAGGCATGTATCGTCATAGCAGGGGGCCTGGCAGGTGATGCGCGGCGTGTTTCGGATAAGAGCAGGCACAGCTACACACCACTGAACACCAGCCAGTGACTCGGCAACATTGCCGCGTCTCCGCTGGTGAGTTGCCTTATAGTTTGATACTGATAGCTCAGTGTGAACTACATGTTTTGGATCAGAACAGGCTCCACTGCACAGCAACGAATGACTCGGCAACATAGCCGTGTCGCCTCCGGCGGGTAGCCCTATAATTTCATACTGTCCGCTCAATGTGCACTGCCAGCATTGTGCCTGCGACGGGATTAAGCTGGATGTGGTTGTGTTCGTGGAGCTGGATTAAACAGCGTGGGAGTAATGGTACTACAGAGGTGGGAGGTATGGGTGGGGATGGGGGTAGGTGGAGGTCGAGGGACGTAGAGGGAGAAGGAGGGGGGTTGGGGGGGGACGGGACGGAGAATGAGACAACAAAGAACAACGATAGAACTAAATATAACGCCTCTCAAGAAGAAAGTGTGTCCAAAGAAGCATTGAAATGGTCTATAGGAACAGAACATCTGGAAGTCCGCCCACAGCGCAACGGGCATTTGCTTTTACAGCCAATACAATGACCTCTCAGGCAGGAAAACACTTACCAGTGGCGAGTGAACAACAAGCCACATGTTGTTTATGACTCAAACGAATCGAGAGTACAGAAAAAGAAATAATCTGTTCAACACAACAGTAAAACCGGCTCTTGTTCCGCGCTTCAGAAACCTTTGAACCATCGCCCGGCAACAGCAGAGTGGAAGAGGTCCATTCGTGTGCGTGCTAAAAGCCTCCTGAATGTGCGTAGGCCCACACAACTACTTAGACCTGAGAATGGACTGGGACGCTATCCTTTGTCTTTTCACTGAACCGCTGCTTCAGAGCTTTGGAATTCTGTTTGTGTTTTTAAAACAGGAACAAGAACAATGATGGAACTAAATGTACCGGCTCTCAAGAAGAAAGTGTGTCCAAAGAGGCATTGAAATGCTCTATAGGAAGCACGCTGCCTACTAAATCAAGTTTATATGCCAAAACAAGGCATCTGGATACGAAAAGATAAACTGACTGGGTGACAAAATTAAAATATTCTTGAAGACACTCGGATTGATATTGTTTGGTTGAACCCAAACCCGTAAAAAGGTATAGATTCCCACAGTCTTCTGTCCTCACATGTGTGTGTGTGTGTGTGTGTGGGGGGGGGGGGGGGGGGGGGGGGGGGGGGGGGGGACAGGAGGCGGGAGTCAATGCGGGTTATGATAATAGAATGATTGTGCCGGTTGAAGGGTAGCACTCAAACTGACTTCAGATCCTACGATGGTGAGAAAGCCACAGAATTTCTGTGTGGAATGTCTGTCAAGAGAACACGGGTGGACTATTGGTGACCGTCATCAGCAACCACTTCTGACGACTCCCTTTCGCGTGAGGACAAGACTGTAGTCAGGCAAAACAAATGGTCATTTCTACAAGAAAGGTTTCAGTGAAGCTTTTTTTTTATTTATTTTATTTTATTTTATTTTTAGGTAGACCACACGCCTGCATATCAGGGGCCACTTAAAAAAGATTCATTCTCGTCCTGTCATTTTTGTGTTGTTTTGTTTGTATATTACTCGTGCTTTTTCATTTAAAATCATGCATTTTCCCACCTTTGCTTACTTATTTTTTTTAAAGTGATTTGTACACAATAGTGACAATCGTGATACATCACAACATCGTAGTTTGATGTGTACACAATAGTGGCAATCATGATACATCACAACATCATAGTGTGATGTGTACACAGTAGTGGCAATGGTGATACATCACAACATCATAGTGTGATGTGTACACAGTAGTGGCAATCGTGATACATCACAACATCATAGTGTGATGTGTACACAGTAGTGGCAATGGTGATACATCACAACATCATAGTGTGATGTGTACACAGTAGTGGCAATCGTGATACATCACAACATCATAGTGTGATGTGTACACAGTAGTGGCAATCGTGATACATCACAACATCATAGTGTGATCTGTACACAATAGTGGCAATCATGATACATCACAACGTCATCAGTGTGATCTGTACACAATAGTGGCAATCATGATACATCACAACATCATAGTATGATCTGTACACAGTAGTGGCAATCATAATGCATCACAACATCATAGTGTGATCTGTACACAGT
>CM065743.1:18591546-18599046 GCA_033310375.1 Conus canariensis
AGAGAATACCAGTCCTTGCTGTTCTCTATATAAATGGCTTCGGCCAGATACAGCAAGGAAAAGAGATACCAGTCCTTGCTGTTCTCTATACATGGCTTCGGTCAGATATTGCAAAGAAAAAAGATTACCAGTCCTTGCTGTTCTCTATACATGGCCTCGGCCAGATACAGCAAGGAAAAGAGAATACCAGTCCTTGCTGTTCTCTATACATGGCTTCGGTCAGATACAGCAAGGAAAAGAGAATACCAGTCCTTGCTGTTCTCTATAAACGGCTTCGGCCAGATACAGCAAGGGAAAGAGAATACCAGTCCTTGCTGTTCTCTATAAACGGCTTCGGCCAGATACAGCAAGGAAAGAGAATACCAGTCCTTGCTGTTCTCTATAAACGGCTTCGGCCAGATACAGCACGAAAAGAGATACCAGTCCTTGCTGTTCTCTATATAAATGGCTTCGGCCAGATACAGCAAGGAAAAGAGAATACCAGTCCTTGCTGTTCTCTATACATGGCTTCGGTCAGATATTGCAAAGAAAAAAGATTACCAGTCCTTGCTGTTCTCTATACATGGCCTCGGCCAGATACAGCAAGGAAAAGAGAATACCAGTCCTTGCTGTTCTCCATACATGGCTTCGGCCAGATACAGCAAGGAAAAGAGAATACCAGTCCTTTATGTTCTCTATACATGGCTTCGGTCAGATACAGTAAGGAAAAGAGAATACCAGTCCTTGCTGTTCTCTATAAACGGCTTCGGCCAGATACAGCAAGGAAAAGAGAATACCAGTCCTTGCTGTTCTCTATAAACGGCTTCGGTCAGATACAGCAAGGAAAAGAGAATACCAGTCCTTGCTGTTCTCTATACATGGCTTCAGTCAGATACAGTAAGGAAAAGAGAATACCAGTCCTTGCTGTTCTCTATAAACGGCTTCGGCCAGATACAGCAAGGAAAAGAGAATACCAGTCCTTGCTGTTCTCTATAAACGGCTTCCCGCCAGATACAGCAAGGAAAAGAGAATACCAGTCCTTGCTGTTCTCTATACATGGCTTCAGTCAGATACAGCAAGGAAAAGAGATTACCAGTCCTTGCTTCTTTCTATAAATGGCTTCGGCCAGACACAGCAAGGAAAAGAGAATACCAGTCCTTGCTGTTCTCTATACATGGCTTCAGTCAGATACAGCAAGGAAAAGAGATTACCAGTCCTTGCTTCTTTCTATAAATGGCTTCGGCCAGACACAGCAAGGAAAAGAGATTACCGGTTTACTTCTTCCTGTACTCTATTCAAATCGTCGGCCAAATGCAGCAAGGAAAAGAATTTACCAGTCCACATCTTCCCGTTCTCTATACATGGCTTCGGCCGGATACAGCAAGAAAAAGAGATTGCCAATCCACTTTTTCCTGTTCTCTATTCATGGCTTTGGCCAGATACAGCAAGGAAAAGAGATTCCCAGTCCATTTCTTCCTGTTGTCTATACACGTCTTCCAGCTGAACGTTAGTTGCTCTTACGTCTCAGTACATCCCTTGTATATGAGCTCTAAAAGTTGTAATGTAGCTTTAGGGTTATGTTACTAGCCATGGTTTTTCGATCAGCTATATTCGTTCATTCTTGACTCTCCACGAAATTATTCGAGAGCATGCAAACTCTCTGATTAAGTTCTGGTTTGCTCTTGAGTTATGAAACATACTTTACGGCAATGCTTTGGTACAATTTGTCTTTGTTTTACCGGAGTAAATCACACAGTTGTGCTGTCTTATTTTCCACATACTCTCACTGACGTAACCTCATATTACTGATTCTAATTTTCCCACCCATCCCCTCTTTCTACCTCCCCCAACCTCTAACCTCTATACAATCACACCCAGTTTTGTTCCCTGTACCAGTAGTCAAGATGTCTTTGGTCACTCTATGGCTACGCTCCAGAGGAGCTTCTGCACTGCGGCTGAGTCGCCTCAGCAGTATTCAGTAGTAGTTCTCAACAGTACCTGATTACACCGGACATTTTTAGGACGTGACATAACCTGCTAAACCTCCTTGTGAACAAGGCCAGACTGACTAAGCTTCTGAAGGGGACAGACACCTGCTTCCAGCCACTGTCTTCAGAAATACATGTTTGCAAGACCTTGACTTTGAGTCACATTGGCGAGGATGTGGAGAAGACATCAGAACAGGACCACCGTTGGAACAAAGCTTGAAGCGTCAAGCAAAGAATTTGAGACAATTTCTTTGAAGACTCTCGGCGAGTATAAGCCCAGTGACAGGACTGATTGGGGTTCTATTTTGGTCTGAGAGAGGAGAGGCGGCTGCTGTTTTATTTATTTATTTATTTTTTTCATCTCAGTTACTTCTCTTCTGGAATACTTATATTTAGTAAAGGGGGGTGGGAACAGGGGGAAGAAGGGCAGAACTTTTTTTTTCTTCGACAGTTCCATTCGCAAGGGATGGGCTGTGGATAGAAGTTGTACCTCTAGTGTCTGACATGCTCCGAACTTGGAACTGCCATGACGAGGTGACGTGACGGACAGTCCTGGGCATCTCAGGCATTCTCCGTTGTTCAGGAGAGAGTCTGAGATGGTGAGAGCTGTCAACGTCAATGACGCACAAGTGCCCTTCTTGGTCGTTCCGTCCCCTATCTCCTTGCTTCGCTTGTGTTTGACTGGCAGCTGATAGGGTGTGAGTGGTATGGGACGGGATGGTGCGACTGGTAGCGCTGGTGCCCTCAAGACACGCTCTCTGCGTCCGAGGAAGGATGGGTCGTGCAGGTGAAAGCCCCAAATGCGCTCCAGCGCTGATGCTGAGCCCCCCCCCCCCCCCCCCCCCAAACGCTCCCTGATGAGCTGGAGCGAGTTGTGACTTTCCAACGCATAATGTACCCGCCCTCGGACACATGGAGCGTTTCTTGAAGGCAACAGCGCTACCTGTTACCCCTTTCCGTTCTAACAGCTTTATCCTCAATGGGTTCATTCCTGTGTTGTTCGTCTGGACAAATCTAGCCTGTTTCGCAGCTGACTTCCACTCCAGTCTCCGCCACCCGTGTGCACGTCTGTCTGGGGATTGATGCCTGTGGGCCGCTTACGCTAACAACTGAGCGTAAGCTAACGGCAGTGCACACTCCCTTGTGGATGTATTCTTCGAATCATTTATTTCTGAGGATAACCAATAACCACACCGATCGACGTGACAAATGACTGAAATTTGCATTCATTGTTGTGTGATGATAATGAAGATGATTCATGATGATGATGATGTATAGAGGGAAAAAGAGTTCGAGAGGAGAAAAGAGGGGAAGAGGCTTGTAGGAAGAAGGAGGAGGAGGAGTGCAACTACTCGCTATCTGGTTTCAGTCCCAATGGCATCCTCACCCAACTGGTCCTCTCTTACCAACCCTGCCGAACAAACCTTCGCTCCTTGCACCTGTGACAACAGCACTGACGTCACCCATAACAGCACGACGTCATGCTGCCCCAGTGACGTCACACCAGCCACCGACGTCATCATCACCACCACCGTCTTCTACCCTTGGGCCAACCCATATAACCTCATCAGCCTGCAGACTCTGAAGACCATCGAAAAGATGGTCACGTGCGGGCTAAACCCGATCCTATTGGCTGTAGGGTTGCCATGCAACATCCTCTGCGGCGTGGTGTTCCGGAAGCAAGGGCTGAAGGACCGGATGAACGTGAGTCTCTTCAGCCTGGCTGTGGTGGACTTCTTCTGCATCCTCTTCTGGTTCCTGCTGGGCTCCTTTTGCCTGGCGTCCCACCTGTACCCTGACCTGCCCGTCCACGTTGACTGGTGGAAGTGGACGGTACGCAAATACATTAGAGGTGTGTGGCAGTGGGATTGGGACGGTTGAGTTACGGTGTGGGTGTTGTGTGTGTGTGTGTGTGTGTGTGTGTGTGTGTGTGTGTGTGTGTGTTGTTTTCTCATAGTTTCTTTTTTTTTTGTTTTTATTCTTTCGACAACGTCAGAGATACATATGAATCTGATAATGAACTGTCCGGCAGCCTTATATATATTATATATAATATATATATATATATATATTGTTAGAAAATATTTTTAAAAATGAAGTAGTAAAATCTACAAGCTTGTAGATTTTACTACTTCATTTTTAAAAATATTTTTTAACAGATGTTGCTCCCCAAGGGGTTGAGCACCTTCAGATTTTTTCAGGACTTTTTTTTTATATTGTTCATCTATATATATATATATATATATATATATATATATATATATATATATATATTCCCCATTTTCTTCATCTTCAACTTTTTTTTTTCTTTCTAAAAGTCTAAATCTTTGCCAAGTGATTACTATAACGACTGAAGAATTGTTAGCCTGCACTTGTTTTTCCCCCACTACTTGATTGTTCAGCATTATAAAATATATATATATATATATATATATATATATATATATATATATATATATATATATATATATATGTATATATATAATAAACTAATAAATTCCAAGGATAAGTACCGCATCATTCCAGCAACTTACAGAGCAGCATGGTGTTGCAATGACTGCAAGAAATATTCAATTATAAACAAAGCTTGCTCTTATGTCTTAGATTGAAGAAATAGGGGGGGATAAGCATTCATATCTGCAGTGGTAGATAATTCTGCCTAACTAACAGTATGTGCTTGCTACCACTGCAGATATGAATGCTTATCCCCCCCCTATTTCTTCAATCTAAGACATAAGAGCAAGCTTTGTTTATAATTGAATATATATATATGTATAATATATATATATATATATGTACACACACACACACACACACACACACACACACACACACACACACACATACACACACATGTATGTGTGCATACATACATGCACACATATACAAATATTATAAGCAAAATGTGAAATAGTGATGCTGTTTTGATGAGGAGGGAAGTGAAGAAGCAGGCTTTAAACCCTTATCTAATCCCACAGAGGTGCCACCCACTTTTGAGTTGTGAACGAACAGAACCTTTTCTTCAGTCCTAGAGTCCATCCAGCAGAGCCTGTCACTTGAACCATGCCTGGTTGTGTTATGATACCTGACATAGAACACGATCTATCATTCTACAAGGGAAGAGAATCACAGCCCATCCGCATCCCAAGGCAGTCCATTTAAGAGCGGACGTCCTCTCTGCTGCAAGAGGACGGATAGCGCAGTCATTGTTAACACTGGCTGCGACCGATCCGGTATGATCTCTGTACTTTCCTCTTTCGTGTGGTGTCATGGGCACGTCGACCCAGGGGTGGGGTGGGGGTGGGTGGGGTGGGGGGTGGGGGACAAATCCTGTTCAGACTAGCTTGTCTTGTTGGCTTTACTCCCCACACGTGCAGCTGGTAGTCTTGGATGAGATGGTTACTAATAATAGAGGACAACTTCTGACTTGACTGCGACCTGGCACTCTTCAGTCAGGACTGCAGCCTGATAGACTATATTCTTGTAGAAACCGGAAAAGGTGTGGCACCAGCAGGGCTAAAACAAGGTCGTTCCAAGCTATGATAGTGATAGTGACCACGAACATGTCATAATGACCTTAGAAGTACTTTCGAGGAACAGATAGAGAGTTAAAAAAAACAACAACAACAGAGTCTAAATTTCAATCTCCGACAAAGTGAATGTTCCTGACATCGTTGAACACTTCAAAAAGAGCCATAGGACAAACGTTCGTCTCACTTCTGCTGCTGGAAGAAGATCTGGAAGCCCTTACGTACAATGTTAACCCAGAGATAACTGAAACAGATTTCCAAGTCCTAGGAATATCCGATGGAGATCGAAGCCATGGATCTCAAGCAGTATCCTGGAGATGTGTGAGACCAAAAGGACCTTAAACCGCCCAAGAAACTTAAGGGGGAAATGCAGCGCTACAAACTGAAGAATCAGTGAAGAAACGGGAAGGAATCAAAGAAAATCCAGGTGGAACCTATATGTGTAAAGAACATCGGGAACAACCAACACAACTGCGACACAAAGAAAGCGACTAGAGAGTGCCATTAGGGACAAGGACGGTAATTCTCTCACACAGGGGGAAGAATCTTGTTGACGTCAAAAAAGTGGACTGAATATTGTTCCGAGCTCTACAACAAACAAAGCAAAGAACAGGTAAGTGTGCTAACAAGAGAGAGAGAGAGAGAGAGAGAGAGAGAGAGAGAGGGGAGAGTTGCTTATAGCCCAGCCGACCGCAATGGGCCATATCAGTGCTGTCACCACGTTGAATAGAGGATTCATCAAATCAGGCTGACATTCGATGTTCCTCAAAGAAGGCGTAGCTGCAGAAAATCTTGGAATAGTAGGATAACTGCAGGTACCGATAACGACCCTACCGAACTCTTTAATGCTTGGTAGAGAGACAGTAACTGACATCCTAACTGCCATCTGCAGCAAGATCTGGCACACTGGGGAGTAGCCCACGCCATGTACTCATTTGCTAATCGCCACCCCTCCCAAAAGAAGTCTCCAACGCTGCCAGAGCTCAGCAGTCTTATCAGTCATGCCAGCAAAGAGATGCTCCTAATTATTCTCAGTACATTACAGCCGCAATGGGGGCCGGAATAGCTCAGTGATAGAGCGCCGGACTCGTAATCTTGGTGATCCTTGGGTTGCGGGTTCGAATCTTTGCTGGGCCGTTTCGGTGCAGGGGAATTTTCCCTCGGAGTTAACATTGGTTCTGACTCCATTTCCCATACAGTCCCCTACAGAGACTATAAACCGAGGATCCGTGTGTGAACGCGCGTATAACATCTTGCACACTCATAGAAATCCCATCACCAACTTTCGGAAGAGAAGGCCAGTTTGGCCGTTGGTATGGATGACACGTTACACATAGCATGCACCTTCCTCGAAGGTGGAGTATGGCTGCCTTAATGGCAGGATAAAAAACGGTCATACACACAAAACTCCACTCCCTTTGTTGGGTAGATGGGATTAAGCCTGGCCTGTCTGTACAGGGAGTGTCCACAGGAGTATCAGCCTGCTTACGCAGAAAGAAAGAAAACAGCCGCAAACAGACACCATCTATGTGAATAGAAGTCTGGGTTACACAAAGACAGAGGCATCATCAAACACTTCTATAACATGAGCATGGGTGAAACGTCTTCAGTCTGAGGACAGAATCCGTTTTATGAAATTATTCGAGACGGAATTTTCCGTTTTTCGTAAATCTGAAAAGAAAAAAAAAGTTTTTCAAAACAGTCTCTAAAATTGCGCAAATTACGTATCGAGTGCGTCTTACCATAAAAAGGAAGTGCCAAATCGGAGGTACTCTTTTATTTTAAGGAACAAAGATAAAGCACCATATGCCGAAATCTAGATTTCGAGTTTGGAGTTTGTTGGAAACCGTGAGAATGTCCTATCTTAAAGAAGGTGATTCAGTTGAGGAGACTGACGCTGCATCACTAATAAGTGGCGATGGGCTTGGCTGAACGAAATAGATGATGAAAAACGACAACATCGTGTTCGGTGTTTGAAAACGAACAAACCTGGTGTAGCGTTT
>CM065743.1:18604046-18609046 GCA_033310375.1 Conus canariensis
GTCTTTCTGTCTGTCTTTCTTTCTGTTTGACTGTCTGTCTGTCTGTCTTTTTTCTGTCTTTCTTTCTTTCTTTCCATCTTATTTATTTCTTTGTCATCGCCAAAGCTTCCGGTGGCACCGTCATCTATCTCCCTGGCACCGCTTACTACTTACGTCACAAGCAGCTGCTGGACTTCCTGGAGAATTACGTCATCATGAGCTTCATCCCTTCCGTCACCTTCCTTGTCGTCACCATCGCCACGCTCATCACGGTCACCAAACTCCGAAACGCCATGTTGTGGCGGGAGGAGACTGCTGCTACCCGCCACAGCAAAAAGTCACAGGTCATTCTGTTCTCTTCTGTCGTCATACTGTTCTGTCGTCATACTGTTCTGACGTCATTCTGTTCTGACGTCATTCTGTCGTCATTCTGCTCAGTTCTGTTGTCATTCTGTTCTGTTCTGACGTCATTCTGTTCTGACGCCACTCAGACTGTTCCATATCTTTTGATCTCCCTTGCATCCTTAAATTGATCCTCAAGCATAGACTCAAAGATTGTCTCCTATATTTTATACTGTTTGCATAATGTTTTCAGTTTTTCAGCAACTTTGTTACTCTCCACGCTTTCGTTTTATTTTATTTACTACCGTTCACTGGCTGCTTTGGGGGGGGGGGGGGGGGGGGTGGTGCTGTTGGATTCATTTGAACCCTTGGTTGGTGAGAACACCACAGAATTACGGACTGTGGTGTGTCTCTATTTGACGCCAAGAGCACAGACACAATGAGCCGTGTCTCCCTGATGAGTCGGATCCAGCGGACGAAAGGCAATACATATGGATCTGCCTTCGATGGTTCCGCCATGCAGCTAGTGAAGAGTTTTCATATTTACAATATAGGCTATATGTTTACGCATTTTCTTAATTTTCACACACCCTTTTTTTAAAATTTCAAATCTTTGCCAAGTCATTACTATAATGATGGAAGAATTGTTAACCTGCACTTGTTCTCCCCCACTACTTAATTGTTCAGCATAATATATAGATATAGATAGATATAATATATATATATATATATATATATGATTGTTAACAATTAAGTAGTGGGAAGTGCAGGCTAACAATTCTTCCATCACTGTAGTGATGACATGGCAAAGATTTGAACTTTAAAAATAAAGAGGGAGGGGGTGGTCTTTGCCAAGTGGACAGAGCAAAGAATTGACGTCATAAATATATTACACAAGTTCTGACATCATAACGTGTGATGTCATCAACAAGAAATAGGGGGAAAGAAAAAAGAAATCATTCTGAGGACCTAGATCAGAGACACAATCGCAGGATGGGATCTGATCTAATGTATCCCTCCAGTATTTGTCAAAAGTTGTTGCCAAGCATTTGTGTGTGTGTGTGTGTGTGTGTGTGTGAAACATATCTGGATTACACTTACTGCTTCTCATTATGATGTAGCGGCTGCAAGTGTTCCTGAAGAAGCCGTTTTACAGGTGAAAGCTTGAACAATAACAAAAGAGGACTCTGTGGGCGGTGTGACAACTTATTCTTCATCACCATACTATAATTAATATATATATTATATATAAATTGTTGTGTGTGTTGTATGTGTGTGTATAGAGAGAGAGAGAGAGAGAGAGAGAGGGGGGGAGAGAGAAAAAAAAATATATACGTATATAAAATCAGAGGTAAAACGCCACTCAGAATACTAAAAATGCTCAACCAAAAAGGGAGCGACATACCAGTTTAAAATAAGATTTAAAATGAGAAAATAAAACCAACAAAGTTGTTTCGAGCCGAATGCTACGAGAGCATTCGGCTCGAAACAACTTTGTTGGTTTTATTTTCTCATTTTAAAATCTTATTTTAAACTGGTATATATATATATATATATATATATATATATATATATATGTTCTCTCCCTCTCTCTCTTCTCTCTCTGTGTCTCTCTCTGTCTCTCGATTTGTCGACAAATCACTCCCTCATCCTATTCGCTCATTTAATCAAGTTGTAGATGGCCATGATGAAGATGAGGATGGAAGTGCAGTGTATCCATATCCTCCTCATTCGCCTGATCGGTCAGACAACAGATCAATCAATCAATGATTAACCCACTCGCTCGATCAGTCACTCAGTCGATCGACTATTCATTCAGAACTTAGAACTTGATCCAGATGAAGATGCTCGTAACATTGTAGCATATCTACATCGCCTCTCTCTCTCTCTCTCTCTCTCCCTCTCTCTCTCTCTCTCTCTCTCCTCTCTCTCTCTCTCTGTGTCTCTCTCTCTCAGTCTCTCTCTCTCTGTCTTTCTCTCTCTCTCTCTCTCTCACGATCGCTGGCGCGCACCCTCTCTCAGTCGTGCACTCGCTCGTTCACTCAACCACTCGCTTGCTTACTCACTCGCTCACTCACTCACTCACTCACTCACTCACTCACTCACATACTCCTTGATTCACTCACTCACTCACTCATTTGCATGTAGGAGGCCCTGGTGATTATATCATGAATCTATATCGTCACTCACATATTCACTCACTCTGGTTGTTCGTGGCCGTAGTGAAGAAGCTGTTGAATGCATGATGTATCAACGTCGTCACTCACTCACATATTCACTCACTCTGGTTGTTCGTGGCCTTAGTGAATAAGCTGTTCAGTGCATGATGTATCAACGTCGTCACTCACTCACTATTCACTCACTTGTTGTTCGTGCCTTATGAAGAAGTGTGATGCATGAGTACACGTCGTCACTCACATATTACTCACTCGGTTGTTCGTGGCCTTAGTGAAGAAGCTGTTGAATGCATGATGTATCAACGTCGTCACTCACATATTCACTCACTCTGGTTGTTCGTGGCCTTAGTGAAGAAGCTGTTGAATGCATGATGTATCAACGTCGTCACTCACTCACTCATTCACTCTGGTTTCAGGTGGCCCTCGTGAAGATGCTCTTGATTGTATCAGTTATCTATATCGTCACCGCCTCCCCCAACGTCATACTGGGCATCATCCGATCCTTCAACTCCGAGCTCTGGCTTACAGGTACCGGTCAACATCGAACGACGACTAACAAACATCCCGCCCTCCATACACATACATTGTACAGACAGACAGACAGACACACACACACACACACACACACTGGCACACGCTTAAAGGTGCACACAAATACACACACATGTACGCACAAGCACGCACGCGCGCGCTCGTGTACACACACGCACACACACACACACACACACACACACACACACACACACACACACACACACATACGCATGCACGCACGCACGCACGCACGCACACACACACACACACACACACACACACACACACACACACACACACACACACACACATAAGCGCCCATGAACTCCAAACTGAGAGCGCCCTCCAAACATATACCTATACAAACAGACAGACACATGGACACACAGACATACAAACAGACATACAGACAGACACACACAGGCACACACTTAAAGGCGTACACAAATACATACACAAATACTATGCACACGCACGCACGCACGCGCGCACACAACACACACACACACACACACACACACACACGCACGACGCACGCATGCACGACGCACGCATGCACGTACGCACGCACGCACACACACACACACACAACACACACACACACACACACACACACACACACACACACACACACACACACACAAAATATTAAAACGCGTCTCGAAATGATACTAGAAATAAAACATGCAATACATCAGTTATCAGCTAAAACATCAGTATCACTTTTTATTGGGTACCTTCACATTATGGGATATATTATAATGAAGTGGTTGACCGAGCAGCTAAAAGAGCAGCGCGTAATGTTGAAGGAACAATACAGCTGAATATAAAGTTAGATTTACATGAATGCTATAAACATATTGACAAAATATCTAAAGATGAATTTGATAATATTCTGATGACATCAAACAGTCAATATTCACAAAATTGTATTAAAGGATTAAATGAACCTATCGCAGATTCAAAGTTACGCTTGACATATCTTAGTAAAACAAAATCCAGACATATTATAGCTTTGATGTTTAAACTTCGTCTAAATGCTCTTAGAACAAAATTTTCTAAAGATGTAAATTGTATATGTGGAAACCAGATTACTATAAAGCATTTACTCCTACACTGTTCTGAAATTAAAGCACTCATTACTAAAACTTTAGGGGGCGTGCTGCTACCTTATGAGCCATTATCCATTGAAAAAATTGTAAATGACTTTCAGCTTCTTAAAATTTTTTCACAAATTTTGCATTCCAGCCCTGTTGGTATTTTTCTTTGATTTGTTGATTTATTGTTGTTCTTTCCTGCGTTATTAAATTATATCTGTTAATTGTTAAGATAGTAGGACACATTGGGAATTTATTACTTTTAGATTTAAGATATTTAAAACAATCTGAATATTCTATGCAGTATGCAAGTCAATTTTTCTAACCACAACTAACTCGAGATTACGGGATCGAACTTTTACATGGTGGCAATCCTGGGATGGCTTTCATGATTGGCTGGGCTGTGGACCGCATAACTTGAATTGATTTGCAGTCCAAATCTATAGATACTTTATAATGTATCAGATCTGTCAATGTACTAATAGAATAGATTAATACGCGAAGGACAGAAAGAAAGGGTGAAGGACAGATTATTCCACTATTACTAAAGGACACTATACACCATCACCACAAAAAATACAAACCCATCCAGTGACACATACCTCCCCCCCCCCCCGCCCCCCCCTCCCCCCCCCCCACACACATTTCTTTATTATTCTATCCTATTTAGTTTATCTATCTATTGTTTTATTTTAATCAGTTTATTTCATTCATTTCATTTATTTTATTTTACTCTACTATTATTTTATTTGATATTTATTTAATTTGTCTAATATCACCTTTGGGTGAACAGACGTTAAATCAAAGAACAACAACAACACACACACACACACACACACACACACACACACACACACACACACACACACAC
>CM065743.1:18614046-18621546 GCA_033310375.1 Conus canariensis
GCTCATGCCAGAGTCCATGGTGTTGGGACGATCTGGGGACTATGATTGATGACCATGATTCATGGCTGTGATTGATGGCATCCTCCGGAGCAAAACGCTTTCTTACCCTGGCTTGGCCACCCGGCAATTATCGTCGTCAGTACGGGGCTTTGTTATATTATTCTTATTATTATAATGGATATTTATATAGCACCTATTTTCGGCCAGAGACCAAGCTCTGAGCGCTTTACGATCCACACTCGTTTACACAACGGGCTGCCAACCTAGGTAGTGCCGACTGAAGAGCTGCCAGCTGGCGCCTCATTCAGTCGTTTCCCGTGTCATCCAGTCCATATCATTCAATATCGTTCACTCAGCTTCCTTACTTCTTTCATACTTTCCATTTCTTACGCAGGGTGCGTGCTGCTAGCGCTGTGTAACGTTGTCATCCATACCAACGGCCAAACTGGCCTTCTCTTGCGAAAGTTGGTGATAAGATTTTACGTGTGTGCAAGATGTTATGCGTGCGTTCAGATACGGAACCTCGGTTTATAGTCTCATTCGAAGGACTGTTTGGGAAATGGAGTCAGAACCAATGTTAACTCCGAGGGAAAAATCCCCCTGTACCGAAACGGCCCGGCGGAGATTCGAATCCGCAACCCCAGGATCACCAAGATTACGAGCCCGGCGCTCTACCAACTGAACTATTCTTGCCCCTTTAGTAGGTGGTGTTCTGCGCATGTGAGATTGGAACAGGTACCCCTGACCTCTGCCTGAGTGACTTGTCCCTTCAGTAGGTGGTGTTCTGCGCGTGTGAGATTGGAACAGGTACCCCTGACCTCTGCCTGAGTGACTTGTCCCTTCAGTAGGTGGTGTTCTGCGCATGTGAGATTGGAACAGGTACCCCTGACCTCTGCCTGAGTGACTTGTCCCTTCAGTAGGTTGTGTTCTGCGCATGTGAGATTGGAACAGGTACCCCTGACCTCTGCCTGAGTGACTTGTCCCTTCAGTAGGTGGTGTTCTGCGCGTGTGAGATTGGAACAGGTACCCCTGACCTCTGCCTGAGTGACTTGTCCCTTCAGTAGGTGGTGTTCTGCGCGTGTGAGATTGGAACAGGTACCCCTGACCTCTGCCTGAGTGACTTGTCCCTTCAGTAGGTGGTGTTCTGCGCATGTGAGACTGGAACAGGTACCCCTGACCTCTGCCTGAGTGACTTGTCCTCAGTAGTGTGTTCTGCGCGTTGAGATTGGAACAGTACCCCGACCCCGCTAAGTGACTTGCAGCACCTAGTGGATCCGTATTCCTCATCGTCTGGTGAACTACACATGTTGAGGGTTACAACACGGTCGACTGGGCGTGGCTGTATATGAATGGCCGGAAGGAACGGCTCCAGAGCTCGTCCATACAACTATTGACAGACCATCAACGAAGGGTCAAGAGGAGAAGCACCTTACTCCGTTCCACCAACGAACTTGGCCTTAGCATCATCTCGTCCCATACATACATACATAGTCTCCCTGACTACAAAACAAAAACAAAAACGATGAGTGAAGGAAAACAGAAAAGAAAGAACGAAATGAGGTAGACTCGACAGAAAAGACAACAACAACAACAACAACAAAACCTACTAACCTAGCGTAAAGATCATGAGAATCTTTGATTCTAGAGCACAACACGATCACGACCTTTCACAAAACTCATACATACGCAGGTGACAGAGAATTACAGCAAATAAACATTTAATGTGCAGATCAAATGCAGACAGAAAATGTGGAACAACTATAAAGAATCAAAAAGAAACGAATGTTCGCGTTTTGATTCGAATGGATGTCCTTCTGTTTGTGCCTGTGCCAGATTCTGTTTTGAAGAATCGACGCAGCCACAACCGTGGCTTTCCATTCGTTGGGCAACGACACATTTTATATCTACTTTGCGATAAAAAAAAAAAAAAAATGATGCAATTCAACCGTTGCTTGGCTGGTCTGTAAAAGTCCCAAAGAACCGAAACGCGTTGTATTTGTATTGTCATGTTTCTTTCAATTAGATAGTGGTCTAGAATAGCCAAAATTGTTTGGTCGTTGATAGTATGATCACAGTATGACTCAACATTTGTGGCAAAACCCGAATAATGTGGGTTGGATAACATAATCTCTGCAGAATCTCGTATTTGCTTTTCAAATGAGTTATCACATTTGGTTAACGTTTTACTCTTCAGCTGTAATGGTATGATGGAAGCAAACCCTGACATGCAGCGTATAAAGTGAAAAAAACAAAAAAAACCATAAACAAACAAACAAACAAACAAACAACAACAACAACGAAAACACCGCACTGTAGAGCATCAATACTATTCTTACACATATGGTTCATACTGAGTAATGTCAGCAGGCATCAAAAGGCATTATAGTTGTTTGATTCTTTAATAATTTGTTCAGTGGTTTCAGATTCGGTTTGATTCTTTAATAATTTGTTCAGTGGTTTCAGATTCGGTTTGATTCTTTAATAATTTGTTCAGTGGTTTCAGATTCTGTGTGATTCTTTAATAATTTGTTCAGTGGTTTCAGATTCTGTGTGATTCTTTAATAATTTGTTCAGTGGTTTCAGATTCTGTGTGATTCTTTAATAATTTGTTCAGTGGTTTCAGATTCGGTTTGATTCTTTAATAATTTGTTCAGTGGTTTCAGATTCTGTTTGATTCTTTAATAATTTGTTCAGTGGTTTCAGATTCGGTTCTATACTGAATAATGTCGATAAGCTTCTAAGGCAATATCGTATCTTATTTTTTTTTTAAATTTTGTCCAGTGGCTTTAGAGCCGAGTTCTACCTAGGATCAGTTTATGGTCATACGTTGATCTGGTATTTTTGTTACTTATCATTGCCGGCCGCAAGCTATATTATATTATAATTATATTGTACACCTGTAACAAGGTAGTCAGACTGAAATGAAAATGCATTGTCTTCAAACTCTTCGTGACCTTTTAATGTTGCTTTTTCTCATCCACGTCATTTCTCTTTCATTTTTTTCTTTTTTTTTTTGGTCTGACCAGCGCATTTGGGCTAATGCGTAGGTCAGACATCTGCTAAGTCGTAGCCACGAGATCCTTTTCATAGAATTCTCTCATCTTAGTCATTAATTCGTTTATCCATCAGCTGAAAATCATGCACAGCGTAGTCTCAAATCTTAGCGGATGTGGTGTAGTCCGCACGTAGTCACGCCTCCTTGGTGAAACTGAAACTTGTTTTGGAATCTGAAGTATAGGTTTAGCTATGTTACTTTATTTTGATTTTTCATGACTTACTTTTGAAAACCTATGTGTTTACATCGTTTTCTTCCTTTTCCATTTTCAATGTTTCACTAGCCTTGTTGGGATCAGTTTGTCTGTCCTGTTTCTCCCGTGATGTTGGAAATGTATCAGTGGCGTTCTGTGCTAGAAATCATGAATGGAGAAACAACAGCTCAAGACCGTGACCACTGATGCGTTTTCACCCAAGAGATGAAAGGTCGACGATGGTTCTGTCCAAAATACGGAACTAAATGATTTCCATTGCTGTCAGTAAAATATTTCATATCGACATATAGAACAGTTGTCTTTTTCATCTTCTCTCTCATACTCTCCTCTTCCAAATTCTGTTCCTGTGAAGTAATTTTATGTAGTAAAGTTTTCACTGAACCATGTACTGATGGAAACATTATATTGATTGGCCTTAATTTGTGGAATTATTACGATGACGTTCCTGAAACTGTAACACTTTGAAATAATGTTTTTTGAATGAATGCAACGAAGAATCGAGTTGCACTTGCTATGGTAACTGACCAGTACTACAGTAGCTTCACATCCACATGTTACACCAGGTAAGGAAATTCTAAAGGTTAGAAAATAGTCCATGGATGTCCCAGTGTAGTGTGACTTAGAATGTAAGAGAACAAGGTCAAAATGTAAACATTAAAAAATACCACCAAGATGGCAAACTTTCTACAAGCCTGAAAGGTCAGATTAATTGCCTGTTGGAGGGTCACACACTTTAAGTATTAGCTAACTGACGCCCTGTTTCATTATGAACGTGGTAAATATGTTTAAATCTTCGTACATTTCAATGTAAAGGATTTCTTCCGACACTAAGTAGTAGGGATCAAACTGGCTTTATGATAAACGCATGTGTGTGACATAATACTAGACTGATGCATGATCACAACAATTACTTAAAGATAGCAAGGATTACCTTTTCTTAGGCTGACTTTGAAAGCGTATAGTTTCTCAAGCAGGAAATATATATATTATATATATATAGATATAAACTAATAAATTCCAAGGATAAGTAACCGAGCTTGGGTGGTTGCAATGACTGCAAGAAATATTCAATTATAAACAAAGCTTGCTCTTATGTCTTAGATTGAAGAAATAGGGGGAGATAAGCATTCATACCTGCAGTGGCAGATAATTCTGCCTAACTAACAGTATGTGCTTGAGTGGGTGAATGGGAAATAATAAACGCTTCTCAAAATGAGCGTTCAGCAAGCTTATAGTCTCCAAGGGGGAGACAATCTCCAATGGGGAGGAAACTCAATAACATATAACTCTTGGTCAGATACCGGTATTTGGAAACCTGATAGTTTCTCCTCAGTGACCGCGGAAAGTGGTAACTTGACTCCTCTGCCTTTACGGTTTTAAGAAGAATGCTATCCCAGAAAATGGCTGGTGTGCAATACTGTAGTATGTTTGTTGAGGTTTCAAAAAAAACAACAACAACCAAAGGTGCCACCTAAGAAGCAAAAGGAAAATAATCATGAAAGAGCAAAACAAGCTACATTTTCTTGTGAAAAGTAGAAAATGTAAAAAGATAACCTATTAGACACAAGTGCTGAGGGCCAGTTCTTGGATTGAATCCGCAAGGGACTAAACTACAATAAACTAATAAATTCCAAGGATAAGTAACCAAGCAACTTGCAGAGCAGCTTGGTGTTGCGATGACTGCAAGGAATATCCAATCATAAACAAAGCTTGCTCTTATGTCTTAGATTGAAGAAATAGGGGGAGATAAGCATTCATAGCTGCAGTGGCAGATAATTCTGCCTAACTAACGTCAAAGACCAGCTCTCACAATTCGTCCTGACACCTCAACAAGAGCTTTGGTTTCAGTCCACAGCCATTTAGCGTCCAGTTTGAGGAGGAAAGTCATTGTTTGTTCGTTCTTTGTTTTCATTGTCTCCTTTGTCGTTTGTCTTGCCTGAAGAAGACCAACGAGGTCGAAACGCGTTCTGTTTGTCTTGTAATTTGTTCGCATAGTAGGGTTTTTTGTGTTCTTTTTTAATATTTTTTTTTGCTTTTAAGTTTGTTTGAATTTCCGCCCGCAGTCACCTCCCTTTGAAGGTACCCTTAACACGGATAAGGCGTCTGGACTGCTTATGAGTACTGATGAGACTAGGGCAATATGAAACAAACGCAATGGTCCTCCAAAGGGAAGAAAACAGTGCGCAAAGTCACCATTCCGCTCTTCAAATTCTCGGCCACGTGGCCTTTTTTCAAGAGAAAAAAAAACAAAAACAGTACAACTACGTAAAGTCCATCTTTGGCAACTGGACAGAGCTCTGCACAGTTGCCAAAGATGGACATTACGTAGTTGTATTTTTTTTTTCTGTTTTTGTTTCTGTGCAGTTGCCAAAGTTGGACATTACCTAGTTGTATTGCTTTTGTTTTTTCTCTTGAGAAAGGCCACGTGGCCGAAAATTTGAAGTCAATATGGTTTAGACGGACGAAAAGATCATACAAAACATACTGTCTTCATCTGGATATGGTAGGAATTCCCATAAATTTGAAATTGTTGGGATGTGATAAGCTAAAGATATAGATTAATGCGAAACTGTTGGCTATCATGCCCAGTTTTCAGAAATAACAGTGCGATTTATTTAATCCTTTGTATTTATTTGGATATGGTAGGAATCCCGTAAATTTGAAATTGCTCGGATATGATCTGCACAAGATTGAGATGAAATATGAAACTTTTATCCATCATGCCCAGTTTTCAGAAGTGACAATGCGATTTATTTAACCCCGTCACTGCTGCTGACAAGCGTGTTCGTCAGTGGGGACACTGTAGCCTCCTTGTGATGGGATGGGGCAGACAGTCTGGTTAACCACACGCACAACTGTATGTCTTGTCTTGTTTCACATGGGTCTTTGCAAGTTTGATTACACAAAGCTTTTACCACTATAAAGTTTACGGAAAGTCTTACTGATCTCCTACAAATCCACTCATAACACCATGCATTTAGTAAAGTCACAGATGAAGAAGTTAGAATTTGGTGGGGGAAAAAAAACGAAGAAAAAACGAAAAAAAGACACCCCCCCCCCCTTTCCCTTCAATACACAGATATGAGAGAGAGAGAGAGAGAGAGAGAGAGAGAGAGAGAGAGAGGAGAGAGAGAGAGAGAGAGATTTGTGGGGGCTGGGGGGGGGAGGGGGTATAGTGAAGTGAGAAAGGCAATGGCAGAGAGAGGAGTGAATACCATTGCAAACAGCGCGGATCAATTCCCTGGATAGGTGGTAGACGGAAATACAGGGTACCCTGTCACCACTGTGCCGACAATCATCGACATTATAGAGGCAGAAAGACAGGGCACTTCTTTCCAGCCAGGCGTCAATCTTTTCAAAGCCGCTGGCAAAAGGCTAGCACGCCTAATCTCCCATAAACGTCGTGACTATCAAGAGACTTGCGCTATAGAATCTTAGAGCTATTATCATCGGACACCTTGGCTGCACTTTTTAAGCGGGCAAGTATTTTGGCACTGCTTCATTACAAGTGAGACATGAAAGGGTGCAACGAAGGGAGCTCATGGTTCACAGACAGACAGACAGATAGACACACACAGACACACCACACATACCCGCTCACACACACACACACACACACACACACAACACACACACACAACAACACACACACCACACACACACACCATACCACGTAAAGAGTATAACAACAACACTGACAACCACACACACAACACACACACACACACACACACACACACACACACACACACACACACACACACACACACCATGTATGCACACGCACATACGCGTGTGTGTGCGCGCGCAGACACACACACACACGCGCGCGCACACACGCACACACACACATGCACACACACAGTCTCTCAATAACACGTTGTTGTAAATGCATGCCTCTGTGTGTTGTGTGTGTGTGTGTGTGTGTGTGTGTGTGTGTGGTTGGCAGGTGTGAGTCCATGTATGCATATAACAGAGAGAAAGAAGGAGAAATCTGCCTACTCTGTTTTCACTCCTTTAAAACATACATACAATTAGTTGAATTTAGTACCAAAGCAAACTTTTTTGACGTTGTACGATTTTGACCTGAAGAAAAATACGCATTGCTTTATGACATTTTTTTCCTGCAAAACGCTTTATCTGTATGATGTTCTGGTTTTGCTCTCAATGGGCGGTACCTGAATATGCAACTAACTTGGAAGATATTTTGCTTGGTTTTTATCCTTCAAAG
>CM065743.1:18631546-18659046 GCA_033310375.1 Conus canariensis
AACTGAAGAACGAACCAACGAACAAAGGCACTCACATAGCCAATTGACACAGAACTACAGACTCACGCAAACACGCACACACAGACTGACAGACAGACAGACAGACAGACAGATAGGCAGACAGACAGACATACACACACACACGCACACAACACACACACACACACACACACACACACACACACACACACACACACACACACACACAAATATTTGCAAGAGGCACAAGCAGAA
Organism: Conus canariensis; assembly: GCA_033310375.1. Taxonomy (NCBI): domain Eukaryota; kingdom Metazoa; phylum Mollusca; class Gastropoda; order Neogastropoda; family Conidae; genus Conus; species Conus canariensis. The sequence goes on from CM065743.1 coordinate 18,631,781, forward strand.
ACAAAATGTTGCCAAAACATCACCTCTGAAACAAAACTTACGACCCATTTTTCAGCAGTTCCAAGAATCATGAACCAACATCATTCTCCACATTTTTGTCTAAAATACAATCTTCAGCTAGCACAGTTTTCCCCTGACAACCTATATCCTTCTGTCGGCACTGACGTCCCTACAGTATACATATATTCATTAGCTATCGCGATGTTTGTCCTAAAGGTGACGATACATATATTGTCACCAGCACTATCTTTTGTTTTCAGCGACCTCATATTTGTGCAGATGCCGGTGACGTGGCCACTATTTTTGACTTCCACACGTTGACGAGAAGACGACCCTCGCCGTGGAGAAAAAAGATTCCGTTGGAAAACTTCGCCGCGTTGGAAGTGAGGCATGATTCATGCTCTTGTGCTTCACACCAACACGCTGCACCAGGCATCCTGTGATGTAGACGTCCTCCAGATACAAGAAGGGTGCGTTCAAGGAAGCCTCGTACAGCAGCGGCGCCATGTCACCACTGAACAGGTAAGCCATACCTTGACAGAAGTGGGGATAATGCGTGGCGCTCCACTGCTTCGTAGAGACATGCCACTTAGAGCTGGGGTCGCGGTGTGGTTTTCCGCCCATCCAGAGGTTGCACACCACCAGACGGTGGCGGCCATAGCGAGGTTCCACGACAGAGCGGATGTAGTTCATCAGAGCAGCCGTGTTCACCAGGACGTCGTCGTCCGTTTTGAGGATGAAGGCGGCTTGGGAACAGAAGCTGGCGGCCCACTTGAGGGCGGCGATACCTTTGTAGGTGAGGTTGTGGTAGCTGTCAAGGAAATCCTCCTGAATGATGTCACCATACAAACGGCTCTCCATCTGGACCGACTCCATGAGCGAGGCTACTCGCATCAAACCCATGACGAAGAAAAATAAAGTAGTGACTGCTGTACTCGTCTCAAATAAATAAAGGGAAAAGGTGGCAAAAAGAGTACCTGGAGAGGGGACGGCCGACGTTTCGTGTCGTAGACACTTCAACAGGGAATGGCAGCAGAGGGAAGATGTTGATGGTGGTTGACTTGAGTCACTGAGCGCAGTTCATGGTTTGAAGGGGTGGAAAGGGCAGAGGTGGGAGTGTTGGGCAATATTGAATGTAGGGGTGATGATGATTCACAATAGAAATGGGCAGCAAAGGAGAGACAAAGGAAGGGGGAGGGGGGGGAAAGGAGGGGGAAGGGGGGGGGGAAGGGGGGGGGAAGAGGAGGGGGAGAAAGAAAGGAAGGGGGGGGGAAGAGGAGGGCTGATGGTTTGGGGTGAGGTATCATTCCCTGACGTTGAGCCCATGTGGGCTCAAGGTGCCAAGGCGCTGTATTAACTGGCTTTCCATGTATTTTCTGTAGTTCCCTTCTTGACGACCATTTCTCCAAAGGGCTGCCACTCTGATGTGGGAAAGATGGTGATGGTCCGAATTGAAGTGGTTTGCCACAGGAGTGTCTTTTCCTGTGAGGATGCTGTCTGTATGTTCTTTAAAACGTTCGTTTAGGGATCTGTATGTTTCACCCACATACATCTTGGGACACAGGGTACAACTAAGAACATAGACTATATTCTGAGTCTGGCAGGTGAAGTGGGACCTCATGTGGAAGCTGCGTCCGGATGGGCCTTTCACAGTAATTGTCGGATTAAGAAAGTCACAGGTTTTGCATTTGGGTTTCTTGCACTGGAAATTGCCTGGTTGGGTTGGGGGGGGGGGGGGGGGGGGGATGAAGGGTGGAAGGTAGAGTGCATCAGGTGGTCACCAAGGTTTTTGTCCCTTTTGAATGCCACCATAGGTGGTAGACTGAAAATGTTTTGGAGAGCTGGATCCTCCTTCAGAATAGTGAAGTTGCGGAGCAGAACGTTTTTCACAGATAGATTGTGTGGATGGTAGGTCAGAGTGGCAATGCATCGGTCATTGTCTGTAGTCATCTTTTCCTTGTCTTGTAGGAGCTGGTGTCTGGGGATGGACTGTGCTCGTTCAAGGGCCATCTGAACTGTAGCTTGTGGGTAGCCTCTAGTAGTGAAGAAGGTAGTCATGGCCGCTGCTTCTTTGGTGTAATTATCATCGGTGCTACATAGTCTGCGAAGTCGAAGAAATTGAGAACATGGGATGCTTTCTTTCATGGCAGGAGGATGGCTTGATGAGAACAGGAGGTAAGAGTGGGCATCAGTTGGTTTATAGTGCACTGTTGTGTGGAGAGACTGTAAAGTGCTTTGGATACTGATTTTGATGTCCAAAAATGAGAGGGAAGAGTCCGAGATTTCGTATGTGAATTTGACTGAAGGGTGAAAGGCATTAGCGTAGTCAATGAAGCATTGGAGTTCCTGTCTGGGTAGAGTGCTGATTCCGAAACAGTCGTCTATGAATCTTTTGAAGACTTCAGGTAGACGTCCAGGGTAATGAGCAAAGATTTGTGTCTCAATGTGCCCCATAAAGAGACAGGCATATGATGGGTCCATGCGCGTGCCCATAGCAACTCCTTTGATTTGTTGGTAGGCCTCGTTTCCAAATTCGAAAGAATTCAGAGTTAAAACAAGTTCAGTCAGGCGCAGGATGGTGGTTGGGTCAAAGTCAAAGTCGCTTTGTTTCAGGTAGTGTTTAACAGCGAGAAGTCCATCTTTGTGCGGGATATTAGTATATAATGATGTCACATCCATTGTGAAGAGGAACTGATGTTCACTGTCAGGCGGGATGGTGTAATCATAGAAAATCTGCAGGGCATGGTTGGTGTCTTTCACATAGGTTGGCAGGTTGTGGACGAGGGGTTGGAACAGCCGATCAAGAAACTGTGACAGTTGAGCAGTTGGGCAGGAGCAGGCTGAGACGATAGGTCTACCAGGGTTGCCACTCTTGTGAATCTTCGGTAGTAGGTAGAATTTTGCAGTGCGAGGTTCTTTGACTATAGCCCTTGTTGCTTCTTGAAGGAGATGACCTTTGGAAACTGCTTCTTTGATGGTCTTCCGGACCAGTGCGTTGTCTCATGACGAAGACTAACGTAGCGTTGAAGCTCTGAAGGAGGCTACGGTTGCCCCACGTATGGCGGATATCCACGCGTCTCCTGAAGTTGGCCGGCGCCGAGTACACATAAAACAGCATCTTCGTGTGAGAGCTCTGCGCTGGGGTGCAGGCGTTGCGAGGGTTGATCAGGTAGGTGAACGGGTGCGGGTTGACGAGGTTCTTTAGTACCCCCGTCTTTGTTCCCTCGGACGCTGCAGTAGTGTTTGTGTCGTTAGGAGTGGACTCCTTCGTGACCTTCTGGACTGAAGGCGGCATGCTTTGTGCCGGATGTCTGAGAAGGTCCTGAAGGGACGTGGATGGCGGGCGGCGGGAAGGCAGGAGATCCAGCTGGCCATGGTTGGAGTGATAATACAGAACTCTGACCACCACTAGGATGGCCAGGGAGAGGGAGAGGACGAGCAAGGCCTTGCTCAGCACAGGAAAGGATCGCAACATTCTCCTGATAATAGCAGAGGCCAGAACACCGTCTCTGCCAGTGATTCTTCTCGCTGTCATCATCGTGTCGTCGGCAACATCGCCAAGAACCGCTTAAGTTGTTGTTGTTGTTGTTGTTGCTGCTGCTGCTGCTGCTGCTGCTGCTGTTTCGTTGTTGTTTTTTTCCTCTAAATAATAGAGACTGGCAGTCTGGCCAGCCTTTTAGGGTAGAACAACGGCAACTACTGTCATGTAAGGAAATGGTATCACGCGATCGACACTCGGAGGAAAATTTTCCGTCAGCCCAGAAGCTTGACTGCTCTCTTAGTGTCAAGAACACGTGCACACCTGCCAAGCCCTGCGCGACCGCGTGGAACATCACTTGAAATTGGCATGCCTGTCCTGGCTGGCTCCCCTCCCCCCTCCCCTCGACTCCGCTTCCCACCGCCCTCCCCCTGCGTGCGTGCGTGCGTGTGTGTGTGTGTGTGTGTGTGTGTGTGTGTGTGTGTGTGTGTGTGTGTGTGTGTGTGTGTAAGCTTATGCCATGACATGTGTTGCCAACAGTCTTTGTTGTTGTTGTTGTTGTTGTTGTTATTGTTTTCTTACACTTGTATTTGCTTTTTTTTTGGATATTAAACAGACCCCCCCCCCCCCCTCTCAACAGCAAGAATCAGATATTAAGTATAAGGCAGGCCAAAAATAAACAAATGAATAATTACATACACAAATACATTAATAAATGCATGCATGCATACATGCATGCATACATACATGCATACACAATGACTGACTGACTGCAACCAATTTATTGTCAGATTAACTCCTGGTTGTACTGACATACATACGCACATACATACATACATACATACGTACATATGTACATACATACATACATACATGAAAATAAAGGAGAAATAACCTCTGTATAGTGTCATACATGTTTGTAAAGCATGGATACTTGGTGGCATACATAGCATAGTACAGTGCGTTATATTTAGGCAAGCTACTCCGTTGTATTGTAAGCGTGCTTTAGGAAGAAAAAGAGTGAAAAAAAAAACAACCAACAACAATAAAAGCAGAAAGAGAGATCGGTTAAGACAAATAAGAAGGATGAGGAAATACAAATGGATGGGCGTGTGGACGGACAGACAGACAGACAGACAAGCAGACAAAGAGAATGACAGAGTGGGTTGGGTCAAACCAATTGAAGATATGTTATTGCCACATGTTACGTTGTCTGCTAAATACAGATGTACAACAAAACAAACAAACAAACTTGACCAGTGCACAAGTGCCTGACAGAATGTCATCGGTAGAAAAAAGAAAAGAAAAGAAAGAAACAACAACAACAACAAAAGAAGTGTCAGGCTTATTAATATTGTGCTAGTTAGTATACAATGCAATGCAGATGAGACATGCTCCTAGGATATTAACTTAAACAGCTAGATGTTAAAGACCAAGGGCTCATTTTGTAAGCCATATTGGCATGGAAATCCACATGGTTCATAGTTGAATATGAATGATATTTTTCAGTTCCACGTCTATATCTCAATATTCTCAAGACAACTGCTACTTGTGGGAGACGGACTTCTAACCTATATTTAAATGAATAGTATTTTGCGAAAAGAGTGATGAAGTAGAAAGTAAAATCAGCTGCAATTGTTACATCAAAGCCCAGAAGTATGTGAGATTCTGTTAAACATACATGCTGTGCGTGCGTGCATTTCTCTTGTACTAAATCAGTAACATATAACTACCTTTTTAAAACATATGGTCATTGCTGTCTATAAATAAGCCGCAAAAACGACATTTGTCATTATCAATAACTCCAGTTTCTTTCAAAGTGGCATTTGTCCTAAGATTCTTTGAATTATTCTCAGCTGAAAACACTTAAGTTTCACTTTTGCAATCTCATGTACATAAATGCAAATAAATTCTCATCGTGAATCTGCAAAAGTTTCGCGTTTCATTTACCACAGCACTGAGCACTGAACTTATTATCAATCTATATATCGTAATACGTCTGTGAGCCTTTATAGGTGGCAAACAATATCTTATAACAGAGTGAAGAGATCTCATATTTATTCTTTCCAAAGGTTATGTTAGATGTCTTACTGAATTCAATTATTGCCAGCTTAGCCCATTCCAGCAAGATATACTTTCCAATCTCTCTTTTTGTTTTCAAAATGAGTCAGTCAGTCATTCCCCTGACCGCTGGGGTCGTTGGGGGGACGTGATGAGGCAGCTGCCGTTTCTCTCCAGGCTCTTCTGTTGGTGGCTGTCTTGAGGAGATCTGGCATGGTCGTTTTGGTCCAGTCCTTTATATTTTCGGACCAGCTCTTCCTCTGCCGTCCTTGTCTGCGCCCTCCTTCAACGGTACCTTGAAGGATGGTTTTGGAGAGGGTGTTGTGACGAATGACGTGGCCAAACCATGCCATCTTCCGTCGTTTGACGGTTGCCAGAAGTGGTTCGTGGGGCCCAACTAGGTTAGTGACCAGGTTCCGCACATAATCATTGGTCTTGTGTTCTTTGTAGGAGATGCGGAGTAGTTTCCTCAGGCACCTGGTCTCAAACGCCTGGATTCTTCTTTCTGTTTCGGCCATCAGTGTCCATGTCTCGCAACCATATAAGAGGATGGAGACCACTAGTGACTCGTAGAGCCGGAATTTTGTGTGTAATTTGATGTTGCTCTTCCACACTCTGTTCAGTCTGGCCATCACTGTTGATGAAGAGTTGATCCTGATTCGGATTTCTGCTGTGTAGGTGCCATCTTTGGACAGGGTTGCTCCCAAGTACCTGAAGCTGATCACTTCTTCCAGGGGTTCACCATTCATGGTTATGTTGGCACTGCTGTTAGTCGTGCTGTTGACCATGACCTTTGACTTCTCTGTGCTGACCTCTATGCTGTAGGCACTTGCTCTTGTGACAAGTCTGTTTGTAAGGTCCTGGAGCGCGGTGTTGCTGCCCCCCATGAGGTCGATATCGTCTGCGAAACGAAGGTTGCAGACCAGCCTGCCGCCAATGCTGATGGAGGTGTGGTGTTCTTCGAGGGTCTCTTGCATGATTCTCTCCAGAAAGATGTTGAAAAGGACTGGAGACAGTAGGCACCCTTGCCTGACTCCGACTGTGGTCGGGAAGAACTGGCCCTGCTGGCTATTGAGAAGTACTGTGCTGCTGGAGTGTTCGTAGAGGGCCTGGATGACTTGAACGAGCCTCTCATCAATGTTGAAGTCTCTGAGAGCCTGCCATAGGCCGTTGTTCCACACCCGGTCGAATGCCTTCTTAAAGTCAATGAAGTTGTGGAAGAGGTCCTTTTGGTGTTGTAGATGCTTTTCAATCAGGACTCGGCAGTTGAAAATTGTTCCACAGTGCCCCGCCCTCTTCTAAAACCTGCTTGTTCTTCTGATAGCAGTTCCTCAGCCTTGGATTTCAGTCGGTTGAGGATGATGTGAAGCATGACTTTGCTGGGGTGGCTGATCAGACTTACAGTCCTGTAATTTTGGCATTGTTTGAGGTTGCCTTTCTTGGGTAAGGGAATCACCAATGACTGGGTCCACTCTGTTGGCCACTTCTTTTCTGTCCAGATCTTCTGACATATCATTGTTAGAGCCTGTGTGGTCTCTTTCCCTCCGTATTTCAAAAGCTCAGCTGGGACATTTAATTGTCCACTCCTGGGGATTTTCCTGGCTTCAGACTCTGTATTGCGGCCTCAACCTCCTCCTTCAGTACTTGGAGACCGTTCTCACTGTCTGCGGGTCGTTGGTTGTCCTGCAAAATGGATGTGTCTGGGTTGAGCTGGTAACTGTTGAGGCCCTCACAGTATTCAAAATGAGTGTCTTGCAAGAAATGCATAGAATATGTTTTACGTCTCAGACAATCGAGAACATCTCATCTCTTTTTTGAATTATTGAGGCCCTAGTAGTTAATTGATAGAATAGACATGCAAAGCCTTAAAAAGAACAATGCACTATTTGTATATGTGTAATACATCGAGCCAAAGGAGGTCACAAACCTCATATACAACAGATGGCATAAGATGTGCCCATCCAACCCAATCAAATGAACAGACCTATAACAATTCTTAATAAACAGTCACATACACCACTGTGACGGACCGTTTCCCGTCCAGTCACAAATTTTCATGCAACCGTGCTAACCTGAAGGTAGTCGTCTGGAAGCCGGTTGAAAAGTTTACCTGACTGCTGCTCACCTGCGCACTGTTAAAGCCGGGTGAGCTGAACCGGTTAGGCAGTCTCTGCAGTGATTCCAGCAACGCAACAACCCAGAAGGCCGAAGAGGGACTCCAGCTATTTTTGGTGGCAGTCAGGTATTTATCATTCAATATTTATTTATTAGCAAACCGAAACCATATTCCCGGTTAGGAGCGACTGAAACTTCCTCAGCACACTGTGAAGGTTTTGTTTGGAAAACAAAAGTATTTGTTGTGTTCTGTTATCCTATGACTTGATAGGGTAGCAAAACGAAATTATTTCGGAAAACATGAATAGATGAAGTGAGTGTTAAAGGAAGTGGTCTTCAGAAAAGAAAAAAAAGATTTTGTTTATTCTGTACTTAACTAGTTATGAACTTCATGATGAAAAGAAGATGTTAATTATTCCAATGTGGTTTAGCTAGACTTTGCGAGAAGAGGGAGTTTTGATGCTATGGATAATAAGCTCCCAGTGTGAGCGACAGAGACTTTATATATTGGTTTATATGTTGGTGTTGATTTTTGATGTGGATGAGTATTTAACTCACTCTTGATATGAATATTGAATAGTTGTGTGTTGGCAAACAAGAGTGTGTGGAAATATTTCCCTTACATATATTGAAGGAGATGAATCTTTTAGAAAAAGATACCTTTTAAAATCTGGTGATTATATGAAATGAAATGAACATTCTTGTCGTGTTACAAGAAAAAGAAATGAACATTTCTTAGTGACATTTATAGTTTGATGAAAAGTAATCATTAACTGTGTGTAATGAATTGTATTCATGGTTTATTGAAGAGGGTCTAGGTGGAAATCCTTTCCCCAATTTGGAAAACTAGATTCTGAAAGGTTTATATTGAAATCCTTTCCTGTGTAGTGTTGTGATTCCGGAAAAGGGAATGTTGTATTGTTATGATTCCGGAAAAGGGAATGTTGTTGTGTTATAATTCCGGAAAAGGAAATGTTGTAGTGTTGAAGAAAGAATATGCTGATGTTTGTCCCAAGTTGTAGTGGAATATATGATGTGCTAATGAATATAAATGTAGTCGTGATTGTAATGAATAGTAGCCATGATAATCAAGGTAGTTAATCAGTTTCCCCCAGGTAGAAGTGTACCCTGGACTGTAGGGGACTGGCTGCCACTTACTGAGGGTCGGGCCGTAGCTGTGTCTACCCCCTTGTTCTCCGCCTTGTGTCGGGGTGGAGAGGCCGGCCTGAGTGCCGACAACCACCCTACCTGCCACTGCGCCCGGGACCGACTACCCGCTGAGCCAGTTGGGTTGGAGACGCCGCTGCTGCCAAGCCAGAGCGCCACTCCCGAGTTTTGAACCAGCGACCTGTTGGCTAGGCCGTCGCTGCGTTCTGTGTCTTGTGTGTGAGCCACAGCTCCTGTGTGAGACTGTCGCCTTGTCGTCGCAGAGACGACGTGAGTGTGGTAGTGTTTTTTTTTTTTTTAGCCACAGCTCTGAAGTTCTGTAAGTCCTGTGTCGACTTGACTTGACGCTGTAGTCGTCTTTCATCATCTTCGTCCGTCTTCGTCGTCTCATCGTCTCGTCGTCGTCATCGTCTACGTCGTCGTTGAGTCCAGCAGCGCCAGTAAATAGATGCATATAGATATATTTTGTGTCGTGTGCCCTGTTTGGTGTGCCTGAAGTAGTAATATATATATATATATATAGTTCTGTGTGTACGCCTTATGGTTGGCGTGCCGACCTATTAATGTTCTTGCATTTATTATATATGTTTGTCTGATGGCTCGGGCAGCATAAAACAAAAAAAAAGTGTTGTTCTGTTGCCTGGCTGTCAATGTTCGGTGAGTGGGTGTGTGGATGTGCATTGGAAAAGTCGTGCATGCATCCGTAATTTCTGAGCGAGGTCAGAGACAGTCGGACACTTGCAGACACTACCCATTCCATCCGTAACAACCACGAAGTAAGGAAAAGCAACGTTGAAAAAAAAAAAATCAATCATCATTGCCATCAACAGAAAAAAAAATGCTTGATAACTACCACAAGCGAGCAAAGGGTGCATGGACCAGTGATAAAATGTAATGCTTTCTGTCATATAAATGAATTCAAATGATTTAAAACTGAAAGAGCTATCCTTATCAAATAAAAATACGTAGAAATACCAAATCCACAATCCATTCTAATAACATATGAACGGTGGGGCTTAGAGCAATAATCAAAACCTGTAGTTACATCAATGCACACGCGGATTAGGTTTGATTTTATAAATGGACTGAGAAAAGAAGCAACAGAATAATAAATAAACAAACCAAAATTAAAGGAAAACCCCCCCGTAAATAGTGAATTTCAACAGTCAAGCATATAGTCAATGATTGCAGCATATAGTCAATGATTGTAGCATATAGACAATGATTGTAGCATATGGTCAATGATTGTAGCATATAGACAATGATTGTAGCATAAAGGCAATGATTGCAGCATATAGGCAATAATTGTAGCATATAGGCGATGATTGTAGCATATAGGCAATGATTGTAGCATATAGTCAATGACTGTAGCATGTGGCGCATCAAGCACGCATGCGGTAGCGGGAAGGCAAGGACGGGCTACTCTGATATATATTTATTGAGTGGTTCTTTAATTTAGAGTCTGTTCACACTTGGTGGTATTAGCCTTTAAAAAAATGAACGAGGGGCGGGTGGAGCGTTTGTAAAAATCTGTTAATTTGATACATGGAAAGCACTTTTGCTGTTTGCACACTTTCTGGTTTGTGGGTTATGGTTTTGATAGAATCATGTACAGTCACATCCACGTTTGAATCTTTATATAATGTATATAAGGAAGTTAATTTTTCTATGGCATCGGTTATCGGGTCAATGGAGCACATAAGGCGGTGATTTCTCTGTTTTCTTTTTTTTTTTTTTTCCTAAGACCAAAATCCACCTCTTCATTTTTGGGTGCTTCACACTGTCCTCTTCGCTTGCCAAAAAACCCCCAAAAGCGGGGGAAAAAAACCCAATTTCCACTACTAGTTTTCTTCTTTTTTTTTTTTCTTTTTTTTTTTCTCCAACCAGTCTCTTACACACCATGCATAGTCTGTATATTCTCTTACAAATGGACATATTTTTCGCTGATTTTAGTGTTTTCGCGAATGATACATAATGTCTGGGTTTGTTAATGTTTTAACGTGTGGTGTACTGTTACACTCACTCTGATAATGTGTTGCTTGTACAAAGAAAACAACATAGATCAAACTCAAAACTTAATTATTTTTTTTCATTTCAGTTTTTCCCAAAGAGAGAGAGAGAGGGAGCGCCTGTTATCTATAAGCTTTATTTGTGTTAATCACGCGCTCCACACACACACACTCACTCCCCCCCCCCCCCCCCCCCCCCCCCCCCCCCGCCGCTCTCTCCAAAGCAAAATTTATGTATAACCAACCAATTCCGTGTGTACACACGCCTGAAAGGAAATCGTTGGTCCCAATTACCGTCACCCCGTCCATCACTCTACCCAAGCGCGTGAGCGCTCCTCATTCCCCCCCCCCTCCCCCCTCCCCCCCCCCACACAAATCAGGAACAGATAGAAAGACAGATAGACATACGGACCAACTGACCACCCGACAGAACGCGAGAACTAGAGAGAGAGAGAGAGAGAGAGAGAGAGAGAGAGAGAGAGCAAAGAGGAGCAAGGAAGGGTGGGGGTCATCATCATGTCAACATATGTGACTGTTTCTTTACACAGTCAGCAATTCGGGGAGGGGGGGGGGGGGGGGTGGGGGGGGACGGGGGAGTTAGGAGTGAGTTAGCGATCTCATGTTCAACTCTTTTTGAAAAATATGTTGTAACGATAGAACAGGATCGCTTTTCTTTAAAATGCTTAGACACATCTAAGCTAAGAGAATTATGAAGTTAATATATTTATAGTTTACTCGATTTTGACTGGATTTATTTACTCCAAACAAAATATCGGAAACAGACAGCTTTATTTTTCTGTCTGTTTTTAGGTAAATAAATTCCTCAATAAAACACCGAAACTTTAAGACTACTGGGCATTCACAGAAAAAAAAAGTTCAATGTAATCAACCGTGTCAGGACAATAAGAGCATTTGTTATTTTCTGTTACCTGCATTTTACTGAGAAGATTTGTTGGAGGAATGTTATGGAAGATTTTCCAGTGAAGAACTTTTAACCTTGATTCTCTAGTAACTTCCTTCCGAAATTCGTATGCCAAAAATGAGACGAACAAGGAGTTACCGTTTCTTTACCATCAAGTAATAATTTCTTAATATCCCTTATTTTCATGTTGTACCGACCTGCCTGGCACATCTGATCTCCTTCTTCTTGCTCACCTTTCTGTATCCATTGAATCCATGACTTTGGGATAGAGTTGATTAAGATGTTATACTCCAATACCGTTTTTGCTCTGTTTCCTCCGATCAGGTCTTGCACTTCTTCCAAGGAAAGTAAACGGTTTTCTCGAGGATGAATGACCCGTTTAATAGTTTCAATTCCTTTCATATGCGAAGATAGAAAGAACAACGTGTTGTGTTTGTAAGTGATTAATGAATTATTGAAGAGCAGCTGACCATGAAAATTGTCACAAGCAATGTTTTCCAGTACAGTAAGAGTTTTGCTATCTAAATAGGTGACTAAAACCTCTTTCCTAAATTCTTTCTCTATATTCTCCAGCCCTTTGATATTTTTGCTTTTACAGTCATGTGAAAATTTCTGTCATGTTTTGCGGGCTTTTCCAAATGTCATTTTGGAATAAGACACCAGTTTTCTTTATATGTTGCTCCAAACGTTTACCTGTCCATTGTAAATTAAAGCATTTTTGTAATCGATCTTGTTTACCACTTTAAGACCTCCCTCTCCGTAATGAGCTTCCATAACTTTACGTTTGACATTTTCAGACACTCTCCTATTACTTTGTTTTTTCTGCCAAAGGAATTTGTATAGGGTTGTGTTTATTTTGCTTAATATACTATGAGGGAGACCTATGGACTGTATTACATATGTAAACTGACTTAATAAAAACGTCTTAACAACAACTTTACCTTGGATGCCAAGGTCACGTTTGCTCCATTCCTTAATCAGAGAATTCATTTGATACAGTCTCTGTAACCAATTGTCAATGTCTCTCACCAATTTGTTTGTTTCAAAATAAAAGCCCAATATCTGTATTTTACTGACCACAGTCAATGGAATATTTTTATCTTCAATCTTCCTTCCCATTCTTAAGACCTTGTTTTTTTTGTGTGCATTTAGTCTAAGTCCAGAATTTTTTTTTTCAAATCTAGCCAGTAAATCTAAAGCTGTCATCAGATCTGCTCTGGTTTTCAGAAAAAGTGTTGTGTCGTCTGCCATTTGTTTTATTTTGATATGAACTGGGTTTGGGCAATGAATTGTGGGTGCCTTAATGTCTTATATGTTACTGTTTCTAATTTTGATAGCAAGCAGCTCAACAGCCAATACAAACGGCTGGGGTGAGAAAGGACATCCTTGTCTAATACCGCATGAAACATCAAAAGGTTCAGAAATCCAGCCTCCATGATTGATACTACCAGAGATACCATTATTTAAAACGTATACCCACCTTTTAAAGTCGGTACCAAAACCAAAAATATCAAACGCATGTAACAAAAACTTCCTTGATATCGAGTCGAAAGCTTTGGAGAAATCGACGGCAAGTAGATATCCAGCTTCATTGCGTTTGTTTAAGTAGTTAATTACATCGTCCATTGATCTTATGATCGATTGCAATATTTCTTCCTTTGAGATACCCGACCTGGTCGTTATTAATCAATTTATGAATAACTTTGCCAAGTCTTTCTGCAAGAACTTTTGCTAATATTTTATTATCTGAATTAGTTAAGGAAATAGGCCTCCAGTTAGTTAACTGGTCTCTCCCTCTAGATCTGTTCCTTTGTGTAATAGTGTAATAATTCCTTGTCTTTCGGTGTAGGATAATTCACCTTTATGAAAAGATTCGACACAAGAACTTGTAACCAATTGGCCCAGTTTACCCCAAAAGAATTTTAAGAACTCTATCGTGATCCAATCACTACCGGGAGCCGAACCATTACTAAGTTTTCTCAGTGCATTGGTTGTTTCCTCTAAAGTGACATGTCCTTCACATAATGCAGCATCATTATCATCTAACTGTGGAAAATCTTCTGACGCTATAAAAGTGTCTGTCTCTTCTATTACATTATCAGTTAAAGTTGTTTGACTATACAATTCTTTGTAAAATGAGACTTGCTCTTGTAGAATGTCACTCTGTTTAATTAATATTTCTCCCGATTCTTTACGAAGCCTTGTAATAACTTTTCGTTTCTCCCTATTTTTTTTTCTAAGTTGCAGAAATACTTAGTGTTTCATTCCCCTTCTTGAATCCACTTAACTCTGGCTCTAACTTGTGCCCCCTTTGCCTCGTTCAGTTGCTTTAATTCTAATTGTTGTTTTACATGCCTATACATGGCTTGTGCCTTTTCACATGTAGGGTTTCGAACAAGCTATTTTTCAGTTTCTGAAATCTGTAAGTTTATCATAAGAGAACTGTTTTTTTTTCTTTGGCAAGATAATTCTTTTCCAAATTCACTACAAAAATTTCTTATTTCAGTTTTACATATTTCCCATTTACTAATGTTGGATAAGTTGCCATCACAGTCATTGTTAAGCTGTTCATCCGACAGGTCATTCATTCTTTGTACAAAATCGTTGTTTTCTTAAATGACTGTTGTTAGATTTCCAGTAACCAGGTCCACGTGTGAATTCACTTTGATTAAGTTCAATTAATACAGCTTTATGGTCAGAGTTTGGAACAGTAATGCTATCTGATAAAAAAAACAATAGTCAAGCACACACACACACACAATCCTCCCCTAAAAAAAAAGAAATAAAGAAAAGAAATACGACTGTTGTTGGTACATGACAGGGAAGTGCTCAAAGAGCTCACCTGTAACCTTACAAGCGTCGCGTCCCGTGAAATGGCAGCCAGGCCTCAATGAAAAACATGACAAGTGTGACTCTGTCGCAGTCTATCACCGGCTCCATTATGGCTCGAATCGTGGCTGGGGTAGGCCAATAAATTGTCTCTGTTGTTCGAGGAACAACACATTGCCATTGCAAGAGAAATAGAGAATTGATTAGGGATTTGTCATTCTTTCTCCCGGTGCTACCACAATCAATTCCATGTTTTCACTCACACAAACGTCATCGACATAAATTTGTTTTAGCTATTAAAGAAAGATGATGCTTTCCTCCTGAACAACATTACAATATTAGTTTTCTTCATTTTCGCTTTGAATGATTTACACTCAGCTATGCCTTTTAACCGGCATTCACTCAACAATAATACAAATTCGATATAAACTATCCCTGAAACGAGTCTGTGATACATTTTTTTGAGGACCCGACAACAACACGGTAACGACAACGACGAAACGAGCAACAAGAATGACATGGCAGACGACAACACCTACAGCGACAGTGACGTCATAAACAATGCGACGGGATGGCGTTGCCAAAGATGACGACGACGACGACGACGATGAAAACGACTGAATCGATAACCTTGAAGATGCTGCTAACGATGATGGCGACAATACAATCGTGTAAACTGAGTGCGTGTGTGCTAGTGTCACTTAGCAAATGCACAACTTGATTTCTCTCCTACTATAAACACAAACGACAACGCGTGGCATCATGCCATCGAAGCTACACATTAAAAAAAAAAAAACACACACACACACAGAAAAGACGTCCTGCAAATAACAAACAAGTAGGGTAGTAAAAAAGTAGGGTAACTGTCGCTCAAACAAATCTTGTTCGTTCTGTGTGCTCTGTGTTGTCATTTAGGGTAACTGTCGCTCAAACAAATCTTGTTTCGTTCTGTTTTGCTTCTGTGTTGTCATTCTGTGTGCTCTGTGTTGTCATTCTGTGTGCTCTGTGTTGTCATTCTGTGTGCTCTGTGTTGTCATTCTGTGTGCACTGTGTTGTCATTTCGGCTAGGCGATTTCTGTTTCGTAAGAAACATTCGTTTTGAGGGCCTGTAATTATTTCATGATGTGAGCAAGCGTTACCCTACTTTGTTATTTACCACTCACTGCGTCATTTAAGATGTCCTTTCAAGATGTCCTGTGGTCAAGAAGTGCATCTATTCATCAGTTGGAGGAGGATGCAGTACTGTATTTCATTACACAAATCGTATTTTCTTTTTAATTATCCTTTCTCCCTGATCGATTCCGTGTTCAGAACATTAATTAAAACACACACTCACTTCCAGCCGCAGAGATTAGAAGGGCGTCCACAGGAAGGCGTCTGTGTGCCCCTTGTGGCTGTCCATAAGCTGACAGCAACGCACCCTCCTTTGCTAATGTCGCCTACCCATTCTCTCCCATCGCCGGGCGTATGGTAAGTGTTGTCCGTCACAGAGCCAGTTGCAGCTTGCGTTGGCCTTCCGCAGAATTCCCCCACTCGGAGAGGCGTTGTTCATCACACTGGCTGGTATGCACTCCCCCCCCCCCCTCTCTCTCTCTCTCTCTCTCCTCAGTGACCCGAGACAGTGCGGACAGAGGCACTAACTCGGTTCTCATTTAAACGCGCATGAAGCAGTGAATACTGTGGTATGCCTTCATTCATCAGTTGGGGGAGGGGGGCAGTACTGTGTTTCATTACATAATTCGTATTTTCTGTTGATTTATCCTTTCTTCACGGTGAATTCCATACTCTGTGCATAACTTACAATACACATATTTGTGATTAATCGACAAAAGAGCCGAAAATGAAAGCAAAATGTTCTGTTCTGGACAGCTATAAGGATACGGTGCTGCCGTTAGCGTAGGGGGCCCCGCAGATATCAGCAATGGCACTAGCCAGTGGCCAGCAAGCTCTGGGTTAGGTACTGTCTCCATGGATCGCTCCTTGGTTCCACTGGACAAACATTCCGCGCCGTTCGTGCAGTCAGTCCCTTAGACAGGTAAATGTAAGAACGACACTAACGCTTAACTCAGAGCTGTGAAGGAGGAGGAGGAGGAGGAGAAGAAGAAGAAGGAGGAGAAAAAGAAGAAGAAAAAGAAGGAAAAGAAAAAGAAGAGGAAGAAGAAGAAGAACAAGTCCTTATCTTTGGTCATACCAACAACCAACACTAACGACAGGGCAGTTCTCTCTGGTCCACAGCTGCTCAAACACCTCCAAAAGCCTGCTGATGGATTATGAACTCGAACACAAGCAAGTAAACAACAACCACAAATCACCCATGGACATCAGAAGCCGATCAGAAAACGCCTATATCAAAAGCAAAGGGGCGAAAAGAACCAATGAAAACTAACACAGTTTCTCAGCATCAAGCGAGAGAGATCGGCAGTGAACAGAACAACCCGTCACTGCGTACACTGGTCTCTCAGTGACGACTCCTCACATACCAGGGGCATGTGAACTGTTGTATTCGTGCGAGGTCACCTTGATTTCATTCCTGCAGTTAATGATTGACAACGACGCTCACACTGTGATTTATGTACTACGAGATGAACTCGTACTTTTGAAGGAACCATGCTATCTGCCCCATTGAAATTTAGAGTGGACTGTGTCTGTTTCATTGCAGTGATTTCAGTCATTCATGATGTAGCGAGCAAAGCAACAATCACCTATGCTTGCCGCCATTCTGAAAACTTGAAAACGAGAACAGACGGTGTAGTATCAGGACTGATCCTGATTTATTTCTTCTGGGGTGGTTTTCTTCTTCAGTGTGGTGATGTAGAAAGTAACCCGGAACCAACTGCTCAGGGTAAACCACACGTGACAGCCTCGCCTGAACAGTGGGAACTGGAGTGGTGTAAGGACCAGCATGGAGGGACCAGGCAATCCCACAGGTGAAAACCAAAGAGACACACCGAAAGAACCCACCATGTCTGACCTCGTGACCGTGGCACAGTCTTTGACTGCAAGCATGGACCATCGCTTCGGAGAGGTCAAATCAGAGATCCACACCCTATGAGGAGAGTGTGCGGCGACGCAGGACGAATTCTGGAGGTTGTGAGGATAGATCAGTGGACTGTGGCAACAGAATGAACACCTGAGAAGACAGAAACGACGACCTGACCAAGAAGATCGAGGAGCTCGAGCGGAAAGCAGACGACCTCCAAGGCAGATCGAAAAGGAACAATCTTATCTTTCACTGTCTGCCAAGGAACGACAATAAGACCAATGCTGATTGTGAAAGTGTATGAAAAGATTTCATCAGTGACAAGTTAGAACTGGTCAACTCAATTGGATAGGGTGCATAGTCTTGACCCCGAGCGTGACCCGCCCGTCATAGCCAGGTTCGTATTTTACAAATACTGGAAGTGTCGAATACTATAGACAGGCTCCGGGGAACAAATATTCACATTGGTGAAAACTTTCCTGTTCCTGTGAGAGATATTAGAAAGAAGTTGAATCCACATTTGAAAAGCTAGAAGCGAGGGAAAACGGGCCACAATGGGTTTCAACCATCATCTAATCGATGGTACTAAATTCACCGTAAATGAATATGACGAGGTTTTACAGATGAAGCAACGTGCTGGCTGGCCCAAAATACTCGTGTGCACAGAAAACGTGGTGTTAGGGAACACACGCCAGGGTAACACCGGTCCTAGCCACTTTGTGTGGCAGTGTAAGTGTCACTGGAATAGCACGTGCTGAGCGTGACAGCGAGTTATCTCCTGAGTTTTAGTTCACCTTCCCTTTCAACTCAAGACGAAAGTTATGAATGTGTGTTTTAATCTGAGATGGGATTTGTTTCTGAAAATACACATTCTTTTCTATCTCGGTCATTGTGCATAATACGACTGAAATTGAATCTTTGTATACTAATTCCAAACCTTTCACCTTTTGAACATTCAGGCGAATGATTTCTTTGCCTTTATTATCGAAAAAGCTTGTTTTTTTTTCTCCTGAATTCCATTTGAGTAGATGCCTGCCCTCTCTCTCTCTCTCTCTATATATATATATATTCAGTTATAAACAAAGCTTGCTCTTATGTCTTAGATTGAAGAAATAAGGGGAGATAAGCATTCATATCTGCAGTGGTAGATGATTCTGCCTAACTAACAGCATGTGCTTGAGTGGGTGAATGGGGAATAATAAATGCTTCTCAAAACGAGCCTTCAGCAAGCTTATAGTCTCCAAGGGGGGTGATAATCTCCAATGGGGAGAAAACTCCTGGTCAGATACCGGTATTTTGAAACCTGATTGTTTCTCCTCAGTGACCGCGGAAAGTGGTAACTTGACTCTTCTGCCTTTTCAGTTTTAAGAAGAATGCTATCCCAGAAAAAGGCTGGTGTGCAGTACCGTAGTACGTTTGTTGAATTTTCAAAAAACCAACCAAACGTGGCACCTAAGAAGCAAAAGAAAATCATGAAAGAGCAAAACAAGCTACATTTTCTTGTGAAAAGTAGAAAATATAAAAAGATAACCTCTTAAGACACAAGTGCTGAGGGCCAGTTCTTGGAATGAATCCGCAAGGGACAATTTTTTTTTTTTTTTTTTTTTTTTGTTGCTGTCCCAACCTCTGCGCCACCTCAGAGGCAGTGCACCCACGCCGATCGTTCCGACACCCTGTCCACAGCCACAGCCCGGTCGGCCCTGCCACAGCCCCTGCACCGGCAATCCACAGAGAGCAGTCAATGTCAAGTCGTTTAAAAACCATATCGCACACACACACACACACACACACACACACACACACACACACACACACACACACACACACACACACGTGCGATCTAGGCACATAGCAATGAGAGAGAGAGAGAGAGAGAGAGAGAGAGAGAGAGAGAGAGAGAGAGAGAGAGAGAGATTTCAAATCTTATATATAGTATGGAGATTGTCGCGGATGTAGCTGCTAAATCTTGGTAATTTCACGTACTGAAGACTGTTACCGACATTCACCACCCTTGATTCAGGGCCTCGTTGGAATGGCTAACAAGTCACAATGAGAACTCTGGGAATTGCTCAGTTTTTTTTTTCCACTACGGATACGTTTCTAAGAGTGTTGGTTGACTTTTTCTGATCAGTATTGCAGTTGTAAATCAGGCCTGGCTGATAACGCCATGTGTTATGAGATGAAGTATAGTAGAGTCCACACTGTCATGTCATCTCAGACAGGAATGGGACCCCACAACATCATCTACATTCTCATAAACACACACACGCTGGAATACAAATACACACTCACTGGTGTAACTGGGGACAAACAATCTGAAAATAATTGTTACCTTTCCGAAGATCCCCACAGCAAGCATGGAGGGGAGGCTGGAGAAAGAAGAGTGAAGGGAAGGTGGGGTGGGGGGGGGGGGTGAGAACTATTATTGATCTATTTTCAAATAAAAGTCATTTTAAAATGATAGGATGAAAATACTATCTTTCTTGAAATGGAAGACGGTGTCGTTCATCTTAACATTGCACACTACAATGGCGGGTGAGGACGCTAATTGTGGTATGATTCAGTTATCACATTGGTTTGACATTTTATATGAAAATGGATCTGTTCATAAATTGTGCAAGGCACAGACAGACTGGTCTTGATCTAGATCGATCTAACAATGTGTCATACTCTCCTTATTCACCGTCCCTGTCTTTCTTACTCTCTGCCATACATACTCACAAACACACAAAAATACACACACGTGCATACAAATGTATGCACGTACATATGTGCACACACAAGCACGCTCACACACGCACACACTCACACACACCTACCCCACCCCAAAAACCCACCACATACACATACACACACGCACACAACACACACACACACACACACACACACACACACACACACACACACACACACACTCATAATCATATCTATGGGGGTGCACAAACTTAACTTATGTATAAACGGTATATCCAACACACTGCACGATTTGATAGTTAAAGTGTGTATGATTACATCCACACACAATTAACGAATACTTAAAACAAAATTCCGATATTGTCTATAGTCAAATAGAAATATTGCAGTAGTGAACATGCGTTTGTACCATTCAGGTCGCGGCCACATCATCACTGTGGACCTCATGCTGAATATCACTGCCAGTGACGACTGTGTTAATCCTATTGCTTTCATTCATGACGTTCTTGGTAACACCAGCCTTAGACGACGTTATTGTTGTTGACTGGGTGAACGATTTGTGCTCAAGACTGCTTTGGAACAGGCTGATGAACTGGGTGATTATATTCCAAAACTCTGCTCTGAACTTTCTACCGGTCAGACAGTATACGTAGAAATTGATGCCACTGTTACAGTGCCATAGAAAACCAGTGACCAGTCTGATGGTATATTGGATTCCAACAATAACTGGATCGTCCATATCACTGATGCGCATTAGGAATACTCTTACTGTCATTGGTGCAGTTAGGAGAATAAATAACGCGCTCACAGTTATCAAGGTCACAGTCAAAGAGAACACTTTCTGTTGTCTGGAATCCTGAGTGACTTTCTGTACAGGAAGTTGTCTGCTACTCCTCATGGATCTATCGAGTGTCCAGATAAGAACACCATTGCTGAGAACCAACAGCCCAAAGGGTAGGTAGGAATGCAAAATATAGTCTATCATATACCAAATATTCAGCCAGAACCACGCGTATGTCTCCGAGACAGCAGAATACAGCAGGCGTCCGAACAACGCTGTAAATCGTAATCCCAACCATAGAAAATGTGGCAGTGGATTAGTGTGATGACGACGACCAACAGCCCAGCAACAACGCGTGACGTTCTCTTCGTCCACACAGCATTGACACGATGTGGCCACAGCACAGAGGCTGCTCTTTGCAGGGTGAGGGTCACAAGTGTCCATGGGGACAAAACTCCTACCGTGATTCCGATCATATAGAACCATTTACACATCCAGGACCCCAGTTCGTAAATGAAGGGGACGTCTAGTACTCTCTTTAGGAAACTCTGCAGGGGAGCAAGTATCAACATCAACTGGTCAGAGCACGCCAACTGTATGAAGAACACACCTATACTGGATGCAGGAAGGCGATACATGATCAGAATGATCATCAGATTACCAAAGGTTCCCAACAGAACCAAGGTAGGATCGGCAATTTTCTTGAACAGATCTACGTTATTACGCATTTTAATAAACGCCCTCAGAGAAGCATAATACTGTTGTTTCCACTCAGGAATGTCCGTGGTGGTTGTCACTATATTGCTCACTGAGAAATCAGACATGTTTAAGGTTGCATGAATCAGTTCACTTGTCATGTTGATTGACGTCCTGGTCTGCACCACGCATTTAATTCTATATTAACGTTTCAAACAAAATTCAATACTTTTTCATTTATTTTTTTTTTAAAAAGGGGAATTATTTGTTGTGTTTGATTATTTTTTGTTTATATCATTTGCGTCAGTGGTATCATACACTGTGAAAATCGAAAAGTGATGTATAGCTTCCCTCAGTGATCTACTTTTATACATTTTTAGCTTCGACCATGGTTGTACGTGGTTAGTGTTAGGCGAGTGGAAAAGACATGGCGGTCCAGTCGACGTTTTTTAAATGGCTTAAAGTAGAAGAATTTGTTTGAGAGAACTATTATTTTAGAGACTTATTACCTGAACCGAACCATTCTGGACCATCTGGAAATGCTCTTCATTCGAATCTTGCCACAGCCAGGCAGCAGTGGCCTCTGCAGAACGTGAGACGTCGCTGCCCGGCCCTTCTTTCACCAAAAGAGACCAAACTCACCACTGGAACTTTTGATGTACTGTGTGATGCTGAAACAGTTAGTCCTTTGGATTGATTATGATTTTTTTTACCATGTTCGTTGATAAATCCAAACTCTCTCTCTCTCTCTCTCTCTCTCTCTCTCTCTCTCTCTCTCTCTCTCTCTCTCTCTCTGTGTTTTAACGGAGAGTGCTTTTTTGCTTCTTTTAGATGAGTTGAAATTGTCAGTTTTCTTTAAGTTGATTTCATATTGTTTTGCAGTGCTCAGTCCCCTGCCATTTTGATGACTTTAGTTGGGTTCAGTTCAACAGAATTCAAACTTTTTCCCCAAACAATGTGGATCTTTTGCAATACACGACGCAAAGGAACAAATCAATATAGCACAATGTAATACAGCCGCAACACAACCATGATGAATTGAAGAGCAGCATGAACAAGGACAGCTTTTACCAGATCTGAGTCTTGGGGATTCTGCTGTGTCACCAGCGAAATGAAGGATGACGAAAGACTACTGGGGTTGAAGAGTGTTCGCCATGACTCAGTGCTTGGGCCACGGGGCGGTTTGATCGATAGCAGGCCATTGTGTGGTTTGAGCTCCAGGAACAGAATAATCTGCTCAAAGAGACACTTCCATTCTCCGAATACAAGTCCACCAGAATGTTGGTAGAACCTTCTGAGGAAGAAGGAAGTACTGAGTTGAAGAAGACGGAGCCTATCACTCTGAATGGCACGTTATTTAAGTCCTATCCTCCTCCCTCCACGAGATGAGGGGGCCATTGGTTCCAACATCTTCACCACCACCACATACAGCTCCTGCTGAAGAAGGGAGACAAACCTGGCGCCTGATTAACAACATTCTGGTTTTCACTTCATGTGTTGTCATAAATCTTTTTTTTTTTATCCCCCCCCCCCCCCCCCCCTTTTCTTTCTTGACATTGTTGTATGCACGTCGTCGTATTCGTGTTGTTTCATGACTGAAAAGAAGTTAAGTTTGGAGTAATTTGGCTGGATGCATAAAGCTTTTCCTGATGCCTGAAATGGAGGTCGTTTTGTCTCTGTGAAATACCTGTATGTATAGTCAACGTGGATTTAGGTCTGAAAATGGTGCAGCGTAGAAAGTGGTATGACGTTGTGCTATACGCCTTGTTAATGATCGCATCTACTGGCTTCCCTTTGACATGGAAAGTAGCACTGGTTGACGGTGTTTAAAGGGTTTCGAGTGATTTTGGAAAAGAGATAATGTATTACCCTGCTATTGTGTTTGTTGCTTATGTAAGAGTATACAGAAGTCACTGTCTTCTTCATAATGCCTTAGGTTCCCTTGGCATAGGGTGTAAAAAGAAAAAGCCCACAACTATCTATTCATGTTTAGATTGTTTTGCTACCTTTTATGTGTAAATGTGATGTTGGGACAAGAGCATCACATCGCTTTATGTTATTTCTACAGATGTGTGTGTGTGTGTGTGTGTGTGTGTGTGTGTGTGTGCGCGCGCGCGCGCGCGCACGCGAGCACGCATGGCTTCTGGATTTTTTTTTTATCTTCAGTTCAGAATTATGTAGTACCCAGATCTAGTAGTTTTCATTCGTTCATTTTTAAATGCAAATTGTTATGTCCTTGCCTGATGAATTACATTTTTTTAAGCTTTTGTTATTACTGTTCTTCTCTCAGGGTAAGCGTTAATGGGGACCAACGGACGTTATGCAGGGGAGTATGCGAGTGGGTTAGTCTCAACTGTTTCTACGATACTACGACTATAGTGCTTTTAACAACACAATGTAATTGATAGCACTTGCAAAGACCATCGATGACAATGTCAGCAAAACCTTCCTGTTTCATGGTGTTGTTGAGGGGCTGCAGAACACAGTGTTCAGCTTGTTTTCTTTTCTTTTCTTTTCCAGGCATTGCTGCCAGCAACAATGCACTTTGCATGAAGGGCAGTCTGCCTCCGTACTAATGCTGTAGTTTGTTGTGCAGCTGATTTATGTTACCTCCAACGTCCTGCCGATGTACAGAAAATAAAACGAGGAGAGAGAGAGAGAGAGAGAGAGAGAGAGAGAGAGAGAGAGAGAGAGAGAGAGAGAGACAGACAGACAGACAGACAGACAGACAGACAGACAGACAGACAGAGAGAGAGAGAGAGAGAGAGAGAGAGAGAGAGAGAGATGTGCGCATGTACGCGCTCGAAGACGGAGAGATGCGGGCAAGAAGGACAAAGGTCGGCAGTGCTATAGTCAGAAAGAAGAACGAATGAGAAACTTCACAGAAAGAACTTCTGCCAAAGTGTCTGCGATACATTCAGGAGGAATGAATGCTGATGACCTGAGAACTGGACATTTATTTTTGTTTGTTTCCTTGTTTGTTTGTTTTGTCGCGCGTTTTGTTCTGTGTTTTTTTTTTCTCCTCAACCAGTTGGAGGGGAAACAGGAGTGGAAAGTGGAAAAGGATAGAGGTCTTACAAGAAACATAAAACAGAAAGGGATAGAAAATTTAAAAAGAAAAGGTGAAACAACAACCAACAATATAATCATAGAAACAAGGATATAACACAAGAGAGTGTACATGAGGGTTTCTGTATTGGGAAATTTTAGTGCACAAATGAGTACTTGGCTGGGTTACTTACCTTTAATGCACATTTGTACAGCTATATATACGTAGTTTTTCATGTTTGTTTAATCTTGAAGAAAACCCAAGATTTGGGTTATCGCTAGTTATGACATTTTCTGCATTTGTTTTTCATTATGCTGTTATATGATGTCAAACAATTCAATGATGTCTCATCAGTGCTGATGACAAAAAAGGTGTCTCATTAATTGAGGTTGCTGTTTCGCCAAACCAGAAGCAACAGACTGGTCTACAAATAAAACATCGATAAATGATTTTGGCTGAGAGAAGTAACTGACATAGCCTTTTAACATTCTTCATCACAGACACATCTGCGCAGAATAGCACAGGAATCACTGCTGTTCAATTGACATTGCAGGCCAGTAAATGGTTTATACAATACCCAGAAATTTAAAAAAAAAACAAAAAACAACAACGTCTAAACGCAGAAAATAAGATATCCGTGCACGTGGAGGCTGGTCTGAAATGCAGTCTGTAACGGTGTTCTCAACAGTATCAATACCATCCCTGGTACGTGGTAAAGGAATAGTTCTCGTCAAAGTGTCTAAGGTCACGCGCGCGCGCATGTGTGTGTGTGTGTGTGTGTGTGTGTGTGTGTGTATGTGAGAGGAGAGAGAGAGTGAGAGAGAGAGAGAGAGAGAGAGAGAGAGAGAGAGAGAGAGATGCATTTTTTAGGGAGTGTAAGTTTTAAAGTAGTACGTAAGGAATGTAATCATAACCCTCCACCCCATCCCATCCTATTCATCAGAACGTTTAACTTAAACTAAAATTGTAGCTGTAACAACCACAAATGCTAAAGGTAAATATTAAGTGAACAGCCTAATAAACATTTAGAAATAGATTCAAGAGTAGCAAAATTGTTTAATATACTAGATAGCGATAAAGAAGTCGATCCATCAACAAAACCCTCAATACCTGATTTATTAAAAAGCTCTTTTGTTTTGGGACAATGAATCAGTAAATGATTGACACTTATAGAATCCCCACACATACATTTAATATTTTGCAATATTTTGTTTTAAACGAGTTTAAACGAAGCCTATGGATTAGACTTTCAATCTGCCTGGATCAGAAAATAAATCTTTTGTATGATGTTATCCCATTGTTTTTGTCATTACATTTGATGCAATTGTTATAATAATATATGTCCGAGTTCTTCAGTGTTTTGTTGCATTATCATGAGGTGTTTTATTTATAATAGAGAAACATTCTGCCAGATCTAAGCGAACATTTATTGTTACTGTGCCGCTAAGGTTCTGAGCTGCCTTTTTTGCAACTTTGTCTACTTGTTCATTTGCTGATATACCACAATGAGAAGGCACGCAACAAAAAGTAATATTATTGCCTGTTTGGGAAAGAAGGTGTACTATGTAACTGATTTCAGTTATCATGTCAAATCG
The DNA here is from genome assembly GCA_033310375.1 of Conus canariensis. NCBI lineage: Eukaryota > Metazoa > Mollusca > Gastropoda > Neogastropoda > Conidae > Conus > Conus canariensis. Next base: position 18,658,157 of record CM065743.1, read on the forward strand.
TACACATGAATTAGAAGACTTAATACCATTCAATGCTGCTTTTGAATCAGCGCATATTACGATTTGACTGTTATTTATGGGGAAATTCAAAATGAAATCCAATGATTTGAGTATAGCAAGTAATTCTAAGCTATATATAGACAGACTTTTACCAAGATAAAGTAACTTTCCTATTTTAAAGCTAGGAATTATGAAAGCTGCTCCCGTGCTATTATCATCTAATACTGAGCCATCTGTACATGTTTTTAAGTGATGGTTGTACTTATTTTCTAAGTGAGTGTAGACAAAATTTCTCAAAATGTTGGGAGAATCCTTTTTAGTTAAATTATTGTAGTCAATGTCAAAGGAAGCTTTTGATTGTACCCATTTTGGAATGGGTGAAAACGTAGGTTTTCCGGCGATATTATTTTTTTTTAAATCTATTTTTGTATCTTTTAGATCTGAGGAAAATGAATAAATAGATTTTGTGGATTGTATTTATTGTGCACGTTTTCCAAAATCCTTTTCAGATTCTTAACATACCTCTTCTGAGCATTTCTTTTTGTGAGAAACTTTTTAAGATGAATTTTAAAGTAGAAGCTTTTCTAATTTCAGATAGAGGTAGAACTCCCACTTCGCTGTTTGTCCCTAAGTTTGATGTATGTGTGGGAACCCCTAGGGCAATTTTGAAGGCTTTGCAAGCAGTGCTCTGAAGTTTATTTAAAAGATATTTAGGTGCATTAAAATACTTCCTGAGCATATAGAAGTCTTGAGCGTACAAGGGCAGTTGCTAAAACAGTTAAACGTTTAGTGTCTTGCCCCCAAGATTGTTTACTGACAATTTTAAGGAAATTCAGACTTTTTCTTGCTTTATTTAAAATATGGTCAATATGAGTATTCCATGTTAGTTC
>CM065743.1:18661546-18664046 GCA_033310375.1 Conus canariensis
GTAATACTATCTAAATCAATTTGATAGAATCGATGTAGTTTGCCGCTCTTGATGGTGTTTTCGTTTTGAGAGTAACATTCATTCACATACAAATGTCGTCAGCATATTGATCTAGACTGCTATGTTTAGATATATGTCTTGGAAGATCATGAGATAAATTATTGAAAAGCAGAGGAGCAATTACAGAACCTCGAGGGAGTCCCATTTCCAATTTATATAACAGTCGCTCAGACAAACTTGCTCATACGCCTTTTGTACATCAAAAATATGCTGCCAGAAAATTTTCTCTCCCAGCAAACTGCAGTTTAAGTTGAGTTGTCTGTTTTACAAGATGATCAGTGGATGATCTACCTTTCCTGAATCCAGCCGGGCAACGGGAATAGTTGCATACTTCCCACAATGATACATCAATCTATTCAAAAGAAATCTTTCAATTAATTCACATGTGTGCAAAGTGAGAGAAATAGGTCTACAACTGTTTATGTCAGAACTAGACTTGTCGTGTTTCAGTATTAGTACAACTATAGAATTTCTCCACACAGAAGGAATGCTTCCTTCATGAAAATATTTATTAATGAAATTATGTAGAATTATAACAAAGGTTTCTGGCAAATGGTTAAGCATTTCATCGGAAATCGCATCCAGACCAACTGACATCTTTTTGCTAGGCAGAGAAGAAATGGTCAAATTTAGTTCTTTCAATGTGATTTCAGCGTTTAGATAATGATCATTGTTTTCCTCTGGGTCACAATAAATACCACTGTTACCTTCTTTCTCTTAACGTTATACATTTGTCGGAAAGGCTGCTCATAAAACTGTTTTTGGAAAATGCATCAGCAAAAGATTCAGCTTTTTGTTCTGATGTTGGAAACCTGTCCCTCTCCAAAATAATCGGATAAGATGGTAAATTAACTCCATTTTTCATTTCATAAATCTTTTTCCAGATTTAAGATCTTTACGATGGTGGACATCATTTACACAAAACGATGACCAGTAATTAATTTTAGTTTTTTTTTCTTCTATAATCCTGGCGCTTTCATTTTTCTTGTTTCATTGGTATTATGTGTTAAGTATTTCACCTTTGGCGTGAATTCAGAACTTTTGTTTCTTTTTCTCAACAACTCCTTTGCAGGATTCCGTCCACCAAATGTTGCCAGTATGTTTTGAGGATTTCATTTGGCTGAATTTGGGGATAGCTTTGTTTGCAGCATATAGTATTGATTCGACAAAATTATTATAAATTATGTCAATGTCTGGGATCTCCAGAATATTGATGTCATAAGACATCAAAACGGATTTAAATTTGTCTCAATCTGCTCTTTTGTAATCAAACATGGGAGCTGTATTTTTTGTGGTGTCTTCCATGACAGCAAATCCTCTCAAAGAAATTATTATTGGAAATTGATCACTCCCTAAAGTGTTGTAAAAAAAAAAAAAAAAAACTGCCATGCACAGCTTGAGACTATGGTGTGGAAATCGAAGATGAGTCAAGTGCATATGAGGTTTTTGACTGGGAACATCGGGGATTCGTGCCACACTTCCGTCATTAAGCAATAAAGAGCTGAGTTCGAAATGTTCTCAACCAAGCGATTGGAGCTGACTATAGTGCAGCCACTGTCCCCAAAAGGAACATGCTCATTAAAGTCACCTGCAACAAGCCACTGTCCATTTTGTGAACCCAACGTACGTCGCAATTCAGTATTGCTGTCATCAACATCTTTTGGTAGATAAACAGACATTATGTTCAATACCAACGACTTATCAAACTTGACACAGGCTGAGCAAAATTGTATACGTGGTGCAGTAGAAGGAATATGAGTTGATACAGGATGACAAAGTAATTTTTGGTTTATGTAGATGGCAGTAGATACTTTTTTTTCTGCACTGTTAGTTTCTTGAAACACTGGTGGAAAGAAAAAGTTAGCTAGTCGTGGAAGATTATTTTTACACGCATTTAGTGACTGTAGAATGAGAACCATGTAGGAAATATTTTCAAGATGGTATTTTCAAGTGTGTGTGTGTGTGTGTGTGTGTGGTGCGTGTGTGTGTGTGTGTGTGTGTGTGTGTGTGTGTGTGTGTGTGTGTGTGTGTGTGTGTGTGTGTGTGTGGGGGTTTGCATACATGCTTACATATGTGCGCGAGTATATGCGCGCACATGTATACATGGTGTCACTTCACAACATGAAGTAATACAATGCATCTTCACATCAGCTCTGGGAAAATGAAAGACACAGGAGCCAGCACAGGTGTTTATTACAAACAGGTTATTACATTCATCTCAACCCCGCACGTGGCATGACAAACATCTTTCAAACAAATATGTAACGAAAGAAACGATTTAACGATTCATTTCAGGTGTACGATGCTTTTTTGTTGTTGCTTTATTTGACATGTACATACAAACTGTCACTGAAAGCACAGTGTGATCGCTTCAGAACAGCCATGTAATGATCTGCTGACACAAATATTTCAAAATGGGGATAGCACATCTGAGCCTCCT
>CM065743.1:18674046-18693075 GCA_033310375.1 Conus canariensis
GGGAAAGTGAATGTTACACAGTAACAAGTAACCGCCTTGTAGAAAATATTGTAGACAGTCCATTTCATCTGTTAAACGACGGCAGCGTCACAAGAATTCCAGACAACTCGAAACACAGAGCAACAGCCATAGACCTTTCCCTTATTTCTCCGGAGTTAGTACCTTCATGCTCATGGGAAACACATAAAGATACATTAGGCAGTCACCATCTTCCTATTGTTATAACTCTCTCTCGAGAGCACTTACAGTCAAATGAAGGTGTGGAAGATATCATACCAAGATATAATTATAACGGAGCAGACTGGAATACATTTTGCAATATTATTGCTACACAAGACTTCCCAAATAATGATGATGAAAATGTTGACGAATTATTTTTAACATTCAAAAAAAGCAGTTCTGTTAGCAGCTGACTCGTCTATACCTAAACTAAGAACTTTTAGATGTACTAATCACACCGGCAACGTTTGGTGGAATGATGATTGTGAGAAGGCGGTAAATAATAAAAAAGAAAAATATAAACTCTACTCTACGTAAAAGATAAAACTGAAGAAAATCATGCTGCGATGAAGACTGCAAAAAATCATTGTAACAGAGTTGTTAACTGTGCCAAAAGAGAATACTGGCAATCTTTTTGCACTAAACAAGTTACTGGGCATAGAGATTAAAAAAAGGTCTGGAAAAAAATTACGGACATGAAAAATGGAATTAGATTTCCAAGTTATCCAATAAAAATGGGCGACAATGACAAGGTTCCGTCAGATATGGAAAAAAGTAGAAACCTTTGTTAGTATGTTTTCAAATAATAGCAGTGTAGAAGGACTATCATCTCACTGTAGAGCCCATAGAGAAAACGCTAAATTAGATTCGTTGTATGCAGATCCAGTTCCACAAAAGGATCATTATATTAACTCACCTATAACACTGACTGAGATTGAAACTGCAATATGCTCATTAAACAACAAAAAATGTTCAGTTGGTATGGATGCAGTCAGCAATGAAATGTTAAAACACATTCCTGAAAATGGTATTTCTTTTCTACACACAATTTTTGAAAAATGCTGGGACAATGGTGTCATTCCACAGCTATGGAAAGATACTATTGTCATACCTATTCTTAAGGCTGGAAAACCTAAAAGTGACAAAAATAGCTATCGACCCATAGCACTTACTTCACATTCGGGTAAACTGTTTGAGAAAATTATCCTAAATCGGCTATTACATTACTGTGAAAAGAATAAAATTATACCTGTAAATCAAACTGGTTTTAGAAAAGGAAGATCTGGCGTTGAACATTTAGTTAAACTATCTACAGAAATAAAGCGACAATTTGCTCGTAGAAAGAGCGTATTGGCAACCTTTTTTGACGTCAAAAAAGCATACGATCACGTTTGGCACAGTCGTCTCATGTACAAACTTAAAACAATTGGACTATCTGGAAATATCTACAGATATATCAACAATTTTCTAACAAACAGGTCAATGGTGGCCAGAGTGGGAACAACATACTCTGCCCCTAGGAGTCTAGACATGGGTATCCCACAAGGCTCAGTGATTGCACCTATACTTTTCAACATCATGATACATGACCTGCCAAAGGCGGTATCAAGCAAAGTAACTCTCGTCCAATATGCAGATGATATATGTATGTGGATGGACGTAACCTTAAAAAAGTCGACACCACAAAGAGCCCAAAATTACATAAGAAGATTGTACCAGTTTGACCTTGATAACATTGAAAAATACATGTTTCAAAATGGTCTATCTCTATCCCCTGAAAAAACTAATATGATACTATTTAACTCTGGTAGTAATCCAGCAAAATTACCGATCTTAAAACTGCTTGGTGAACCTTTAGAGTATAAACAAAACGTCAAGTTCTTGGGATTAATTCTTACATCAAAGCTGACATGGAATATGTATTTTGAGTATATTCTAACAAAGGCAAGACATAGCCTAAATCTTTTAAAGACCATTAGTAGATTACCTTGGGGAATTGACCCTGAAACCTTAGTTCTTCTTTCTACACCACTTGTTAGGTCCAAACTTTCTTATGGACAAGAATTTATTTTAGTGCTCCAAAATACCTATTACAAAAATTACAAAGTATTGACTGTAAAGCCTATAAACTAGCCCTTGGCCTTCCGAGTCATGCGTCAAACAAAGAAACATACAGAGCAGCTGGAATCTTACCGCTTGATGATTATCGTGAACTTGCTACTTCAAAATTTGTGTTGAGAGCAAGTACAAGTGACAATTTCATTGGGGAAGAATTGAAACTAAGAACTGAGTGTGATTTTCCTAAAAGGGCAAACAATATGTCGTCGCTAATGACAATAGCAACATATACTTCTAATTTAATTGAAAGTTCAGGAATAAGCATCGAAGACATGTCAATAAGACCATCATTCGCGCCTATACCACCCTGGGAAACATTAAAAACCGTCATATGATATCAGCTATTCTAAATTGAGAAAAGAAGAAAATATAAATGTTATGAATTCAATTGCAAAAACACGTATCTATGAAAAATATCAAAATCATCTTCAGGTTTTTACAGACGGCTCCGTACTTGACAATGATAATGTTGGTGCGGCCTTTGTCATACCGGCACTGAAAATTGAAAAATGTTTTTACATCGGCAAAAAACTGTCAGTTTTTACAGCCCAATTGACAGCCATCATGCTTGCTGTAGAATTCTTGATGAACTTTCCAATGACAGTATTTAGAACTGTGATACTGGTGGATTCTAAATCGGTTTTATGTTCACTGAACTCCTTCAGTACTGATACACGGTCTGACCTTATGTTCGAAATTTATTATTTATTACATTGCTTGTCGGCTAAAGGCACAGTCATTGAGTTCTGTTGGGTGCCTTCGCAATGTAACATAAATGGAAACGAAATGGCCGACAGAGCTGCTAAAAGAGGCGCAAAAGGTTTAGAGAAGACTGTAGACATGACATTTCCTTTGTCACTCCATGAAAATTACAGGCTGCTAGAAACAACAGCATGGAAAAAATTTAGCAGACGTTCTGATGAAAAGACTCTAACACAAAATACAGCTGCAGTTCCGTTGGAAATTGTATCGAGAAAGTTGTCAAATGCACCGTTATATTATTCTAGACTTGTAACTTCCCTTTTTTCCGCCTAAAAATTAATGCTTTAAAAACAAAATTCTCCAAAAAATGTATATTGCCTGTGTGGTGCACAAATCACAGTTAATCACATTTTATTCCATTGTAAAAGTCTCCGATGTTTTCTACCTGATTCAGTCACAGCAAAGAATGTTTCGGAAGAAAACATAGATGATTTATTATATGACACAAAGGTTTTACTACAAATTGCTGAATCCCTAATTCACACCCCCATCAGGTCATTCCTGTAGGTTTTTTTTTTTAATAATTTTTTTTTCTTCTAATGTAGATTAGTGGTGAGGGACACATCCACACACCCACGTTTCTGTATTTTGCATTTTGTTTGTTATATGTATCTTTAACATTACCTCTTTACTGTTAATGCAGTGTTCACAGTTTTCATAACCTCACACATTTACACTCTCACACACTCGCACACACTCACAGACAGAATGCATTCACTCACGCACGCTTTGGTCTAATATCACTTATGGTGAAAAGACGTAAAAACAAAGAACGAACGAACACACACAAACACACATACACTCACATACACGCACACACACGCGTGCACGCACGCACGCACGCACGCACGCACGCACAGACACACACACACACACACACACACGCCCTCATTATCATATCTATGGGCGTGCATATACGTACATGATCTATGCACAGTAGATCACATTAGATTCGGACAAAGGTTACAATCCGATGGATGAAGTATGCATTGATACCACTAATCACTATAATTAAGAAACGTAACTTGACATTTTTCTGTTGTTGAAGAGAAATATTTCCATTTTCTGTTTTGTTTCATTTAGTCCTCGACCTTCTCAACACTGTAGATATCACGCTAAAAATCACAGTCAGTGACAGCTGTCTCCATTCTATTATTTCCATTCATGACATCCTTACTCACACCAGTATTAGATGGCGTCATTGTTGCTGATCAGATGAATTTGTGCTAAGGATTGCGTTTCTGTGTCTGATGGAACAGGCTAATAAACTGGATGACTATATTCCAAAACTCTGCTCTCAACTTTCTACCAGCTAGACAGTATAAGTAGAAGTTGATGCCACTGTTACACTTCAAGAAAAATTCAGTGAGATGTCTAATAGTATACACTTTTCCCACAACGAGTGGGTCTGTTAAATCACCACTGCGTGCAAGGAATACACTTACTGTTGTAGGGGCACTCAGGAGAATAAAGGAAGCGCTTACAGTTATCAGGGTCACAGTCAAAGAGGAAACCTTCTGTCGTCTGGAATCTTGAGTGACTTTCTGTACAGGAAGTTGTCTGCCATTTCTGACAGATCTGTTCAGTGTCCAGAGAAGAACACCGTTGCTGATGATCAACATTCCAAAAGGTAGATAGGAATATAATATGTAGTGTATGGGATCCCAGATATTCACCCAAAACCATGTGTACGTTTTTGACACAGCCATAATACAACAGGCGTTTGGACAACGCTCCATATTATAATCCCAGCCATAGAATATGTGACAGTAGAAGAGAGTGATGACGACGACCAGCACACCAACAACAACTCGTGACGTTCTCCTCGTCCACACGGCATTGACACGATGTGGCCACAGCACAGAGGCTGCTCTTTGTACAGTGAGGGTCACAAGTATCCATGCAGATAAAACTATTACTATGTGTCTGACTGCACACCACCATTTACATGGCCAGGAACCCAGTGTGTAAATGAAGGGAACGCCTAATACTCTTTTCACAAAACTATGCAGGGGAGAAATTATCAACGTCAACTGGTCAGAGCACGCCAACAGTATGAAGAACACACTTGTACTGGATGCAGGGAGGCGAAGCATGATCAGGATGATCATAACATTACCGAAGGTACCAAAGAAAAACACAATAGGATCGGTAATTTTCATGAATAAATCTACGTCATCAACCATTTTAATAAATGCCCTAAAAGAAGCATAATACTGCCGTTTCCACGCAGGAATGTCCATTGCGTTTGTCACCTTACTGACCACTGAGAAATCGGACACATTGACGGTTGCATGAATCAGTTCACTCGTCATTCTGATTGACGTCCCTGATCTGTACTACACATTGACTTCTGAATTTGACCATCAAGAGATTACAATACGTTTTCCGTCATTCTTATATAAAAAAAAGTAGGTAGTATTCATACCACATTTTTTTTATGTGTTTGTAAACGTAGCATCATACATTGTGAAAAAAAAGAAAATAAATATTGTATATCCTCCCTCAGTGATCGACATTCACGCATTTTCCACTTTGAGCATCGTATATGGTTAGTGTAAAATGAGTAAAAGAGGTATACTGGTCCAGTTCGCATTTGAACATGGCTTAGTTTCGAAGATTCCAAGCTATCTCTTCATTAGAGAATATGGACCGTAATCGAACATGCTGGACCATCTGGGAATTCCCTATATCTCAATCTTGCCACATGCAGCTATTGGCAAAGAATCCTGCAGAACCATCTTACAAGATCTATGCAGAAACTGATGCGTCGTTGCGTGACCATAGACCAAACAAAAGAGATCAAACATGTTATTGGAACATTTGTATACACGGTGACACTGGGCAGTTAATCCTGTGGGCAGTTAACCCTTTGGGTTGTTTATAGCTGTTTTGCTGTGTTGTTAATTAAGCCAAGCTCTCTCTCTCTCTCTCTCTCTCTCTCTCTCTCTCTCTCTCTCTCTCTCTCTCTCTCTCTCTCTCTCTCTCTCTCTCTCTCTCTGTGTCTGTCTGTCTGTCTGTCTGTCTGTCTCTGTCTGTCTGTCTGTCTGTCTTTCTCTCTCTCTCTCTCTTTCTCTCTCTCGCTGTCTGTCTGTCTGCCTGTCTAACTGTTTATCTGTCTGTCTGTCTCTCTCTGTCTCTGTCTGTCTGTCTGTCTGTCCGTCTGTCTGTTTGTCTGTCTGTCAGTCTGTCTGTCTCTTGATTTGATATTTGAGTGGTGTCTTGTTTCCTTTATATAAAGTAAAGTTGTTATACAGTACAGCCACAGCACACACACACTCACACACTCACACACACACACACACACACCACACACACACACACACACACACACACACACACACACACACACGTGTAACATACTTGCTGCTGACTGAATGATTCAGAGTCACCGGGTATCCATGAAGTTTAGAATGATTTGATTAATTATATTTAAGATTTCCCCTAAATCAAGAAAGGAGTTTGTCTTGTTTGAATGGAAAATCTTTTAATCTTTTTCTCTGTTCATCGTAGATTTTGATCTGCAAAATGCGCTGACGTGTTTGATCATTTTGGTAAAATGGCCCAGACAATTTTATATGGAGAATAAACTGAAGGTGGCTCCTGACAATTCCAAGGGGCACCTTGAGCTGTTTGCAATCAAGATGAAGAGCAGCATGACCATGAACATTTTTCGGCAAACCTGAAGGCTGTGGATTTTGCTGTGTGTCACCAGACACATCATTCATCACAACACCCTCTCCAAAACCATCCTTCAAGTTACCGTTGAAGGAGGGCGCAGACGAGGACGGCAGAGAAAGAGCTGGTCCGAAAATATAAAGGACTGGACCAAAATGACCATGCCAGATCTCCTCATGACAACTACCAACAGAAGAGCCTGGAGAGAAACGGCTGCTGCCTCATCACGTCCCGCCAACAACCCCAGCGGTCAGGGGACTGACTGACTGACTGACACCAGAGGTATCAGGGATGACTTAAGACTACTGGGGCGAAAGGATGTTTGCCATGATTAAAAACCTGGGCCACAAAGCAGTTGTCTGTCAACAGACCTTTGGATGGTTTGAGCCCCAGGAAGAGAGTGATTCGCTCAGAGATCCAGTGGTACTTCCCTACCCTAAAAACAAAACCACCTGGAACTTGAGAATCACCTTCTGAAAATGAAGCAGCTCGTCGACTGAAGATGAAGGGACCTCTTACTCCGAATGGCACCTCATTAGGACCCCCCCCCCCCCCCCAAATTGCCCCCTCTCCCTGCAGGCTCAGGAAGGATTGATGGTTATCTGTGAGAACAATCTCTTTGCCCATTCCCCACCCCTCTGATGGCATCCACACAGACGCTGAATGCTATGCAGTCCTCAGGCACTCATTGCGGCTCCACCATTAGCCGGGAGAAAAACTTGGCAGCTGAATAACAATTTTCTGGTGTTTACACTGCATGTATGAAAAGAAGTATTTTGTTGTTGTTGTTGTTGGTGTTGGTGTTGTTGTTTTAAGCCAATCAGGTTTTTTTTTCTTTTTTTCTGTTTTCTTCGTAATTGGTGTATGGTCTGTTGTAACATACGTGTTGTTTACTGACGACATTAGATTTATATACAATTTAATATACCATTAAAAAAGAAGGAAATCTTCAAGGTTACTGTTATGTGTTGATTTTGAAAAAGCTTTTGATATCATTGACTTGAATCAAAGGCCTTTGGATTTAGAGATAATACTTGTAACTGGATGGAAATGTTGCATAGGAACACTATGGCAACTGTAGTAATAAATGAAGAAGCGTCTGATTGGTTTAAAATCAATAGGGGTTGTAGACAGGGTGATCTTCTCTCGCCACATTTATTTTTGTTATGTGTGGACATTCTAGACAACATGATCAGACAAAATAAAGATACCAAAGAATATTTGTAGAAAATACCAAATATAAAATTGCACGATTTGCGGACGATAGACAAATTTTACAAAACGGAGATCAGTTATCTTTTGAACAAACTATAAAAACATAGAAAAATTTAGAATTATCTCAGATTTGAATATGAATTCTGAGAAGATATAAGCTATTTGGCTAGGACGGCAAAGAAAGTCAACAATATATGTATGTATATATATATATATATATATATATATATATATATATATATTATATATATATATATATATATATATTATATTATGCATGTGGTTGGGTGGAATTTTTTATGAGATCTGCACGTGTGTGTATATGTGTGTTTGTGTAAATACTCTTATGGAATTGTCCCTGTGGCAGGGGGACTTGGTTCTCTCGCGGTATCGATGGCAGGGAGACACGTGCATATGTGTGTTGTGTGTGTGTGTGTGTGTGTGTGTGTGTGTGTGTGTGTGTGTGTGTGTGTGTGTGTGTGAGTGTATGTGTGCGTTTCTTTTTCTTTCTCAATCTCTCAACTTTATCTCTTAATCTCTCTCTTTTTTTAATGGCAGAAACACTGACGTCATAGCTATGACAACTTTGTTCAAATGCGTCAATACTTATAACGTTCTTACCTTATCAATAAACAAGCCCCAGAAGACCTCCGCATGGCCGAAAATTTGGAAAAATGTTTTGACATTAAGTGCGTTATGTTTTATTTGTAATGTATGTATGTATGTATATATATATATAAAGGTTGTCCTGCACAATTCTTAGCCACTGACAATGCTTGAGTTATTGAACAGCAGAGCTGACCACTCAGACTGTTCCATATCTTTTGATCTCCCTTGCATCCTTGAATGGATCCTCAGGCATAGGCTCAAAGATTGTCCCCTACATTTTATACTATTTGCATAATGTTTTTAGTTTTTCAGCAACTTTTTTCCTCTCCACACTCTCGTTTTATTCCATTTTACTATCCTTCGCTGGCTGTTTTGGGGGTGCTGTTGGATTCTTTTTTGAACTCTTGGTGGTGATAACACCACAGAATTTTGGACTATGGTGTGTCTCTATTTGACACCAGGAGCGCAGACACAATCAGCCGTGTCTCCCTGATGAGTCCGATCCAGCGGACGAAAGGCCTAGGAGCAGGCAATACAAATAGATCTGCCTTCGAGAGGGATTATGATGGTTCTCTCAGGCAGCTAGTGAAGGGTTTCTCATATTTATGATATATTCCCCCCATTTTCTTCATCTTCAATTTTTTTTTTCTCTTCTAAAATTTCAAATCTTTGCCAAGTCATTACTGTAATGACTGAAGAATTGTTAGCCTGCACTTGTTTTCCCCCACTACCTAATTGTTCAGCATTATATATATATATATATATATATATATATATATATATATGTTACATCTCAGGATGGAATGGAATCCTCTGCAATTTAAGATATTTCAAATACGGCTCACAGACGACACAGATGTGACTTTTACCGAAAAGTTCGTAGAAATAAAGCAATTTTACGGAGCAATTTCAACAATTAAAGATAGATGTCTACGTATAACTTCTTAATTTTAAATGAAAAAAAAGATACTGTTTAGACACAACACATTTTAAATCTGACAGAGTGTTAAACTTGATCCTGCTGTTTGTGTTAATTCTATATTTACAAATATAAATTCAGAAATTAATTTCTTCATGTAAACGTAATCAGTGAATTATCAAAAGACAGGTTCGAAATAGAAAAAAATGCATCGGCTATGTAAAGTTTAACACGGTAAAGTTTAACAATGAGTGGCATAAGCATAAAGAATTAATTGAAAGTAAAGGAATGTAAACACAAAAATATATGCTTCATTAAAAACAACACATAACAAAATAAACTCCATGCTAGCTAAGAGTATGTAACCACAACGTCTGCGTAATCTTTAAGAATTAATATTTTACACCTTAAGATACCATCAATGTTTAATGACAAATACTTATTTGTAAGAATGATTGGCAGTTGTCATATTCTTTTTGTGTGTGTGTGTATATGTGTTTTTGATTTGTTTCTGATGTTCTTTTTATGATCTTGCCTTTATTCTGTCAAGAGTGTTGTTGCATTTTCCGTTATCTTCTCAAGTGTATAATACTGAAATTATAAATACATAAACTTGAACTGAAATCAAAGGTGTGTGGAAAAAAAGTGTTTTATCTTACAGAGGAAGAATGACCATTCCGATATCGTGATGATTTCTGTGTTGTTATTAATTCTGTACCATGAGCTTGATGATATGTAAAACATAAAACCTGTATTTTTTACTGGCTTCCGAAAACACCTTTGTCGTGCCCAGTTTAACAATCGGTACAATCAATCAATCTTCTAGCTCATTTGATAGATAAATCGGTCGATTTTGCGCGCTTTGTTGATGGTAATGGTATGGTCTGAATCTGTCAACCTGCAGTAACAACAATCCCTTCAATAGAAATGGACAAATGCAGTTATTACGATTCTGTTCACTTCCAGTTTCCTGTGTTTCAAACTTTCATGAAACAGAACCATGTGAGCAGCGTTATTATGATTAAAACTGTGTCATCATTTCAGCGCAGGGCCATACTTTGCGTTGGATTTTTTTTTCTATTTCCACTATTTTGTCAATTGATCAACGTAATACAGGTGTTCGTAACTGTAAAAAAAAAAAGAAAAAGAAACAAATACATTACATTCTCTTCGGCCATCTTTGTAAGTGGGCAGCTGAATAAGAAATGAACTTCATTTTCAGTTTCTTTTTCACACGACAGACATTCACCATCAGCCTGTTTTTCATAAAGAAACCAATGGTTGCGGTAATTAAGCCCACTAACCCCTAGTCGAAACCTTTTATGTTTATCTCTCTGCCGTTTATTTGTTATTAAAGACAAATATCTTTCTAGCTGGAAATGTTAATGATAAAGAATAATGCCATTTATATTTGTCATTATTCTCTGATGCTGAATGCCAGATTAGCATATTACATGAAGTAAGTCTGTCTTTAAATTCAGCGCGAAAACTATATTCCAATCCGAGTCCTTTAAACACCCACTCTATACCAAGTTCATTTTCACTTTAAACGTTCTGCACATTGGTTACCCAGTTGTTATGCCCAGATTCAAACTGTACAAGAAACATCTCATATGCCTGTCTGCACAGTCGTGACATGGGTGATTTAAGGGTTTACGCCGCAGTACATTCCAGAGGAGATTTTATATTAAGGGAAGATCTACCAGTTTCACCATGGACTTTATTTTTAGGCGTCCAGGGGAACGTTCAGATTTTTTTTACAGCCAAATGTATTTACAGTTTCTATGAGATCGCTACCTTTCTCAGGACCGCAAACTTCAGCTGCGTAGGTCAGTATTGGTTCAATGTGTGTATCACATAGTTTCAGAAATAACTCTTAATCTGTTGTATTTAAACTTCCTAGTGACTTTAACATTTCAATGACCCCATTCTTCAGACAAAGTAGTAGTGATACTCAATTTTGTTGTAAAATATATTCCAAGACACTTTTTTATGTTATTTTAACTTCATCATTACCTTAAAATCATATTTCTCGGGCGGATAAATGCTCACACACACACACACACACACACACACACACACACACACACACACACACACACACACGCACGCACGCACGCACACACACACACACACACACACACACACACACACACACACACACACACACACACACACAAACACTACTGCAGGGAGAGAGGAGAAGCACATGATCAGTTTAATGAAACGAGTACGTAGGAGTCTGAAATCAAATTCGTGGATCTACTCTCTACAAAGAATGTTACTGTTGTGTAAAATGATTGCGGTAAAGGTAAGTCTAATTTCCCAATTTCGTGATGTACCAACCTTAAAAACAAACGCGACAAGGCGATGCAGAGTAGAAGACCTGACAACAAAGAAATCAATCAATGAAAATACAAGCCAACACACTGTGCACAAGAGGCAAATCCATGTGTGCAACAAAGGGAACATATGTGCAAAGATATATAGTTCATAGAAACATGCGGTTATTGATTCTGTGACTTCTCTCTATCTCTCTCTCTCTCTCTCTCTCTCTCTCTCTCTCTCTCTCTCTCTCTCTCTCTCTCTCTCTCTCTCTCTCTCAGACACCCCCAGCCAATCCTCCCACAATCCCAACACACACACACACACACACACACACACACACACACACACACACACACACACACACACACACACACATACACACACATGTGCCCCAAAGAAAGCATGCGCACATACCACTCACACCCCTCTTTCTCTCTGTCTCTCCATCTCTGTCTTTCTGTCTCACTGTCTGTCAATATGTCTCTGTCTATCTATCTGTCTGTCTGTCTGTCTCTCGCTCTCTTTCTCTTTGTTTTTCTGTCTTTGCCTCTGTCTATCTCTATCTGTCTCTATCTGTCTGTCTCTGTGTCTGTTCTGTCTCTGTCTGTCTGTCTGTGTGTCTCTCTGTGCCTCTCTCTCTCTCAGATCACAACACACACACACACACACACACACACACACACACACACACACACACACACACACACACATACATACACACACACACACACACACACACACACACACACACACACACACACACACACACACTGTCTGCCTGCCATCCTGCCTGTCTGTCTGTGTGTGTGTATGTCTCTATGTATGTCTCTATGTGTTTCTGTGTGTGTCTGTGTGTACTTTCACGTTTAGCTATTACATTTATGAACTGTTTATTGCTTGTCAGCAGGTGATTTATCTAATTTGTTCACACGGCTTCTCTGTCAGGCAAGCACATGATTTATTCATTGTTTGTTACATTGAGAGAGAGAGAGAGAGAGAGAGAGAGAGAGAGAGAGAGAGAGAGAGAGGAGAGAGAGGAGGAGAGAGAGAGTTGTGCACGGAAAACAGTGAGTACATAGGGAGGAAAAATCATGTAAGTTCTGTCTATAAAAGTCGACATGGTTCTGATTAAGTAACACTAAACAGACACAGCGTAGTGTAAAATATTTGTCACTGAACTCTTTTCCGTTCCCTTGTCGTACAGATTACAGCTTAGGTAAGAGACACAATGTGTGTGGTTGTGTGGTGTGTGTGGTGTGTGTGGTGTGTGGGTGTGTGGTGTGTGTGTGTGTGGTGGTGGTGCGTGTCGTGCGTGCGTGCGTGCGTGTGTGTGTGTGTGTGTGTGTGTGTGTGTGTGTGTGTGTGTGTGTGTGTGTGTGTGTGTGTGTGATATTTAAATAAATAGTACTTCTGTTTCAAAAAATGATTCCATAGTACAGATTGTTCATGAGTGTCACGGTGAAAAATCAGCAAGTAGGAGGGCGACAAAAAAGTAGAGAAGAGTAAAGAATGAATACAATAATCAAAAGACAACGAAGAAAAGATTTTTAAAAAAGTTAAAGAAAGAAGGAAATCGTGAAGAACTGATAAAAATCAAGAAATATATCAGGAGAGAAGGAAAGGAGAAAGAAAGGAAAGAAGTACTGGTGAAAAAAATCAAGAGAGAGAGAGAGAGAGAGGAGAGAGAGAGAGAGAGAGAGAGAGAGGAGAGAGAGAAGAGAGAGAGAGAGAGAGAGAGAGAGAGAGGAGAATTTACATGATCACTCGTTGCTATTTCGCTTACACCTTTTATCCTTATAAAACGTTGTTACATAATACACTTCAGGGCTTAGATTAGTGTAATAGAAAGAAAAAAAATCAAAATATCGTGGATTTCGATAGTGCATAATACACAACAGTTAGAGTTGAGACCACGCAGAAAGAAATAGGCTTAATATAAAAACAAATTAAGTGTGTGCGTGCTTGCGTGCGTACGCACGTGCGTGCGTAGGGTGTGTGTGTGTGTGTGTGTGTGTGTGGGGTGTGTGTGTGGTGTGTGTGTGTGTACAGAAATATTCGGGGTAGATGTTCACACACACACACCACAACACACACAACACACACACACACACACACACACACACACACACACACACACACACACAGAGTTTCAGCTTTAGTTACATCAATGTATCACCGCCTGCGGACAATTTCATATACCCTACACCACATCCACTGAATTCGAGACCACACTGCGCATAATTAAAAGTTGAGGGATACATGTAATAATGACTAGGATGAGAGGATTTAAGAAGAGGGTCTGATGACCGGAACTTGGCAGATATCTGACCTACTATTAACCCGATGCGCTGGTTAGACCTTGTGTAACTTACCGAACATTGACTGTGACATTGTTATCACTGTGTGTGTGTGTGTGGTGTGTGTGTGTGTGTGTGTGTGTGTGTGTGAGTGTGTGTGTGTGTGTGTGGTGTGTGTGTTTTGTGTGTGTGTGTGTGTTGTGTGTGTGTGTGTGTGTGGCGTGTGTCTGTGTGTGTGTGTGTGTTGTAAGTGTAAACGTGCGTGTGTGTATGCATGTGCACAGTGTATAGTATGGATGGCCACCGTGTGTGCCAGTGTATGTGGTGCGCAGAGTACATTCGTGTATGTATCTGTGTATGCATGTGCATATGCATGTGCATGTGTGTGAATGTGTATGTATGTGTGTGCAAATGCATATGCTAGTGTGTTGGTGTGTGTGTGTGTTGTGGTGTGTGTGTGTGTGTGTGTGTGTGTGCGTGTGTGTGTGTGTGAACATATACCCGGGATATTTCTACACACACACACACACACACACACACACACACACACGAGACACACACACACACACAACACACAAGCGCGCGCGCACGCGCGCACACACACGTACACACACACACACACACACACACACACACACACACTCACTCACTGACTCACTCACACTTGCACACACATACACACACGCACAAAGACATACACATACACACATGCGCGCGCGCGCACTTACGCACTTACGCACGCACTCACGCATGCACGCACACACACAAACACACAAGCATGTGCGTTTGCACACACGTACACACACGTACCACACACACACACACACAACACACACACACACACACACACACACACACACACACACACCACGCACGCACGCATACACACAAACACACAAACACACACACACACACACACACACACACACACACACACACACCACACACACACACACACACACACACACACACACACACACATGTATACGCTGATACGCAAAACATAAATTCTATATGCAACAGACGAAGTGCAAGGTCTTCAGATTATGCAGCAGACTTACATATTACTCATAAGAATTGAGTTGCTTATGGGTGTATGTAGCATGAGAAGGGACAGAAGGGGGAAGGAGGGAGTGGGTGGGGAAATAAAAATCCTTGCTCCACGTGCAAAGTACAGGCTGAACCATACTGATATGGTAAATAGGTAGAATGAAACTGAAAACAGACAAACAAACATAACCGTTAAAGATTGGGGAAAAAATCGTTGTGAGGGAGGTGTGTGTGTGTGTGTGTGTGTGTGTGTGTGTGTGTGTGTGTGTGTGTGTGTGTGTGTGTGTGTGAGCGCCCGCTCGTGTGTGTGTGTGTGTGTGTGTGTGTGTGTGTGTGTGTGTGTGTGTGTGTGTGTGTGTGTGTGTGTGTTTTGTAAAAACATCTTCCAAGTAGATGAGATTTAATAAGATAAACAGCCAGAGAGCCAGGCTCCACTCAATCTCATAACTAGGTTTGAACATTTCTGACATTGTCAGTGGAAGGTTAACAGAGTTGATTTTGTCACAAAGAAAGAAAAGTGAGTTCTTTTACTAGTTCTGTCAAATAGAATAAGAGGAATATCAAGAATCAGACCACATGCACAGGCAGGTACTGATTTTAAAATCTGTCTAACCACGGACAGAGGGAAGGATAACTTGAAGGACTGGACTGACTCCATGTCCCACTTGGTTACAAAAAAAAATCCCTGAAAACGGGCACACTGTAAAACTCTCATGATACAACATGACTTAATATCGTTGTGTATATAATACATACTGTGATCGACAGCCTTTAGTAATTATGTGAGTTAAAATACTTTTTTAAAACTTGTGTTAGCATTGCAATAACTCAGTGAATGTGGACAATAGCAATATTTAGCCTGCACGCAAATCAAAACATGTTGAATTTCATACATCGCTATGAGTTGAATAACTGAACGACCAACCCAACGTGAAACTGGGGACAGGTTTGTGTTGATGATAGTACCACAACCAGTCGTACTGTTAGCTCTGAGATCGGGAATTTTCAACCCCAAAACAAATCACAAAGAACAGAAAGAAACATTGACTGCACACGGATGATGCAGCTTCTGTCTATAAAGGGATTGTAGTAAAATGTGTCCACTTTGGGGCACAAGAATAGTTAAAGACATAAGAATAATCGATGAAAAGCTCTTGTATAATGATTTACCTGATGTGCCGTCCATAATAATTTACCTGATGTACCTTCTATAACTATTTACCTGATGTACCTTCTATAATGATTTACCTTTGCCTGACTGACTGAGTGTCCCTATCCTGCCCCGCAAATCAGCCCCAGTTTCCCAAACAGGAGATAAACCTGTTTGAAGTCAGTTCCATCCCCTTCACACGTAAAACAATGAACCAGACAAATCAGCCTGAGGTTTTCAAGGGCTGATGACAGTGGCATGTGTGGATGTTTCTTCTCTACCCATTCCTGCCTAATACTTTGTGTAGAAGGGAGTATTGAGGATTTTGAGCTCTTACCGCAGAAACAGGTGGTGCGCTGTGTTTTCTCTTCTGAGGAATTGCCTTCACAGACTGCTCTAGATGGTGAGGGATTCCCTGCAGGGACCACACAGGCCTGAAACCAACAGATAGTAAGGACTCCAAGGTGAGACAGTGCCAGCACAGCGTCATTGAAGGTTGTTGTATGTGTGAGTGACTGTCTGCGTTGCCTGTCTTTCAGTCTCCACTACAGGTCTCATGTTTTCTCTTCATTTGTCTGTGTCATGTGATGTAGCCTCACATGGCGACATGTGACGTTCCATCGCGTACGCCCTTATTGGTTATAAAGCATTTTCCTAGGTAGGGAAAAGAAAAGGTAAAAGAAACAATCATTCACGTGGCCTGACCAGTGTGATCGGTGTCGCTGGTGGCTATAGACGTAGGGCGATTATTGGTTGAATGGACGGACGTTGTCCATTGGTCAGCAAACAAGGGCTGGAAATGCGTAGAGTTAGACGAGTACTCACTGAATGTGAGCGCAGGAGGGAAAAAGAAAGTATAGGAAGGAGATGGCTTGGGGACACTGAGCGGACAGGTTGTCTGAAGAACGAGTTCCACCTGCAATTTACCATTATCAGGTGAGGTATAGACAGATGGGGAGAGAAAAAAAGGGAGTTAAGAAAAGGGAAATAGGGAAAAGAATTTATCATTGTTCAGATTTTGAAATAGATTACTTACACGGACTTCATTCGTGTTTCAGCCCTTCCCAGTGCTGTGGCAGCACCAGTTAGGCGACTGAGGCAGTCGCACAAATATTTGGGCTACAGTGCTGTGGCAGCACCTAATCGTCTCCAGGGTTGGAGAATCGAGCTGTAGAAGACAACGACTGCACCAGTCGTGAGAAAACAAAGCATTTGGCATGTTGACCCATAATGATTTTTAATTGTCCCCCCTGATGAACTCAGTTGATACTACTATATTTTAAGCCATCTTTTGATTTTTCTTTGAAAATGCATATAATGTTTCTCCAGTGAGGAGGAGAAACCGCTGAAAGAAGTATCTGTGAGATAGTATGTAAAATGAGATGAAATTTAGTCCCAGCTATTGGATCTGTGGAATGTTTGTACCTCCACTGGGGTGGAGAAACAGAAGTTATAAATTGGAAAACAAACTTGTCATTATTTGAAAAAAAACTGATTATCGTTTAGTAAATTATTCCCCGGAGAGGAGGGGGAGAAGAAGAGTTTTGTAGTGCGCCTTCTGGTTGTCTGGAGAGATTGCGTGTGCACGGAGTGAATGCTGGGCTGAGTGCAGGCATGCTTTTATGCACAGTGTGACAGTGGTGACCCCGCCCAGGACTTAGGACATAGGAAAAGGTTTTTTTTTGTACCCCTAAAGGGAAAAAAAAAATTTATTTTACCCCCCCAAGGAAAAAAAAATCTATTTATCCCCCTCTAAAGATAAAAAAAACATTCCCCCTCCAAGAAAAATTAAGGGAGAAAAGAGTATTATTGATCGTTGTGATTATTGTTTGTAGTCTTTATTTTCGTTTGTTTCTGTATGTGTGTGTTGAGTGTTTGAGATTTCTTTTGTTTTTCTTACTCTGTTAGTTTTTTTTTTTTTTGGGGGGGGGGGGGGGGTTGGATTTCTTTTGACCTTTTCCCCTCAGGACCGATAGCCTCAACCTCCCCTTGCTCGTACCTAGCAGCAAGGGGGCAGGGCGTTGAGGAGTCGTTGTCCTCCCCCTAGTTTAGATTTTGTTTTGTCCCCTTCCCCGGACTGATAGCCCCAAAACTCTTCCTGCTCTGATTAGCAGGGGGGCATGGCATTGGGGAGTCACTAGTCCCTCCCTCTCTCATTACTGTCTAATTCTTTATCTTTCCTCTCGTTTTATTTGGATTTTTCCCCCTTTAACCCCCTTTAGTGTGGGATAACTTCCCCTCCGTCACTCAAGTAGTGTAGGGGTGGAGTGGATTACCGTTCACTCCAAAAAAGCATCTTTTTCATTGTCTTTTGGGTGCGTTCTTTTGGTGTGTGTTTTTCTGCTGTAATTTATTAAATTAATTGTTTATTGCGTTGCGTTTTAGTTTTGTTGTGTGTATTATTAAATTTGAATACTTCCCCGTCTCAGCTTTACGGGGGACAGTTGCCATTACGGTGGTGTCTGAGGGCCTCTTTCGCTTTTTCTGATTTCTTTTCTATACCGGATGTCTATTCTTTCATTCCTTTTCACCCCCTTTACAAAAAATCTTCAAACCTTCTTTTCAATAGGCGCCTATCTAGTTTTGTTCATCATTGTCATCTTTTAGGTAGGATTTCCGTTAGTGTACGTTTTCTCCCCTCTTTTTAATTGTTCATTGATTCATTTGTTTTGTAACTTTGTATTTACTTATTGTTTAAGGCGATTCATTTGTTCTGTGATTCATTTATTTTGTTGTACCAAGAAATTAAGTAAGAAATAACAAGTACAAAAAAGAAAGTTAAGAAATAGACATTATAAGGGAAATTTTTTTCCGGGGGAAAAAAAATTATATTTTCTGTTTTCTTTTCATTCGGAAAAAAAAAAAGTTTATTAGTATTTCATTTCTTTCCTTTGCTTTTTTTT
>CM065743.1:18693175-18710675 GCA_033310375.1 Conus canariensis
CAATTTTTTCAGTAGACTTTGAGGAGCTGAAAAATAAACTTCTGGTCCGTACACTAGTTTTGATCTTATTAGAGAAACAGCTAGGTGCAGGAGGGTTTTTGTATCTTGAGCCCACGGTTGAATACAAATAATTTTCAATAAGTTTAAACGTTTCCTTGTTTTAGCTATCAAGCTTTCAATGTAAAAACGCCAGTTAAGTTTATGGGTTAAATTCACACCCAGAAATTTTATGTTTTGTGAGTACTGCAATTCAGAACCATTCAATTTGAAGCTTGGCAAATACATTGGATTGTCTCCATTATTGAAAAACATTAATTGTGTTTTTTCACCTGAGAGAATAAGCCCGTTATTTTCCATAAAGTTGTTTAATTTATCTATCTCTAACTGATATATCTTCTGTACATGATTCGTAATTCTCTTGCCAGTATGCTTTCGAATATTGTATTTATCCACATAGCAATGTCATCGGCATATTGTACTAAACTCACACTTTTTGATAATATCTTTGGAAGATCATAAATAAGAATGTTAAACAACATGGGGGCTATAATAGAACCCTGTGGAATTCCGATATCAATGCTCTGAAAAGACGAGTAAACTTTCCCTATTCTTGTACATATGGATCTCTGCGATAAAAAGCTTTTAAAGTATTGAAACATCGTTCCATTAATTCCTATTTCTTTCAATTTATATAGTAGTCTAGCGTGCCAGGTACTATCATACGCTTTTCTGATATCAAAAAAGGTAGCAAGTGTACTTTTCCGTCTAGCAAACTGCTTTTTAATTTGACTTGTAAGTTTCACCAAATGATCTATTGCACATCGACCTTTGCGAAATCCCGCTTGATTCACTGGGATTATATTTTCTTTTTCACAAAAATATAAAAGACGTCTTTGGATAATCTTTTCTAACAACTTTCCAACGTGAGAGGTTAGTGCTATTGGCCTGTAGCTTCCAATGTCTGACCTGGGCTTACCTTGTTTTGGAACTGGGACTACAACAGATCTCTTCCAGATACTCGGGAGAGTTCCATTAAACCAACATTTTTGGTAAAATGAATGCAGTAATCGTTTCCAATATGAAGGTAAGTGGTATAACAGTTGATAGGATATACCATCTAGGCCAACAGCACTTGAATTTGAAGAAAAAGATTCTAATGTCACATAAAATTCATCATATGTAATAGGAGCGTTTAAATAATGGAAATGATTTGGTGGTGGATCCTGATAGATAGTTCGTTTTTCTTCCTCCTCTCTAAAACACCTGATAGATGGACTGAGACTAGACAGCAAGTTATTTCTGAAAATATTTTGACGAATGCTTCAGCTTTCTCCTGTGAGGATAGGAGAGCATTATCATCTAACTTAATTGGGTACTGTTGCAAGCAATAACCATTTTTCAATTTTTTAACCATTTTCCAAACCTTATGGATATCTTTTGATTCCGATATTTTGGATCTACAAAATTCTGAGAAATGTATTCTTTTCGCTCGGGCAACGACTCTGTTACTGTTATTTTTGGCATGTTTCATCGCTAAGAAATTTTCATCTGTTCTCACTTTCAGCCAAGCTTTATAAGCTTCTTTTTTAAGAGCTACAGCTATCGCACAATCTAAATTCCACCATGAATTACCAACATATTTCCACTGTTGGGCATCTTTACAAATAGGAATAGATTTTCCGGCAGCCTGTAAGACATGTTGACAAAACTCTGTATAATATGCATCTATACCTTCATTTTCAATACTACGGAAATGTGTATTGGACAAGATCGATTCATACAGAGACCAATTTGCATTTTTATATGAAAACTTTGGGATGCTATCTTCATTTCCATCTTCTTCATTTTCAATATGCTCCTTTAACTGTATGATGATTGGGAAATCATCGCTGCCCAAAGTATCATCCTCTGTTGACCATACCGAGTTTACTGCCAACTCCGGAGAAATTAAAGATAAATCAATAGAAGTAGGTTTATGAGTGGAAATGTCTGGCAGTCTGGTAATACTACCATCGTTTAATAAAACCAATTTGGAGTCAACAATATTTTCAACTAAACGGTTGCAAGTTATAGTGGTGCAACCATATTCCCAAAATGGAGCATGCGCATTGAAATCTCCCAGTATTACCCATTTGTTGTTTGACAAAGGAAGGTTTTTTTATCCAGTCTGTATTATCTGCCTTTGGGCCACTGGGATAGTAAGCAGAAATGATGTTTAAATTTGTCTGCTTGTTCAGTTTTACAGTAACCCCAGTTGCGAAAACTTCAGCATTAGTGGGAGTAGGAGGGTTCAGAGGACAGTAATTTAGATCCCTTCTCACATAAATGGCAGTTTGAATCTTTTTACCATCATTCCCATAGTTATACAAAGGTGGATAATAAAAATTGCGTATTTTCGGTAGCTTATGAGCATCTACATTTAGTGATTGTAATGCTAGCACTGAATAATTATGGTGATATATATGATTTTCAAAGTGTAAGAGATTTGTTGATATTGACCGACAGTTCCATTGAAATATTAATAAATTATCATTGGAAGTTTTCATAAGACTTAGTTAACAGAGTCAAATGGCAAGGTGAAGTTGACGAGTCACCAAGGGACGAATTGCCAGCTGAAAGAGTCCCATGTGTCCCCTGCACGAGGATGGAAATGCCACGGACCGTGTGTGTGTGTGTGTGTGTGTGTGTGTGTGTGTGTGTGTGTGTGTGTGTGTGTGTGTGTGTGAGAGAGAGAGAGAGAGAGAGAGCATTTATCTGCCCGATAAATATTATTTTAATGTAATGATGAAGTTAAAATAACATATTCATATGAGTGTCTTGGGGTATATTTTACAACAAAATTGAGTATCACTACTACTTTGTTTGAAGAATGGGGTCATTGAAATGTTAATGTCGCTAGGAAGTTTAATTACAACAGATTTAGAGTTATTTCTGAACCTATGTGATACACACATTGAACCAATACTGAACTACGCAGCTTAAGTTTGTGGTCCTGAGAAAGATAGCGATCTCATAGAAACTGTAAATACATTTTGGCTGTAAAAGATTTCTGAACGTTCCCCTGCACGCCTAAAAACGTATGTGGTGAAAGTGGTAGATCTTCCCTTAATATAAAAACTCCTCTGGAACGTACTGGCTAAAACTCCTTAAATCACCCATGTCACGACTGTGCAGGCATATGAGATGCTTCTTGTACAGTTTGAATCTGGGCATAACAATTGAGTAACCAATGTGCAGAACGTTTAAAGTGAAAATGAACTTGGTATAGAGTGGGTGTTTAAAGGACTTGGATGGAAACATAGTTTTCTCGCTGAATTTAAAGACAGACTTACTTCATGTAATGTGCTAATCTGGCATTCAGCATCAGAAAATAATGCCGAAGATGGCCGAAGGCAATGTAATGTATGTAGTTCTTTTCTTTTGTTTTTTACAGTTACGAACACCTTTATTACGTTGATCAATGGGCAAAATAGTGGAAACAGAAAAAAATATCCAACGCAAAGTATGGCCCACTCTTTTTTTTCCTCTCCTGAAATGATGACAAAATTCTAATCATAATGACACTGCTCACACGGTTCTGTTTCATGAAAGTTTTAAACACAGGGAACTGGAAGTGAACAGAATCGTAATAACTGCCTTTGTCCATTTCTATTGAAAGGATTGTTGTTATTGCAAGTTGACAGATTCGGACCATGCCAATACCATCAACAAAGCGCGCAAAGTCGACCGATTTATCTATCAAATGAGCTAGAAGATCGATTGATTGTACCGATTGTTAAACTGGACACGACATAGGTGTTTTTGGAAGTCAGTAAAAATACAGGTTTGATGTTTTACATATCATCAAGCGTATGGTACAGAATTAATAACAACACAGAAATAATCACGATATACGAATGGTCATTCTTCCACTTTAAGATAAAACACTTTTTTTCCACACACCTTTGTTTTCAGTTCAAGTTTATGTATTTATGATTTCAGTATTATACACTTGAGAAGATAACGGAAAATGCAACAACACTCTTGACAGAATAAAGGCAAGATCATAAAAAGAACATCAGAAACAAATCAAAAACACATATACACACACACAAAAAGAATATGACAACTGCCAATCATTCTTACAGATAAGTATTTGTCATTAAACATTGATGGTATCTTAAGGTGTAAAATGTTAATTCTTAAAGATTACGCAGATGTTGTGGTTACATACTCTTAGCTAGCATGGAGTTTATTTTGTTTTGGTTTGGTTTTGTGTTGTTTTTAATGAAGCATATATTTTTGTGTTTACATTCCTTTACTTTCAATTAATTCTTTATGCTTATGCCATTCAGTGTTAAACTTTGCCGTGTTAAACTTAACATAGGCGATGCATTTTTCTATTTCGAACCTGTCTTTTGATAATTCACTGATTACACTTACATGAAGAAATTAATTTCTTAATTTACATTTGTAAATATAGAATTAACACAAACAGCAGGATCAAGTTTAACACTCTGTCAGATTTAAAATGTGTTGTGTCTAAACAGTATCTTTTTTTCTCATTTAAAATTAAGAAGTTATATGTAGTCATCTATCTTTAATTGTTGAAATTGCTCTGTAAAATTGCTTTATTTCTACGAACTTTTCGGTAAAAGTCACATCTGTGTCGTCTGTGAACCGTATTTGAAATATCTTAAATGGCATACATACATACATTACAAATAAAACATAACGCACTTAATGTCAAAACATTTTTCCAAATTTTCGGCCATGCTGAGGTCTTCTGGGGCTTGTTTACTGATAAGGTAAGAACGTTATAAGTATTGACGCATTTGAACAAAGTTGTCATAGCTATGACGTCAGTGTTTCTGCCATTTTAAAAAAAAGAGAGATTAAGAGATAAAGTTGAGAGCTTGAGAAAGAAAAGAAACGCACACATACACGCACACATCATACACACACACACACACCACACACACACACACACACACACACACACACACACGCACGCACGCACGCACGCACACACAACACACACACACACACACACACACACACACACACACACACACATACACACATATGCACGTGTCTCCCTGCCATCGATACCGCGAGAGAACCAAGTCCCCCTGCCACAGGGACAATTCCATAACTGTATTTACACAAACACACATATACACACACGTGCAGATCTTATAAAAAAAATTCCACCCAACCACATACATAATATATATATATATATATATATGTGTGTGTGTGTGTGTGTGTGTGTGTGTGTGTGTGTGTGTGTGTGTGTGTGTGTGTAGATCAATAAGATTAGAATTCCTAAAATGATTTTGAGAGTGCTCAACCCTTGGGGAGCAACATTTGTTACAAATAAGGTTTAAAAGGCCTTTTAAACCTTATTTTTAACAAATATATATATATATATATATATATATATATATATACATACATACATACATATATTGTTGACTTTCTTTCCCGTCCTAGCCAGATAGCTTATATCTTCTCAGAATTCATATTCAAATCTGAGATCATTCTAAATTTATTTATGTTTTTATTGTTTGTTCAAAAGATAACTGATCTCCGTTTTGTAAAATTTGTCTTTCGTCCGCAAATCGCGCAATTTTATATTTGGTATTTTCTACAAATATTCTTTGGTATCTTTATTTTGTCTGATCATGTTTTCTAGAATGTCCACACATAACAAAAATAAATGTGGCGAGAGAAGATCACACTGTCAGCAACCCCTATTGATTTTAAACCAATCAGACGCTTCTTCATTTATTACTACAGTTGCCATAGTGTTCCTATACAAGTATTATCTCTAAATCCAAAGGCCTTTGATTCGAGTCAATGATATCAAAAGCTTTTTCAAAATCAACACATAACAGTAACCTTGAAGATTTCCTTCTTTTTTAATGGTATATTAAATTGTATATAAATCTAATGTCGTCAGTAAACATAACGTATGTTAGAACAGACCATACGACAATTACGAAGAAAACAGAAAAAAAAAGAAAAACAAACCTGATTGGCTTAAAACAACAACAACAACACCAACACCAACACCAACAAAATACTTCTTTTCATACATGCAGTGTAAACACCAGAAAATTGTTATTCAGCTGCCAAGTTTTTCTCCCTGCTAATGGTGGAGCCGCAATGAGTGTCCTAGGACTGCATAGCATTGAGCGTCTGTGTGGATGCCATCCGAGGGGTGGGGAATGGGCTGTACAAACAGATTGTTCTCACAGATAACCATCAACCCTTCCTGAGCCTGCAGGGAGAGGGGGGCATTGGGGGTGGGTGGGGATGGGGGTCCTAATGAGGCGCCATTCGGAGTAAGAGGTCCCTTCATCTTCAGTCAACGAGCTGCTTCATTTTCAGAAGGTGATTTTCAAGTTCCAGGTGGTTTTGTACCCAGGGTAGGGAAGTACCACTGGATCTCTGAGCGAATCACTCTCTTCCTGGGGCTCAAACCATCCAAAGGTCTGTTGACAGACAACTGCTTTGTGGCCCAGGTTTTTAATCATGGCAAACATCCTTTCGCCCCAGTAGTCTTGAGTCATCCCTGATACGTCTGGTGTCAGTCAGTCAGTCAGTCCCCTGACCGCTGGGGTTGTTGGCGGGACGTGATGAGGCAGCAGCCGTTTCTCTCCAGGCTCTTCTGTTGGTAGTTGTCGTGAGGAGATCTGGCATGGTCATTTTGGTCCAGTCCTTTATATTTTCGGACCAGCTCTTTCTCTGCCGTCCTCGTCTGCGCCCTCCTTCAACGGTAAATTGAAGGATGGTTTTGGAGAGGGTGTTGTGATGAATGATGTGTCTGGCGACACACAGCATAATCCACAGGCTTCAGGTTTGGCCGAAAAATGTTCTTGGTCATGCTGCTCTTCATCTTGATTGCAAACAGCTCAAGGTGCCCCTTTGAATTGTCAGGAGCCACCTTCAGTTTATTCTCCATATAAAATTGTCTGGGCCATTTTACCAAAATGATCAAACACGTCAGAGCATTTTGCAGATCAAAATCTACGATGAACAAGAAAAAGATTAAAAGATTTTCCATTCAAACAAGACAAACTCCTTTCTTGATTTAGGGGAAATCTTAAAATATAATTAATCAAATCATTCTAAACTTCATGGATACCCGATGACTCTGAATCATTCAGTCAGCAGCAAGTATGTTACACGTGTGTGTGTGTGTGTGTGTGTGTGTGTGTGTGTGTGTGTGTGTGTGTGTGTGTGTGTGTGTGTGTGTGTGTGTGAGTGTGTGTGTGCTGTGGCTATACTGTATAACAACTTTACTTTATATAAAGGAAACAAGACACCACTCAAATCTCAAATCAAGAGACAGACAGACTGACAGACAGACAAACAGACAGACGGACAGACAGACAGACAGACAGACAGAGACAGAGAGAGATAGACAGACAGATAGACAGTTAGACAGGCAGACAGACAGACAGCGAGAGAGAGAAGAGAGAGAGAGAGAGAGAGACAGACAGGCAGACAGACAGACAGAGACAGAGACAGACAGACAGAGAGAGAGAGAGAGAGAGAGAGAGAGAGAGAGAGAGAGAGAGAGAGAGAGAGAACTTGGCTTAATTAACAACACAGCAAAACAGCTATAAACAACCCAAAGGGTTAACTGCCCACAGGATTAACTGCCCAGTGTCACCGTGTATACAAATGTTCCAATAACATGATTGATCTCTTTTGTTTGGTCTATGGTCACGCAACGACGCATCAGTTTCTGCATAGATCTTGTAAGATGGTTCTGCAGGATTCTTTGCCAATAGCTGCATGTGGCAAGATTCAGATATAGGGAATTCCCAGATGGTCCAGCATGTTCGATTACGGTCCAGATTCTCTAATGAAGAGATAGCTTGGAATCTTCGAAACTAAGCCATGTTCAAATGCGAACTGGACCAGTATACCTCTTTTACTCATTTTACACTAACCATATACGATGCTCAAAGTGGAAAATGCGTGAATGCCGATTACTGAGGGAGGATATACAATATTTATTTTCTTTTTTTTTCACAATGTATGATGCTACCTTTACAAACACATAAAAAAAATGTGGTATGAATACTACCTACTTTTGTTATATAAGAATGACGGAAAACGTATTGTAATCTCTTGATGGTCAAATTCAGAAGTCAATGTGTAGTACAGATCAGGGACGTCAATCAGAATGACGAGTGAACTGATTCATGCAACCGTCAATGTGTCCGATTTCTCAGTGGTCAGTAAGGTGACAAACGCAATGGACATTCCTGCGTGGAAACGGCAGTATTATGCTTCTTTGAGGGCATTTATTAAAATGGTTGATGACGTAGATTTATTCATGAAAATTACCGATCCTATCGTGTTTGTCTTTGGAACCTTCGGTAATCTTATGATCATCCTGATCATGCTTCGCCTCCCTGCATCCAGTACAAGTGTGTTCTTCATACTGTTGGCGTGCTCTGACCAGTTGACCTTGATAATTTCTCCCCTGCATAGTTTTCTGAAAAGAGCATTAGGCGTTCCCTTCATTTACACACTGGGTTCCTGGCCATGTAAATGGTGGTGTGCAGTCAGATACATAGCAATAGTTTTATCTGGATGGATACTTGTGACCCTCACTGTACAAAGAGCAGCCTCTGTGCTGTGGCCACATCGTGTCAATGCCGTGTGGACGAGGAGAACGTCACGAGTTGTTGGTGTGCTGGTCGTCGTCATCACTCTCTTCTACTGTCACATATTCTATGGCTGGGATTATAATATGGAGCGTTGTCCAAACGCCTGTTGTATTATGGCTGTGTCAAAAACGTACACATGGTTTTGGGTGAATATCTGGGATCCCATACACTACATATTATATTCCTATCTACCTTTTGGAATGTTGATCATCAGCAACGGTGTTCTTCTCTGGACACTGAACAGATCTGTCAGAAATGGCAGACAACTTCCTGTACAGAAAGTCACTCAAGATTCCAGACGACAGAAGGTTTCCTCTTTGACTGTGACCCTGATAACTGTAAGCGCTTCCTTTATTCTCCTGAGTGCCCCTACAACAGTAAGTGTATTCCTTGCACACAGTGGTGATTTAACAGACCCAATCGTTGTGGGAAAAGTGTATACTATTAGACATCTCACTGAATTTTTCTTGAAGTGTAACAGTGGCATCAACTTCTACTTATACTGTCTGACCGGTAGAAAGTTGAGAGCAGAGTTTTGGAATATAGTCATCCAGTTTATTAGCCTGTTCCGTCAGACACAGAAACGCAATCCTTAGCACAAATTCATCTGATCAGCAACAATGACGCCATCTAATACTGGTGTAAGTAAGGATGTCATGAATGGAAATAATAGAATGGAGACAGCTGTCACTGACTGTGATTTTTAGCGTGATATCTACAGTGTTGAGAAGGTCGAGAACTAAATGAAACAAAACAGAAAATGGAAATATTTCTCTTCAACAACAGAAAAATGTCAAGTTACGTTTCTTAATTATAGTGATTAGTGGTATCAATAGGTAATCATGCATACTTCATCCATCGGATTGTAACCTTTGTCCGAATCTAATGTGATCTACTGTGCATAGATCATGTACGTATATGCACGCCCATAGATATGATAATGAGGGCGTGTGTGTGTGTGTGTGTGTCTGTGCGCGCGTGCGTGCGTGCGTGCACGCGTGTGTGTGCGTGTATGTGAGTGTATGTGTGTTTGTGTGTGTTCGTTCGTTCTTTGTTTTTACGTCTTTTCACCATAAGTGATATTAGACCAAAGCGTGCGTGAGTGAGTGCATTCTGTCTGTGAGTGTGTGGGAGTGTGTGAGAGTGTAAATGTGTGAGGTTATGAAAACTGTGAACACTGCATTAACAGTAAAGAGGTAATGTTAAAGATACATATAACAAACAAAATGCAAAATACAGAAACGTGGGTGTGTGGATGTGTCCCTCACCACTAATCTACATTAGAAGAAAAAAAAATTAAAAAAAAAAAAAAACCTACAGGAATGACCTGATGGGGGTGTGAATTAGGGATTCAGCAATTTGTAGTAAAACCTTTGTGTCATATAATAAATCATCTATGTTTTCTTCCGAAATATTCTTTGCTGTGACTGAATCAGGTAGAAAACATCGGACACTTTTACAATGGAATAAAATGTGATTAACTGTGATTTGTGCACCACACAGGCAATATACATTTTTGGAGAATTTTGTTTTTAAAGCATTAATTTTTAGGCGGAAAAAAGGGAAGTTACAAGTCTGGAATAATATAACGGTGCATTTGACAACTTTCTCGATACAATTTCCAACGGAACTGCAGCTGTATTTTGTGTTAGAGTCTTTTCATCAGAACGTCTGCTAAATTTTTTCCATGCTGTTGTTTCTAGCAGCCTGTAATTTTCATGGAGTGACAAAGGAAATGTCATGTCTACAGTCTTCTCTAAACCTTTTGCGCCTCTTTTAGCAGCTCTGTCGGCCATTTCGTTTCCATTTATGTTACATTGCGAAGGCACCCAACAGAACTCAATGACTGTGCCTTTAGCCGACAAGCAATGTGATAAATAATGAATTTCGTACATAAGGTCAGGCCGTGTATCGGTACTGAAGGAGTTCAGTGAACATAAAACCGATTTAGAATCCACCAATATCACAGTTCTAAATACTGTCATTGGAAAGTTCATCAAGAATTCTAAAGCAAGCATGATGGCTGTCAATTCGGCTGTAAAAACTGACAGTTTTTTTGCCGATGTAGAAACATTTTTCAATTTTCAGTGCCGGTATGACAAAGGCCGCACCAACATTATCATTGTCAAGTACGGAGCCGTCTGTAAAAACCTGAAGATGATTTTGATATTTTTCATAGATACGTGTTTTTGCAATTGTATTCATAACATTTATATTTTCTTCTTTTCTCAATTTAGAATAGCTGATATCATATGACGGTTTTAATGTTTCCCAGGGTGGTATAGGCGCGAATTATGGTCTTATTGACATGTCTTTGATGCTTATTCCTGAACTTTCAATTAAATTAGAAGTATATGTTGCTATTGTCATTAGCGACGATATATTGTTTGCCCTTTTAGGAAAATCACACTCAGTTCTTAGTTTCAATTCTTCCCCAATGAAATTGTCACTTGTACTTGCTCTCAACACAAATTTTGAAGTAGCAAGTTCACGATAATCATCAAGCGGTAAGATTCCAGCTGCTCTGTATGTTTCTTTGTTTGACGCATGACTCGGAAGGCCAAGGGCTAGTTTATAGGCTTTACAGTCAATACTTTGTAATTTTTGTAATAGGTATTTTGGAGCACTAAAATAAATTTCTTGTCCATAAGAAAGTTTGGACCTAACAAGTGGTGTAGAAAGATGAACTAAGGTTTCAGGGTCCATTCCCCAAGGTAATCTACTAATGGTCTTTAAAAGATTTAGGCTATGTCTTGCCTTTGTTAGAATATACTCAAAATACATATTCCATGTCAGCTTTGATGTAAGAATTAATCCCAAGAACTTGACGTTTTGTTTATATTCTAAAGGTTCACCAATCAGTTTTAAGATCGGTAATTTTGCTGGATTACTACCAGAGTTAAATAGTATCATATTAGTTTTTTCAGGGGATAGAGATAGTCCATTTTGAAACATGTATTTTTCAATGTTATCAAGGTCAAACTGGTACCATCTTCTTATGTAATTTTGGGCTCTTTGTGGTGTCGACTTTTTTAAGGTTACGTCCATCCACATACATATATCATCTGCATATTGGACGAGAGTTACTTTGCTTGATACCGCCTTTGGCAGGTCATGTATCATGATGTTGAAAAGTATAGGTGCAATCACTGAGCCTTGTGGGATACCCATGTCTAGACTCCTAGGGGCAGAGTATGTTGTTCCCACTCTGGCCACCATTGACCTGTTTGTTAGAAAATTGTTGATATATCTGTAGATATTTCCAGATAGTCCAATTGTTTTAAGTTTGTACATGAGACGACTGTGCCAAACGTGATCGTATGCTTTTTGACGTCAAAAAAGGTTGCCAATACGCTCTTTCTACGAGCAAATTGTCGCTTTATTTCTGTAGATAGTTTAACTAAATGTTCAACGCCAGATCTTCCTTTTCTAAAACCAGTTTGATTTACAGGTATAATTTTATTCTTTTCACAGTAATGTAATAGCCGATTTAGGATAATTTTTTCAAACAGTTTACCCGAATGTGAAGTAAGTGCTATGGGTCGATAGCTATTTTTGTCACTTTTAGGTTTTCCAGCCTTAAGAATAGGTATGACAATAGTATCTTTCCATAGCTGTGGAATGACACCATTGTCCCAGCATTTTTCAAAAATTGTGTGTAGAAAAGAAATACCATTTTCAGGAATGTGTTTTAACATTTCATTGCTGACTGCATCCATACCAACTGAACATTTTTTGTTGTTTAATGAGCATATTGCAGTTTTAATCTCAGTCAGTGTTATAGGTGAGTTAATATAATGATCCTTTTGTGGAACTGGATCTGCATACAACGAATCTAATTTAGCGTTTTCTCTATGGGCTCTACAGTGAGATGATAGTCCTTCTACACTGCTATTATTTGAAAACATACTAACAAAGGTTTCTACTTTTTTCCATATCTGACGGAACCTTGTCATTGTCGCCCATTTTTATTGGATAACTTGGAAATCTAATTCCATTTTTCATGTCCGTAATTTTTTTCCAGACCTTTTTTAATCTCTATGCCCAGTAACTTGTTTAGTGCAAAAAGATTGCCAGTATTCTCTTTTGGCACAGTTAACAACTCTGTTACAATGATTTTTTGCAGTCTTCATCGCAGCATGATTTTCTTCAGTTTTATCTTTTACGTAGAGTAGAGTTTATATTTTTCTTTTTTATTATTTACCGCCTTCTCACAATCATCATTCCACCAAACGTTGCCGGTGTGATTAGTACATCTAAAAGTTCTTAGTTTAGGTATAGACGAGTCAGCTGCTAACAGAACTGCTTTTTTTGGATGTTAAAAATAATTCGTCAACATTTTCATCATCATTATTTGGGAAGTCTTGTGTAGCAATAATATTGCAAAATGTATTCCAGTCTGCTCCGTTATAATTATATCTTGGTATGATATCTTCCACACCTTCATTTGACTGTAAGTGCTCTCGAGAGAGAGTTATAACAATAGGAAGATGGTCACTGCCTAATGTATCTTTATGTGTTTCCCATGAGCATGAAGGTACTAACTCCGGAGAAATAAGGGAAAGGTCTATGGCTGTTGCTCTGTGTTTCGAGTTGTCTGGAATTCTTGTGACGCTGCCGTCGTTTAACAGATGAAATGGACTGTCTACAATATTTTCTACAAGGCGGTTACTTGTTACTGTGTAACATTCACTTTCCCAAAATGGTGAGTGGGCGTTAAAATCACCGCCAATGAGCCATTTACCACTCTGTTGATCCCGGATTGTACGGAGCCATTCAGTGTTATGTTCATTGGGACCTTTTGGCAGGTACACTGACATAACATTTAGTGTCAGAGACTTATTGAATTTTATTGTTGCTGAGCATGAGTGAAATTCTGAAATTGACTTCGATATTGGTAATACGCAAAAACTATATTCTAAGCCTTTACGAATATACATTGCTGTCTGTACCTTTTCATCTATATCCTTTACTTCGTGTATTGGAGGATAATAGTTCGGCAGATTAGGCAGTTTGGGGGGTGTGACGTTGAAAGACTGCAGTATTAAGACATCATACTGGTTCAAGGCAAGGTGATGTTTAAGATATGCCAAGTTTGTTACTATTGATCTGCAATTCCATTGCAGGATTTGTACTTTGTATATATTCGATTTGTTACTCATGTTCATTATGGGTTGATTAGATATCTTCTGAATGATATCCAGAAAATACTGTGTAAGTTTTGATCTTGGAAAATGAATAAATGAGCAAAATAACTACTAAAAGTAAAGTTATGCACTGGAGCGATAAGAAAAGGGAAGTTTGAGGAAAAAAATTTTTTTTTAAATAAATAAATAAAATAACAAGTGTGGAAAACAATGACGTTTGAGAAAAAGACACAATGTAGTAAACTATAATACGTATAATCAGTCTTCGCGATATTCACGTCCTCAAATGGTACAGATACGATTCGACTGGCCGAGTGTTCTTGAGATAACAAAACCTATACAAGTCCACCAGACGATTTACAAGATTCTGCTTTGGTCATAATGATATACCAGTATCTGGACTGTTAAAAAAAAAAAAAAAAAAAAAGTCCGAAACTGATTATCAGAACCATCCACCAAGCACTTCATACATGTTCAACCAGGGATCTTGAGCTTCCAAGAAATGGGGATGTAGACCATAACAGCGACGCTGGGATCCTCTTGGGAGTTGACCCACGGCCCGTGCTGTTCTCTTTGGCTTCACCCAGAAGAGTTGCCGTATGTGTCGCCCAAGGATGCTGGAGCCTTTCATGGTGGGATGGATGCCGTCTTTACCATAGTTAGAGTTAAAATTGTCGTGAGAGACAAAAGAAACACCAAATCTGACCAAACAGTTCTTTTGTGACCAGTGCATTGAAGAGCTGCCGTTTAACATCAAGCTCAGCCTGACGCACTGGTGTGGCTTTGCTCACAACAATGTATGACTTGGGGTAGCGTTGGATGATTTTTTTGACGAAATCAACAAAACTTTTACTGACAGCTTCCACTTCTTCATTCTTTAGATCGTTGATTCCACAATGTAAGACGATGCAGTCAGGAGGTTTTTCCGTTGTTGACATGTCATTTTCTAGGTGATCATGAAGATGTTTCACTTGATGTGCTTTCTGTGGTTGGACAGCAAAACCATACGAGTGACCTAGTCTTGTGTGTTTGACTCCTCTTAGGACCGAGTCGTGGAATACAGCTACTGTTGGTAGGCCATGATCTTCATTCAGTCTTCCTTTCTCTTTTGCTGAGTTTGATGTCATAGAAGAGTCAACGTCATTTGTAGAATTGACGTCACGTCGTTTAGAAGACTTCATGGTCTGTTTTTCTAAAATTGATTTTTTGACGATACCCTTCTTCCCCCGGGCAATAATACCACCATCGCCAGTAAGCTTGCTGCCTTCGTTTGCAGACGGAGCCGATATCACCGCTTCAGCGTATGTGCGGGGACCTGGGGATTCGGTTTGAGTACCGATGCTGGCTGACCGAGGCCTCGCTTGACTGTTTTCGAGTTTTTCCATCAGTCGCTTCTGTTCCGTAACATTTTTTTCAAGACTAACAATCTGCCCAGACAGTTTCAAAATGATGGATTTAAGTTCACCGACCGTATGGGTTAGTGCGATGAAGTCCCTGTCATCTCTGTCTCCTCTGGAGCCGGAACTTTTGTCTTCCGCAGAATCTTCGTAGCCCGTTGAACCTAGGCCCGAGTCGTTTTTTTTTTTCTAGCTGGGATGCCCGTTTGAAAGATTTCCGTGTCGTCGTCTTTTGCCAG
Source organism: Conus canariensis (assembly GCA_033310375.1). Lineage (NCBI taxonomy): Eukaryota > Metazoa > Mollusca > Gastropoda > Neogastropoda > Conidae > Conus > Conus canariensis. The sequence goes on from CM065743.1 coordinate 18,708,631, forward strand.
GGGTCTTTCAGCTTTAGACAAAGATCTTGTACCTCCTGGGGTACTAAAGCTGAGACGTGCACTCCTGGATCAAAGATCTTGTACCTCCTGGGGTACTAAAGCTGAGACGTGCACTCCTGGATCAAAGATCTTGTACCTCCTGGGATACTAAAGCTGAGACGTGCACTCCTGGATCAAAGATCTTGTACCTCCTGGGGTACTAAAGCTGAGACGTGCACTCCTGGATCAAAGATCTTGTACCTCCTGGGGAACTAAAGCTGAGACGTGCACTCCTGGATCGCGTCATAGGTTTCATTGTAGGAGGTTTTGTCGGGAAAAAAACAAAAACTCAGCAGCCAAATATTTCGCCGCTGGCTATCTCCGCCATCTTGATGACGTGTGTGTGTGTGTGTGTGTGTGTGTGTGTGTGTGTGTGTGTGTGTGTGCGCGTGTGTGCGCTTGTGTGTGTATATGTGAAAGAGAGAGAGAGAGAGAGAGAGCGAGAGAGAGAGAGGGAGGGAAGATTATGTGTATGAGTGTGCGTGCGTGCGTGCGTGCGTGTGTGCACGTGCATGCGTCATTGCGTGCTTGCATCCGTCCGTATAAGCGTATGTCCTTGCGTGCATGCGCTAGCGCGCACGCCCGTTTGCATGTGTGTGTGTGTGTGTGTGTGTGTGTGTGTGTGTGTGTGTGCGCGCGCGCGCGCGCGCACGCGTGTATGTGTGTGCGTCTGTGTGTGTGTGTGTGTCGTCGTCGTCGGTTTAATGTCCTTCCACTATAGTGATTCAGACAGTTTATGTGTGGGTGAATGAAGTATGCAGGTGATAAAGTGTATTATTCCATTCACAATAGAATATGACAGCCCTCCTCCCCCCCCCCCCCCTCATCCCCCATCCCTCTTCCACCTTGACAATTTTAAGTGAGAAGTGATAAAATCTGCAGATAAGGACCAATTGAACTATTTAACAAACACTTACAAACGGAGTCAAGAACAGAGTAATTGTTTAAAATATATGGTAAAGGCAATGAAGTCGATCCATCAGTGTAACCATCAATACCCGAATGTCTTAGGAGCTCTCTTGCTCTTGGGCATTGAATCAGCAAATGACTGACATTTAAGGATTTCCCACATATACATGTCAACTACGCAATACCACTCAAAGTTCCCTTAGTTTTGAATGAATGTTTTTCAATTATAAATTCAACGTCAAGAGAAAAAGTTGAAACCTCATTGATGAACTCAGACATTCAATATTATTACAATTGTATAAAATTTAGTGATGGGTACAATGGGAAAACGTTCAAACAAGTCTCCTCTCGTCTAGGGGGATTGAAAGCTTAATCCATAGATTCCGTTTGAACGCATTGAAAACAAAACATTGTCATAATGTTAAATGTATGTGTGGGAAATCCTTAAAGTGTGTGTGTGTGTGTGTGTGTGTGTGTGTGTGTGTGTGTGTGTGTGTGTGTGTGTGTGTGTGTGTGGGTGGGTGGGTGATTTGATAAAAGCAGACAACAAAGTACGATGCAATTCGAGTGCACTGAAGGCTTTTGCTTTTCTTTCCTAAGATGGCAATCATTGGTGTTGGTGATGATTCTGGTGGTTGTGATGTTGGTGATAACAGTAGTAGTAGTAGGTGTTTATGTGTTGTGTGTGTGTGTGTGTGTGTGTGTGTGTGTGTGTGTTGTGTGTGTGTGTGTGTGGTGCGTGCGTGCGTGCGTGCGTGCGTGGTGTGTGTGTGTGTGTGTGTGTGTGTGTGTGTGTGTGTGTGTAGTTGATGTTGTGGGGTTACATTCCTGTCTCAGACAACATGACGGTATACTCTACTATACTTCATCTCATAACACATGATATCATTAGTTAGGCCTGGGTGAGAGCTGCAATGCTGATTCTGGAAATTCAACCAACACTGTTAGAAACGGATCCGCTGTGAAGGAAACTGAGCTGTGTCCAGTGGTCCCATTTTAACCTGTTGGCCATTCCAACGAGGCCCTAAATCAAGGGTAGTGAATGTCTCTAACAATCTTCAGTGCGTGAAGTTGCTTAGAGTTGACAACTATTTCCG
>CM065743.1:18715675-18725675 GCA_033310375.1 Conus canariensis
ATCCGATTAATAAATGGTTTCATGAAGGAAGTATTCCTTCTGTGAGGAGAGATTCTATGGTTTATTAATACTCAAACATGTCGCGTTTAGTTCTGATATAAACAGTTACAGACCTATTTCTTTCACGTTGCACACATGTAAATTAATGGAAAGATTTATTTTGAATAGATTGATGTATCATTGTGGGAAGTATGCAATTATTCCTGTTACCCAGGCTGGATTCAGGAAAGGTAGATCATCCATTGATCATCTAGTAAAAGTGACAACTCAGCTTAAACTGCAGTCTGCTTGGAGACAAGATTTACTGGCAGCATTTTTATGTCCAAAAGGCGTATGATCAAGTTTGGCTTGAGCGACTATTATATAAATTGAAGGCTATTGGTCTCTCTGGGCACATGTTTCATTATTTTAAAGCTTTCCTAGCCAACAGAACCATACAAATAAAATAGGAAAGACATACTGAAGGATAAGATCTCTGGAAAATGGGAATTCCTCAAGATTCTGCAATTGCTCCTCTGCTTTTTAATATCTTAACTCATGATCTTCCAAAACATATATCTAAAACTTGCAGTTTAGATCAATATGCTGACGATATTTGTATGTGGATGAATGTTACACTCAAAAAGAAAACACCAGTAAGAACGGTAAACTACATCAAGAGATTGTATTAAAATAACTTACATAGTATTTCTAACTTCATGTTTCAGAATGGTTTATGTTCGTGCTGGAAAGCCGTGCATGATGTCATTTAATGCAGGTGGTAGTTTGTGTAATCTTCACACCTTCAAGTTGGATTACCTTGGGCTTGATCTTATGACTGAGATGAATATTTAGGTGTATACGTCGCCTCAAAATTATCATGGAATAAGCATATTGAACACATCAAGCGAGAAAATCTCTCAACCTAATAAAAGTTTGGGTCAAGATAGTCACCTGAGTTGTCATATGCACAAGAAATATCTTTTAGTGCTCCTAAATACCCACTGAACAAAATGCAATGCACAGATTGCAAGGCATCCATTATAGCTCATGGGGTTCCGCTGCACGCATCCGTTTTAGGGACATATCATGAATGCGTTTTGTCCCTTGATAACCATGGAAGGCTTGTGTATGCTAAATACATTGTGAAAAGTTCGACTGTTAACAATTCAAATGAAAGCGAGCTTGGAGTGCAGTCTGATTCTCTTTTTTCCCAAACGCGCTAGATCTGTAACATCAAACACGACTTATCTTACATATTCATCAAAATTGTTTAAAGCAGCAAATGTTCATTATAAAAGTGTTGCTGCTAAGCATTTCAAATCAAGCCACATGCCTATCTGGGAACTAAAAAAAAAGCAATCTTTAATTATATGCACACAAAAATGTTAACAACAACATTGGCCAATTCACACATTGCCAATAATTATCCTAATCATTTGAAGATTTTTGCTGGTGGATGCCTATTAGACAAAAATTCAGGTTCTGGTTTCGTAATCCCTCCTCTCAAGGCGGAGAAATGTTTTCATTTAGGTAGAGGCTTGTCTATTTTGACAATAGACCTTATAGCAAGATTAACTTTAATATGGCTATCCAACTTGATTTTTATAAAATACTTTTTTGTGTGTTGACTCCAGATTTATGCTTCAATCCATAAATTCAGCTGTACCAAACAACTGGGCTGATATTTTCACTGAATTTAATATTCTTATACATGTTTTAATTTTAAGAGTTACAACAGTTGATTTTTGCTGGATTCCATCACACTGTGGATTGCTGGGAATTAACAGGCTGGCAGGATTGCTCGTAGGGAAGCTGAAAAGTCTGATGACTCAACAATTCTTCACATTCCTTTGAGTTTATATGAATGTTATGGCCTCTATAAAAGAGTGTCTTTTGAGAAATGCGATACACTTTTTTAAAGAATCATTGATCTATAAACTTTATGCGCCAAATTTTTAATTGAAGCGCTGTTTAAAATCACAATTGGTTTCAGTTTTTCTATCTCTGGTTGTCCGGTCTGTAAGCTGATTTCTGAGAGGAGTAATCGCATACAAACAATTGAAAATTAGAAACCTTGATTTATAGAGTTCAGCTTCATGCTCTCCGAACAAAATTTCATTTAAAAAAATGAAGTGCTTTTGTGGAACAGGCAGACGGTTTTCCACCCCACGTTTGCTTTATGAATGCCCTTACTTTAATTCTTCACTCTCGAATTATCGACAGAAAGGTTCACTCTCCATTTTCCAACATATTTCTGACTTGTTAGAATTTGTTCAAGCTCTTATGTTATGCCCCATGAGTTCACTGTTATGATTATGATTTTTCCCCACAGTTCTACATTTTCCCTGTTTTCGCCATACCAAGTTTGCAATTTAGAGGCTGTATGCGTATAAGTATACCCACACACATGTTTGCGTGCATAAACACACACGCGCGCACACGCACGAACACACACACACACACACACACACACACACACACACACACACATACACACACACACGCACGCACGCACGCACGCACGCACCCACACGCACATACGCACGCACGCACGCGCGCGCGCACACACACACACACACACACACACACACACACACACACACAGATTTATAAGTAATACCATACCACTTCATCTAATATCACTTTCAGTGAAACGACGTTAAATTGAATAACTAACAAACTAATTAAATAACTAACAAACTAGCGAACTAAACACACACACACACACACACACACACACACACACACACACACACACACACACACACACACACACACACACTTCTAATTCTCTCCTCTTGATATCGGTCATTTGTTGTGATTATTTTTTTCTGTTGTGTTTATCTGTTTTTGGTGCTCATCTACTTAAATAGATCAAGTATGTAGTGTGCTAACCGCCTGTACTTTTGAGCCTTCAGCACTGTGAAAAGAGACCCCCATGTCCAAATCCCTCCTGCAGTGCTGAGAATCTCAATAACAAATCTCACACAGTGCTTCTTCGCTGGCACCAAATGGAAGCTGGACACCACAATGATCCGTTTAGACGTCAGGGAACGAAAAAGGAAATGCTTCCAGGTTTTCAGCATGTGTATCTAACGGTGTATGGATACGCCATGGTGCCCATAATTCAAACGCGGCTGCCTTTTTGGTACTTTGGGAATGGAAATATCAAGAGAAGAAACCCTGGCAGGACGGCTTAAAGGCACTCTACGGGTTAAATATTTCCATTTTTCAGCTGTCAGTCACTTTCCGCTTTTCTATTTTGAGAACAGTAGCTGAACTGAGTGGAGATCATGGTGTCTGTGCATGCTAGCATTTCAAGATCTTCTTCAGTCTAAAAAAGGAAGATCAAGTCCTGGAATTATGCGCGAGTCTTGATGGCAGCGAGTTAGGATAGAGCTGAACAGACGTGCAGTCTTCCAATCATATCAAGTCACCAAGGTAAAGGAAGAGTTCAGCAGCTACTTCGCTGATGGAGCAGCCCTATTCATGGACAGCACTAATTTCCTTTGTATAAACAACACCTGCTTCACCGCATCCATCCTGTCTGTGTACAGCAGCTGACTGAAAATCTGCTTCTGAAATTGAAAAAAATCAAATCTATGAAGATCTACAAGCAAAAGTCACCCTGTCCTGGACCCTGGAAGCGAAGAATGTTCCTGGAACCCCAGAAGTTTACCAGCCACAGTGGCGAGGAAGTTAGCATCGTGGAATCCGGGTTGGGACGTTGTGGATTCGATTTCCCACCATAGCCTCAACTGGCTCCTCATGAGAGTTGAATAAGCTATGTACTCTCTTGAGAAAACAGGGTCTCACAGTTGAAATTCATCCACTTAATGGATGAATCCACGAGAGTGTTCCTCAAATTCCCTGACCAACATTTTAGGTGTCTGTATCTCTCATGCCTGGTTGACACCAGGAAATATTGTGAAAGTAAGCGTAAAGTCCTGTCCCAGTCTTAAACCAGAGTGGAAATCCATGGGATCATCTTCACCATCCCTATTCCAATTGTGTGGTCCTTAGCGCAGTTCCTGTGGCAATCTGTTTTAATTCTCTCCCAGTCTGTGGGTTTGGTTTGATTCTGTTGGTGTCAGTGGTCTCAGTGGGTTTATGGGCATTTCCGTTGGATGGACGTGGTGGCGCCCTCAAAAGGGAGAGCTCACACACGCCGGCTGTGAGATCAAGCAATTATGGTCATCAATAGGGGGCTTAGCAGAGGGCGTCCTGTGTATATTGGATCAGAACAGGCACCACTGAACACCACCAGAGCAGCAGTACAGTGTCTCCTCTGGTGGGCTGCCTCATAACAGCTTGACACTGACTGCTGGCGCCAGGGCTGTGATGTGCCAGGCCAGGCTGCGTGGATGTGGATGGGTGTTGACATGATTAGCATGGGTGCAATGCCTCAGCAAACACGTTTTGCTAAGCGTGAAGAAATCAGAAAGTCAGAAAGAAGCTACTCTTCTTGTCTGGAGTGGTAAGAACAAAGACAAGCTTCACCACACACACTGATCTTCTCAGGAACTAACATTACTCCCAAGAGGCAGCATTGACTGTTCCAGCTATGATGTTTCTACTTAAACTCGTCAAGGCAAGTGCACCAACTATAAAAACAGTTTGGAGCTGAAATGGCGTTGACAAACAGATAGAAAATGGTGTGGGTCAGTATTAAACAACGATGTTCTTTCTTGATGAAAAAGGAGGCGTAAAATCCAATGAAAAGGAAAAGAAAAAGAAAGAAAATAATAATGAAGATGGTTAATGATACAGAATGTGTTTTACTGACGACCAAGAAAACAAATCTTGTGTATGGAAATAGGTATTCCGTCCAGAACTCGATCAACTACAGCGATCGGCACAAAGAGAGAGGACAAATGTTTGGTCCTAATTCTGTTTGGTGCCCGGATAGGCTTATACATTCATTCCTGGAAATGAGCACTTCAGTCATTCCTGGAAATGAGCACTTCAGTCAGACGGCCTCAATGATAATAATTAAACGGACAGACAATTCTCACATTCTGCACACACAAAAAAATGGATTGACGACTGACAATACACTTTTCCAACTCGCAGACATATCAAAGGTAACCGGGTGTGCTTCCAGTCCAAACACTGGCACTTGATTAACTCTCTCATCACAAGCTATTTGGACAATAATTGTTCACGTCACCACGAATATGAGAGACATCCAGTGCTGGAGAGATTATCTGTCATTAAGAAGCAAGCTGTCCTTTCACATGGCACGCGAGTACAGAAAGCAGAAGGTCACACCAAGAAGAAGCGTCTTGCTGCCTTCCTGACAAAGCTGATTCCGATGCTCTTAAATGTTGGCATTTTTCTGAAAATATCATCCACCTCTGAAATAGAGGAAGAATATTAGTCTTTCACTCACGCAACATCAACACATAATCAGTTCGACAAGACAAAACAGATTTCCTCTTTTGTCATTACTAAGTAAACTTTTACATTATTTACTTAATATTCCTTTTACCATGGCTTCACATAACTTCACACATTAATAGGTCTTTATGGACTCAAATGTCCTTTTTTCTTTAAAGTTTGGCATCAACAGTGCCACGTTATAAGAAAATAGCTGTTTTTGCAGGTAAAAGTCATTATATTTACAGACCTATAACAATTCACTTTCCTGGTTTTATCCTCATCTGTCTCTACGACCTTACCCCATCTTATCAAACACAAACAAAACTGATTCTGGTCGACTGTTAGCAAAATCATAGACTATCGGGGGGGGGGGGGGATGATGGGGGCAGTTTCTTAAATGAAATGAAAAACATTTTTCTTCATAATTTTACTAAGTATCCTTATTTAGAGAATGTTAATCTTTATCTTTGTTTCATTCCTTTCATTTCTGTTCAGCACCTCTCACCTGGAGGTTTACTAAGCGTAACAGGCCAGCCATTGTCTTTACGTTTATTTTGGACACCTCCCGTGTCATTCAGAAAGAAACGTTGTGAGGCATGTGCTCTTGCCAACGCCTCTCCATATGGTGCCATCGATGGTTTGTCCTCTGATTCACCTGCCCATCCTACAGGTGATAACCCCTTCACCCTGTGACCCTCCACTACGCATGCGTGCTGCATAACTGCCATGAATATGTGGAATATGAATATGAAAAGACACACGGTTTTTACATCCTTCCAGCTGGTACAAGTGACCTATGTTTTCTGTCGACATACTCTTTCACAAATAAGCACACATGAAACAACCAGGAACTTTGACAGTTCCTGTCGAAGGGTCTTGTTACAACAACCAAAGAGTGTTACCCATTTTGAGCATAGCAAGGGGTAACTTTAGTGCGTCATCATAAACGTACTACGTACCTGCTGAATGCTTTCGTTATAGTGAGTCAGCGTGATTTTGGACATAGCTAATGCACGGTGAGAGTATCACGTGTCCTATCAAGTTATAGGTTTGAAACTCTTTCTACACCAAGACTAGTACGGTCACAACCACTATAAGTAGGGGTACTGTTCTTCTCACTCATTCGACTGAACATATCACACAATCAATTTACAAACAAATTTGACTGTTTTGTTTCACACACACACACAGAGAGAGAGAGAGAGAGAGAGAGAGAGAGAGAGAGAGAGAGAGAGAGAGAGAGAGAGGAGAGAGAGAGAGACGGTTAACGATAACATCAGCCAGGAATCCTACAAACAACTCTCCGTTGTCCACGCCCCCCCCCCCCCCCCCCCTCCTTACAGACAGTAATCTTGCCTGTTTGATTGAAAACAACGTATCAACAAGAGGCTTAGAAAGACAGGGGTGGGGGAGGTAGTAAGGTCTGACAGGAAGGAGAGAGAGAAGAGGCTAGTGAAGTAGCTAGCTAAGAGAGAATCAGGATCAGACAAATGAAGAGAAAACATGAGACCTGTAGTGGAGACTGAAAGACAGGCAACGCAGACAGTCACTCACACATACAACAGACTTCAATGACGCTGTGCTGGCACTGTCTCACCTTGGAGTCCTTACTATCTGTTGGTTTCAGGCCTGTGTGGTCCCTGCAGGGAATCCCTCACCATCTAGAGCAGTCTGTGAAGGCAATTCCTCAGAAGAGAAAACACAGTGCACCACCTGTTTCTGCGGTAAGAGCTCAAAATCCTCAATACTCCCTTCTACACAAAGTATTAGGCAGGAATGGGTAGAGGAGAAACATCCACACATGCCACTGTCATCAGCTCTTGAAAACCTCAGGCTGATTTGTCTGGTTCATTGTTTTACGTGTGAAGGGGATGGAACTGACTTCAAACAGGTTTATCTCCTGTTTGGGAAACTGGGGCTGATTTGCGGGGCAGGATAGGGACACTCAGTCAGTCAGGCAAAGGTAAATCATTATAGAAGGTACATCAGGTAAATAGTTATAGAAGGTACATCAGGTAAATTATTATGGACGGCACATCAGGTAAATCATTATACAAGAGCTTTTCATCGATTATTCTTATGTCTTTAACTATTCTTGTGCCCCAAAGTGGACACATTTTACTACAATCCCTTTATAGACAGAAGCTGCATCATCCGTGTGCAGTCAATTTTTCTTTCTGTTCTTTGTGATTTGTTTTGGGGTTGAAAATTCCCGATCTGAGAGCTGACAGTACGACTGGTTGTGGTACTATCATCAACACAAACCTGTCCCCAGTTTCACGTTGGGTTGGTCGTTCAGTTATTCAACTCATAGCGATGTATGAAATTCAACATGTTTTGATTTGCGTGCAGGCTAAATATTGCTATTGTCCACATTCACTGAGTTATTGCAATGCTAACACAAGTTTTAAAAAAGTATTTTAACTCACATAATTACTAAAGGCTGTCGATCACAGTATGTATTATATACACAACGATATTAAGTCATGTTGTATCATGAGAGTTTTACAGTGTGCCCGTTTTCAGGGTTTTTTTGTAACCAAGTGGGACATGGAGTCAGTCCAGTCCTTCAAGTTATCCTTCCCTCTGTCCATGGTTAGACAGATTTTAAAATCAGTACCTGCCTGTGCATCTGGTCTGATTCTTGATATTCCTCTTATTCTAATTGACAGAACTAGTAAAAGAACTCACTTTTCTTTCTTTGTGACAAAATCAACTCTGTTAACATTCCATTTGACAATGTCAGAAATGTTCAAACCTAGTTATGAGATTGGGTGGAGCCTGGCTCTGTTGGCTGTTTATCTTATTAAATCTCAACTACTTGGAAGATGTTTTTACAAAACACACACACACACACACACACACACACACACACACACACACACACACACACACACACACACACACACACACACACACACACACTCCCTCACAACGATTTTCCCCCAATCTTTAACGGTTATGTTTGTTTGTCTGTTTTCAGTTTCATTCTACCTATTTACCATATCAGTATGGTTCAGCCTGTACTTTGCACGTGGAGCAAGGATTTTTATTTCCCCACCCACTCCCTCCTTCCCCCTTCTGTCCCTTCTCATGCTACATACACCCATAAGCAACTCAATTCTTATGAGTAATATGTAAGTCCTGCTGCATAATCTGAAGACCTTGCACTTCGTCTGTTGCATATAGAATTTATGTTTCTGCGTATCAGCGTATATGGGCCCAAAGAGTATGTGTGTGTGTGTGTGTGTGTGTGTGTGTGTGTGTGTGTGTGTGTGTGTGTGTTGTGTGTGTGTTGTGTGTGTGTGTGTGGTGTGCGCGTGCGTGTGTGTGTGTGTGTGTGTGTGTGTGTGTGTGTGTGTGTGTGTGTGTGTGGGTGTGTGTGTGTCTGTGTGTATGCGTATGTGTGTGTGTGTGTGTGTGTGTGTGTGTGTGTGTGTGTGTGTGTGTGTACGTGTGTGCGTGTGTGTACGTGTGTGCAAACGCACATGCTTGTGTGTTTGTGTGTGTGCGTGCATGCGTGAGTGCGTGCGTAAGTGCGTAAGTGCGTGCGCGCGCATGTGTGTATGTGTATGTCTTTGTGCGTGTGTGTATGTGTGTGCAAGTGTGAGTGAGTCAGTGAGTGAGTGAGTGTGTGTGTGTGTGTGTGTGTGTGTGTGTGTGTGTGTGTGTGTGTGTGTGTGTGTGTGTGTTCTTCAATTTAATGTCTATACACATAAGTGATTTTAGACAACCAAAAATAAATAAATAAACAAGGTAGAAAAGGAGGAAGGGAGGGGAGAAGGGGTGGGTAGACAGGCAGCTGAAGGAGATAAAGAGATAGAGAAACAGGGAGATAGAAAAAGATGAAGAAGTAGAAATGGAAAACGGAAAAAGAGAAAAAGGAGGATCAGAATGAGAATCGGAAGAAAAAATGTTAACATGAATAAAAATTGCAACCTATAACATAACTAGAATAACATTTTTAAAAATCAAATGAACGCTAAAGGTAACAGGATAATAACATTTACACGTGAAACTAGAATTATTAAAGGAATCTAAAAATGGTACTCTGAACAAGTCCTAAAACAATGTCACAAATCAAAAGGGGTTTTACTAAAACCTCCTTCAGGGATTTTTCCGAAAAAGTAGGCAGATATGTTTTCATTTTTCTACAGTGGAAAAGTATATGTTCATTAGAAATTTTCCCACCACAAGCACAGGTGATGTTGGAAGTGAATTTCGTCTTAAAAGCATTAAGTTTGAATCTATAGGCAAGGGAAGTTAAAAGCCTTAAGTTAGACAATTGACCATACTTAGATATAAAAACATCTTCAAAACTCGTTTGATGGTCAGCAGGTGATGAGTGGCCAACATCTTCTTAGTTTCTTTCTAAAATGCTTCCAGCAAGCATTCTGCAGTAGGCTATACCCTTCTTTCAGAGATAAAGGGATTTTCAAATTATATGCTTCATTTGTATAATCTGCAGAGGTTTTAGCTAGTTTATCTACGGATTCATTGAAATGTATTCCACTGTGTGAAGGCACCCAAAGAAAGGTAAGGTTACTACCTCTTAGAATAAGGAAATGCACCAAATGATTAATCTCAAAAATCAAATCTTGTCTCACACTAGAATTTGAATTGCTTAAGGCATACA
>CM065743.1:18730675-18748538 GCA_033310375.1 Conus canariensis
GAGAGAGAGAGAGAGAGAGAGAGAGAGAGAGAGAGAGAGAGAGAGAGAGAGAGAGAGAGAGAGAGAGAGAGAGAGAGAGAGAGAGAGAGAGAGAGAAGTCACAGAATCAATAACCGTATGTTTCTATGAACTATATATCTTTGCACATATGTTCCCTTTGTTGCACACATGGATTTGCCTCTTGTGCACAGTGTGTTGGCTTGTATTTTCATTGATTTACTTCTTTGCTGTCAGGTCTTCTACTCTGCATCGCCTTGTCGCGTTTGTTTTTAAGGTTGGTACATCACGAAATTGGGAAATTAGACTTACCTTTACCGCAATCATTGTACACAACAGTAACATTCTTTGTAGAGAGTAGATCCACGAATTTGATTTCAGACTCCTACGTACTCGTTTCATTAAACTGATCATGTGCTTCTCCTCTCTCTACAGTAGTGTGTGTGTGTGTGTGTGTGTGTGTGTGTGTGTGTGTGTGTGTGTGTGTGTGTGTGTGTGTGTGTGTGTGTGTGTGTGTGAGAGAGAGAGAGAGAGAGAGAGAGAGAGCATTTATCTGCCCGATAAATATTATTTTAATGTAATGATGAAGTTAAAATAACATATTCATGTAAGTGTCTTGGGTATATTTTACAACAAATTGAGTATCACTACTACTTTGTTTGAAGAATGGGGTCATTGAAATGTTAATGTCGCTAGGAAGTTTAATTACAACAGATTTAGAGTTATTTCTGAAACTATGTGATACACACATTGAACCAATACTGAACTACGCAGCTTAAGTTTGCGGTCCTGAGAAAGATAGCGATCTCATAGAAACTGTAAATACATTTTGGCTGTAAAAGATTTCTGAACGTTCCCCTGCACGTCTAAAAACGTCTGTGGTGAAACTGGTAGATCTTCCCTTAATATAAAAACTCCTCTGGAACGTACTGGCTAAAACTCCTTAAATCACCCATGTCACGACTGTACAGGCATATGAGATGCTTCTTGTACAGTTTGAATCTGGGCATAACAATTGAGTAACCAATGTGCAGAACGTTTAAAGTGAAAATGAACTTGGTATAGAGTGGGTATTTAAAGGACTTGGATGGAAACATAGTTTTCTCGCTGAATTTAAAGACAGACTTACTTCATGTAATGTGCTAATCTGGCATTGAGCATCAGAAAAAAATGCCGAAGATGGCCGAAGGCAATGTAATCTATGTAGTTCTTTTCTTTTGTTTTTTTTACAGTTACGAACACCTTTATTACGTTGATCAATGGACAAAATAGTGGAAACAGAAAAAAATATCCAACGCAAAGTATGGCCCACTCTTGTTTTTTCCTGTGCTGAAATGATGACACAATTCTAATCATAATGACGCTGCTCACACGGTTCTGTTTCATGAAAGTTTTAAGCACAGGGAACTGGAAGTGAACAGAATCGTAATAACTGCATTTGTCCATTTCTATTCTTCTTCCTCGTTCGCCATCCCGTTAGATGAGTAGCCCGGTGTCCTCGATGAAGGCTGCCGTCCGTCGCAGCTCCTCCAGGGTGCCATACAGCTTGGCTTCCACTGCTGTCGGTGTTGGCCAGTACTTTCTCCTGGATGCTGCATACGTCGTACAGACTTGAAGGATGTGGTCAGTTGTCATTGGTCCCTCACTACAAGGGCACTCTCCACTCTGTCCAATGCCAAATTTTGTGTGCATGTGGTGGAGCAGGCGATTGTGTCCAGTCCTCAGGCGGAAGATCTTGACCTGTTCCCGTCGTCCCAGCAAATGGTATGTGTCTTCTGGGTTGTATTTGGGATGCAGGAGGCGCCATTTTATTCCTTGTTGTGCCTTGATGATTGTCTTAATTTCATCGTATGACACCAGGTTGTTGGCCTGCTCCTTCTGTGCACCATCTTTTGCCAGAATGTCCGCTTTTTCGTTGCCTCTGATGCCACAGTGTGCTGGTACCCATTGTATCACCACTTTCTCCACTCTGGCACTCAGGGCAACAAGGGCTGAAGTGATATGGTTCTGTTCTTTGCAGCGGGAGTTCTTGAGGGCTTGGAGCACGGAGAGAGCGTCAGAGAAGACCACCACCTGCCCTGTTGTTCTTTTGGAGTTCTGCAAGACTGTTGTGGCTGCCTCACAGAGGGCTTCTCGCTCAGCTCGGAAGTTGGTGGAGTATTTTCCTGTTGGAATTGCAATTTCTTCATCTCCGTCTTTGTATCGAAGGAAGATTCCAGCTCCACCATCCCTCGTTGCCTCTGTGGCGGAGCCATCTGTGAAGACATGGGTCCAGTCTTCCTGGGGATATTGGTTGCAGATGTACTCCATGGCCAGGGCCTTCCTTTGGGTGTCTGACTGTATTCCTCTCTTCTCCACTCCGGGAATGCTGGTGACGACTGTTGGGAACACCTGCCTCTTCCAAGATGGGTGGGTGACATTTGCCGGGATAGGCTTTGCTTCGTGTTCCATCAAGACTGGGCTTTGTCTTTCAAGGCGTCTTGACTGGCAGATGAAGCTGCCTCTTTTCAACCGGCTCTTGGTGGGTCTGCTCATTCTGTTGTTCATTGGATGGTTTTCAAGGCGTTTGAATTTTGCTGCTTGGATGAGGATCTTTGTGTCCCTTCTGTCCTCCAATGACTGTAGCCCAGTGGTCTCTTCCATCTTCAGGATTGGGGTGGATCTCATGGCGCCAATTATGACACGCTGAGCTTGGTTCTGTATCTTATTGAGGTGGTTGAGGTTAGACTTTGCAGCTGATGCCCATGCTGACGTCCCGTACTCAACTACAGGTCGGACTCTCCCTGTATAGAGTCTCTTCAGGATACGTTCGTCAGCCCCCCAGTTCGTCCCCGCAAGTTTCCTCATGATCGCCAGTCTCAACTTGGCCTTGCTACAGCATCTGGTGATCTGCTGTTTCCAAGTGAGCCTGCGGTCAAAGGTCACTCCCAGGTAGGTAGGTGTGGGTTCCTCTGCAAGCCTTTGGTTGTTCAGTGTCAGCTTCGCCTCTTGCTTCTTGCTGGATAGGCTGAAGACTGTGTAGGTTGTTTTGCTTGAGTTGACAGAGACAAGCCATTCCTTGGTCCAGTCGCTGATCTTGTTGAGCGCAGTCTGGAGGCGTACCTGTGCTGTGGTGGTGTACTCTTCAGAGCACCAAAGCACCAGGTCATCTGCGTAGATCGCTCCTCTGACCCCTTTTGGCAGTTCTCTGACGATGTCATCTATGAAGATGAGGAACAACGTTGGCGAAAGGACTCCTCCTTGTGGTACTCCCTGTCTCAGCACCTTCTTCTTGCTTTTCTGGCCCTGAATCTTGACTCGGGCTTGGCGATTGTGTAGGTACTGGCTGATCCAGGTGTACATCCCCCCAGACACACCACATCGCCGTAGTTTGAGCCTAAGTCCGTCCTTCCAGACTTTGTCGAACGCCTTCTCCATGTCAATCCAGACAGCAAGCGTGTTCTTCTTTTCTTGGAAAGCGTTCTCAATGCTTTGCGTGATGAATGTGATCTGGTCTTCTGTTGATCTGTGTTGGCGGAAGACTGCCTGTTCAGGGCTCAGCAGCTGATGCTCCTCAAGGTGCCAGACAAGCCTTGTGTTGACAAGTCTCTCCATCAGCTTCCCTAAGCAGCTTGTAAGGCTGATGGGTCTGTAGCTGTCAGCCTTCGACTTGTCCTTTCCCTTTTTGTGAATGGGGATCATGTCTGCTTCCCTCCAACACTGTGGTACTGATCCTGTCTTCCAGCTGGAGTTAAAGATTTTTAGAAGGACTGCCTTGCTCTTCATCCCAAGATGCAGAATCATTTCATTTGTGATTCCGTCTGGTCCAGGTGACTTCTTCAGGTTGAGGCTCTGCAACGCTTCCTCCAGCTCTTTCTCTGTGAAAGCTGTGGTCATGACTTCCTCTTGGGGCTCTTCCTCATGAAGTTCACCTTGGGCCCTGTGCACTGCAGCTCTATGTTCAGGAGAGACTTCCAGATTGCTGATGTTTTCATAGACGTCTATGAAGTGGTCTGCTGCTTTCTTTCCAGAGAGGTAATTTCCATTCTCTTGTATTGTTATAGTGGTGTGACTTGTTGTTTCATTACAGAGGGTTCTAGCCAGTTTCCACAGCTTGCTGCCATCCCTGTCGAGATTTAGGCTTTCAGTTTTCTCTTGCCAGCTTTTTCTTGCAGCTTGTGCGCAGGACAGCTTGTATCTGGCAGTTACTTCCTTCAGCGCTATGTTATTCTCCAGTGATGGCTGCTTTTCTGCTCTGTCCCTGGCTTCCGTAACAGCATCTTCCAGATTCTGGAGTTCCTCCGTCCAGTAGGGCTTGTAATCTTTACGTGCTCCTCTTGGGATGGATTCTGTAGCAGCTTTCAAGACGGCCTTTGTGAGGTCTCGAACCATCTTGTTTGAGTCCTTCTGCCTGATGTTGATTGGCTTTGTGTGTGTATCTGTGAGGGTCTCGAAGAGAGTCCAGTCCGCCTTTCTGTAATTCCAGCGGGGAAAACACTTTGCTTGTGGACACTGTAAGTTGAGGTTGATAGAGAGTTTGACGGGCTTGTGGTCACTTCCTCCAAGCTGGTTGAGGACTGTTCTTGTGGTCCTGACGAACAGGTCGTTGGTGGCGAACGCTAGATCTGGCGTTGATGTGGTCATCCAGCGTCTAGAGTAAAAGGTGGGTTCATCATCTTCTTGATTGATGAGATGAAGATGTGTGTCAATCTCCCAATCCTCAACTTCTTCGCCTCTCTTGTCCGTCTCCCCATAGCCCCATCTCTCTGAGTGACTGTTAAAATCACCCACCACCACGCAGTTGTTGTCTGGGATGTTCATGTATGTGAGGGAAAGATCACGATCTTGAGGGCAATAGACATTGTAGATCCTGATGTTGCGTTCCTTAAGGACTATATCAATACTTTGGATCTCTGCCTGTTGATTGGTGTTGATCTTGAGTTCTTGTGCGGCGATGGAATTCCGCACCAAGATAAGCACCCCTCCTTTGTTTCTTTCCTCACGGTCCAACCTGATGGTCTCGTAACCCCTCACTTGAAAGCGATGGTTTACGGTCAAATGTGTCTCTTGGACACATGCGATATCAATATTTTCTTGATGCATCCTTTCTGCCAAGCCAAGTTTCTTTTTATGCACCCTTCTGCATTCCACTGGAGAATGTTGAGCATTCTGGGTGGTACTGTTTGCTTGGCATTAGCAGGAGGATGAGGTCTCCTTCTTCGTCGCATTGACATGCAGAATTTCTTTGTCTGACCACCGACCGCTTGGGGTGGGCCCCTTTGAGGCATAGGGCCCGGCTCCCGACCTCCCCGGCGGGTCTCCGAAGGTCGAGCGCCACATCGAAATTCTGTGGACTGCATCATCATGGAAGCGTATATGCGTGGTATCGTGGTTTAAGCTGCGCCAGTGGCCCGATACCTCCGTCTTCAGCTGGAGTTTTCTTTCGGGGTGCCTCACCCTTAACTCATGGCCCGTGCGTCCTGCCCTGTGAGCACAGGGGGGATTGTTTCTCCGGGGATCCCACCCCGGGGCTAGAGGTTATACCGCGCCTCTTGACCGCATGATGAGCCCGTCATAGGACACATGGGGTATTTCAGTGAGGACAACAGTGCCACCTGTTGACCCACCCCATCCTGGTAGGAACATCGCCAGTTGGTCCGGGACTGCTTATTCTGCCAGGCAAGCCTGACTTATATCGCAGCTAACCCCCATATCTGAGGGCCGTTCCCCTATCCGCCACCCGGGGACCCGCCGAGTTGGGGATGGTCGCCCCACTACTGAATTGGAAGCAGCCTGGTCCCGGGTCCATTTCTATTGAAAGGATTGTTGTTACTGCAAGTTGACAGATTCGGACCATGCCAATACCATCAACAAAGCGCGCAAAGTCGACCGATTTAACTATCAAATGAGCTAGAAGATCGATTGATTGTACCGATTGTTAAACTGGGCACGACATAGGTGTTTTCGGAAGCCAGTAAAAATACAGGTTTGATGTTTTACATATCATCAAGCGTATGGTACAGAATTAATAACAACACAGAAATCATCACGATATACGAATGGTCATTCTTCCTCTTTAAGATAAAACACTTTTTTCCACACACCTTTGTTTTCAGTTCAAGTTTATGTATTTATAATTTCAGTATTATACACTTGAGAAGATAACGGAAAATGCAACAACACTCTTGACAGAATAAAGGCAAGATCATAAAAAGAACATCAGAAACAAATCGAAAACACATATACACACACACACAAAAAGAATATGACAACTGCCAATCATTCTTACAAATAAGTATTTGTCATTAAACATTGATGGTATCTTAAGGTGTAAAATATTAATTCTTAAAGATTACGCAGACGTTGTGGTTACATACTCTTAGCTAGCATGGAGTTTATTTTGTTATGTGTTGTTTTTAATGAAGCATATATTTTTGTGTTTACATTCCTTTACTTTCAATTAATTCTTTATGCTTATGCCACTCATTGTTAAACTTTGCCGTGTTAACTTTACATAGCCGATGCATTTTTTTCTATTTCGAACCTGTCTTTTGATAATTCACTGATTACGTTTACATGAAGAAATTAATTTCTGAATTTATATTTGTAAATATAGAATTAACACAAACAGCAGGATCAAGTTTAACACTCTGTCAGATTTAAAATGTGTTGTGTCTAAACAGTATCTTTTTTTTCATTTAAAATTAAGAAGTTATACGTAGACATCTATCTTTAATTGTTGAAATTGCTCCGTAAAATTGCTTTATTTCTACGAACTTTTCGGTAAAAGTCACATCTGTGTCGTCTGTGAGCCGTATTTGAAATATCTTAAATTGCAGAGGATTCCATTCCATCCTGAGATGTAACATATATATATATATATATATATATATATATATATATATATATATATATAATGCTGAACAATTAGGTAGTGGGGGAAAACAAGTGCAGGCTAACAATTCTTCAGTCATTACAGTAATGACTTGGCAAAGATTTGAAATTTTAGAAGAGAAAAAAAAAATTGAAGATGAAGAAAATGGGGGGAATATATCATAAATATGAGAAACCCTTCACTAGCTGCCTGAGAGAACCATCATAATCCCTCTCGAAGGCAGATCTATTTGTATTGCCTGCTCCTAGGCCTTTCGTCCGCTGGATCGGACTCATCAGGGAGACACGGCTGATTGTGTCTGCGCTCCTGGTGTCAAATAGAGACACACCACAGTCCAAAATTCTGTGGTGTTATCACCACCAAGAGTTCAAAAAAGAATCCAACAGCACCCCCAAAGCAGCCAGCGAAGGATAGTAAAATGGAATAAAACGAGAGTGTGGAGAGGAAAAAAGTTGCTGAAAAACTAAAAACATTATGCAAATAGTATAAAATGTAGGGGACAATCTTTGAGCCTATGCCTGAGGATCCATTCAAGGATGCAAGGGAGATCAAAAGATATGGAACAGTCTGAGTGGTCAGCTCTGCTGTTCAATAACTCAAGCATTGTCAGTGGCTAAGAATTGTGCAGGACAACCTTTATATATATATATATACATACATACATACATTACAAATAAAACATAACGCACTTAATGTCAAAACATTTTTCCAAATTTTCGGCCATGCGGAGGTCTTCTGGGGCTTGTTTATTGATAAGGTAAGAACGTTATAAGTATTGACGCATTTGAACAAAGTTGTCATAGCTATGACGTCAGTGTTTCTGCCATTAAAAAAAAAGAGAGAGATTAAGAGATAAAGTTGAGAGATTGAGAAAGAAAAAGAAACGCACACATACACTCACACATCACACACACACACACACACACACACACACACACACACACACACACACACACACACACACACACACATATGCACGTGTCTCCCTGCCATCGATACCGCGAGAGAACCAAGTCCCCCTGCCACAGGGACAATTCCATAAGAGTATTTACACAAACACACATATACGCACACGTGCAGATCTCATAAAAAATTCCACCCAACCACATACATAATATATATATATATATATATATATATATAATATATATATATATATACATACATATATTGTTGACTTTCTTTGCCGTCCTACCCAAATAGCTTATATCTTCTCAGAATTCATATTCAAATCTGAGATAATTCTAAATTTTTCTATGTTTTTATAGTTTGTTCAAAAGATAACTGATCTCCGTTTTGTAAAATTTGTCTATCGTCCGCAAATCGTGCAATTTTATATTTGGTATTTTCTACAAATATTCTTTGGTATCTTTATTTTGTCTGATCATGTTGTCTAGAATGTCCACACATAACAAAAATAAATGTGGCGAGAGAAGATCACCCTGTCTACAACCCCTATTGATTTTAAACCAATCAGACGCTTCTTCATTTATTACTACAGTTGCCATAGTGTTCCTATGCAACATTTCCATCCAGTTACAAGTATTATCTCTAAATCCAAAGGCCTTTGATTCAAGTCAATGATATCAAAAGCTTTTTCAAAATCAACACATAACAGTAACCTTGAAGATTTCCTTCTTTTTTAATGGTATATCAAATTGTATATAAATCTAATGTCGTCAGTAAACAACACGTATGTTACAACAGACCATACACGAATTACGAAGAAAACAGAAAAAAAGAAAAAAAAACCTGATTGGCTTAAAACAACAACACCAACACCAACAACAACAACAACAAAATACTTCTTTTCATACATGCAGTGTAAACACCAGAAAATTGTTATTCAGCTGCCAAGTTTTTCTCCCGGCTAATGGTGGAGCCGCAATGAGTGCCTGAGGACTGCATAGCATTCAGCGTCTGTGTGGATGCCATCAGAGGGGTGGGGAATGGGCAAAGAGATTGTTCTCACAGATAACCATCAATCCTTCCTGAGCCTGCAGGGAGAGGGCGCAATTTGGGGGGGGGGGGGGGTCCTAATGAGGTGCCATTCGGAGTAAGAGGTCCCTTCATCTTCAGTCGACGAGCTGCTTCATTTTCAGAAGGTGATTCTCAAGTTCCAGGTGGTTTTGTTTTTAGGGTAGGGAAGTACCACTGGATCTCTGAGCGAATCACTCTCTTCCTGGGGCTCAAACCATCCAAAGGTCTGTTGACAGACAACTGCTTTGTGGCCCAGGTTTTTAATCATGGCAAACATCCTTTCGCCCCAGTAGTCTTAAGTCATCCCTGATACCTCTGGTGTCAGTCAGTCAGTCAGTCCCCTGACCGCTGGGGTTGTTGGCGGGACGTGATGAGGCAGCAGCCGTTTCTCTCCAGGCTCTTCTGTTGGTAGTTGTCGTGAGGAGATCTGGCATGGTCATTTTGGTCCAGTCCTTTATATTTTCGGACCAGCTCTTTCTCTGCCGTCCTCGTCTGCGCCCTCCTTCAACGGTAACTTGAAGGATGGTTTTGGAGAGGGTGTTGTGATGAATGATGTGTCTGGTGACACACAGCAAAATCCACAGCCTTCAGGTTTGCCGAAAAATGTTCTTGGTCATGCTGCTCTTCATCTTGATTGCAAACAGCTCAAGGTGCCCCTTTGAATTGTCAGGAGCCACCTTCAGTTTATTCTCCATATAAAATTGTCTGGGCCATTTTACCAAAATGATCAAACACGTCAGCGCATTTTGCAGATCAAAATCTACGATGAACAGAGAAAAAGATTAAAAGATTTTCCATTCAAACAAGACAAACTCCTTTCTTGATTTAGGGGAAATCTTAAATATAATTAATCAAATCATTCTAAACTTCATGGATACCCGGTGACTCTGAATCATTCAGTCAGCAGCAAGTATGTTACACGTGTTGTGTGTGTGTGTGTGTGGTGTGTGTGTGTGTTGTGTGTGTGTGTGTGTGTGTGTGTGTGTGTGTGTGTGTGTGTGTGAGTGTGTGAGTGTGTGTGTGCTGTGGCTGTACTGTATAACAACTTTACTTTATATAAAGGAAACAAGACACCACTCAAATACTCAAATCAAGAGACAGACAGACGACAGACAGCAACAGACAGACAAAGACAGACAGACAGACAGCAGACAAGAAGAGAGAAGAGAGAGACAGAGAGAGAGAAGACGAGACAGACAGACAGAGACAGAGACAGACAGACAGACAGGAAGACAGACAAGAGAAGAGAGAGAGAGAGAGAGACAGACAGCAGACAGAAGACAGAGACGAGAGAAGACGAGAGAGAGAGAGAGAGAGAGAGAGAGAGAGAGAGAGAGAGAGAGAGAGAGAGAGAGAACTTGGCTTAATTAACAACACAGCAAAACAGCTATAAACAACCCAAAGGGTTAACTGCCCACAGGATTAACTCCCCAGTGTCACCGTGTATACAAATGTTCCAATAACATGTTGATCTTTTTGTTTGGTCTATGGTCACGCAACGACGCATCAGTTTCTGCATAGATCTTGTAAGATGGTTCTGCAGGATTCTTTGCCAATAGCTGCATGTGGCAAGATTCAGATATAGGGAATTCCCAGATGGTCCAGCATGTTCGATTACGGTCCATATTCTCTAATGAAGAGATAGCTTGGAATCTTCGAAACTAAGCCATGTTCAAATGCGAACTGGACCAGTATACCTCTTTTACTCATTTTACACTAACCATATACGATGCTCAAAGTGGAAAATGCGTGAATGTCGATCACTGAGGGAGGATATACAATATTTATTTTCTTTTTTTTTCACAATGTATGATGCTACCTTTACAAACACATAAAAAAAAATGGGGTATGAATACTACCTACTTTTTTTTATATAAGAATGACGGAAAACGTATTGTAATCTCTTGATGGTCAAATTCAGAAGTCAATGTGTAGTACAGATCAGGGACGTCAATCAGAATGACGAGTGAACTGATTCATGCAACCGTCAATGTGTCCGATTTCTCAGTGGTCAGTAAGGTGACAAACGCAATGGACATTCCTGCGTGGAAACGGCAGTATTATGCTTCTTTTAGGGCATTTATTAAAATGGTTGATGACGTAGATTTATTCATGAAAATTACCGATCCTATTGTGTTTTTCTTTGGTACCTTCGGTAATGTTATGATCATCCTGATCATGCTTCGCCTCCCTGCATCCAGTACAAGTGTGTTCTTCATACTGTTGGCGTGCTCTGACCAGTTGACCTTGATAATTTCTCCCCTGCATAGTTTTGTGAAAAGAGTATTAGGCGTTCCCTTCATTTACACACTGGGTTCCTGGCCATGTAAATGGTGGTGTGCAGTCAGAACATAGTAATAGTTTTATCTGCATGGATACTTGTGACCCTCACTGTACAAAGAGCAGCCTCTGTGCTGTGGCCACATCGTGTCAATGCCGTGTGGACGAGGAGAACGTCACGAGTTGTTGTTGGTGTGCTGGTCGTCGTCATCACTCTCTTCTACTGTCACATATTCTATGGCTGGGATTATAATATGGAGCGTTGTCCAAACGCCTGTTGTATTATGGCTGTGTCAAAAACGTACACATGGTTTTGGGTGAATATCTGGGATCCCATACACTACATATTATATTCCTATCTACCTTTTGGAATGTTGATCATCAGCAACGGTGTTCTTCTCTGGACACTGAACAGATCTGTCAGAAATGGCAGACAACTTCCTGTACAGAAAGTCACTCAGGATTCCAGACGACAGAAGGTTTCCTCTTTGACTGTGACCCTGATAACTGTAAGCGCTTCCTTTATTCTCCTGAGTGCCCCTACAACAGTAAGTGTATTCCTTGCACGCAGTGGTGATTTAACAGACCCAATCGTTGTGGGAAAAGTGTATACTATTAGACATCTCACTGAATTTTTCTTGAAGTGTAACAGTGGCATCAACTTCTACTTATACTGTCTAGCTGGTAGAAAGTTGAGAGCAGAGTTTTGGAATATAGTCATCCAGTTTATTAGCCTGTTCCATCAGACACAGAAACGCAATCCTTAGCACAAATTCATCTGATCAGCAACAATGACGCCATCTAATACTGGTGTGAGTAAGGATGTCATGAATGGAAATAATAGAATGGAGACAGCTGTCACTGACTGTGATTTTTAGCGTGATATCTACAGTGTTGAGAAGGTCGAGAACTAAATGAAACAAAACAGAAAATGGAAATATTTCTCTTCAACAACAGAAAAATGTCAAGTTACGTTTCTTAATTATAGTGATTAGTGGTATCAATGCATACTTCATCCATCGGATTGTAACCTTTGTCCGAATCTAATGTGATCTACTGTGCATAGATCATGTACGTATATGCACGCCCATAGATATGATAATGAGGGCGTGTGTGTGTGTGTGTGTGTGTCTGTGCGTGCGTGCGTGCGTGCGTGCGTGCGTGCACGCGTGTGTGTGCGTGTATGTGAGTGTATGTGTGTTTGTGTGTGTTCGTTCGTTCTTTGTTTTTACGTCTTTTCACCATAAGTGATATTAGACCAAAGCGTGCGTGAGTGAGTGCATTCTGTCTGTGAGTGTGTGCGAGTGTGTGAGAGTGTAAATGTGTGAGGTTATGAAAACTGTGAACACTGCATTAACAGTAAAGAGGTAATGTTAAAGATACATATAACAAACAAAATGCAAAATACAGAAACGTGGGTGTGTGGATGTGTCCCTCACCACTGATCTACATTAGAAGAAAAAAAAATTATAAAAAAAAAAAACCTACAGGAATGACCTGATGGGGGTGTGAATTAGGGATTCAGCAATTTGTAGTAAAACCTTTGTGTCATATAATAAATCATCTATGTTTTCTTCCGAAACATTCTTTGCTGTGACTGAATCAGGTAGAAAACATCGGAGACTTTTACAATGAAATAAAATGTGATTAACTGTGATTTGTGCACCACACAGGCAATATACATTTTTTGGAGAATTTTGTTTTTAAAGCATTAATTTTTAGGCGGAAAAAAGGGAAGTTACAAGTCTAGAATAATATAACGGTGCATTTGACAACTTTCTCGATACAATTTCCAACGGAACTGCAGCTGTATTTTGTGTTAGAGTCTTTTCATCAGAACGTCTGCTAAATTTTTTCCATGCTGTTGTTTCTAGCAGCCTGTAATTTTCATGGAGTGACAAAGGAAATGTCATGTCTACAGTCTTCTCTAAACCTTTTGCGCCTCTTTTAGCAGCTCTGTCGGCCATTTCGTTTCCATTTATGTTACATTGCGAAGGCACCCAACAGAACTCAATGACTGTGCCTTTAGCCGACAAGCAATGTAATAAATAATAAATTTCGAACATAAGGTCAGACCGTGTATCAGTACTGAAGGAGTTCAGTGAACATAAAACCGATTTAGAATCCACCAGTATCACAGTTCTAAATACTGTCATTGGAAAGTTCATCAAGAATTCTACAGCAAGCATGATGGCTGTCAATTGGGCTGTAAAAACTGACAGTTTTTTGCCGATGTAGAAACATTTTTCAATTTTCAGTGCCGGTATGACAAAGGCCGCACCAACATTATCATTGTCAAGTACGGAGCCGTCTGTAAAAACCTGAAGATGATTTTGATATTTTTCATAGATACGTGTTTTTGCAATTGAATTCATAACATTTATATTTTCTTCTTTTCTCAATTTAGAATAGCTGATATCATATGACGGTTTTAATGTTTCCCAGGGTGGTATAGGCGCGAATGATGGTCTTATTGACATGTCTCGATGCTTATTCCTGAACTTTCAATTAAATTAGAAGTATATGTTGCTATTGTCATTAGCGACGACATATTGTTTGCCCTTTTAGGAAAATCACACTCAGTTCTTAGTTTCAATTCTTCCCCAATGAAATTGTCACTTGTACTTGCTCTCAACACAAATTTTGAAGTAGCAAGTTCACGATAATCATCAAGCGGTAAGATTCCAGCTGCTCTGTATGTTTCTTTGTTTGACGCATGACTCGGAAGGCCAAGGGCTAGTTTATAGGCTTTACAGTCAATACTTTGTAATTTTTGTAATAGGTATTTTGGAGCACTAAAATAAATTCTTGTCCATAAGAAAGTTTGGACCTAACAAGTGGTGTAGAAAGATGAACTAAGGTTTCAGGGTCCATTCCCCAAGGTAATCTACTAATGGTCTTTAAAAGATTTAGGCTATGTCTTGCCTTTGTTAGAATATACTCAAAATACATATTCCATGTCAGCTTTGATGTAAGAATTAATCCCAAGAACTTGACGTTTTGTTTATACTCTAAAGGTTCACCAAGCAGTTTTAAGATCGGTAATTTTGCTGGATTACTACCAGAGTTAAATAGTATCATATTAGTTTTTTCAGGGGATAGAGATAGTCCATTTTGAAACATGTATTTTTCAATGTTATCAAGGTCAAACTGGTACCATCTTCTTATGTAATTTTGGGCTCTTTGTGGTGTCGACTTTTTTAAGGTTACGTCCATCCACATACATATATCATCTGCATATTGGACGAGAGTTACTTTGCTTGATACCGCCTTTGGCAGGTCATGTATCATGATGTTGAAAAGTATAGGTGCAATCACTGAGCCTTGTGGGATACCCATGTCTAGACTCCTAGGGGCAGAGTATGTTGTTCCCACTCTGGCCACCATTGACCTGTTTGTTAGAAAATTGTTGATATATCTGTAGATATTTCCAGATAGTCCAATTGTTTTAAGTTTGTACATGAGACGACTGTGCCAAACGTGATCGTATGCTTTTTGACGTCAAAAAAGGTTGCCAATACGCTCTTTCTACGAGCAAATTGTCGCTTTATTTCTGTAGATAGTTTAACTAAATGTTCAACGCCAGATCTTCCTTTTCTAAAACCAGTTTGATTTACAGGTATAATTTTTATTCTTTTCACAGTAATGTAATAGCCGATTTAGGATAATTTTCTCAAACAGTTTACCCGAATGTGAAGTAAGTGCTATGGGTCGATAGCTATTTTTGTCACTTTTAGGTTTTCCAGCCTTAAGAATAGGTATGACAATAGTATCTTTCCATAGCTGTGGAATGACACCATTGTCCCAGCATTTTTCAAAAATTGTGTGTAGAAAAGAAATACCATTTTCAGGAATGTGTTTTAACATTTCATTGCTGACTGCATCCATACCAACTGAACATTTTTTGTTGTTTAATGAGCATATTGCAGTTTTAATCTCAGTCAGTGTTATAGGTGAGTTAATATAATGATCCTTTTGTGGAACTGGATCTGCATACAACGAATCTAATTTAGCGTTTTCTCTATGGGCTCTACAGTGAGATGATAGTCCTTCTACACTGCTATTATTTGAAAACATACTAACAAAGGTTTCTACTTTTTTCCATATCTGACGGAACCTTGTCATTGTCGCCCATTTTTATTGGATAACTTGGAAATCTAATTCCATTTTTCATGTCCGTAATTTTTTTCCAGACCTTTTTTTAATCTCTATGCCCAGTAACTTGTTTAGTGCAAAAAGATTGCCAGTATTCTCTTTTGGCACAGTTAACAACTCTGTTACAATGATTTTTTGCAGTCTTCATCGCAGCATGATTTTCTTCAGTTTTATCTTTTACGTAGAGTAGAGTTTATATTTTTCTTTTTTATTATTTACCGCCTTCTCACAATCATCATTCCACCAAACGTTGCCGGTGTGATTAGTACATCTAAAAGTTCTTAGTTTAGGTATAGACGAGTCAGCTGCTAACAGAACTGCTTTTTTTGAATGTTAAAAATAATTCGTCAACATTTTCATCATCATTATTTGGGAAGTCTTGTGTAGCAATAATATTGCAAAATGTATTCCAGTCTGCTCCGTTATAATTATATCTTGGTATGATATCTTCCACACCTTCATTTGACTGTAAGTGCTCTCGAGAGAGAGTTATAACAATAGGAAGATGGTCACTGCTTAATGTATCTTTATGTGTTTCCCATGAGCATGAAGGTACTAACTCCGGAGAAATAAGGGAAAGGTCTATGGCTGTTGCTCTGTCTTTCGAGTTGTCTGGAATTCTTGTGACGCTGCCGTCGTTTAACAGATGAAATGGACTGTCTACAATATTTTCTACAAGGCGGTTACTTGTTACTGTGTAACATTCACTTTCCCAAAATGGTGAGTGGGCGTTAAAATCACCGCCAATGAGCCATTTACCACTCTGTTGATCCCGGATTGTACGGAGCCATTCAGTGTTATGTTCATTGGGACCTTTTGGCAGGTACACTGACATAACATTTAGTGTCAGAGACTTATGAATTTTATTGTTGCTGAGCATGAGTGAAATTCTGAAATTGACTTCGATATTGGTAATACGCAAAAACTATATTCTAAGCCTTTACGAATATACATTGCTGTCTGTACCTTTTCATTTATATCCTCAACTTCATGTATTGGAGGATAATAGTTTGGCAGATTAGGCAGTTTGGGGGGGTGTGACGTTGAAAGACTGCAGTATTAAGACTTCATACTGGTTCAAGGCAAGGTGATGTTTAAGATATGCCAAGTTTGTTACTATTGATCTGCAATTCCATTGCAGGATTTGTACTTTGTATATATTCGATTTGTTACTCATGTTCATTATGGGTTGATTAGATATCTTCTGAATGATATCCAGAAAATACTGTGTAAGTTTTGATCTTGGAAAATGAATAAATGAGCAAAATAACTACTAAAAGTAAAGTTATGCACTGGAGCGATAAGAAAAGGGAAGTTTGAGGAATTTTTTTTTTTTTTTAAAATAAATAAATAAAATAACAAGTGTGGAAAACAATGACGTTTGAGAAAAAGACACAATGTAGTAAACTATAATACGTATAGTCAGTCTTCGCGATATTCACGTCCTCAAATGGTACAGATACGATTCGACTGGCCGAGTGTTCTTGAGATAACAAAACCTATACAAGTCCACCAGACGATTTACAAGATTCTGCTTTGGTCATAATGATATACCAGTATCTGGACTGTTAAAAAAAAAAAAAAAAAAAAAGTCCGAAACTGATTATCAGAACCATCCACCAAGCACTTCATACATGTTCAACCAGGGATCTTGAGCTTCCAAGAAATGGGGATGTAGACCATAACAGCGACGCTGGGATCCTCTTGGGAGCTGACCCACGGCCCGTGCTGTTCTCTTTGGCTTCACCCAGAAGAGTTGCCGTATGTGTCGCCCAAGGATGCTGGAGCCTTTCATGGTGGGATGGATGCCGTCTTTACCATAGTTAGAGTTAAAATTGTCGTGAGAGACAAAAGAAACACCCAATCTGACCAAACAGTTCTTTTGTGACCAGTGCATTGAAGAGCTGCCGTTTAACATCAAGCTCAGCCTGACGCACTGGTGTGGCTTTGCTCACAACAATGTATGACTTGG
This sequence comes from Conus canariensis, assembly GCA_033310375.1. Taxonomy (NCBI): domain Eukaryota; kingdom Metazoa; phylum Mollusca; class Gastropoda; order Neogastropoda; family Conidae; genus Conus; species Conus canariensis. The sequence goes on from CM065743.1 coordinate 18,747,934, forward strand.
GGTAGCGTTGGATGATTTTTTTGACGAAATCAACAAAACTTTTACTGACAGCTTCCACTTCTTCATTCTTTAGATCGTTGATTCCACAATGTAAGACGATGCAGTCAGGAGGTTTTTCCGTTGTTGACATGTCATTTTCTAGGTGATCATGAAGATGTTTCACTTGATGTGCTTTCTGTGGTTGGACAGCAAAACCATACGAGTGACCTAGTCTTGTGTGTTTGACTCCTCTTAGGACCGAGTCGTGGAATACAGCTACTGTTGGTAGGCCATGATCTTCATTCAGTCTTCCTTTCTCTTTTGCTGAGTTTGATGTCATAGAAGAGTCAACGTCATTTGTAGAATTGACGTCACGTCGTTTAGAAGACTTCATGGTCTGTTTTCTAAAATTGATTTTTTGACGATACCCTTCTTCCCCCGGGCAATAATACCACCATCGCCAGTAAGCTTGCTGCCTTCGTTTGCAGACGGAGCCGATATCACCGCTTCACCGTATGTGCGGGGACCTGGGGATTCGGTTTGAGTACCGATGCTGGCTGACCGAGGCCTCGCTTGACTGTTTTCGAGTTTTTCCATCAGTCGCTTCTGTTCGGTAACATTTTTTT
>CM065743.1:18748638-18756138 GCA_033310375.1 Conus canariensis
TATGTACCGCACTTTGCGTCCTTGACAGCCCCTTTGAGTGACTTAACAAAAGGAACAAAAAAAACAAAAGTATTGTCTGGTCAGATGAGTGCCAGAAAGCTCTGGAATGTGTTCAAAACATCCTCAATTCATTCCCTGTGCTGCTTTTGCGCTCTCTTTCAGAGGATTTTGTTTTGAGAACTGATGCCAGCTGCAAAGGCTGTACTGTTGCAGGAAAAGAATGGATTGTTACACCCTGTCCAATATGCAAGTAAAAAGTTCTCTAACACACAAGTCAAATACTCAACAATTCAGAGGGAGTGTCTTGCCATTGTTTGGGCTTGTGAGAAATTTGCCAGATTCCTGACTGGAAGACAGTTTCGGTTACAAACCGACCACAGGCCATTGACGTTTTTGCAATCGTCGAAGACCAAAAATAGCAGGCTGTTAAGATGGACTTTGTCATTGCAGGAGTTCAAGTTTGACATTGAGCCATTACCCGGCACTCAGAATATCATGGCAGATTTTCTGTCTCGTGCGTGAGTGCACGGTATCCTTCGTGCTGCTGTAACTGCTGTTTGTTTTCATTGTGGACAGACTTTATTGGCATTTTGGCAGGGTTATGTCTGCTACTGTCAATCTGAATTGATAAGTAGTTGTGACTGATCTTTCTCCAAGAGTGCATATGTATTGGCATTGGTGGCTCTTTGTAGGATGCTATTTTGTGAATGTGTGCAGAATACTTCATTTGATGTCTTACAAGTGGGTTTTTTTTCCACGTCGGTCCATTATGAAGAATGAAAAAAAAAGTGTTTAACTTTCGAGTGGACTGCTATATTGTATATTTTTGCTTGAACAAAGACTTTTCACTTGCAAATTTTTTTTCATCAAGTGAGTCATGAGGAAATTCTCATTTTGCGATGATGTTGGGACATATGATTATGTGACAACAGGCTAGAAAAAACTGTTTACATTTTGGTATATATAAACATCATTGGCATTTGGAATAATCAGTATCATATGTTCTTCGTGTCTATGTAACTTGTGATTTGTGATGGAATGTAAATCTGTTTTTTTGTTGTGTTTTTTTTTAAAGGGGGAAAACTCTTTTTGCATTTTTGTTCCCTAAGATTGTGCAAGATATTTGAAGAAAAAATGCCCACATTTAAGAGCAGCCGAATCAGCTTTGTCAGCAAGGCAGCAAGACGCTTCTTCTTCGTGTGACCTTCTGATTTATGTACTGGCTTGCCATGTGAAAAGACAGCTTGCTTCGTAATGGCAGATAATCTCTCCAGTGCTGGATGTCTCTCATATTCGTGGTATTGCCCAAATAGCTTGTGATGACTGAGTTAATCAAGTGCCAGTGTTTGGAGTGGGAGCACACCCGGTTGCCTTTCATATGTCTGCCAGTTGATGAAGTGTATTGTCAGTCGTCAATCCATTTTTTGTGTGTGCAGAATGTGAGAACTGTCTGTCCGTTTAATTGTCATCATTTGAGGCCGTCTGACTGAAGTGCTCATTTCCAGGAGATGACTTGAATGTGGCTCATTTCCAGGAATGACTGAAGTGCTCATTTCCAGGAATGACTGAAGTGCTCATTTCCAGGAATGACTTTTGAAAAGTGCTCATTTCCAGGAATGACTGAAGTGCTCATTTCCAGAATGAATGTATAAGCCTATCCGGGCACCAAACATGATTAGGACCAAACATTTGTCCTCTCTCTTTGTGCCGATCGCTGTAGTTGATCGAGTTCTGGACGGAATACACAAGATTTGTTTTTTGGTCGTCAGTAAAACCATTCTGATTTTCTGTATTATTAACATCTTCCTGATTATTTTCTTTCCTTTTCTTTTCTTTTTCATGGAATTTACGCCTCCTTTTCATCAAGAAAGAACATCGTTGTTTAATACTTACCCACTCTATTTTCTATCTGCTTGTCAACGCTATTTCAGCTCCAAACTGTTTTTATAGTTGGTGCATGTGCCTTGACGAGTTTAAGTAGAAACATCATAGCTGCAACAGTCACTGCTGCCTCTTGGGAGTAATGTTAGTTCCTGAGAAGATCAGTGTGTGTGGTGAAGCTTGTCTTTGTTCTTACCACTCCAGACAAAAAAAAAGTCGCTTCATTCTGACTTTCTGATTTCTTCACGCTTGGCAAAACGTGTTTTGCTGAGGTATTGCACCCATGCTAATCATTTCAACACCCCATCCACATCCACACAGCCTGGCCTGGCACATCACAGCCCTGGCACCAGCAGTCAGTGTCAAGCTGTTATGAGGCAGCCACCAGAGGAGACACTGTACTGCTGCTCTGGTGGTGTTCAGTGGTGCCTGTGCTGATCCAATATACACAGGACGCCCTCTGCTAAGCCCCCTATTGATGACAATAATTGCTTGATCTCACAGGCGGCGTGTGTGAGCTCTCCCTTTGAGGGTGCCACCACATCCCATCCAACGGAAATGCCCATAAACTTGCTGATACCACTGACACCAACAGAATCAAACCAACGCCACAGACCTGGAGAGATAATTAAAACAGATTGCCACGGGAACGGCGCTAAGGACCATGTAATTGGAAATAGGGATGGTGAAGATGATCACATGGATTTCCACTCTGGTTTGAGACTGTGATAGGATTTTACGCTTACTGTCACAATATTCCCTGGTGTCAGCCAGGCATGAGAGACACAGACACCTGAAATGTTGGTCAGGAAATGTGAGCAACACTCTCGTGGATACATCCATTAAGTGGATGGATTTCAACTTTTAGACCCTGTTTTCTCAAGAGAGTACGTAGCATATTCAACTCTCAGGAGGAGCCAGTTGGGGCAGGCAACCCATATGGATAAATAGTTCTGGTGGGAAATCGAACGCACAACGTCTTAATCGGGATTCCATGATGCTAACTACTTCACCACTGTGGCTGGTGAACTTCTGGGGTTCCAGGAACATTCTTAGCTTCCAGGGTCCAGCACAGGGTGACTTTTGCTTGTAGATCTTCCTATATGTATTTTTTATCAATTGCAGAAGCAGATTTTCAGTCAGCTACAGTACACAGACAGGATGGATGCAGTGAAGCAAGTGTTGTTTATATAAAGGAATTAGTGCTGTCCATGAATAGGGCTGCTCCATCAGTGAAGCAGCTGCTGAACTCTTCCTTTGCCTTGGTAACTTGATATGATTGGAAGACTGCACGTCTGTGACGACCACCGTTCAGCTCTATCTTAACTCGCTGCCATCAAGACTCGCGCATAATTCCACGACTTGATCTTCCTTTTTTAGACTGAAGAAGATCTTGAAATGCTAGCATGCACAGACACCATGATCTCCACTCAGTTCGGCTACTGTTCTCAAAATAGAAAAGCGGAAAGTGACTGACTGCTGAAAAAAAGAAATATTTAATCACCAAAGCTTCTTTGGAAGTTGACTCCATATTTCCTGCCAGGGTTTCTTCTCTTGATTTTTCCATTCCCAACGTACAAAACAGGCAGCCGTGTTTGTATTGTGGGCACCATGGCATATCCATACACCGTTAGATACAGATGCTGAAAACCTGGAAGCATTTCTTTTTTTAGGTCCCTGAGGTCTAAACGGATCATTGTGGTGTCCAGTTTCCATCTGGTGCCAGCGAAGAAGCACTGTGTGGGGTTTGCTATTGAGATGCTCAGCACTGCAGGAGGGATTTGGACATGAGAGTATCTTTTCACAGTGCTGAAGGCTTAAAAGCACAGGTGGTTAGCACACTACATATTTGTCTATTTGAGTAGATGAGCACCGAAACAGATAAACACAACAGAAAAAAAAACAACACCAAAAATGATCAATAACAAGAGCAGAGAAATAGAAGTTGTGTGTGTGTGTGTGTGTGGTGTGTGGTAGTGTGTGTGTGTGTGTGTTGTGTGTGTGTGTGTGTGTGTGTGTGGTGAATTCGCTAGATAGTTAGTTATTATTTAGCTTGTTAGTTCTTCGATCTAACGTCGTGTTACTGAAAGTGATATTAGGCGAAGTGGTATGGTAGTACTTATAAATCTCTGTGTGTGTGTGTGTGTGTGTGTGTGTGTGTGTGTGCGGCGCGCGCGCGCGCGTGTGTGTGTGCGCGCGTGTGTGTTTATACACGCAATTATGTGTGTGGGTAGATTTGTACACCTACAGCCTCTAAAATGCCAACTTTGTATGGCGAAAACAGAAGAAATGCAGAGCTGTGGGGAAAAATCATAACAATGAACTCATGGAACATAACATAAGAACTTGAACAAATTCTAACAAGCCAGAAACATTTTGGAAAATGGAAAGTGAACCTTTCTGTCGATACTACAAGAGTGAAGAATTCACGTAAGGACAGTCATGAAAAATGTGGGGTGGAAAACCTTCCAACTGTTCCACAAAGGCACTTCATTTTTTTTTTAATGAAATTTTGTTCGGAGAGCATTACGCTGAACTCTATAAAACAAGGTTTCTAATTTTCGATTGTTTTGTATACAATTACTCCTCTCAGAAATCAGTTTACAGACCGGACAACCAGAGATAGAAGAACTGAAACCAATTGCGATTTTAAACAGCGTTTCAGTTAATAATTTGGCACATGAAGTTTATAGATCAATGATTCTTTAAAAAGTGTATCGCATTTCTCAAAAGACACTCTTTTATAGAGGCCATAACATTCATATAAACTCAAAGGAATGTGAAGAATTGTTGAGTCATCAGACTTTTCAGCTTCCCTACGAGCAATCCTGCCAGCCTGTTCATTCCCAGCAATGCACAGTGTGATGGAATCCAGCAAAAATCAACTGTTGTAACTCTTAAAATTAAAACATGTATAAGAATATTAAATTCAGTCAAAATATCAGCCCAGTTGTTTGGTACAGCTGAATTTATGGATTGAAGCACAAATCTGGAGTCAACACACAAAAAAGTATTTTATAAAAATCAAGTTGGATAGCCATATTAAAGTTAATCTTGCATAAGGTCTGTTGTAAAAATAGACAAGCCTCTACCCAAATGAAAACATTTCTCCGCCTTCAGAGGAGGGATAACAAAACCAGAACCTGATTTTTTTTCTAATAGACATCCACCAGCAAAAATCTTCAACTGATTAGGATAATTATTGGCAATGTGTGAATTGGCCAATGTTGTTGTTAACATCTTGTGTGTGCATATTATCGACGTTTGCTTTTTGGAGTTACCAGATAGGCATGTGGCTTGAATTGAAACGCTTAGTAACATTTTTACAATCAACATTTGCTGCTTTAAACAATTTTGATGCATATGTAAGATAAGCCGTGTTTGATCTGACAGATATAGCGCGTTTGGGAGAAAGAGAATCAGACTGCACACCAAGCTCGCTTTCATTTGAATTGTTAACTGTTGAGCTTCTCACAATGTATTTAGCACACGCAAGCTTTCCATGCTTATCAAGGGACAAAACACCACATCATGATATGTCCCTGAAACGGATTCGATTAGCGGAACCCCATGAGCTATTATGAATGCCTTGCAATCTATGCATTGCATTTTCTTCAGTGGGTATTTAGGAGCACTAAGATATATTTCTTGTGCATACGACAACTCAGATCTGACTACGGACGTCGCTAAATGAATTAAAGTTTGACTATCTTGACCCAAACTTTTATTAGGTTAAGAGATTTTCTCGCTTGATGTGCTCAATATGCTTATTCCATGATAAGAGAATAGTCATTTGTAATGCCGTGTTCACATGAGAGGTATGTGGGCCAGCGAGAAACTTCAGGGTTATTGAAGTTTCCTTGTTTGTGCTGCGTGTCTTTATGTGCATGTGTTGGCAGCATAGGCACACTGGTTTCAAGCTGCGGGTCTATCACCCCTACGTGCCTATAAACATCGCAGTACTCAGCTGTCACTAGACTGTGGACACCAGCATTGTAACAGTGAACCGTCATCGCAGATCTTCTAAACCCGTGTCCTGATTGTGAATAGTCATTACAAAGTGCCCACACCAGCTGCTTCTACTGCGTCCCATGCTTTGATCACACCACTTGCTGGAAAGCTGTTGCTGTTTTGGTTGTTAAGGGTACTTATACAGCGCATATCCTCGGTGAGAAACCAAGCGCTAAGCGCTTTGCAGTTAACGCTCACTTTTAGACAACAAACTGCCTTCTCAGGTAGAGCTGAATACCTGCTGGCGCCTCATTCAGTTGTTTCCCGTGTCAGTCATACATTACCACTCACTCATCGTTTTCATTCAGTCTTCCGATTTGTCACGAAAGGTGCCCACCATGTGCAGCTTGTCACCCATACCAACAGCTAAACTGTCCTTCTCTTCTGAAGATTGGCAACGAGGTTTTACCTGTGCACGAGGTGTTATGGGTGCGTCCACATACGGAACTTTATAGTCTCATTCGATTTACTTTTCCAGAAATGTAGTCAGGGCCAGTATTCACTCTGTAAGAAAAATCCCAATGTACCTAGCGGAGACTGGAACCAGAAACCGCAGAATCCCCAGGAGCAGGCGTTCTACTAACTGAACTCTTCCGGCTATTGTGGAAACGTTGTTTTCTGTCATCAAGTTCTTGTGAATGTGGTGTGTGTGTGTGTGTGTGTGTGTGTGTGTGTGTGTGTGTGTGTGTGTGCGTGCGTGCGCGCGCGCGCGCGCGCGCGTGTGTGTGGTGTGTGTGTGTGTGTGTGTGTGGTCAGACAACTGTCAGCTTGATACTGTCATCCTTCAGTTGGCCCGTGCTCAGTTCACTGTCGTTGTCTGACAGCAGCCGACACTGGGCTGACACAGATCCAACAGACAGACAGTCGTTCAACAATGACAATAGTAAAGAATGCTTGTCACGAACTCTTAACCTGAACAAAGCTGAAAATATGTTAGTGCTAGCTTGAACAGTGTATTATGCCAGTTTCTGGACAGTGTGTCATCTTAAGGTTTACAACCATACTTCCTTTTTTTTTTTTCGCTATTTATGTCTTTGGTATTAGATCCGTTTATTCTAATACGTTTATTCGGTCTATGACAGTCAAATTGCTACCGATGTTTGCAGCTGTGGTTGTGTCACATGATGCGTTGTTTGTTTGTTTGTTGTTTTTTTTTTCTAAATGCTGAAAATGTAGGGATCTTTTTCAAGAAACGTTGTATGCCATTTTTTTTTGTTCAGTATATCTCTGTTGCTCTCCATATATATATATATATATATATATATATATATATATTGTTCATAATAGATATATAAAATATATATATTGTTCATAATATATATATATATATATATATATATATATATATATATTATGAATAATATAAAAAAAAAGGCCTTAAAAAATCTGAAGGTGCTCAAGCCTTGCTATCATCAGGATATCTTTTTCTGGGGCACGCCAACGATCTTTTATGGCGTGCGGGACTTGATTTCAACTCTGTGTGTGCAGGCGGATCTCATTTGCTGCACGTGCGGCCTGTGGTTCTTATTGGGGCCTGTTCAGATGGAATGTGCTAGCAAAGATTTCCACTTGTGCCTGCAATTGTTTACAATTTCTACTTTTGTGTTC
>CM065743.1:18763638-18776138 GCA_033310375.1 Conus canariensis
ACAGAGTATTAGTACAGAGTATTTGTACAGAGTATTTCCGCCAGAGCTGCTCGATGCGCTGATTGTTTCTTTAACAGCAATGGGATCATCGAGCTGCACTGGGTTCCCTGCCTGCATGTTCATCACCTCAGGATGACTGGTTCAACAGCATGGCGCCAGGTCATCCCTCTTGATGATGGGACAATCATCAGCGGAGGGGTCATGGTACTTGAGGATGATCATGAACAATTTTCTCTCAATCGAAGAACTTTTGTGTACACACACGCGCGCGCGCGCCCGCGCGCGCGCGCTCGCGCACGCATGCACACATGCACGCACACACACACACACACACACACACACACACACACACACACACACACACACATGCGTGCGCGCGTGCACAAACACACAGACGCTCACATAAACAAACACAGACACAGACACACGCACACACACACACACACACACACCACACACACACACATACGCACACACATACACACATACGCGCGCGCGTGCGCGCACGCACGCACACGTACACACACACACACACACACACACACACACACACACACACACACACACACACACCGGAAAACGCACACACCTAATTTCGCACCTGTGTATGCACTCGTATACATCCATGAGAAATCCACACTATGTAAAGGACAAATCTTACGATAATATGCAACAACTTTGTTCGAGCAAACCTTTAGAGGACCGATCGAAATCTTAAACAAATTGATTTAACATTCCATGTGTTCAAGCTGCTGTGAAAAAAAAAATCAACAGACCAAGTGAGTACCATGGAGATGGTGACTTTCTTTTGGGAGGGGGGCTGTAGACCTCAAGATAAAAGTTGCTGCCTGCAACAGGTGCCTTCCTCTTGTTTCTTTTTACCATTCCTGGACTTAACCAACTCTGTATTGTGTCACCGTGGATGATCAATTGGACCCGGTTGCAAAACTGACTTTTTGTGTCGCACGGGATAGGCTAAAGAACTGGACCATTATCTTCCGAAACTCTGCCCTTAGCTTTCTACCTGTTAGACAGTATAAATAGAAGTTGATGCCACTGTTCAGCTGTAAAAGAAAATCGCTGATGGTTCTGAACATGATATGGAATCCAAGGAGAATATAGTTGGAACGATCAAAACTGAGAGTTAGTAACTGGTATACTGTTACAGGCAGAGTCAGGAGAATGAACGTGGCACTCACAGAGATCACCGTCACGGTCACTGAAGAAACTTTCTGTTGTCTGGAATCCTGGGGGGCGGGTCGTCCAGAAAGATGTCTACCGCTTCTGGCAGATCTGACAAGTGTCCAGAGAAGAACCCCGTTGCTAAGGACTAGCATCAATATAGGTAAATAGGAGAAAAGTGCGTTGTTAACCGTATTCCAAATAGTGTTCCAAAACCACTGGTACGTTGTCGAAACACAACATTTAGAACTATTTCCACAAAGCTCTACACTATATCCAAATCCATAGAGAATGTGACTTTGCATCAGAGTGATGACGACGATCAAAACACCAGCAACAACTCTTGATGTTCTTTTCGTCCACAGAGCATTGATGAGATGTGGCCACAGCACAGAGGCTGCTCTTTGCATGGTGAGGGTCACAAGTAGCCATGGAGACAAAACTAGTACCACGTACCTGAACATGTTGAACACTTTACACGCCCATGAACCCAATGAGATAATGCTAGAAAAGCCCAGAGCGACGAACCAGCTGTATAGAGGGAAAAGCACCAGCATCACCTGGTCAGAGCACGCCAGAAGCTGAAAGAAAATACCTGTACTGGATGCAGGTAGACGAGACATGATCAAAACTGTCATGACATTTCCGAAGGTTCCGAACACAAACAAAATGGGATTGGCAATTTTCTTGAACAGCTCCTTGATTTTAAACATTTTCATCATTGTAAGCCAAAAAGGATTGTCCTGCAGTTTCCAGTCGGGAATAGCTGTTGTATTCGTCATTGCGCTGCTGACTAAGATGAAGGAAAGATCGAAAGTAGTGAAATTCAGTTCAGTCATCATCCTGCTGTTTGATCATGTGACGGACAGTATTTCATATGGTCCCAAATTTTGGGGACCCGTTTGACCGGAACAGGTAAACCTGTAAAACCGGTTGGCCTGTTTACCTGACAGCTACTCAGCTCCGTTCTGTGTTAGTCGGGTGAGCGAGGATTTCCCTTCAGTCTCCACAGAGCTACCGGCCCAGCAACAACTTATTCTTCAGCTTTGAAAAGAGACTGACGGCAGGTCCTCGCTGGCTGTCAGGTTTGTGTGGATAATTGAATTGAGATTAGGATTTGTATTAATTAATTTTTTTTTTTTTTTTTTTTTGTACAGGTGTGGGGAACTTTCCAGTCTTTAGTAAAGACCTAAAAATATTTAATTGTTCCCTTGATATCTCTTATGATTTGATGAGACAAAGGGTGACAGTAGGAAGTTGTAGCTAATGAATGTGAGTCGAGAGATGGATGAGGAAAATGGAGTGACTTGAAAGAAGAAAGTGTATGTATACTGGTATGTGATAATAAAAAAGTAATTTAGTTAAATCACTGTTTTATTTTAAAAAAGTGTTGTTTATATATTTCCCTAAAGTATCATAATGATGTGAGTGTTGGTGAGCTCTGGAACTAAGCAATGAAAATTATTGTGCATAATTTATCGGAAAATGTATTCTGATTCTTGTCGTGGAAAGATAAAAAGGGACGAACGGAAATCGTTCCTTGATAAGTAATTAGACACGTATAGTGATGCTGATGAACTTTTTTTTTTGTTTTGTTTTGTTTTGTTTTTTTGATAAAAAGGGACGAACGGAAATCATTCCTTGAAATGTAGTTGGACACGTCAAGTGATGATAAGATAAAAACATTTTTTTCTCGATAAAATATGACAAACGGAATTTGTTTCTTTACATGTGATAATTGTATTCTTGGTACTTTGAAAAAAGAGTTCTAGGTGGAAATCCTTTCCTGCAATGTAAACAATCATGGTGATAATCAAGGAAAATTTTCTATTGTGATTCACCCACTGTATTGAAACTTTGTAGATTCTATTATGGACATTTTTTCCCAAGTCCTAGTGACATGTATTATGTGAAGAGTGACTTAATTACAAACAAGAATGATAAATGTGTTGTAAGAAGGCTAGCTAACCAAGGTAGCTATCAGCTCCCCCAGGTGTTGGTGAAACCCCTGTGTCTGACCTGGAACTGACTGCATCCGGGTGTGGGGTGCAGCCTGTGCCAAGCCACTGTCTCTACCCCGTGGGGGTATGGAGAGGCTGACCGAGTGGTCATAAGACATCGTATGGGCACTGCCAACCGGGTGTGAGGTGCAGCACGAACCCAGCCGCCGTCTCTGACCCGTGGGGGGAGGGGGGGGGGTATGGAGAGGCTGTCCGTGAGGTCAGCAACGAGCTAGCGTGCCAAAGGGCTTCAGGTGTTCGTCGGGACGACGACTTGTATTTTGTTGTATGGGAGTCCTTGGGAGGCCTCCACGAACTACTTCCGTGAGCGGCTTCGTTTTCCATCGAGTCAACGTGTGTTCTGCTGTTGTGTGAAAGTCCTTGGAAGGACTCGACGAACTGCTCCCGTGAGTGGTTTCTGAACTGTGTGAGGACTGTGTGACTAGAGCCAGATGCGGCCAAGTGTACAGACTGTTTGTGGTGACACTGCTGTGGGTACCAGCTTGGTTTGATGTGACAATATAGTATCTAGTGTCGTTGTGTGCCCTTTGGTCGTGGCGAGAACTTTATGCTGTACCTGTCCATGCTTATTATGTAATATGTATTTGTTATGGTTTGATGGTTCAGGTAGCAAAAAGAAAAGTCGTACACGCATCCAAACGTCTTCAGGTGAGAGTCAGACAGCAAAACACGCACCGCACACCATTCGTAACAGATAAGTGTCTTAGTCTGTACCTAGAACTGCCTTCTTCATGTCACGTCTCAGCTAAGTTCAAACCAAGTGAGCTTCATTCACTTTAGTTCAGTTTAGTCCCATCAAGACTGCTCTGGCTGACCAACCTAGTGGAGAGGCAAGGTGCAGGAAGATTTCCCTTAAAAACAATCCAACCAACCACGGTAAACACACACACACACACACACACACACACACACACACACACCACCACCACCACCACACGCACGCCGCACACACACACATACGCACGCACGCACGCACGCACGCACACCACACACACACACACACACCACGCACGCACGCACACACACACACACACACACAGACACACACACACACACACACACACACACACACACACACACACACACAGAGGCAATAATAACAGCAACAACGACCACAACAACAACTGCAATACTATTACCAATAATATCAATAATGATAATAATACTAACAATATGATGATGATACTAATGATAACAATAAAGATATCAATGATGATGATGATGGTGGTGATGATGATTATACTATTGATGATGGTAATCATCATCATCATCATCATCATCATCATCATCATCATCATCATCATAATGATAATAATGATGGTGATAACACCAATAACAGTTGTAGCAGAAATGATGATAATAATAGTAGTAGTAGTAATAATAATAATTATGATAATGATGATGATGATAATAATAATGATACTACTACTACTATTACTACTACTACTACTTTTTCTTCTTCTTCTACTACTGCTACTACTACTAATGATAATAATAACAACAATGTGAAATGTGCAAAATACATGTGTGATGGATGCAGATATTGCAAATTATAGAACTAGGGCACGAGGTAGCGAACACTTGCTCTCTCTCTCTCTCGCTCCCCCCCCCCCTCTCTCTCTCTCTCTCTCTCTCTGGCCTAATAAAGTTTAAACTTCCAGTTGTCTAGTGTAATTACCTGCTAACAGGAGATTTGTCTTTAAAACCAAAATACTAAATGCGACACCTTGCTTGGATATACAGATGTGCTGGAGGTGACCATGGTGATGGTAAACTTTGCCTGGATCTACAGATGTGCTGGAGGTGACCATGCTCATAGCAAACTTTGCCTGGATCTACAGATGTGCTGGAGGTGACCATGGTGATGGTAAACTTTGCCTGGATCTACAGATGTGTTGGGGGTGACCATGCTGATAGTAAGCTTTGCCTAGATCTACAGATATATTGGAGGTGACCATGCTGATGGTAACTTTGGATTTCAGACCATCGGTGACAGATTCGTCCTAGGATTCTTTGAATCCAGGCATTGCCGAGCAAAGCAGAGTCGATCTTGTTCATAAGGACATTGACAATCTCAAAACTAAAAGACTGTGTTACCTTTGGGTTTCCCCTGGTGTATTCTTATCACTGCGTTTTTCTGCAATGCTTTGGTGATACAGATCTGAGCCCTGGACCTGGCCTGCTGGGAAGACAAAGAACCTGAAAGAGACCCAGCTGACATCTGCAAATGGTCGTTCTACCTGACCTCCATCTACTTCTTCTGTAAAGTCTGGTGATCCAACGATGTAAAACATCTTGGCATCTCTTTAAGACTTGAGCGGTAGGTGTGATGGATTGGAGATCTGTGTGAAAGAGATGAAGGACATGTGTACAGGGTGACATGAGGATGCAGCATCTTTGAAGGAGGAAGGAGGAACTTAAGACATGATAGCCAACGTTTTAAAGAGCAAAATCAAATTCTGTCTGAACGAGTGGAAACGTTAGAACAAACAAGATGCAAAACATATAAACGTACTCATAGTTTATCCTGAATACGCGTGAGATATTCCATAAAGAGGAAAAACCGTCTTGGGCTGGTGTAACCGTTAGTAATGGCTATTCTGGTAAACATCGGCCATCGTCTGTGACCTAAAATGAACATACTTACACATTTTCAGAAAGATCGGCCAAGAACTTTCTGAGATTTTCCATAAAGAAGAAAACCATTATGGGACGTTAGTAACGGCTCTAACGGTAAACTTAAACATCGGGCATCATCTGTGACCCATAATGAACATATCTACAAATTTTCAGAAATATCGGCCACGTACTTTCTGAGATATTCCATAAAGAAGAAAAACCGTTACAGGCTGTTACAGCCATTAGTAACGGCTATAACGGGGTAAACTAAAACATCGGGCATCATCCGTAACCCATAATGAAGATACATGCTAATTTTCACAAAGATCGGCCAAGTACTTTCTGAGATATTCCATAAAGAAGAAAAGCGTTACGGGCCATTACAGCCGTTAGTAACGGCTATAACGGTAAACTAAAACATCGGGCATCATCCGTAACCCATAGTGAACATACCTGCTAATGTTCACAAAGATCGGCCAAGTACTTTCTGAGATATTCCATAAAGAAAAAAAAAGTTACAGGCCGTTACAGCCGTTAGTAATGCTATAACGGTAAACTAAAGCATCCGGCATCATCCTTGATCCATAATGAACATACCTGCTAATTTTCACAAAGATCGGCCAAGTACTTTGAGATATTCCATGAAGAAAAACAACTGATACAGGCCGTTACAGCCGTTAGTAACGGCTATAACGGTAAACTAAAACATCGGGCATTATTCGTGACCCATAATGAACATACCTGCTAATGTTCACAAAGATCGGCCAAGTACTTTCTGAGATATTCCATGAAGAAGAAAAGGCGTTACAGGCCGTTACAGCCGTTAGTAACAGTATAACGGTAAACTAAAACATCAGGCATTATTCGTGACCCATAATGAACATATCTACAAATTTTCTGAAAGATCGGCCTATTACGTTTTGAGATATTCTATAAAGAAGAAAAACCGTTACAGGCTGTTACAGCCGTTAGTAATGGCTATAACGGGGTAAACTAAAACATCGGGCATCATCCGTAACCCATAATGAACATACCTGCTAATTTTCACAAAGATCGGCCAAATACTTTCTGAGATATTCCATAAAGAAGAAAAAGCGTTACAGGCCGTTACAGCCGTTAGTAACGGCTGTAACGGTAAACTAAAACATCGGGCATCATCTGTGACCCATAATGAACATTTCTACAAATTTTCAGGAAGATCGGCCAAGTACTTTTTAATATATTCTAAAAAGAAGAAAAACCGTTACAGGCTGTTACAGCCGTTAGTAACGGCTGTAACGGGGTAAACTAAAACATCGGGCATCATCCGTAACCCAAAATGAAAATACCTGCTAATTTTCCCAAAGATCGGCCAAGTACTTTCGGAGATATTCCATAAAGAAGAAAAAGCGTCACAGGCCGTTACAGCCGTTAGTAACGGCTGTAACGGTAAATTAAAACGTCGGGCATCATCCTTGACCCATAATGAACATACCTACAAATTTTCAGAAAGATTGACCCAGTAGTTTTGTCTGGAGCGAGTGGAACACATTTTGACCACGGACACACAGACAGACAGACAGACACACAGACAGACAGACACACACACACAGACAGCATTTCTTCGTTCCCATTCTAAAGTACTCCCTGTTCTTTAAGAACTGGGAGTACAAAAACAAAAACAAACAAACAAAAACCAAAAAACAAACAAACAAACACAAACAAACAAAAAAGAAAACAGAAAAAAGAAAAAGAAAGAAAGAAAGAAAGAAAGAAAAACCCTGATGATTCAGAAGTATGGCTAAAAATAACAACGTTATCTTTAACGAAATACAAAGATGTGACAACAGAACTGGAGAAAAATGTGAAGGACTTGTGTGAAAGAGATGCTGACAGACAAACTACAGCTGGAGATAGAATTTGACTTAATCGCCTTAATAGAAAACGTGATCTTCCCTGCAATCAGAAGGTGCACTTTTTGTAGGGATGAGGAACGAGCTCCGAATGCTAGACATAAATAGTGCAGTAGGAAAAACCTTCATAGGTAAAAAATGTATGTCCAAAGGTGAGGGAAATATAAAGGAACCCAATTCCACATTAAATGAATCCCAGGAAAGAGGGTTAAAGCACTGCCATCGTCTTTAATCATTTGATCATAGATGGAAAGATGTTTTATCTGGATAGAGACAAAAAGCTAAAACCGATGCTTTAACTCTTGCCGGCCTGATTCCAGAAGCATGTATGTCGTATGTTGTATCTGTTCTCTGGGAATATCTTTTGTGCATAATGTATAAAATATTTCATCAGAAACAAATATATGTAAGTCGCCTTCTGGCTTAAGTTCAGCCCCATTCTCTTCTGGCTTAAGTTCAGCCCCATTCTCTTCTGGCTTAAGTTCAGTCCAATTCGCTTTCACGAGCTAAACAAAGGCAAATCAGCAAACTGCGACATGGCGAGTGACACTTCTACCATGTCGTCACTGCTGTCTATCGGTAGTGCTCATGGTAGCCGAGTTAACTCGCCTGTGACCTCTTTTCAGTGACAGACTGGGTCGACTGTATCACCGAGTGAACCTCCCAAAGAAACTCAAAAGAACTCCACTACTTAGTTCAATGAGTACAATGGCAAAGATTAAGGTGATGATTTTCTGTCTCAGTTAATTCTGATATAAATCAAACTTCTGAGGTGGATGATTTTTGCTGCAATAATGGATAGAATGGATCAATGACAAAACAGAAAATAATATACACTGTGTGTAATAAGTGACAGTGGAGTGAATGGTGCATATAATGCTAAAATATGTGTAGTTGCAAAGTGAGACGACTGCAGGCGGTTAAATAAATTTAGCGAACCACCAAGCGAAGCGTGGACAAACGAGTCACAAGACAAAACACGACGCGTTTCGACCTCTGAGGTCTTCTTCAGGCAAGACACAAACAAATAGGACAATGAAAATGAACGAATTTGTCACTTAGCTTTGATCTCTTCAGCGCAAGGTAGGCAGCCGTTCTCATTCAACGCCTGCCTACCTTGCGCTGTAGAGGTCTAAGCTAAGTGACAAATTCGTTCATTTTCATTGTCCTATTTGTTTGTGTCTTGCCTGAAGAAGACCTCAGAGGTCGAAACGCGTCATGTTTTGTCTTGCGACTCGTTTGTCCACGTTTCTCTTGGCGGTTCGCTAACATTTATTTAAGATTTGTTAAAATATATGTGTCATTTTTATATCGTAATGTATATTGCTTATTATTGGAGTCAAAGGACGATAGTTTCATCGGTTATGAAATGATCAGGGGAGATGTTTTTCCAATAAGAATTTCAAAACGTATTTTAGGCTTGCTGAAAGATGTTATGTATGTTTGTACTTACACCCACAGAAATTTCAGCTTTCTATTCCTTCTTTGCTTTAGATAATAGATTAAGTATACTTAAAATACCATTGCTGATAACATGTTGGACGTTTCTGATATATTTCTGTTAATCAACGGGGTCTTTAATGGTAGAGCAGCAAATCTGGGTTCAGAAATGTCTGGTGAAAGGTATCCTCAATATCCCCATCCCGAAAGCTCTTCATGTTGTGGTAACAGGTGCTCTGAGGACCTTGTGCTTAGTGGGTGTGGACATGTTCTTTTGAATGAGTGCAGCGCTAGAGTTATGTACCATGAATGATATGTGTAATGGTGACCATCAAGGCCGTTTTATGTGTATCTCTGATACATGGAATAGTGTCAACGACTATTTTTAAGTCCATTCAGCGCGTCCACTATGCACAAGGTCATTGTCGCATTTGTATATCACTGACTACACACTACCTCACCGTCTTCATTTGGAACTGCACCATTGCTTTTTACAAGCTGTTGGTCTTGTTGTGAAGAAGAACGAGGAATATGCTAAGAAAATTCAATGGAATAGTAATAGTGAAAACAATTTTCCGAGTCTCATGAATAACGATGGTAGTGTGTAAGTATTGAGAACAGCTATTCGTTCCACATGTATTCATACTTGTTTTATTTACGTTTAGTTATTGTATTATAAAGAAAGCAGAATATACGAAAAGAAAATTATATTTAAACTCGGCTGCTGTGCGGAACGAACCATGGTTTGTCAAGTATAATAGTGACCAAAACAAACTCGAGGAAACTTTTACGAGTGTATTGCAGAATTCCTCAGAATGAAGACCTGGTAAAACACTGCAAAGCCCGACGGGGGAATACAACACATAGGTTGCAGAGAAAGCAAGCAGAGCACAGTAAGTCCATACTTCGCTTCATCCAGTTGGTTCAAGGCCCATCTTGTGCCCAGTTGGATGAAGCTAAGTGATTGCTCGTTCATTTTCGTTGTCATCAGTGTTGTGTGTCGTGTTTTGCATTGTGATTTGTTTGTCTACGTTTTTGGTCGGGGCCTTATAAATTATTTTTCGAATTTGTTTAGATTTCCGCCAGCAGTCGCCTCACTTTACAAGTAAGTATGAAAAAAGTAATATCATGGGGTTCAGAAAAGTAGGTTATACGGCAGCAAGCGAAAAATGTTACGAATATCTTGTTATCTATTTCGCTACACGTCTGAATTTACAGCTGCTTTTCAGGGCGTACCGAAAAATGCGCTATTGTGTATCTTGCAAAAATTAAAAAATACTGAATGATAATTCCTTGACAGTGATTCTCTGCGATTCATGTAGAAAGAGTTTATTCATTTCCTCTAAAGAGAATTCTTGGAGTCCACATTAAGACATCTAATGAATTGTTCAGGAAAAATATGCTTCTATCCTGTGTATGTCAATTAATCTGTGAAGTGCTTTAGCTGTTGGTTGAAGATTATACAGATGGTGGCAGATTACCATTTCTGCATTTAACATGCTGCTTGGATTGCAATCGCGTAGTAAAACGTCTTGGATTTCAGATGTCTGGTATTCTCTGCTTTCAAATGGTTTTGGGTTTGTCTGGTTGGATCAAGGGGTTGGAAATGTAAATGCGTTTTTTAAGTAACTTCGGCAGAGACGGATTGGTAATTGATGGCATTACTGGCATGGTAACATCAAGAATAATGAGCGATATTTGTTTCAGAGAACTTTTAAGACATATGATAGTTGTGAAAGATGTCTCACACGTAGTACTGGAAGGCATACTGGAAGTCGTCTGAGAAGACTTAGGTTAGGGTTCAGACATCACAGTGATATCTAAGCATTGAAATTATTGACATGCTATTTATCTCTCGCACAAATGCAAATGAAGACGAATGGCATTTCTACATTGTTGTTCCATGCTGCAGGACATGAATTTGGAGACCGTTATATTCTGTGGAGATCTTAATGCACGCTCCAAATTGTGAGATCAGCATGGTACCTATCCTCAAGAAATTGCGCTGGAAGCGATGTTGGATGAAGTACTACTTAGTGCACTGATATCATCGGCCCCAAAGCATACAGGGAGGCAGGGTCACACTGACAGTGTCATTGACTTTGCACTCACTGGACCAAACTTCACAGCAGGTATGAGTGCTGAAGCACCTATCATCATGGAAGTGACCATTTCGCTGTTGTGTTCAGTTTACAGAAACTATCAAAAGTTACACAAACGAAACAAAAACACCCTTTTCAATATAATAGCAATGAAGGAAATGTCATAGGAACATTAAGGAGTATACGATGCAAAAGAAGCAATAGTAAAACCATTCAAATCACTCAACCCCTTCGGTGGAGTATAGATACGGAAACAGCCTGGAAAGAGAAAGGAAAGGCTGTAAGAATTTGACAGAGAGAAAGAAGAAAACCTTGCCCCTGATCTAGCTATTAACATAGAAATGAATCAGAAAACTGAACAATTCGAAAGAGTAGCAGCCGAAGCAAAAGAAACCAAGTGGCAACAATGTTGTCTGTCTCTTAATTGTGACACAACACTCACTCAGTTCTGACACTTTTATAACCGCATGGAAGGAAAAAAACAAAACAAACGCAACCCCAGATTTATTAGATGCTGATGGGACCACAAATCTGAAGACAAATGTGGAGAAAGGCTCGGATCTGCTCAAACATTTCATAGAACAGAGTGATCAAAGAAATCCGAGGAAAAGAAGAAATATTTGACCAAGTTAAACCAACGCCTTGCTCAGACTGGCATTGACGATGAAATCACAGAATCTGAACTGGATGACGCAATTGCTAGATGCACTAAGAATAGTGCTCCAGGTCCAGACAAAGTACGGTATGCTGATATCAAACATCTCTCAGAAGAGAAGAGAGTCCAACTCTTCAGTCTCTACCAGGAGAGTTTCGATAAAGGCTATGTCCCTGAAGACTGGAAACACAGCTACCTGAAGGCTTCACCAAAACCAGGAAAAGATCATCATTTGCTAAATGGCTACTGCATACTCACTATACAAAACATAGCAGGAAAGCTCATGGAACGAATCATAACAAGAAAACTCGCAAGAGAACTTGAAAGTCGACAAATCCTCTCATCAAATCAAAGAGAATACAGTGCAGGTAAAAGTACATGGGGAAATGCGGCCGCTTTTGTTTATGAAATATACGAAGGATTCCAAAGAAAGGAAGGAACGCTGGTTGTTGCAATGGACTTGGAAGACGTACATAAGAAAATCCAGTCCTCGCTTCTCGTGGAAATACTCCTTGATGAGGGAGTCAGCAAGACACTTACATGATGGATAGCAGCAGCACTTCAGGAGCGAACCGTCATTCTACGATTT
>CM065743.1:18781138-18791138 GCA_033310375.1 Conus canariensis
CTGCCGGTATTCCTTTCATTTCTGTACAAGAAACCAAACAGAAAACTGTCAGGCGCTTCGCCATGTTGAAATTAGAATAGAAAATGGATGGTGCTGTAATAGATTTGCTCCGGTCGTATTTGTTCTTGGAGAGACTTCTTATGCAGTGCGACCGTACGGAGAGCAACCCAACTCTCCCAAAAAGTGTCAACAAAAGGCAGTCCAGACTGGACCCAACCCTCCCAAAAAGTGTCAACAAAAGGCAGTCCAGACTGGACCCAACCCTCCAAAAAAATGTCAACAAAAGGCAAATCAGACTGGACCCAGCCCTCCAAAAAATGTCAACAAAAGGCAGACCAGACTGGACCCAACCCTCCCAAAAAGTGTCAACAAACGGCAGTGCAGACTGGACCCAACCCTCCCAAAAAGTGTCAACAAAAGGCAGTGCAGACTGGACCCAACCCTTCAAAAAGTGTCAACAAAAGGCAAACCAGACTGGACCCAACCCTTCACAAAAAAAAAAAGGTGTCAACAAAAGGCAGTCCAGACTGGACCCAGCCCTCCAAAAATGTGTCAACAAAAGGCAAACCAGACTGGACCCAGCCCTCCAAAAATGTGTCAACAAAAGGCAAACCAGACTGGACCCAGCCCTCCAAAAATGTGTCAACAAAAGGCAGTCCAGACTGGACCCAACCCTTCAAAAATGTGTCAACAAAAGGCAAACCAGACTGGACCCAGCCCTCCAAAAATGTGTCAACAAAAGGCAGTCCAGACTGGACCCAACCCTCCAAAAATGTGTCAACAAAACGCAAACCAGACTGGACCCAACCCTCCAAAAATGTGTCAACAAAACGCAAACCAGACTGGACCCAGCCCTCCAAAAATGTGTCAACAAAAGGTAAACCAGACTGGACCCAACCCTTAAAAAAAAAGTCAACAAAAGGCAAACCAGACTGGACCCAACCCTTAAAAAAAAAGGTCAACAAAAGGTAAACCAGACTGGACCCAACCCTTAAAAAAAAGTCAACAAAAGGCAAACCAGACTGGACCCAACCCTTCAAAACAAAAGTGTCAACAAAAGGCATACCAGACTGGACCCAACCCTCCAAAAATGTGTCAACAAAAGGCAAACCAGACTGGACCCAGCCCTCCAAAAATGTGTCAACAAAAGGCAAACCAGACTGGACCCAGCCCTCCAAAAATGTGTCAACAAAAGGCAAACCAGACTGGACCCAACCCTTCAAAAAAGTGTCAACAAAAGGCATACCAGACTGGACCCAGCCCTCCAAATTGTGTCAACAAAAGGCAAACCAGACTGGACCCAGCCCTCCAAACACGTGTCAACAAAAGGCAAACCAGACTGGACCCAACCCTCCAAAAAAGTGTCAACAAAAGGCAAACCAGACTGGACCCAGCCCTCCAAAAATGTGTCAACAAAAGGTAAACCAGACTGGACCCAACCCTTCAAAAAAAATGTCAACAAAAGGCAAACCAGACTGGAACCAACCCTCCAAAAATGTGTCAACAAAAGGCAAAACAGACTGGACCCAGCCCTCCAAAAATGTGTCAACAAAAGGTAAACCAGACTGGACCCAACCCTTAAAAAAAGTCAACAAAAGGCAAACTAGACTGGACCCAACCCTTCAAAAAAAAGTGTCAACAAAAGGCAAACCAGACTGGACCCAACCCTCCAAAAATGTGTCAACAAAAGGCAAACCAGACTGGACCCAGCCCTCCAAAAATGTGTCAACAAAACGCAAACCAGACTGGACCCAACCCTCCAAAAATGTGTCAACAAAAGGCATACCAGACTGGACCCAGCCCTCCAAACACGTGTCAACAAAAGGCAAACGAGACTGGACCCAGCCCTCCAAAAAAGTGTCAACAAAAGGCAAACCAGACTGGACCCAACCCTCCAAAAAAAGTGTCAACAAAAGGCAAACCAGACTGGACCCAGCCCTCCAAAAAAATGTCAACAAAAGGCAGACCAGACTGGACCCAACCCTCCCAAAAAGTGTCAACAAACGGCAGTGCAGACTGGACCCAACCCTCCAAAAAGTGTCAACAAAAGGCAGTCCAGACTGGACCCAACCCTTCAAAAAGTGTCAACAAAAGGCAAACCAGACTGGACCCAGCCCTCCAAAAAAGTGTCAACAAAAGGCAAACCAGACTCGGCTGCACTGACGCTGGTTGCAGCATCATCCTCATGGAGAGACCTCTCAACGTCCCAGGAGGAGCCTCCAACCAGCCTATGCAAGTTTGGACTCTGTCCGAGGTAATTCTGTATGTACATATGTATGTATTATGTATGCATGCACGCATGTATGTATGTATGTATGTATGTATGTATGTATGCATGTCTGTATGTGTGTATGTATGTATGTACGTATGTATGTACGTAGGTAGGTAGGTAGGTAGGTAGGTAGGTAGGTAGGTAGGTAGGTAGGTAGTCAGGCAGGCAGGCAGGCAGGCAGGCAGGTAGGTAGGTAGGTAGGTAGGTAGATAGGTAGGTAAGAAGGTATGCGAATATGCATCTAATAATGTGCGTATGTTTGTGTATGCAAGTATGTATATGTTGCGTGCATGTTAGTATGTATGTATGTATGTATGTATGTATGTATGTATGTATGTGTGTATGCAGGCAGGCATGTATGTATGTATGTATGTATGTATGTATGTATGTATGTACGTATGTGTGCATGCATGTATGTATGTATGTTTCTATGTCCAGCTTGGGACAGGCAACACTGTATGATTGGACACCATAGAAACGCTTGCAGCGTTGACAGAAGACAGTGAATAACGACGACAATGACCTGTCCTGCAAGGATACGACAGACTTAATGAGTAGTGACAATACACACCTTCCTGCGAAAACAGGGCACACGGAGCTAGTAGTGATAGCAGAGACCCCTCCTGCAAAGACGGTTCACACTGAGTGAGTGACGATGCCAGGAAAATAAATCGATCAACAGCCAAACGACAGTACCTGGCAAGCGAAGTTGATGAAGGTGTGCAACGTGCACTAAGGAGGTGCGAGTACATATACTGCATGGTGTCACTGTAAGTATTGATGTTCTCTCTCTCTCTCTCTCTCTCTCTCCTCTCTCTCTCTCTCTCTCTCTCTCTCTCTCTAACATGTGTGTGTGTGCTTGCTTTTGTGTGTGTGTGTGTGTGTGTGTGTGTGTGTGTGTGTGTGTGTGTGTGTGTGTGTGTGTGTGTTCTAAATTCAGATGATTTATTACAATATTTATAGCTTCTTCGTTTCAATGATTGATGTGCTTTGTTCTTCAGGTCCCGTCGTGTGTCAATACAACATGATTTATTTCGTGTTCTTTTTGAGATTTTGATCCGAGAGAGAGAGAGAGAGAGAGAGAGAGAGAGAGAGAGAGACAGACAGACAGACAGACAGACAGACAGACAGACAGACAGATAGACAGACAGACAGACAAACAGACAGAAAGACAGGCAGACAGAAACACACACACACACACGCGCGCGCGCGCACACACACACACACACAGAAAGAAAGAAAGAGAGAGAGAGAAAGAAATAGAGAGAGACAGAGACAGACGAATACAGAGAGAAAGGGAGAGACTGGTCAGAGCACATACAATGGGAAGGGTAGATCATGTTGGAAGACACTTATCCAGCAATATATTTTCTGGTCTTTCCTTATAAAAAAAGAAAATCATTTGCAAAGGCAAATTGATATGAATATATTATATAATTCTGTTTTAAAATAAGATGCAATAGCATAGTGTGAATAGATGTCACTGAGGATTTTATTTTCAGTGAAAAGAGAGAGAAAAATGAAGAGAGAGAAAGGAGAGAGAGAGAGAGAGAGAGAGAGAGAGAGAGAGAGAGAGAGAGGGTGCCGTTGCGGTGGCTTCTGCATCATTTTCACGGCAAATGTTGGAGTGGATTGAACCAGCCTGTGACGGTTACCATGGATCCATGGTCCATGCTTCATGAGGAATTTGATGAGTATTTGTCATCATTTCGAATGAACATTCACCTGAATCCTTGTTTGAAGCTTGCAGTGACCGTGGCTGAACGCGTGTGGAGCTTTCAGTCTGTGATCATGTAATCGTCATTCATGGACGTATTTTGACAGTGATGTGGATAGGGACAGTCAGAACACATTCTTAGTAGTGTTAGTGTCGAACAGGGCTTTCTTAATGTATTTTTCGATAGGCAATTAGGGAGAGACCATGCATGCATGCATTGGTATGGCAAACTCTCAGATTATTGTGTCTGAAATACATTTTTAAAAAAACAGCAAACAGACAATATCTTAAGCACCCAGGTAAACTAAGGACCCTCAACTAGGAATGAGAACACAACATTTGAAAATATTAAACAAAACATGTTTAGTGACAAATAAACAAACACACCAAGCTACCTCTTCCTGAAGCAAATGCACACTATCCCAAAAGAATAAAAGGGGCGCAAACTTACGGCGTGGCAACAGTTCCTGGGATTAAGTCTGCAAGTGCTCGGGAGAAAGCCCAAGGGAATGCTTCTAGCGACGTTCTCCCTGTCTGGTTCACTAACCAAGAACTCTTCCAGCTTCCCTGATCATTTTCAAACATGTTAAGAACACAAACAGTCTCCGCCAAGACCATGTCTTATGAAGACGGAAACTTCAGAAATGTTTGTTTGATTTTTTGTTTTTCCTATCTCATACTTTAGTAACCTTGCAAGCGCCTTTGCACAACAGAGGCGTACCAGCTCAGATATAACAATCTCAATAAAGACTCTTGTCAGACAAATAACGAGACATTTACAAATCTGTTGTTTTAGAAGTATTGTGCAAGTCCAGTCGATCTGTCTACCTTATACATATTGACATAGTCTTTAATGGTCCTCGTTTCCACATAATGGCGCAGTCTTCCACCTTCGTCCATCAATATACACAAGCTGGCCCCTGTCTTCCACGGGGGCAGAAGAATAGCCAGGGATCACACCCCTGCCGCCTGATGCCCAACGTCGAGAAGATGCGTTGTCGTAACTCGCTGCCAGCTCCAGCTCCCACGTTTCCCCCTTATTAGCGACAGGAGTGCACGCTGGGTTCTGCTAAAGCTCCAAATCAAGAAGCATAACTGTAGTAGAAAGATAACCCAGGGACAGCTCCACAGCAGAAGGTCTTCAGAGAGGAACCCTTGCCCCACTCTCTGCCTTCAAAAACGTGTGTTTTAGCCCTAAACTCCTTTCACTCTAAGGGGGCTGGGCAGCATCCAAGCCATGGCTTCTAGATGCCCCTCTGCTGCCAGACTTTCCCCCTGGCAAATTCTGGATGGATGGCCATTTTAAGGCGTTGTCTTTTTAGATGGATTTCTTATCCACATCGCTATGATTGTACATATGATTCTTCTCGCTAAGACGTTTGGAGGAGTAGGTCGGGAATGGGAGTATTTTCACTTTAACTTTCTAGCAAATGTTGCTGATTTTTTTTAAAGAAAGGCTATAACATCGCATCGATACTGCATTGCTTGCTTCTTCCAAACCCAGTCAATTAAAAGGGAAAAAAGCAATGCCATTCTCTGATGTCTAGACTCCACTGACACATGCGCACACCTAGAGTTGAGTAAGTAGGGCGGTGGACAGACATGTGGGAACTGAAGTAGTGTCCGTCTCTCTATCTCACCATCTCTCCTTGCCCACCCGGTTCATGGGAAGGGTAAGTTGATAATTTGTCTGGGGCTGAAGAGATTCCTCACTCTCTCTCTCTCTCTCTCTCTCTCTCTCTCTCTCTCTCTCTCTCTCTCTCTCTCTCTCTCTCTCTCTCTCTCTTTCGTTAAGGGACATATAGTGTCAACGTCCACACTCTACAGACTTCCACGTTTTGAAACTCACAGCCTGTTAACACTCAGTCTTGTGCTGGAGAGGGCCAACTTCAAAACACAAGTTTCTGCTGTTTCCTGAGGCTTACCAAGTGTGTGTGTGTGTGTGTGTGTGTGTGTGTGTGTGTGTGTGTGTGTGTGTGTGAGTGTGAGTGCGTGCGTGCGTGCGTGTACGTGTGTGTGTGTGTGTGTGTGTGTGTGTGTGTGTGTGTGTGTGTATGTGTGTGTGTGTGTGTGTGTGTGTGTGTGTGTGTGTGTGTGTGTGTGTTGCAGGGATGAAAAATCCCAGGAAGGGAAAAGCGATGATGGTACGGGCAGTGGAGATATCTATAGGATTCTTCCCCTTGTGCCACCTGGGGCCTTGTGTCTTTGCTTTGTGTTGTGGTGATGGCTGCATGTTGTCCACGCTTGCTTGCTCTGCTTTGCTTTGCTTTGCTCTGCTTTGCTCTGCTTGCTTGTGGTGCTGTAAGTAGTTGTTGCCTGGCACAGGTACTGACATCAGCAGGGCATCCTTGCGGTGTTAGTCCCATGGCTTGGCATAGTCTCTTTCACCTCAGGACCGATCGTGAGTGGTTTCCAACCACATCCTCCCAGAGGTGACCCACGGTAACTGGGCAGCGCGAGCCCCCAGACTAAACACGACGGATCTAAAGGAGTCAACCTCGGTAAAAAAAAAAAAAAAAAATCTGGCAAACCAAGCTCCAACGGCAGAACAGGTGGATGAGGATGCAATTTTTCAACGGCTGTGAAAGTGGAAGAGAGCGACACCCTATTGCAGTTCATAGTAGTGGGGGATGTGAGTATGAGTTAGGGCTTGCCCACCTATGCATGCAAAGACTGGACGCCGGCGGACACTGCGGAAGAAACCTTTATGGTTCAACGGAGAGAAAGGCGGTTACGTCAATGCACTGTGGGGTGCACAGAACTAGATGAGGCACGTAGAACATCTAGGTCATCCACTACATCCGTCTCCATCTCCAACCGTCTCGACCTTGTCTTGCCATTGGATACAGGTGGTCTCGGATGAGAGAATGAGGTCGACGACGCGCAACTCGTCCTCACTTTAATCAAAGTCACCGAGCATGTCATCAGTCATCCTTCATCCTGTCCCTTATCACCAAGTCCTGTGGCGATGAGCGAGCGACGAAGCGACAGGTATGGGTACACTCACTGGAAGTCGTAGCCGCAGACCTGCACACAGGCGGCTCAGGCCATATGGTCGGCCGTCACTGAATCGGAGCAGCAGTGGCAGTGGGCAGTGCCCTGAGCGACTGAGCAGCCCTTTTAAGGATAGCACTGCTCACCTCTATGGCATGAGGAAGGGGCTAGAAAAGGTGCCCTAAACATTGCCTGCTCCACATCACCCTATCCAGCATACCGCGGCTGGCGTGGACCCTATCATTGCGGTCGAAACAAGACAGAAAAAAGAAAAACGAGGATTTCTCCTCTGAACCTGGCCGTATGGAACGTCAGCATGCTGCTTGACAGGGAAGCCTCGGATAGACCCCAGAGACGTACAACCCTCATTGCGAATAAACTTGCCAGATACAAGATTGACATCGCTGCCCTAAGCGAGACCAGGCTGGCTGGGAAGGGTGAACTCTGTGAACGAGGCGCAAGCTATACCTTCTTTTGGAGTGGGCGTGGACCTGAGGAGAGATGTGAGGCTGGGGTTGGCTTTGCGGTGAAGTCAACACTTGTCGGCAAGCTGGTTGGCCGGCCTAAATGAGTGAACGATCGCTTGATGACGCTGAGGCTTCCTCTCTCACGAGGACAAACGTTTGCCACCATTGTCAGCACGTATGCACCCACCATGACTAACCCAAATGAGGTCAAAGACAAGTTTTATGAAGACTTGAATGCTGTCATCACCACTGTTCCCAGCGCTGATAAGCTCATCATTCTGGGTGACTTTAATGCGAGAGTTGGCAGCGATAGCACCACCTGGGAAGGCGTGATTGGAAAGCATGGGGTTTAGCAACGGTCTGCTTCTCCATCAGACATGTGTCGAGCATGACCTTCTGATCATGAACACCATTTTCCGCCTCCCTACCCGCAACAGGACATCATGGATGCAACCATGATCGAAACATTGGCATCTTATTGACTATGTCATCGTGAGGAAGAGGGACAGGCGGGACGTGAGGGTCACGAAGGCCATGTGCGGCGCAGAGTGCTGGACAGATCACCGCCTCATCGTCTCCAAGCTCAGGCTTCATGTCCAGCCCAAGAGACGTCCTCAAGGCGTAAAACTACCAAAACGTGTGAATGTCAGCAAGCTCAAGGTCGTCGTTACCAAACAGTCCTTTGTTTACACCCTGGGCACCCTCTTGGAGTCCACCACACTGAATGACCACGATGTGGAAGCAGCATGGGCCGCACTTCGTGAGACGGTACACAACACAGCTATGGAGTGTTTGGGACCTGCAACCAGGATGCACAAGGACTGGTTCGATGAGAACTGCACTGAAATCCAGCAGCTTCTGGAGGAAAAACATCGCGGTCTCAAAGTGCACATCAACGACCCACAGTCAACAGCAAAGAACGACACGCTGAGAAACATATGCAGAAACATCCAGCAAAAGCTGCGCCAGATGCAAGACTCCTGGCTGAGCAACAAAGCTGATGAGATTCAGGGGGTTGCAGACTGGAACGACTTGAAAAACTTCTACAATGGCTTGAGATAAGTCTACGGCCCCACCACGGGCTCATCTCCACTTCTCAGTGCAGACGGATCAACGCTGATCACAGATAAAGAGAAAATACTAGAAAGATGGGCTGAACACTTTGATAGCGTATTGAACCGCCCATCCACCATCAACAATGAAGCCATCGATCGACTACCCCAAATTCCGATCGATGAGACGCTGGACGCCGTACCAACTTTGGAGGAGACTCAGAAAACAATTCGTCTGTTATCCAGTGGCAAAGCGTCTGGCTTAAACGCAATACCAGCTGAGTTCTACAAAGAGGGTGGTGTGGCTCTGGTGAACAAACTTCATCAACTCCTTCAGATCATATGGCAACACGAGACAGTTCCTCAAGACCTTAAAGATTCCTCCATTGTTCTACTCTAAAAACGCAAAGCAAACCGTCAGGTCTGCGATAACTGTCATGGAATCTCCCTGCTATCCATCGCAGACAAGATCCTGGCTAGAGTTCTTCTCAACAGGCTCAACACACATCTTGAACAAGGTCTCCTACCAGAGAGTCAGTATGGCTTCCGGAAAGAGCGTGGGGTCATCGACATGGTGTTTGCTGCCAGACAGCTTCAAGAAAAGTGTCAGGAACAGAATGCCTACCTGTACACCACCTATGGTGATCTAACCAAAGCTTTTGACACTGTTGGTAGGGAGGGGCTTTGGAGAATTATGGCGAAATACGGATGCCCCGGAAAGTTCATTGCTGTCGAACGCCAACTTCACGAAGCATGCTGGCCAGAGTCCTAGACAACGGCGAGACATCTGAACCGTTCCCAGCCTCAAACGGAGTGAAGCAGGGTTGTGTTCTTGCTCCCACCCTGTTCAGGATCATGTTCTCGGCTATGTTGACTGACGCATTCAGTGACGCGGACATAGACATCGTCATCAAGTACCGCACAGATGGATCAGTCTTCAATCTCAGGAGACTTCAAGCAAAAACCAAGGTCTCAACGGACACTGTCAATGACTTCCTCTTCGCGGACGACTGTGCCCTCAATGCTGTCTCAGAAGCCACAATGCAACACGGTGTTGACAAGTTCTCTGCTGCTTGCAACAACTTCGGCTTGACAATCAATACGAAAAAGACTGAAGTGATGCACCAGCCAGCCCCGGGAAAGCCATACGTTGAACCAATCATCACCATCACTGGACAGCAACTGAACGCAGTGGGTAAGTTCACTTACTGGGCAGCATTCTGTCCAGAAATGTTGTCATCGACAATGAGGTGAATGCCCGGCTCGCCAAAGCTGACGCCACTTTTGGCAGACTCCACACGAACGTATGAAACAGGAGAGGCATCACCCTAGAGACAAAGATCAAGGTGTATCGGGCCGTAGTTCTCACCACACTGCTGTATGGTTGTGAAACATGGACAGTTTACCAGTGTCACGCCAGGAAACTGAACCATTTCCACACCACTTGCCTCAGAAGACTCATGGGCATTAAGTGGCAAGACAAGATTCCAGACACTGA
>CM065743.1:18806138-18836138 GCA_033310375.1 Conus canariensis
AAAGCCGAACACTTTGTGAGGAGTGACCATTTCACCATGCTCCGCCTACCTCATATTGCTCTGCCCCTCATGTAAACCCAACCATATCTGTACATACATATATTGCTGAAAACACACACACGCACGCACGCACGCACGCACGCACGCACGCACCACACCACCAACACACACACACACACACACACACACACACACACACACACACGACACCACACACACACACACACACACACACACACACACATACACACACGCACAGAGAAGAGAGAGAGAGAGAGAGAGAGAGAGAGAGGGAGAATAAATATATATATATATATATATATATATATATATGTGGAGAGATAGATAAATAGAGAGAGAATAGGAGAGGGTATACAAACATGGGAGAGAGAGAGAGAGAGAGAGAGAGAGAAGAGAGAGAGAGAGAGCAGAGGGAGAGAGAGAGGGGGGCGAGATTATATATGTGGAGAGATAGAGAGAGAGAGAGAGAGAGAGAGAGAGAGAGAGGAAGAGAGAGAGGTATAAAACATGGAGAGAGAGAGAGAGAGAGAGAGAGAGAGAGAGAGAGAGAGATTGTATGTGCATATTTTCCTATATCTGCTACATGTTTTCTACATACATGACCGTATTCGTCCAGGAGCTCAACCCTCTACTCCGTGCCAAAAATATCTGCAGGCATCTTGTCATACTGGAACAACTCAAAGTCCAGCTGGAACTTCTCTAGCAACTGAAGCAGAAGCTGTGTGGGCACGCTTCTGTAAGCAGCTACCATGTTTCCTCTCTTCAACGCTGCCCACTCCGCAGCACCCAGAGGCCGAGCCAAGTGAGCTTGCTGCACCGTCTTCACCACATGTCTTTGGGCTTCCTCTTCTGTCATGCTCGCAAATTCTTGCTCCAAGAGATCCGCTGGGAACGCGTGATCGGCATGGATGTAGCCGTTGAGTTGAAAAGCCCTCCATAGTCTTCGGGCGACTCCAACGAAGTCGAGGCATGACTCGAATCTTGCCCGTCGTAATGTGAAATGCTTGTAGTGATAATTGGTCAGCTGCTCCAACTCGTCCAGAACGTGACTGGCATGGGCAAAGTGTAGCTTCAGTCTGTCGGTGAGGCCTGAAGTACAAACAGTGCATTTGTTGTTGTTGTGAGATTGTGGTTTGGACAGAGAGTAGTAGAGGACACAAGCAGACACAGGTAGACAGGTAGACAAATGTACACAGAGCAGACAGAAACTGACATCAACCGTTCTGAAAACAAGCTGAAAATACAGAAAACAAAGTGAAGAGTAACTCTTACGTTCAGCATCATACGACTTGTCTGTTTGTACTGTGTGTGTGTTGTGTGTGTGTGTGTGTGTGTGTGTGTGTGTGTGTGTGTGTGTGTGTGTGTGTGTGTGTGTGTGTGTGTGTGTGTGTGTGTGTGTGGTCTGTTTTGTATTGTGCATTATATTGATGTTACTTTGTTGTCCTAGGTTTATTTGTATTAGAGCTTGTTCAGGTACAACAGAAAAAGACAAGTCCGCCTATTGGTGGCAAAAGATCCTCAGCTCTGATCTGGGTAAAGTCATTCTGAGATTTGAATCCACCCCCAACCATTCACTTTAGAATGTCCTTGGACAGAAATTAGACTGAAATGATGTCCACCCTCCATTCTGTTCTGTATAATGATCTTGGACATGGAGCCGTGTTGAGATGCATGTCTACCCTCAACTGTAATCTGTAAATTAGTCTTGGGGAGAGATTCATGACCAGATACATTCCCACTTTCTACTGTACCTAGTAAAATGGTCGTGGACAGGAGTCTTGGAGAAACACAGGTCTACCTCAACTGTGTCCTGTAAAATTATCCTGGACAGGGGATCATGGCGAGGTACATGTCTTCACTCCACTGTGTCCTGTAGAATTATCCTGGACAGGGGATCAGGGCGAGGTACATGTATTCACTCCACTTCACCCTGTAAAATGACAGGACAACGAGGTATGGCGTGAGCTTTATCGACTGAGTGACGGTGTGTGGTCTGATTTGCC
Source organism: Conus canariensis (assembly GCA_033310375.1). NCBI lineage: Eukaryota > Metazoa > Mollusca > Gastropoda > Neogastropoda > Conidae > Conus > Conus canariensis. Next base: position 18,808,163 of record CM065743.1, read on the forward strand.
CTTCGTGTTGTCCTTTTGGGGCGAACTGTTACTCCAGTGTTAGGACGTTGAGCAGAACCTTGGACCTGCACCCCGGTCAAGTCAGACAACGTGAAGCAGACACGTCTGAGTATCACTACACGCGGTGCCAGTGCGGACACCCTCTGATGACTCTTCTGTGTCCAAACCGACGAGTGCTGAATCCACCATGGCCGACATCATGAGTACGCTACAGGAAATGGACAGCACCAACAAGGCTACGGACAGTAAGCTGGATGATGTTAAAATGGATGTGAAGACCCTTGCTGAACAGTATGCTGCATTGCAGAATGAAGTGAAAAGTCTCAGGGAGGAGGCGGCTGAATTACGTGCGCACAACAACGACCTACAAAGGGTGAACTCTGAGCTCAGTGATAGAATTGAGTTACTAGAAAAGATGGACGATGACCTTGAAGGGCGCCCAAAGTGTTGAACGTTTTGTTTCATGGGTTGAATAGAAGTGAGAGTGAAAACAGCGATGACCGCGAGCGAATGTTGAACGACTTGACAGCTAATAAGTTAGGTGTGAAGGGGGTGGAATTTGACAGAGCTCATCGTTTAAAAATGCAAAGCGGGATTCCCCCATCATTGCCAGATGCTCCTCGTAAAAGGATGAAGTTCGTGTTTTAAAGGATAAGACTAACCTGACAGGAACGAACATCTTTCTCGGCAAGGATTTTATAAACAGAGTCCACAACATCATATTGAGGGTTACCCTCCATCTGAAAGAGACCAGAAACAAAGGTAACAGGGCCGCGATGGTCTTTGACCATCTCCTTGTTGATGGCAAGAAACTGGGGCTCGATGTTGCCAGTCAGCCAACGGAGCTTAAATTGGGTTTGGGCCGGTCCTTTTGCAATGATAAAGATTTTATTTCAAAATGAAGAAAAGATGACTTTACACTGGTGGAAAGAATAGCCTTTCCGGATCCCACCAGTCGTGACTCTAACCGTTTTGCACGTGTTTATGACGACAGTGTTGTGGACAGTGTGAGCGTTGGCACTGGCAGTCACATGAATTCGTTTCCCGGTTTGAAGGACACGCACCTGAATGATAATTCTTTGAAATATGATGTTGTGGGCAGCAATATCAATGTATGCATGGAAAACAGTGTATTTGATGATAGTCATGAAGATAGCCGAGGTCTGGACGTGCCCGTATGTAACACGTAACAAAGTGTTTGAGCTTCTCTCCTGGAATGTGAATGGTTTACTCTCAAAAGTTAATGGCCATGCATTTGTTTCCTATGCCTGTGGCTTTGATTTTTTGTGTGTGTGTTTTGGAGAAACTTTTCTTGAAACATTTAGCATGGACATGTTTGTAGGGTGGAAAGTCTTTATTAAAGCTGCACTAAAGCTCGGTCATCAAAGGAGACGGTCTGGAGGACTCGTTTGTTTACTAAAACAAGAATTTGTTCCCTTGATATCTTATGCAGAAGTCTATTGCTCTAACGTGTGTCTATTCAATAAAAAAAAAAGTTGCTTTTGGGGAAACTTAGAAATTATTGCTTTGGTTTGTGCTTGTATTCAGCCTGAAGGTTCTCCTTTCTATAATTCTGCTAATGTTGATAATGGTATTTCCATGCTGGAAGAATGTTTGGCCAACTTCTTGTGTTCACTTGGTGACGTTGATGTAGTAGTGTATGGAGATCTGAACAGCAGGACAGCAATTTTTTTTCCCCAGACTTGTCCGCTGATGCTTTTGATTCCTATTTGTAAACGAAAAGCCGGCCACCTTGTCTGTTTTCACGATAATGTTTTGAATCAGTATGGCAAGTTATTATTAAATCTTTGCGTTGCTTTTGATTTGTATATTATGCATGCTGTAAGTCAGGGCGACTGCCATGGTTGCTATACATACATGCAGACAGCGGGAGCAGCATAGACAATTATTTCCTCGTATCTAAAGATGTTTTCTCCACATTTTGTGAATCCTGTTATTTCCTGTTTTGGAACGGATCAAATCCAATCATTCACCTACTGAATTTCACATTGACTTCTCAACGGAAAACGGAGATAAATCCACGGAGACTGTTAAGGCCACTGTCTCCAATAAGTTTGTGTGGAATGAAGAGTATGGCTTGATTTGCAGAGACATTTTGTGTAAAGCAGGAATATGCGCAAAAATAAACGAGGCTTTAGACCTAATGGATGTCGATGTAAACAAGGCCTTAAATTTAGTTTAATGATCATATAAAAAGTGATGAACGTATAATAAAATGTGTGCAAATGAGGAACTGTGCTAAGAAGGATAATTGGTTTGACAGTGACTGTATGGTTGCGAAAAGAAAAGTACTAACATTACTGAGAGTATGACTTCGTACGTCAGACGATAGAGACAGAATTGATTATGTTCTTGCAAGAAAAGAACACAAACAGTTTCTGAAGGAAAAGAAAAAATGATATTCAGTAGAGCTTGCTAGATGATATGATTAGATCTCTGCCTTCGCAGCAGATTCTGGAAGACAATGACAAAACAGTTTCATTTAAAGGAGAATATCCTAAGAATTATATCTCCCTGGATGCATGGTATAAGCACTTTGAACATTTGTTAGATAAAGATACTTCAGGTGATGATGAACGTTCTGTCGTCACCGACAAGGAGGAAGACGAGTATTTCAATCATCCCATTTCTAAAGACAAAAATTTTAATGATGTTCGCCATGCGGAAAATCAAAAATAACAGATCAGCAGGACTTGATTCTATCACTGGTAAGTTGCTGAAATATACTTCAGCTCAAGTTGTTGCCTTTGTACTTCTTCTTTTCGAAAGAATTTCTGATGACAGTATCTTCCCAGAACACTGGACAGAGTCTGTAGCCTTGCCCATAATTATTCAAGAAATGTGATATGAATAGTGCTAATAATTACAAAGGTATATCTTTGGTTGAAGTTAGTAATAAACTATATAGAAGTATTGATGACAACAAATTACAGTAATGGATTGATTGTGATAATATTACGGGAGAACATCAAGTTATTTTCAAAAAGGATTATTCTACTATCGATCATATGTTTACTTTCCTTGTGTTTATTCAAAAAGAGTTTTTTTAATCGTTGATTTTGTGTTGCGTTCATTGACTTTGAAAATGCCTTTCACTCTGTCAGTAGAAAGCTTTTATGGACAATATCACTTAAAAATGGTGTTGAGGGGAAACCATTTAGCTGTATTAGAGCCATGTAATTTGTAGTTAAAACAAGGGTAATAATTGGTTCCAGTCTGAGAAAAATTATTAATTGTGTTGCCGGGGTAAAGCAAGGTGATGTCTGTAGCCCTGCATTATTTTGTATGTTCATCAATGAGCTTGCCATTGAGGTTATTAATAAAAGCCTTCTTGGTGGACGATTTCCAAATGATGTGTTAGAATTATTATCAGCAGATTACATCGTTTAATTTTCAGAAACAATGGTTGTCTTACAGCGTGTTATATAATCTGAGCAGCGCCGCCTCATTAGAGCTGAAAGTGAACATGAATAAAAACAACATCTTGATGCATCGAAAGGGAGGATCTTTGGCGCCGAGGGAAAGATGGATGTATGTTGGACTTATTATACCTGTACTGAAGATGCATGAATATTAGGGCATCTATTTTTCTACACGCTTAAGTTTTAACCTTGCTTGTAAAGACATTGCACGTAGGGCAAACAATGATTTGATATGCGTAATAAAAAGATTGCATACTTTGTTTCATAATTCGCTTTGGTTATTCTTCAAAGCATTCGATTCCCAGATACATCCTCTTTTGATGTATGGGGCTGGAATTTGGGTTTATATAATGCCATTGTTAATTGTGAGGCGGTGACATTTATTTGCTTTGAAAAAGTTTCTAAGTCTCGACAGTCGTATCTCTGAGGATCTGGTGTATGGTGAGTCCAATGGATATCCATTGTTCATTAGTTAGCCGTTAGATGTGTTCGGTATCGGTTAAAGCCTTTACACATGGATTGTCGTAGATTGCCTCGTTAGGCTCATGAAATGTTATTCAAATTGGATGTAAATGGAAGAAAATAGGAACTGGGTTTCAAATATACGCCTGTTTCTATGTAAGAACGGATTTGGGGATGTTTGGCTGACTCAGAGTGTTTGAAATCAAAATAAGTTTATTTTTGTTTGTCGACAAAAGTTGATTAACTGTATATGGCAAATGTGGGAAAATCATATCCAAAGTAGCAAACGATATAATTTGTACAGAAATTGTCTCAGTTTTAATTGTTTTCAGCATTATTCTAAATTCGATTTGAACACGTATTTGAAAAGATCAATTGCTAAATCTGGACTTGGGCTTTCTGAAATAAGGAGCCATATCTTCAGATACAGACAACATTGACACAATAATTTAGTATGTCCTTTGTGTATGCAAGGCGAGGAAAATGAAAAGCACTTTGTCTTCATTTCCCCAGCTTTAGAAGATTTTTGCAGAACAATTATTCCACAGATATGTCATAGGCGCCCAAGTACGCTTCAGATATAAGGTTGTTAGGATTTTAGGTATGTTTTTGATCAAGTCGTTTAAGATCAGATAAATAATGACGTCCTAGCTGGTGTTCGTGTTTGTTTGGTGATTGATTTTCTTGTTTTCGATAAATGATTTGTTTTTTTTTATGTACCCTGTGAATGATTGTGCTCGTTCCCCTTCAAATGGGCTCAAAGTTTTACTGAATAGACAATGGTCTGGTCTGGTCTCCTGCACTCCACCCCCCCCCCCCCCCCCCCCCCCACCCTCCTTAGCCCGGTCGCTAGCTAGCTTTTGTCACTCACCTAGAGTCTTCAAGATGTAAGCAGTATCGAGGCTAAAGGTCTCCATTTTCCCCAGAAACTGTGGCCGGTACACACATGGATTACATACTGTATGTGCTGGCGACCAGTGGGGGTTGTTGTTCATAGCGGCATAACGAAGAAATTCAGCGAACGTGATGTCATCTGGACACTGAAAGTAGTTGGACAGGTTAAAAAAGACCAGTTAGCTGACCACTGTCTTTCGTTCAATGTATGTATATCATAAAATAATCTGAATTAAGCTGGACTAGAAAGAGACGAGTTAGTTCACTATTGCCTTTCATTGACTATATCTTCTTTATAAATGGTTCCAAGTTAAGGTTTACCAGACAAAGGCGAATGTAGGTTCAGCAGTGACTTCTATTCAGTGTGTTTTCATCATGCAGGAATCTGAATTGAAATGGTCTACCGTCGTCTTCCATTCACTTTGAATAGATAAGTAAATCAAAATAAAACATGATGCAAAGCATATAAACGTACTCCCAGTTTATCTTGAATACGCGTGAGATATTCCATAAAGAGCAAAACCGTTTTGGGCCGTTAAAGCCGTTAGTAACGGCTATTCTGGTAAATATCGGCCATCATCTGTGATCCATAATGAACATACCAATACATTTTCAGAAAGATCAGCCAAATACTTTCTGAGATTTTCAATAAAGAAGAAAACCGTTATGGGCCGCTGTAGCCGTTTAGTAACGGCAACGGTGAAATAAAACATCGGGCATCATCCGTGACCCATAATGAACATACCTACACATTTTCAGAAAGATCGGCCAAGTACTTTCTGAGATATTCCATACAGAAGAAAAACCGTTATGGGCCGTTATAGCCGTTGGTAACGGATATAACGGTAAAACAAAACATCGGACATCATCCGTGACCCATAATGAACATACCTACACATTTTCAGAAAGATCGGCCCAGCAGTTGAGTCTGGAGCGAGATGAACACATATTGACCACGGACGGACACACACACAGACACACAGACACACAGACACACAGACACAGACACAGACACACACACACACACACACACACACACACACACACACACACACACACACACACACACAGAGCATTTCTTCGTTCCTATTGTAAAGTACTTCCTGTTCTATAAGAACTGGGAGTACAAAAAGGAGACTTAAACCAAAGCGGGCAGTTAAGGCAGGGGAGGTAGGTCACAATGAGCACAAAGGTTGAAGGGTAGTCCTGCCTTCTTACCAGAAAGACAACCAGATAAACCTAAACGCAAGACACACACGCGCACGCGCGCGCACACACGCACATACACACACACGCACGCACGCAAACACACACACACACACACACACACACACACACACACACACACACACACACACACACACACACATACCAGAGAGAGAGAGAGAGAGAAAGAGAGAGAGAGAGAGACAGACAGACAGACACACAGACACACAGACACACAGACAGAGAGGGCTATGTAAAATATGATTATAATGATGACAATTAAAAAAGTAACATGCAGAACAATTTCTAGTAAAAGAATGATAAAGAAATAACTGACAAACAGATAAAAATGGCTAAAGTAATCAAATAAAAACTCTCTCTCTCTCTCTCTCTCTCTCTCTCTCTCTCTCTCTCTCTCTCTCTCTCTCTCTCTCTCTCTCTCTCTCTCGTACGCATGCGCTTATGGGCTCAAACTGGCCGATGGAATATTAAAATATGTACAACGACGAATTTAGGTCTGTCATCCATTTCGTTTAAAAAAAAAAGAGGAGACCAGAGCTGGTATTTGATTTTTATTTTTTTCCCATGTTCTGCGCATCAGTCATTGAGCCCTCCTGACTCGGTGATCTTAAACTAAAGTAAGCAGATCAGTAATCGTTTTTTTCTATTATCCCACCTTCATCCCACCCCCTCCCACGCCCCTATTCACCACTTTCAGCCCTTGCATTGTATGTTCCTGGACCTTGTACTTTGAATGTCAAAGAAGCTGATATAGCTTATTGACATGCTTTGAGCCTTGGACTTATTTGCAGTCACACTCATTTATAGTCGATATGACTATCAAAAGTCTGACTGGAAATAAGTCCAAGACTCAAAGCGATAGAACGGAAGGAGAAAAGAAAAGAAAAAAAAAAAACCCATCATTCACCGAGTACTGTCACTAATGATGAGCGGACCAGTATGTGATAAGCATTTCGTCCTGTAAGGATCTCATCAGGCATGCTGCTTGACGCAGGTTACCAGCTGGAGAGAGCCACTCTTAGATCAGCAAAAATAATAATGATAATAATAAGGGGAGGGGGGGGGGGAACTCCGAGACCTATACGGATATTTTCCCCCCTATTTTTTCCCTAAGGGGAAAGTTTCTGAGACAAACAAGAGAATTCAGTGTAGGGAAACGCAGTTTTGAATGTATAAATCAGTAGAGGAAGGAGGAGGGGGGGGGGGAGCGGAAGTGGGGAACAATCCCTCTATGTTGATAAAACTCACTACACAAGAATCAGGGGGGGAAAAAAAGAAAAGACGGGGCGCAAATATATATGGCGAAACTGGTGAAGAGGGGAGGGTCACAGTTGCAAAACTATTCTCTGGCAGTATACGGGAGCCACCTATTCTGTTTTGAAAACATGGACCTGTGTTACGCAAACGTAGAGTCGAGTTTCCACAGCAGGGTAAACTCCTCAGTACTGCTCGGCCTTGTAGTTGCGTCCCTTTCTGTATGTTACTCAGTTTTGCCATTCTTTAATTCTGTGATATTCCCAGCACCGCGGAGAGAGCGTCCTCATCCAACAGCGCCCAGTACAGCCAGCCAAGGAAAATAAAAACAAGAAATCTTTGACAGAAATAAGCAGTCAAAAACAAAATCAGTGAGCGGTGATCCGTACACACACACACACACACACAACACACACACACACACACACACACACACACACACACACATGTATATACACACACTTACTCAGCCCCTCTTCCTCATACTATCACGTCCCTTTGCTCCCCTTCCATTTGAAAGATTCGCCTGGTACGTGCAATTCTTTTTCTTTTTAGCTTCTTGTTTTAAGATAGTGAATTTTATTCACTTCCTTTTTATTCATGTATAAATGTTGTGTGACTCGCCGGCCAGTCAACTCACCACTGAGGAAGGCATTAAAGCCGAAAATTTTGGAAATCTTTTTATCTTGTCTGTTGTGGTTTTTAAACTCTCTGTTTTATATATATATAATATATATATATATATATATATATATATATATATATATATATATATATATATATATATATCTTCGAGTCTAGACCTGAAGATCATAAAAAGATGGAAGGGAAATCAGCAGTCTGAGTATCACACACACACACACCACACACACACACACACACACACACACACACACACACACATATACATGCACGCAAGCACGCACACACGCAAGCACACACACACACACACACACACACACACACACACACACACACACACACACACACACACACACACACCTCAGTCTTGTCCAGGAGGTTAAAGGTCCGTGAATATTTCTCATTTTGGGTAAGTTGTTTCTCCAGCTCCGACTGCATTCTCAGAGTTTTCGCTTCCTTGGCGGGTAGACTGTTGCGCAGTGCCACGATCTTCCGACCATGGTCCATCCAAAAATCGGGCAGTACGTACTTGTCCACATACCTGGAGAATAAAACAAGATGTGTATGCCAGCCCCATATATTGTACTTGTCAACGTAACTTGAGTGTAAAGCAAGAAGGCCATGCCAGCCCAGTATGTTTTATATGTCCACGTACCTGGAATATAATGTAAGATAGGCATACCAGCCCAATATGTTGTACATCTCCAACGTACCTGGAGATTACAACAACATATGCCTGCCAGCCCAATATGTTGTACTTGTCAACGTTCGTGGAGGGTCAGACAAGATGGGCATGCCAGCCTAATATGTTGTGCATGTCCACACACCTGAAGTGTGAAAGAAGATGGGCATGCCAGCCCAATATGTTGTACTTGTCCACATACCTGAAGTGTAAAAGAAGATGGGCATGCCAGCCCAATATGTTGTGCATGTCCACATACCTGAAGTGTAAAACAAGATGTGCATACCAGCCTAATATGTTGTGCATGTCCACATACCTGAGGTGTAAAACAAGATGGGCATACCAGCCCAATATGTTGTAAATGTCCACATACCTGGAGTGTACAACAAGATCGGCATTTCAGCCCAATAGTTGAAGATGTTCATGTACCTGGAGTGTAAAACTAAATGCGCATGCTAGCCCAGTACGGCGCACGCGTCCACATACCAACAGCATGACACAAGGTAGACATGCAAGCCCAGTATGCTGTACTTGTCAACAAGCTTGTGGTCTAAAACAACATGGGCAGTCAAATCTAATACGTTGCTCTTGTTCACGTGCCTGGAGTATAAAACAAGATGGGTATGCCAACCCAGTATGGCTTTCCCTATTTGTTCTCGTTTGACATCAAACACAGAGAGAGAGAGAGAGAGAGAGAGAGAGAGAGAGAGAGAGAGAGAGACGGACAGACAGACAGACAGACAGACAGAGACAGGGACTGACAGACAGACAGACAGACAGACAGATAGACAGACAGACAGACAGACAAAGATGAAACTGATAACTGTATCTCAAATAGATCATGGTCCTTGTCGAGAAACAGATTCCCTCTATGAAACAAAAAACAAATATGAATATAAAAACAAATTTAGAAAGAAAGGGGGTTAGTTACCGCCAAGGACCTAGACAAACAAAGTACAGGACAAGACACAATGCATTTCGACCTCTTGGGTCTTCTTCAGGCAAAAACAATAACATTTAGGACAGTGAAAACGAAGAACGAGCGAGGTACCACTTATCCTCTCATATTCGCGCTCGATCAAAATGGCAACGTACCATTTCTGTATCAGATAGAACTAAATTAAAGGCATGCAACAGAAAAAATAACAAAACGTAAGAAGGCTTGGTCACTATCTCACTTGGCGCGTGTGGTCTTGACGTATATGTTGAGAACTGTTCGTTTGTACTGGTCTACTTTGTCCACACTACTGCCCTGCCACTGTTCATTTTAAATCGACTATCTTCTGGTTTTGCTTGGCACCTTTTCCTTCATCCTCCGTATGAAACTTGCCTCTGATTTGCTCTCCCCTTTGCCTAAGACCACCGCTGAATTCCTGTCGGTTTCAATCCCTGTCCGTGGGTTCCATAGTATCTCGTTATTGTCCTGATCTGAGTGTATGCCAGCCTCCAGCTTGGGCTGAAGTTATCTCGCAACATTATCTCTCGGGTCCTCAAGCATGGGTACTGATGTTGCTTTTCCCGCTTTGTACAGTGCAGTGATGGGTTTCATCAGTATTCTCAGGTTTGCTTGTCAACAGTGTAGTACCATGTCAGTGTGACCAAATGGGACACCGACCACTGCTTTGTTTCCTTGTTGATTTGGGCCTTCATCGAGTCCTCTCTGCTGCTTTTCGATGAGAAAAAAGAATAATGATAGTGATAGTAGCATTGACGACGATGTCAATGAAGAGTTTGATGGTGATATTATGCTGCAACTACTGCTGTTGCTGCTGCTGCGGTTGCTGCTTCTGCTTCTGCTGCTTGAAAGTCACCAGTGACTGAAGTGACACATTTCTGCTGCTATAGAGACTACTACTGCTGCTGCTGCTGCTACTGCTATTACTACTACTACTACTTCTACTACTACTACGACGACGACTACTACAGCTGTAGTTGCTGTCCTGCTGCTACTACTACTTCTACTATTACTATTACTACCACTACCACTTCTGCTACTACTACTGCTACTACTACTACCACTACTACAACTACTACTACAGCTGTAGTTACAGCAGCAGCTATTCAGTGACAGCACATAGCTATATACGACTACTTCTACAACTTAAACTGCTAGCACTACAGCTACGTATACTGCTCTCTGTTGGCTGAGATAGTCAATGACAGCACGTGATAATCCTGCTGCTGCTGCTGCTGTTACTACTACTGCTACTGCTCCTACTACTACTGCTACTACTACCACTAGTACTGCTGCTACTGCTGCTGCTGCTGCTACTGCTACTGCTACTACTACTACTACTACTACTTCTACTACTACCACTACAACGCTTCTGTTATGCCTCTTCTCTGGGCGAGTCATTCAGTATCAGCAGTGAACTCTCTGTACTCACGCACTCCACAGACGACTCCAAGGATCCCGGCTGAAGAGGACCCTGCGCACATTGGAGAGTTCCCGTTCCTGAAATGTCCCTTTGGATACTCTGCTCCTGGAAGCTATTGAGTGAGTGTGCACATATCTGCGGTCTATGCTCATCGGCGAGATGGTCTGTCCCTCGCCCAGCCCTTTCCTGGTCTTGTCGTAGAGGAAGAAGAGGACCCGCTTCCAGAACGTGATCCCCACCTGCCCAACGCATGTGCACTTCGTCACTCACCGTGGATAGCATCGAGACCCGGTAACTGATAGGCTGGTGGGTGTTTCACTCTTTAAATCGCTCCATTTTCTGGGCAAATTTGAGCGTTAGTACAACTAAACATGCCAAAAACAATGAAAATTTGCCATCCCTGGTGCAAGATGTTCGAGAGTGTAAATGTGTAATCAACGTTTCAGTTTTATATATATATAATATATATATATATATATATATATATATAAAATGCCGAACAATTAAGTAGTGGGGGGAAACAAGTGCAGGTTAACAACTCTTCCATCATTATAGTGATGACTTGGCAAAGATTTGAATTTTTTTTTTTTTTTTAAAAAGGGAAAATGTATATTATAAACATAAAAACCCTTCACTAGCTGCATGAGGGAACCATCGTAATCCCTCTTGAAGGCAGATCTATATGTATCGCCTGCTCCTAGGCCTTTCGTCCGCTGGTTCGGACCCCTCAGGGAGAGAGGGCTGACCGTGGACCTTATGTCCAACACCTCTATCTACATACTGGCATCCGATTTATCTATTTACCCCCTTGTCCAACACCTGTGCATTTATATTGTCTCTGGATTTGTGTGCATACCCCATGCCGGACACCTCTACATTCATATTGTTTCTAGATTTACTCATACAACCCTGGTGTGAGAGCTTTTCAATCATGTTGCCTACTATTTATGTATGTAGCGCACATCCGACTCCTCTTAATTCATACTGTCTCCAGTTTCACGGATAGAGTCTTTGTCCATTACTCCTTCCTTCATATAAAGTATCTCGGTTTACCTGTTCTCACCTCTATGTACCTTATGAAACGCTCAAAGCCCAGACCAGTTAGAACAGTTATTCGTTTCGTCAAGGATGAGTGGGAAACCAAAGAAGTCCAGGAAACGTTCACCGCGGAGAGAAAGTGTACTGTTCAGTGTAGCCAGGCAGTCCATTCCAACACTGACAGAAGCACCACTCCAGAACCTTGAAACAGCAGTGAAAAGGCACTGAAGATGCTGGGCCGATGTGTTCCCCTTCTACAGTTAAAAAAAAAAAAAAAAAAGACTGGTGCCTGCAGTAACACTCATCCCCAAGTTCGACTGACTCATATTGATATATGGTACTAGCACTAGTAAAATATAACCAATGGAGGCCAGTATCAACACATGCACCATGGAATGACTTGGTGTCTCGCCTGTCTCACTGACGCTGCACTCTACAGTCGCCAAGCAAAACGTATCTTCGAGGAGAAACAAAACAAGGAATACCATTTATTTGTCAGATTTATCTCTCAGATATATATATATATATATATATATATATATATATATATATTCATTTTAACTTCCATCTAACGACAGACAGACAGACAAACAGATATAGAGGCAGAGACACTTACAGGGAGAGAGAGCCAAAGACAGATAAAGACAGCCAGACAGACATACCGACAAACCGACAGACAGACAGGCAGACGGAAGCAAACACACAAAAAACACAGAAAGACAGAAAGAAAGAGGGGGTGGTGAAATGGGGGAAGAAGAAAGAGGGACGGAGAGAGACAGGCAAAATGACAGAGGTCGGGGGGTGGGGGGGGGGGGAAGAGAGAGAAAGAGAGAGAGAGAGAGAGAGAGAGAGAGAGAGAGAGAGAGAGAATGGATTGAGGATGAAAAAGAGGGTGGGATAGAAGAAGAAGAAGAAGAAGAAGAAGAAGAAGAAGAAGAAGAAGAAGAAGAAGAAGAAGAAGAAGAGAGAGAGAGAGAGAGAGAGAGAGAAGAGAGAGAGAGTCAGAGACAGAGACAGAGAGACAGAGAGAGAGAAGAAGTGATGAAGTGAAACAGAGGGAGAGAGAGAGAGAGAGTGAGAAAGAGAGAGACAGACAGATATAAACAGAGAAAGACAGAGATAGAGAGACAGAAACAGACAGCGAAAGAGATAAAGACACAGAGAGAGAGAAAACAATGTTAGAGAGACAGAGACAGAGACAAAGGAGAGAGAGAGAGAGAGAGAGAGAGAGAGAGAGAGAGAGAGAGCAGTCATGCTCTTCTCCCTCTACCCACACTCGCACCTTGGGCACCCCACAAAAACTGAAGTTAGCTGGGAGGTAGACATATGGGTCGCTAACCCCGCCTGGAACCTCCTCCCAGGTCCGGCAGACTGTCTGGTACGTCTTCCTCCTCTCTTCAAACACTTCACCTCGGTCTTCGACATCCTCGGTTGCTGCGATTGCCCTGAAGAATAGCTCCTGCATTTTCTGGAGTTAACAATGAGGGAATAGCAGGCAACCATGGCGGAAGGAGAGAGAGAGAGAGAGAGAGAGAGGGGGGGGAGGAGGAGGAGAGACAAACAGAGGCAGAGACAGAGACAGACACACAGACACAGAGACAGACAGACAGACAAGAGAAAAAAAAGGCAAGTAGGCAAACGGACATACATACAGAGAGAGAGAGAGAGAGAGAGAGAGAGAGAGAGAGAGAGAGAGAGAGAGAGAGAGAGAGAGAGAGAGTATCGTCGACATTGTCACCCATAACATCATCATCATTGTTATCAGACCTTCGTCGTTATCATCCACAAAACAAATCGTCGTGAAAACCATAGTTGTATTGTTGCCATTGTTATCACCGTAGTTAATGCAACTGTTGTGTTGTGTTTTTGTGTTTGTGTGTGTGTGTGGGGTGTGGGGGTGGTGCTGTTGTGTGTGTGGTGTGTGTGTGTGTGTGTGTGTGTGGTGTGGTGCGTGCGTGCGTGCGTGTGTATGTGTGTGTGTGTGTGATTTTGGTCAGCAACATCAAATCAAGTCAACTAATATTGGTCCTAGTTCATGCAGGACGGAAAGATGCATTACCATAAATTTCGTCCACATCAAGTGAAGTCAGCAGCTCAGATCTCGGTCTGTCTCCTCCCCTGTCCCTGATTCCCAATCTTCCCTAACTCTGCCACCGTGGTTTTCTAAACGTGGACATGGAATTCAAACGATGGGCATAATAGTCATGTTATGTATTTGCTTCTCGCTCCGCGTGGCGTGTCTTATGGGCTCACCTTAGGGCAGCCTGTCCCAAACGAGGTAAAGGGCCAGCACTGCTCCACCTTCGGTTCAATGATGAAGGATTCATTTGCTCATTCTAGGCCGGTCAAAACGACTTCTTTCCAGTTGGGCAGTCAGTAAGATAAGGACGTAACGTACGTGCAATGAAAGGGGAGGCGATGGGGAAGGGAATTTATGTTGGAGAGTCGGGATAGGAGTGGAGCGCTGTGTAATGATGAACGCTGTCAGCAAGTCATAGTATATGTTGTGTGTGTGTGTGTGTGTGTGTGAGTGTGTGTTGTGGTGTGTGGAGAGAGAGAGAGAGAGAGAGAGAGAGAGAGAGAGAGAGAGAGAGAGAGAGCATCATCGACGTCAGCACTCTTAACACAATGTCGTCATCATCATCAAACCTTCACTGTCGTCCTCCACAAACAAAATCATTGTCAGAACCATTGTTGTGTTGTCGTTATTGTTATCACCGTAGTTACTGTGACTTTTTTTTGTGTGAGTCAAATTTGTCGCCTTCATTATCGTCAGTAACATCAAATCAAGTCCACGAATGTTGGTCCTCGTTCATGCAGAACAGAAAGATGCATTATCCGAAAAGCTTCCACAACAAGTCAAGTCAGGCTGCTCAGATCACAATCTCTCTCTCCTCCCCTGTCCCCGATTCCCAGTCTCCCCTCATTCTGCCACCGTGGTTTTCTAAACGTGTAGACGGAGCTGAGACATTGGGCATCAGAGTCCCATTACCTATTTGAATCTCGCACTGCATCGCGTGTGTCATGGGCTCATCTTATGGCAGCCTGTCCCGATCGATTTGAAGAACAAGCTCTTCTCCACCTTTGGATCAATGACGACGGCTCAGTTCACTCACTCTGGGCCGGTCAATAAGACTTCTTTCCAGTTGGGCAATCAGCACGATGAGGACGTGACGTACGTGCAATGAAAGGGGAGGCGGTGGGGAAGAGAATTAATGTTGGAGAGTTGGGAAAGGAGTGGAGTGCCGTGCTATGATGAACGCTGTCGACAAGTCCTAGTATTATAATGGGGAGAACACACACCAACACACAACACACACACACACACATACACTCACACACACACACACACACCACACACACACACACACACACACACACACACACACACTCACACACACACACACACACACACACACACACAGAGCAGAGAGAGAAGAGAGAGAAGAGAGAGAGAGAGAATGTCACGAGTCACACTTAAACAATGTCGTCACGTCACAAACCGAAACTGTTGTCATCCACAAACAATCATCCAAACATTTGTCCTCAACAATATGTTATACCATAGTTACTGTGACTCACCATTGTTATGTGATCTTTTCTTTTTTTTTTTCTGTTTTTTTTTCTTTTTTTTTTTTTTTTTAAATTTTTTTTAGACAAATTTGTCGTCTTCATTATAGTCAGTAACATCAAATCATGTCCACGAATGTTGGTCCTAGTTCATGCAGAACAGAAATATGCATTGTCCAAAATTTATTCCACATAAAGTTTAATCAGGCTGCGTCGAGCATAACCCTATCTCCGTGACCCAATCTTACGTGTCCCCTACTTCTGCAACCGTTATTTTCTATACAGGTACATGGAGCTCAAACGATGGGCATGAGAGTCCTGCTGCCTGTTGGAATCTCGCTCCACCTTTGTCATAGGCTCATCTTAGGGCAGCCTGTCCCAGACGAGTTGAAGGGCCAGCACTACTCCACCTTTGGTTCAATGACGAAGGCTTAATTCGCTCGCTCTGGGTCATTTCAAACGAATTCTTTCCAGTCAGGCAGTCGGTGAGATAAAGATACGTGCTATGAAAAGGGGAAGGCGGTGGGGAAGGGAATTAATGTTGGAGAGCTGGGATAGGAGTGGAGGGATGTGTATGGATGGACGCTGTCAGAAAGTCATAGTTCACAGAAGTGCTGCCTTTCACTACGACCGCCTTTGCTGTCACCCCTGACTGCTTCACATGTTCGTCCCCATCTCCTAGTGTAATTACTGGATGATGTGTATCATGTTTGACGGTTCCATTTCGAAGTTCCCCCGCAATCATCAAAACTCAAATTGTGCTCTATACTGTGAGAAAGTCAATTTATGACTCTTTATGTTGTTCAGTATGGTTGCTTTATTTGCTGCTTTTACGTGTCTCCAAAGCTTATTAAACGAATTCGCTGTATCAGGCAAGATGTATGTACATGGAGCCAATACTTGTTCCATGTTCACAAAGATACCTATTCATACCTGGTCCACTACTTGTGAAAAAAAAACTGCATTAAATAATCTGATCTTCATAGTGTGTGACTTTTTTCTCCTAATATGTGTATCAAATATGAAATCTCATCTTCATTGCATGTGACTTTTTTCTCGTATTTCTGCCACCATTTTTTTTTTCCTTTTTAACGTGTGCGTGGAGTTCAAACGATGGGTATGTATGAAACAGAATTTCACAATTCTTTTTATCAGTGTGTGAAGAGATGCGTTGTATTAAACTTAAACATTGATATTCTTTATTAGCAGTCCCAAGTGCAAACGAAGAAAAACATGACAAACACGATTAAAACAAATCTGGAAACGCCTTCCCGAGGGACTGATTGTGACTTAATAGAAAATAGTTATGGTGGCATACTGGCATACTGGGAACGCTGCCGGAAACGTTAAGCACGGAATTACGGTATATGTCATTTGGTGACCTCTGTCTTCAGGACAAGCTAGGAATCCCTCGGGAAGGCGTTTCCAGAGTTTTTTTTTAATCGTGTTTGTCATGTTTTTCTTTGCTTGCACTTGGGACTGCTAATAAAGAATATCAATGCTAAAGTTTAATACAACGCATTCCTGTATGTGTGCACACAGACCTCACCTGCACCCATCCCCTCCCCCCACGCACACACACACACACACTACACACACACACACACACACGCACGCACGCACGCACGCACGCACGCACGCACGCACACGTACGCGCGCACACACACACACACACACACACACACACACACACACATGCACGCAGGCATGCACGCACACACACAGAGGGTGAAATAACCCCATACGGACAGAGAAATAGTTGATCAGACAGAGAATACCTTCTTTGATGCAGATTTTAGGTAGTCTGGAGAAAAAGCAATATAACGCCATGTAAAACTACGACACTGTATGACAACATACAAAACGACTTGAACACATCAGCATAGTGAATTTTGGAATGGACAAAATCGATTCACTCATACCGCTATGAAGTATGAAATGATAGAATTTGTCTGACATCAGCGAGTAATGCAAACTGAATCCTACGAGATAGCATGTAAGCTGACACCATGTAATTTAAACATGTATTGATTTCCCTGTGCGGATACTTGAGGCTTTTTCGCCCCCCCCCCCCCCCCCCACGCACACACACACACACACACACAGACGAGCGCCCACGCACCCGCACACACACCTCAGAGAGAGAGAGAGAGAGAGAGAGAGAGAGAGAGAGAGAAGAGAGAGAGAGAGAGAGAGAGAAATACCTGCGTTTATATTATGAAATACAGATGAAAAAGAAGACATAAAATAAGATAAAGATATAAACGGCAATAGTGGGAGAAAGGTAAAACGAAAAACAATGAAGAAAGAAGACGAGGAAGAAGAGGAAAAAATCCCTTCATCCTCCCCCTCCCCTCCCCTGCAAAAGAAAGCCAGAAAACAGGGAAAAAAAAAAGGGGGGGGGGGGGGGGTGTAATTCTGTGTGGGCTGGGTGCTCTTTCAAACAGATACATCGCATGAGTACATCGCAAGTCTTTTGCATATCGACATATCAACATGTGTATACATTGATATAGTGTATCCAATCATTTACAATAGCAAAATATTTTGAAGCAGTAACAACAACCACTTTGAGAAAGTACGAAAACTATGTTGGTAATGATATGGTAATACTATACATGTGGATGGCCTTCGCTAATATGATTCCCTTGCTTATCAGTGTAACTAGTGAAAGTCTGCAAAATATGGAAAACAAATCAAGATTCTGAGCTTCCATGGAATTTACGCTCAGGCGGAAATGAGTTCCAGAGAAAAGGACCAGAATAATAAAGACGTATTAATAGATCAGTTCGGGGTATGGGAACCCGGAGTTTGTAGAATTTCTAGGGTTGTATTTGGATTGAACAAATTGTGGGGCTAACCAGATACACTATTTTTTTTTGCGTGAAATTCCTTTAGTGATAGCAAACATATCTCTTAGTGGTAGAGCTCCAACTTGAATATAATCTGATTGAGGATTTCAGAAGATCTGCTTTATTGGCACGTTTACACATACTGATTAAAAGTCTCATTGAGATTGCACTGGCCAAGTCAAATAGTGTTGAACAGTAATTGATTGAAGGGAGGACGTATGCATTCAGGCATAATTTTCTGGCCTCAAGTTCAAAAATGCTTAATGCTGCATAACTGATGCATGAACAGCCCATGAAAGATTATGGTCTATTATTATTCCAAGAACATTGTGATTGTCGACTTCTTCGATTCTTACATCGTTGATAAAACAAACAGGGAATTGTTTTACATTTCGCCTTCTTAGGCAGGTCGTTATGAGCATGAGTTTAGTCTCACTGGGGTTTAGTGGCACATGATTCTCTCAGCACCTTTCTCTTAAGGTGTCAGGAGATATTTGTAATGATGCATACAGAGAAATAACGTTAGAGTTGCTTGTATGAATCGTGGTATCATTACAGAAAAGTTTACAAGATTCCTTAATATAAAGTGGGAAATCGTTCACATAGATGTAAAATAGTAGAGAACCCAAAGCTGAGCCCTGGGGTACTCCATATAAGACTTGTAAAACAGTTGATGTTGTAGAATTAACACAAACAGATCGTTGTCGACTATCTAGAAACGATGAAATCAGTTGAAGTGCATTTCCTGTTACACTATACGATTTTTTTTTTTTTTGTAAAATATTTTGTGGTCTATGACATCAAAGGCCTTCGCAAAGTCAACACACAGCGCTCAACAGAATTCATTTTCTTTAATATTCATATGCCACAGATCTTCTAACTCTGTTAGAGCAGTGTGACACGAACTGCTTTTCTAGAGGCACAGATTGACCATCACCATTTAAGAATAACATATATTTATGGAGGAGAGAGAGAGAGAGAGAGAGAGAGAAGAGAGAGAGAGAGAGAGAGAGAGAGAGAGAGTTCTGAGCTTCTTTTCTGCCGCTGTCTTTGACTCCACCTTTTCGTTTTCTTTCTTTCATTTTATCGACGGCTTTCCCTTTTTGCTGTCCATTTTCCGGGTTTTGTTCCTGAAAATCTTGTATCCAACAGCAGCTAATGGCATGTCATCCTCTTGTTATCTGGCGATTAAGCACTGGGAACGTCTAGAGAGGACAACGGCTGTTCATTCTACAATTGCCCATATGCTTTTTCCATGTGCCTTTGTGAAACAGTTTCTTTTTATGTCTGGGACAGGGAGCTCAAGGAAAATGACTGGCGTTCTCAGCACAGCCTAAGTTGATCGGTCCTTAGACAATTATAGCTCAGGTATCATGTCGTAACTGCTTATGTGGTTTGTTTCTTTGTCATAGCATCTTGTTTTTCAATGGTATGAGTTGCTTGCAATGTGACCTTTTTTTTGCATGCGTTTAACAGCCCTGAAAAAAGGTTCTGCGAGATAGCTAGGTCTTGATGATTGAAACGTGAAACTTCTATGAACTATCTACTCTCACCACGCTGTGAGGATACGTAAAATGACTAAATGTATCAAACTCATTCATGGACACAATCAAAGCTCTGTTTGCTTCAACAATACGCCGTCTGTAGTTATGATTTAATTGAAGATGTGAATGAAATAACTCCAGAATTTTCCCAGAGATGCAATACTGTCGTTTAATCTGCTTAGAAGAATGCCGTGATGTTCATTGTGAAATACTGCTGAATGACCGAGCGATGCTGCTACTGAAACTGAGCGATTGTTTGCATGCATTGAACAGATCACGAACAGCTGTTCATTGAGCAGCCTTTGTGACGTAGTCTGCAATATAAGCTGTCTGAAAAGTTTGCATCACATCCCATGTAATCTGGTGGTCAGACAACAGAGAAATAATGACTGTTTCCCCCCTACAATTCTGGATGAAAAGTAAAGGAGGAGGAGAATGAATTATTAACTATTGAAGGGTTGAACCAATCACGTTTGGATTTAAAAGGTGTGAATAATGACAATTTCCACCAGTTTGGATACAAAAGGGGGCGGGGGGGGGGGGGGGGAGTTGGAGAGCGAACGATCATAGAGTCAAGGTTATCCTTTTTGCACAAAGATGTGACAGCAGTGTTCTTCAATAAAGAAGAGACGGGACCAGACATCATGGAACTGTTTATGTTTATGATATCAATTCTTTAGGAATCAACTCTTCAAGACGTTTACTCAGTTTGGTGTTCTGTTCTGAATTGGTCTTGCATACATGACCTAAGGTGATATATCAGTTTCAGTTGTGCCACAAGGTGCCGGGTCACACGGCTGAACTGACAACAAGGAATGTCTGATAAGCGAGGCTGGCTGGAAATCACATTAAGTTCATACCTGAGAAAAAGTCAGCCAAGGCATTGCGTAGGTGGCTAGGAAATTTGGTATCATGCAGAATAGAGTCTGTTCTTGCAACTTAGAGTCCGTTACCATATCCTGGTGGGGGATAAAGAGCTGATGGAGTCCGTCGTTGCAGCCAGAAACTAGGTCCTGGAGATGAAGGCACAATGACTGGACACGCTCTTTGAAGGCTGCTTTATCCAATCTCTCCAGACTTTAACTTCTGAGATAGAATGAGGCGCGATATGAAGATCACTGACAGAGTAGCATTGTGGCGAAAGTCTTCTAAACATTGACGACCAGTATGCATAGATGTAGTGTGTGTTTCACCAGCATGCAGTCTGAGACTCAAGGTGTGAGGAGGTGTTTCGTACTTTGATGTTAGTATAGCTGTCTCTGTGGAAGAAACAATGAACACTTTTATAGGAGACCATCTCCGCCCATCTTTTCAGCGATTATTTTCCCACGATGCGATACCTCCTCCAGGAACACAACGCCTTGAATCACAAGCCCAGTAAAACAGAAGCATGGAAGCGACAGCAGTCCCGTCCGATCCTGTCGTGGCCAGCAGCGTCACCTGATTTCCATCCCAGTTGAAAAGGTCTGGCACTGGTGAAAAACAGCGGAGGACGTCGCACACACGTCATTGCTACTCTAGCGGACTTGAAGTACGAACTCCCAGTAGTGGCGAGTGCCTGTTTGCTGTCTTTAACAACTTGTTTGACGCTCTACCACGACGTGTACGGCTTGGTCAAAGTCAGCAAGGCCACATGACCTGATAATAAGGCATCCGAGCTTCAAGCAGGATGAGGGGAAACAGTGTGATTTTTCAACTGCTAAATGTTTTCGTTCACATTTGTTAGTTGGTTTGTCCACCAGTCAGCAAGATTATGAAACACAATGACAGTAACAGGAACTGGGGCAGAAAGATGGACTGTGCACCGTGAATGAAGCCATTAAACTTCACAGCAGGTCCACTTCAAAGGACATATTCGGATCTCTTCAACTGTGCCGGAAGTCTGCGCTCTGCTGAATACTTTCTAGTTGTTCCACACGTCTGATTCAGACCCCTTCTAAAAGACTTCTTCGATAGTCGGACATTTTGAAGCATTTTGCTCCCTCAGGGAGTGACAAATTAGATAACTCTTTGTCGCCCTTCTCTGTAGTGTCTCTGTTCCCAATGATACTGTTAAAAAAATTGATCAAATAATGATTCCTTGTTCTAATTAGGATTGGTTGTGTGGTTCGGTGTTTATGATGGGCTATTGTGTATATCTCCTAAGCAGTCTACTCACCTGGATTGCCTCTGACTAACAAGACCTCAAAACACACGGCGAAGGCAGTCACCGCCATCAGCAGCGTCACAACCGCCAACATCTTCCGACAAGAACAACGAAGACAGGCCCGTACAAAGGATGGGCTGCACCCATTGTCAGCACACACACACACACACACACACATACACACACACACACACACACACACACACACACACACACCACGCACGCACGCACGCACGCACGCACACACGCACACACACGCACACACACACACACACACACACACAAACATGTACATTAATACTTGGTCTCTTTACACAGAGATTATGGATTCACCTACAAAATGCATCTTGTTCCCTTCAGAAATTCATTTTTGATCATGGAACAATTGCAGTGAAGACAGTAACGAAAAAGAGGAATACAGCAAGGACTTGCAGGACATTTACAACTATAGTAGGGTCCAGAAAAGCAATTCACAGACTGGAATACTTCCGATAGGACAATTACGGAAAAGAACAAGTATAGCGAGGAACAATGGGACAGTTCTGGCTGGCAATAGCAACAAACTCTAGGAAGGGCTTGACAGCAGAGGCTCTTCAAAGAAGACATACCCCCTCCTCAGACAAGTGTTTTGGCCCTGAACTCCTTACAGTCTGAGTGTCCGGGCCGCATCCAGGTCATGACTCCCATGTAAACTTCTACTGCCAACTTTTTCCCTGGTCCTGCGCCAGGATTCGAACCCGCAACTTTTGAATTGGTGGGCATTTCAAGGTATGCCTTTTCAGACGGAAGTCTTACCCCATTGTTCATGGGACACCTGTTCTAAGTTGGGGAATATAAGCCTTATGAAGTTCACTTTTGTTCCTCCTCGACCAGATCCAGCTGAAACTCTTTTCGGCTGCCTCTTCACTTGCCTGCAGGGTTTGGCCTCTTCTTACCTGAAACCCCGAAATGTTTCACAAAATCATAGGCTGATGAGCCCACAGATCCCCTTGCTCCAGCTTCTAATGGGATGAAAAAAAAAGTTGGCAGAAGAATGGCATCTGGGAGTTACGAGTCCAGGGTCAAAACACCTGTCTGAGGCGGGAGGGGGGGGGGGGTGTTCTCTGAAGACTATCTTCTGTCAAAATCTCCCTAGAGTTTTTTTTTCCTTTGTTTAAGGAGGAATACAAATTCACAGGGAACAAGTGGGACAGTTGTGGACAGTAATAATTGCACAGGGGACCAGTAGGAGACTTACGGACAGGAATAATTAGAGTGTTGACCACTAGGCCAGCTAGGGACAGGAACCATGACAGTGAGGACAAATAGGATAGTTATGGACAGAGACACCCGTGGAGAGGACCAGTAGGACAGTTCTAGAAGCACCAATCATAGTGAGAACTGATTGAACAGTTGTGGACAACAGCAAATACACTGAAGACCCTTAGTACAATCATGAAGAGAGAACCATCCTCACTGAGGACCAATGGGGCAGTTCATGATAGGAACAAGAATACTGAGGACTAGTCGAAAAGTAATGGACAGAAACAATCACAGTGATGACCAATAGGACACCTGTGGACCGGACTAATGACAGTGAGGATCTATAGGACCATCATGGACAAGAACAGTTCCGATGCGGAACAACAGGACAGCTATTGACAGGAACATTAACAGTGAGGACCATTAAAACAGTTGTCATAATGAACATACATACAAATTTTCAGAAAGATCGGCCAAGTACTTTCTGAGACATTCCATAAAGAAGAAAAACCGTTATGGGCCGTTATAGCCGTTGGTAATGGATATAACGGTAAACCAAAACGTCGGGTATCATCCGACACCCATAATGAACATACCTAACATTTTCAGAAAGATCGGCCGAGTACTTTCTGAGATACTCCATAAAGAAGAACAAAATGCAAAGCATAAAAACGTACTCCCAGTTTATCCTGAATCATGCGGGAGATATTCCAGGAAAAACCGTCTTGGGCTGGTGTAACCGTTAGTAATGGCTATTCTGGTCACACCGGTCATCATCTGTGACCTGTAATGAACATACTTACAAATTTTCAGAAAGATCGGCCAAGTACTCTCTGAGATTTTCCATAAAGAAGACAACCATTATGGGCCGTTAGTAACGACTATAACGGTAAACTTAAACATCGGGCATCATCCGTGACCCATAATGAACATTCCTACAAATTTTCAGAAATATCGGCTAAGTACTTTCTAAGATATTCCATAAAAACGAAAAACAATTATGGGTCGATATAGCCGTTAGTAACGGTAAACTAAAACATCGAGCATCATCCGTGACCCATAATGAACATACCTACAAATTTTAAGAAAGATCAGCCGAGTACTTTCTGGGATATTCCATTAAGACGAAAACCATTAGGGGCTGTTAGTAACGGCTACAACGGTAAACTTAAACATCGGGCATCATCCATGACCTATAATGAACATCCTACAAATTTTCGGAAATATCGGCCTCGTACTTTCTAAGATATTCCATAAAAAAAAGAAGAACACTTATGGGCCGTTATAGCCGTTACTAACGGCTATAACGGTAAACTAAAGCATCGACCCATAGTGAACATACCTACACATTTTCAGAAAGATCAGCCAACTACTTTCTGAGATATTCCATAAAGAAGAAAAACCGTTATGGGCCGTTATAGCTGTTAGTAACGGATATAACGGTAAACTTAAACATCGGGCATCATCCGTGACCCATAATGGTCATACCTACAAATTTTCAGAAAGATCGGCCATGTACGGACTGAGACATTCAATAAAAAAGTAAAACAGTTATGAACCGTTATAGCCGTTAGTAACGGCTATAACGGTAAACTAATACGTCGGGCATCATCCGTCGCCCATAATGAACATACCTACAAATTTTCAGAAAGATCGGCCAAGAACTTTCTCAGACATTCCATAAAAAAGAAAAAACCGTTATGGGCAGTTATAGCCATTAACAACGGCTATAACGGCAAACTTAAACACCGGGTATCATCCATGGCCCATAATGATCATATCTACAAATTTTCAGAAAGATCGGCAAAGTGCTGTCTGAGATATTCCATAAAGAAGAAAAACAGTTACAGGCTGTTACAGCCATTAGTGACGGCTATAACGGTAAACCAAAACATCGGGCATCATCCGTGACACATAATGAACATACCTGCTGATGTTCACAAAGATCGGCCAAGTATTGTCTGAGATATTCCCAGAAGAAGAAAAACCGTTACAGGCCGTTACAGCCGTTTGTAACGGCTATAACGGTAAACTAATACGTCGGGCATCATCCGTGGCCTATAATGAACAACCTACAAATTTTCAGAAAGATCGGCCAAATACTTTCTGAGATATTCCATAAAGAAGAAAAACCGTTACAGGCTGTTACAGCCGATAGCAACGGCTATAGCGGTAAACTAAAACATAGTGCATCATCCGTGACCCATAATGAACATACCTATAAATTTTCAGAAAGAGGGGCCACGTACTTTCTGAGAGATTCCATAAAAAACAAAAGCAGCTATGGGTCAATATAGCCGTTAGTAACGGATATAACGGTAAACTGAAACGTCGGGCATCATCCGTGACCCATAATGAACATGCCTACACATTTTCAGAAAGATCGGCCCAGTACTTTCTGAGACATTCCATAAAAAAGAAAAACCGTTTTGGGCCATCATAGCCATTAGTAACGGCTATAACGTTAAACTAAAACATCGGGCATCATCCGTGACACATAATGAACATACCTACAAATGTTCAGAAAGATCGGCCAAGTATTTTCTGAGATATTCCATATAGAGAAAAACAGTTACAGGCTGTTACAGCCGTTAGTGACGGCTATAACGGTAAACAAATACATCGGGCATCATCCGTGACACATAATGAACATACCTGCTGATGTTCACAAAGATCGGCCAAGTATTTTCTGAGATATTCCCAGAAGAAGAAAAACTGCTACAGGCCGTTACAGCCATTAGTAACGGCTATAACGGTAAACTAATACGTCGGGCATCATCCGTCGCCCATAATGAATAACCTACACATTTCAGAAAGATCGGCCAAGTAATTTCTGAGATATTCCATAAAGAAGAAAAACCGTTACAGGCTGTTACAGCCGATAGTAACGGCTATAGCGGTGAACTAAAACATAGTGCATCATCCGTGACCCATAATGAACATACCTACAAATTTTCAGAAAGATCGGCCAGTAGTTTTGTCTGGAGCGAGTGGAACACATTTTGACCACAGTCTGACACACACACACACACACACACACACACACACACACACACACACACACACACACACACACAACACACACACGCACGCACGCACGCACGCACGCACGCACGCACACACACAGAGAATTTCTTCGTTCCCATTCTAAAGTACTCCCTGTTCTATAAGAACTGGAAATACAAAAACCGTTATGGACAGTTATAGCCGTAAGTAACGGATATAACGGTAAACTAAAACATCGGGTATCATCCGTGACTCATAATAAACATACCTAAAAATTTTCAGAAAGATCGACAAAGTGCTTTCTGAGATATTCCATAAAGAAGAACGAGATGCAAAGCATATAAACGTACTCCCAGTTTATCCTGAATACGTGTGAGATATTCCATAAAGAGAAACAAGATGCAAAGCATATAAACGTACTCCCAGTTTATCCTGAATACGCGTGATATATTCCATAAAGAGGAAAAACCGTCTTGGGCTGGTGTAACCGTTAGTAATGGTTATTCTGGTAAACATCGGCCATTATCTGTGACCTATAATGAACATATTTACAAATTTTCAGAAAGATCGACCAAGAACTTTCTGAGATTTTCCATCAAGAAGAAAACAATTATGGGCCGTTAGTAACGGCTATAACGGTAAACTTAAACATCGGGCATCTCTGTGACCCATAATGAACATACCTACACATTTTCAGAAAGATCCGCCACGTACATTCTGAGATATTCCATAAAAAACAAAAACCGTTATGGGTCGTTATAGCCGTTAGTAACGGCCATAACGGTAAATTAAACGTCGGGCATGATCCGTGACCCATAATGACCATACATACAAATTTTCAGAAAGATCGACCAAGTACTTTCTGAGACATTCCATAAAAAAGAAAACCATTCTGGGCCGTTACAGCCGTCAGTAACGGATACAACGGTAAACTAAAACGTCGGGCATCATCCGCCGCCCATAATGGACATAAATACAAATTTTCAGAAAGTTCGGCCACGTACTTTCTGAGATATTCCGTAAAGAAGAAAAGCCATTATAAGCCACTATAGCCGTTAGTAACGGCTATAACGGTAAACTAAAACATCGGGCATCATCCGTAAGCCATAATGAACATACCTGCTAATTTTTACAAAGATCGGCCAAGTACTTTCTGACATATTCCATAAAGAAGGAAAACCGTTACAGGCCGTTACAGCCGTTAGTAACGGCTATAACGTTAAACTAAAACATCGAGCATCATTCGTGACCATTCATGAACATACCTGCTAATTTTCAGAAAGATGGGCCAGTACTTTCTGAGATATTCCATGAAGAAGAAAACCGTTACAGGGCGTTACAGCCGTTAGTAACGGCTATAACGGGGTAAACGATAACATCGGGCATCATCCGTGACCCATAATGAACATACCTGCTCATTTTCACAAAGATCGGACAAGTACTTTCTGAGATATTCCATAAAGAAGAAAAACCGTTATAGGCCGTTACAGCCGATAGTAACGGCTATAACGGTAAACTAAAACATAGGGCATTATCCGGGACCCATAATGAACATACCTACAAATTTTCAGAAAGATCGGCAAAGTACTTTCAGAG
>CM065743.1:18843638-18858638 GCA_033310375.1 Conus canariensis
GCACAGCAGTTAAATCCAAAACAACTGCTCTGGAACAAAGCCTCCCGAAGAGACAGACAGACCCACCGCCTGCCTCCTCTTCCATCCTCACAATCTGCCCATCTGCAGGATCCTGAAGTCTAACTGACAGATAGTAGAAAATCATAAGCCCGCCTTTGAGACCATAACCGATGAGCACTTTCAAACGTGATAAAAAAAACCTCAAAGACCTACTGGTGCGCTCTAAGCTGAACAGAATATCCACACCTAAGCCACTGGGTACTTTCCCCTGCTCAAAACCCAACTGCAAAATCTGCCCTCTCACCAAACCAGACACCATCCTACAAGACCCCAGAAGTTCACTCACTATTAAACGCACTTTCTCCTGTCAGAGCCACAACATTCTGTACGACAACCACTGCCAGCTGTGTGGTAAGATCCATGCAGATGCGACATCTCGCACACTTGAGACATGCCTCTCTGTACACGTGGCCGACATCCGCCACCATTGGCCCAAACCAGTCGCTCTACCGCTGCTATTTTTGTTAGTGTTACTGCACTTATCATTACTACTATCATCATTATCATCCAACAGTACTGTCTGCCGATATTCATTGGGCATTTCAACTCCCTTCCAACTAAATCATTATTACCAATATCACTTAATCCCATTATTAATACCATTACTAACATCATCACATCATTATTATCACCACTGTCATCATCATTGCCATCATTACATCATTACAACAGTACTGATGTCATTGCTGTTATAATTACTATCATTGCTGTTATAATTACTATCACTATCATTTTTACAATTATTCTTCAACCATTGTGTCGTATTATCACTAATACCATTGCCAGCATTGATTGTAGAATTAATAGTAGTTACACTTAGATACAATACCTTAAGACAGAGAGAGAGAGGAGAGAGAGAGAGAGAGAGAGAGAGAGAAATATTGTGTATAGGTGTTAGTATGCCCCCCCCCCCCCCCCCCCCCCCCCATCCGGTTAGTATGTAAACCCATCCCTTCTTCCCTCCAACCTCATAGAATCAACACCTAACAATAGCATGTACCTATCCACCACTGCAATATCAACCCACAATCTCCTCCAGCACACGCATTCTATCATATCTCCCACTATTTACCTCACACACACACAACTTACAGCTATCCTCCTTTCTCCTCTCACTACGCTCTCTCTCTATTTGTCACATCAACCTGTTGTTTATTCAGATTTGTCCACTCCGTTTTTGTACTCCCTGTTCTTATAGAACAGGGAGTACTTTACAATGGGAACGAAGAAATGCTGTCTGTGTGTCTGTCTGTCTGTCTGTCTGTCTGTCTGCCCGTCCATCCGTCTGTCCGTGGTCAAAATGTGTTCTACTCGCTCCAGACAAAACTACTGGGCAGATCTTTCTAAACATTTGTAGGTATGTTCAATATAGGTCACTGATAATGCCCAATGTGTTATGTCACCGCTATACCGTTACTAACGGCTATAACCGCCCATAACGGTTTTTCTTTTTTTATGGAATATCTCAGAAAGTACTCGGCCGATTTTTTTCTGAAAATGTGTAGGCATGTTCATTATGGGTCATGGATGATGACCGATGTGTCACATTACTGCTATAGCCGTTACTAACGGCTATAATGGCCCATAACCGTTTTTTTCTTTTTTATGGAATATCTCAGAAAGTGCTTGGCCGATCTTTCTGAAAATTTGCAGGTATGTTCATTATGGGTCACGGATGATGCCCGATGTGCTATTTTACCGTTACAGCCGTTAATAACGTTATAGCTGTTACTAACGGCTATAACGGCCCCAAACAGTTTTCTTCTTTATGGAAAATCTCAGAAAGTACTCGTCCGATCTTTCTGAAAATTTGTAGGTATGTTCATTATGGGTTACAGATGATGGCCGATGTTTACCAAATAGCCGTTATTGTCGGCTATAACGGCCCAAAATGGTTTTTCCTCTTAATGGAATATCTCACGCGCATTGTATCTTTCTGAAAAGTTGTAGGTATGCTATCATGGGTCACGGATGATGCCCGATGTTTTATTTTACCGTTATAGCCGTTACTAACGGCTATAACGGCCCATAACAGTTTTCCTTTTTATGAAATATCTCAGAAAGTACTTAGCCGATCTACCTGAAAAATTGTAGATATGTTCATTATGGGTCACGGATGGTGCCCAATGTGTTATTTTACCGTTATATTCGTTACTGACGGCTGTAACGGCCCATAACGGTCTTTCTTTTAATAGAATATCTCAGAACGTACACGGCCGATCTTTCTGAAAATTTGTAGGTATGTTGATAATGGGTCAAGGATCATGCCCGATCTGCTATGTTATCGTTATAGCCGTTACAAGTGGATATAATGGCCCGTAACGGTTTTTCTTCTTTATGAAATATCTCAGAAAGTACTCTGCCGATCTTTCTGAAAATTTGCAGGTATGTTCATTATGGGTCACGGATGATGCCCGATGTGTTAATTTACCGTTATCGCCGTTAATAACGTAATAGCTGTTACTAACGGCTGTAACGGCCCATAGCAGTTTTCTTCATTATGGAAAATCTCAGAAAGTACTTGGCCGATCTTTCTGAAAATTTGTAGGTATGTTTATTATGGGTGACAGATGATGGCCGATGTTTACCAGAATAGCCGTTATTGTCGGCTATAACGGCCCAAAATGGTTTTTCCTCTTTATGAAATATCTCACGCGTATTTAAGATAAACTGGGAGTACGTTTATATGCTTTACATCTTGTCTTCTTCTGGTTTTCGTTTAATTCCATATACTATTTCATCTATAAGAGCTTCTGTTTCCTCCTCTTTCTTTCCTGTGCTCACGTGTGTGTAGTGTTTTTTAGCTATGCAGAAACACACACACACGCGCGCGCGCCACACACACACACACACACACACACACACACACCACACACACACACACACACACACTCCCTCCCTCATCACTCACACACACACTCTCTCTCTCTCTCTCTCACTCACTCCTCTCTCTCTCTCTCCTCTCTCTCTCTCTTTCCTTCCCCAACCGTCTCCCTCTCCTCTTGCTCCAATGATACTGTCAACCTTCTTGATCGTCCCTATTCCTTTTCACCTGCCGTTACCATTATTAACATCACAATATTCATCCTCACCAACTTCTCCCTGCTCCAGTAACATTGTTAACTTTTACTCATTGACCATCACTATTTCTTTCCACCTACTATCGCTGGTGCTGGTATTACTTCTATTGTTATTGCTTTCAGTAGCACTGTCATCACATCATCGTTATCAGCACTATCATCATCACCTTCATTAAAAAAAAAAAAAAAAAGGGGGGGGGGGGGGAGAATTCATTATTCTTTTTATCTCGATTAGTGTAAACATCATCATTATCTTCATCACTATCATGATCACTATTTTTATTATCAGTTACACATGCGCGCGCGCGCGCGCGCACACACAACAACCATACACAATCATATATTGAAAATACATATATATGAACAATAACATAGAGAGAAAGAGAAGATGATTTACAGGAAGAGACAGTAGCAGGAAAAGAACGAGTTATACGTGATGAACAGTATAATCTGACGACGAGGTGAAACAATTGTAGAGTTAGAATGCGCTAACTCGCTACGGACATGAATCACAGTCATTTTATTTAATATATATAGCAGAGAGAGGGAGAGAGATGGCGAGAGAGAGAGAGAATTAGAGACAGGCAATCTAAACAGTGCTCAACCACAGTGGGAGCGACATTTGTTATATTAAAAGCAAGTTAAAATCAAGCTGCTAAAACCATCTACAAATTTGTTTCACGCTGTGCGGTCGTCAGGATGTGATGAGCTTGTTTGCCAGTGCCACGTATATATATAGCTAGCTGGTTTGCTGTTGTTTTTTTCCCGTGCTACATGTGTTTCTCAGGTGTTGGTTTTATTCGCTGATAGGAACTTCCATCTGTGTCTACAATTGTTAACCATTTCTGTTCTAACATTTAGAGTTGCCAACTGTGGTTTACATAGTATAATGTATTTCTCTGTAAGGCATAGATTGCATTTTTTTTTTAATGTTGTTGTATGGTGCTGCTCTTTTTAAGATTTTCCAAGATATGTTGTAGTCTATGTTTTTATCTTTAAGTTTCCAAATGTGTTTACTCAATTCTGTTTGGTTTTTGTATCTTTCTTTGTTGAATGATTGTTTATGGTTTGCATATCTAGTTTTGAATTGGTTTCAGTGATACCTACATATGTTTCTTTTGCGTTCTCTGATGTTACAGTGGCTTGGTACACAATGTTGTTGTAAAGGCATTTGTTGCTTAGGGGGCACTGTTCTTTTTTGGTACAGTTACAAGATTTCCTTTCGTTACCCTCCTTTTTTTCTGTGCTGCTTTTTTCATTTTGTTTGCTGAATCGATGGCATTTTTTAAGATTCGGCATACATGAATATGATAATTTGATGTTGTTTTTGTTGAATATCTTGAATAATTTATGGTCTTTTGGGAAAGATGATGTTAAGATTTTAAAGAATTCTTTCCCTACATTTGTTTGAACTCTTGCATCACATGGGGATTGTACCATATGATATTCCTTTTCCTGTTCTTTCTGCATCTTTTTATGTCATTGTCTGGATCGTATCGTAGTTTGTAATTGTAGCCACTTTTATGTAACGCCTCTTGGTATTCAGCGTAGCGATTGTTGAATACTGTTTGTTACATGACAAATTGGATAGTCTTTTATTTATGCTTTTGGGTATTGTTTTCAGTATGGAGGGTGGGTGATTGCTTTTGATGTTTACATAAACAGGCGTGTCATTTGGTTTCTTGTATGGTTTATATGTGTGTTGGTTGAGGTCTAACGTTATGTCTAAATAGTTCACTATCTTTTTGTTTGCTTCTATTGTGATTTTTAAGTTTTGGTTGTGGAAAATTTTACACAATTCTTTTTTCTTATTTTCAATATTCCTAGGGTTGTCATTCAGAGCGGCAAGGCCGCCATCCCTGTACAGTCCAGTTTGTTTTCCAAGTTTTTTTTTAATGTTGGATAACATGAATAGTCCGACAAGTTCGCAAGTTTCAGCACCATCATATGATCCCATTGTGACATCGAAAGTTGAATTCCTGCTTGTGTACCAAGCCACTGTAACATCAGAGAACGCAAAAGAAACATATGTAGGTATCACTGAAAACCAATTCAAAACTAGATATGCAAACTAACATCATAACAAAGAAAGATACAAAAACCAAACAGAATTGAGTAAATACATTTGGAAACTTAAAGATAAAAACATAGACTACAACATATCTTGGAAAATCTTAAAAAGAGCAGCACCATACAACAACATTTAAAAAAAATGCAATCTATGCCTTACAGAGAAATACATTATACTATGTAAACCACAGTTGGCAACTCTAAATGTTAGAACAGAAATGGTTAACAATTGTAGACACAGATGGAAGTTCCTATCAGCGAATAAAACCAACACCTGAGAAACACATGTAGCACGGGAAAAAACAACAGCAAACCAGCTAGCTATATATATACGTGGCACTGGCAATACAAGCTCATCACATCCTGACGACCGCACAGCGTGAAACAAATTTGTAGATGGTTTTAGCAGCTTGATTTTAACTTGCTTTTAATATAACAATTAATATATATAATATATATATAATTATATATATATATATTATATATATATATGATGAAAATGATGAAATCAAAAACAGTGTCTGTCCGTGCCTGTGTCGTGATATTGGTGGGAGGTGTCGGTAGTGTGTGACCATCAACCCAGCCCCATCTCCTTTCCTGTGTTTCTCTGTAGAATATTGTTGGAGTCTCATAGGCTTTTGTAGTGTGTGACTGTGACGTAACGTTTGACAAAACCATCGGATCGGTCCCACTAAAATCCCTAACACAAGAATAGATTTCAAATCTACACCCACTCCCCCCTCTCAACCCCCCTCTCCCCCTTTCTCCCACTTAGTGCAAATCGCACGGCCGACACGAACTATGACAGAGGAAAAAAATGCGTCACGATAAACGCGTGATGCCTTTCGCTCTTGTTGACTCCCCCCCCCCCCCCCTCTCTCTCTCTCTCTCTACTCTCATTCCCCACTCTGAGCAGCTATGAGATTTTATTTGCATTGTGGCAATGGCCCCTCTCGCACCCCCCTCCCCCCTCTATCCCGTGAAACAAAGGCGCGACGCCATTGCCGTGCCCTCCCCCACCACTCACCCCCCCCCCCCCCCCGCCCCTTTTTTACAGTCTGTGCACTGGCTGAACTGGTGACTTATGTCACTGGCAGATCGTTCCACGATAGTATGCATCTATACGGCGCATAAATTAAACTGACCGCGGATGTCCGTGAGCTGTGCCGATTAGGTTCAAACAGTTCCCGAGGCGACTAGTGATAAGACTAGATCCCTCCCCCTCTCACCCCTGAGGTGTGAGTGACAGGTTGTCAAAATCGAATTCCGCAGTTAGAATACATATATACTAGCCGCACAGGGTGCACCTTCACTGACCCCTCAAGACTGCCTGTAGACCAGACCAGAGGAAGACAAAGAGACAATTAGAGAAGGCGTGAGAAAATCTCAGTAACCTCGTTGATCTCCAGTCATTCACTGTTCATTCCCAGGAAAAAAAAACTGGGATCCTGGTCACACTATCCTGGTCACGCTATCCTGGTCACGCTACACATTGCGGCTGGACCAGAAGCTGGGACTTCGCCCAACACCAGGGCGACACCAGACAACCAATCTACACCAGTGGGGCAGTCACCAACCACAGGAGAGATCCACTACCCTCTTCGAAGCAAAGCTAAGTTAGCTTACCACCTGGACTCAAAACCATCAGGCCCTTGCCCTCACTTGATGAAGAAAAACAGGGAGACCCCCTGTATGCCAGCTTAAGCTTACTGCACTGAGTGCAAGCGAGTAAAGTAGGAGTGAGGGAGGGCCCCTCATTGTGGTAGTCCAATAAGAATTAAACCCTAGCCTATAGAACTGACCCGCCAATACTTACCTATGTGTAAACAATAAAAGTTGATGTGTGAAAGTGCACTTAACTTGTGTCAGTTCTCTGTTGTTCAATCAAATGTTGAATGTTTGAGCTCCTCTCTTCAATTCTGTCCCTCGGAGCTACAAGTACTTATAAGAGTACAGGCCTAAGGAAAACTATCTCAGAGCCACTGCTAAATATTTTACCCAGTCCCGGTATAAAATAAAAATTTCTTCGATGACTAGTACCGGAAAGTTGCTCCTTCCACCACTAGTAAGAGAGAGGGTGTAGGTGAAATGTTAAGGTAATTCTCATTGAGAAATTATCCCTAGTCCTTCCCCTAGAGGACCTACCTAACACTTACTAATCTCGTCACAGTGACCAAAGCAGCCCCATCTCCGTTCCTGTGTTTCTCTGTCTGTAGAATATTGTTGGAGTCTCGTAGGCTTTTGTAGTGTGTGACCAATGCAGCCCAATCTCCGTTCCTGTGTTTCTACGTCCGTAGAATATTGTATAGTTCATAGGGTTTTGTTAACAGATACTTCTTTTCTTGAGTGAGAAGTGAGGGACCTGTTGACTAAAGCTTGATGATTGAGAGTGTTGGACTTCTTGTTCTCCATGACTTTTGTTTACATACATATTACATACGTGCACATACACACATAACTTTTTTTCAGATCAGTATGAGAGTATCATGGTAATCTGGTCCTGCTTCAGGGACAGAAATCCAGTGGAAATCACCCTTGGTGACTGAACTTCCGTGTGTCCTGTTTTGCTTTGTTTTGCTTTGTTTTATTCTATGATGTGTTGTTTCGTTTCTGTACAGTCTCTATGCCTGTAGAATCACGAGGTTACACTCACTGTCAGGCAGTGTGTTATATCAAAGTCTCCTTTCTCTCATTTTTTTTCTCTCTGCAGTTTGATGTAGGAAGAGACATGTGACCTGCTCATCAATGAGTGAGGCGTGTGTGCGTATGTACGTGCGTGTATGTGTACTGCGTGCGTGCACGCACACATGTGCATGTGTGTGTGTGTGTGTGCGCGCGCGCGCGCGCGTGCGCGTGCGTGCGTGCGTGCGAGCGTGAGTTTGTGTGTGTGTGTTTGTCTGTCTGTCTGTGCGTGCGTGTGGGTATGTGTGTGTGTTGTGTGTGTGGTGTGTGTGTGTGTGTGTGTGTGTGACGCAATGCTTCGTTTTGCTTGTTTTAGAATTTTTCAACACCACCACCCCCAACAACAGCAACAAAAACAACGACGACGACGACGACGACGACGACATTAAAAACGACAACTGTACCACCACCACCAACGACGGCGACGACGTCACGAACAACAACTGCAACAAACCCGGCAAAGGTAACATTTTTAAATGACCCTAACAATCCTTTGGTTGTGTTACTGATATGTAGGTATAAACACACACACACACACACACACACACACACACACACACACACACACACACACACATACACACACACACACACACTCTCTCTCTCTCTCTCTCTGTATTGTGCGTAGGCTGCAACACATTACTCTGTTGAGGGGGCGGTAAAACCAGGGGAGGTCATCGGTTTGGGGGACATCTTCCCTTCACTGACGGACAGTTGTTGCTGTTGTTGCTGTTGTTGCTGTTTCACCTTCACGACCTGGCCCTGTACGTTCGCGCGTGAGTCTTGAAGAGGTTGTCTGAAGAACCTGCTGGGTCTGCCCGGGTGACTGCCGACAGGTTGACCCTCGGTTCGACGACCAACCTTTCAAAATATCTTTTTCACCAGCTGTTGAGGTGAATCTGAGTCTTGCAGCCCTGTTTGTGAGGTTTTGGTCATTATTGGGATTTGTAAATATATGTTAGAGGATTTGTCCATTCCGGTATCTTTAGGATATCCCCTACATTTGAAGTGGCGGAATCGAATGGTTGTTTGGTCACAACTGAAAGTGCGTTTATTTCATTTTATTTCTGTTTATGTTATCTTATCTTAGTTTAAGTTAGTTTATTTTTTCTGTCTTTCTTGTCATTATCTTCCATTGCTCGAGTTCAGTATTTGATATCACGTATTTAAAACTCTGAAGTAATGTATTTTAGAATGTGAGAACAAGGTGAGTTATAGCCGGAAACACGACAGTACCAAATGCATCTGTACATAAGTTTGCACACACAGAAGGCAGAACATTATTTTAGATTTTATTAGCAAGACTGGACATGAGTGGGGGAGGAGAGAAGTTCACATCTTGGGGTAATGGGAGAGATGAGGGTCCATTTTCATGTTTTCTCTACCCATCCATCTCTTCCCTTTGAGTCTTTCCCGTGAGCAGGGGGGGGGGGGGGGGTAATATGTGACAGGCGTCGAGAGTCACAATAGTGTCACTTGTCCTCGCTTATCCTTTTTTTTTTTTTTTTTTTTGCTTCGTATTTTTGTTTTGCTTTGTTTTTTGTTTTTATTTTGTTTTGCTTTGTTGTTCTGTTCTTCCTTCCAATGCTGAAATAGTAAAACCATAGCTTAATAAAGTGGTCATCACTGACTGATCAGTCTGGTATTGAAATGCTGGAGGAGAAGGAGTTATATCTGTGTTCTTCTGGTGTGACTCTCCGAAAAGTTAAGTGTGGGGTTCTGACTGGGAATTGCCTGTCAACGTCACTAGACTCCAGCTCCTGCTCCCTATGGAGCTCCCTATGAAACAATACAGCCTCTTCCACATGGTCCCCTCCCTAGTGTAGACCTAGAGTCGCAGCTTTTTTTCTTTTTTTTTTTTTTCTTTTTTTGGGGAGGGGGGGGGGTCTTTTTTCAGGATAAGGCAACACAGTACAAAGGGAGGCGAGCAACGACGAGTCAAGACCAGAAGAATCCATGTATTCCCTCCCCTTCAACTTGAAATGCTGCAACAGAGTGCGAGTGAAACAGGTTGACAGGCATGCGATTTGTTGATGTCCCACCTCCTGTCAACCATTTCACCACCTGTCCTTTCTTGTCTCCACCCCCACCCCTCTGCACCCTTCTGTCTGTATCACAGGTCATCCTGACCTCCTTCATCAGTTTGTCTCTCGGGCCTTCGTCATCGAGCCCTCTTCGTTCCCACCTTGCCTTGACTGTAGGAGTCTGGTTGCCAAGGCCGGAGTGGTAGTCCTTGATTTGCTTCCCTTTGCTACCTGTGCTGTCTCACTTCAATTTCCATCCAACGGGTTTTTTACGCTATTTCCCATGTGCTATATGTTACAATATAAGTGGGATCTAAAGTGATGTGTGTGTGTGTGTGTGTGTGCGCGCGCGCGACACACACACACACACACACACACACACACACACACACACACACACACACACACACGCTTTTTTAAATATCTTTTCTTTTCGCTTTGTTATGCCTGCACTAGTTTGAGTGGCACCTATGACTCACCATCAAACTAATCAAAGACACTGTTTGTAAATTGTCTTCACACACACACACACACACACACACACACACACACACACACACACACACACACACACAAGAGTGTGCCTACCAACAGTGTGCTATGCGAAAGAACAATGCACCATACAAAAGGGAGCCCCTGGTCGTTCCTGGCACTGTGTTCAATGAGGAAGTTACCCTGTCACAAAACGAATTCCGCACTATTCTTACGAACTGAGGTTTGTTCGAAATTCATCGGCATTTATTTAGTTTTTTTTTTTTAATTTAATTTCTGTTGATGGATTCTGTTTTGTGTTCTCAATTCACTGGTCATTCAGTTACACGTGCATCGTGCCAGGTTTTTTTTTCTCTCTCTCTTCATAACCTACTTTTAAACAAGCTTAAGAGGAAGAAGGAGAAAGAATGCTAGCACATGTCCTGCTTTGAAACGTTTATAACAAAAATGCTTCTGTGGGCAGTGGCGGAATGCTGAAATTCATGACCAGTGGCCGCTGGGGCCCTACACTTTATTGTGTTCACTGCAAAACCAGCCCTATTTGGCTGTCATCTTCATTGATTGGACGAGTCTGTGCTCAGAACACACTGTTTTATCATACAGAGAAAGCGACCAGACTGACGCACCATATCGCAAAACTCTGTTCTGAGCTTTCTACCAGTCAGACAATATGTGTAGAAGTTGATGGCGCAATTAAAGTACACCAGGACATGGGACACTGTGTAGAAGAGCGCACGTTGTCTAACCTGAATCGGGTCAGGCCTATCTATAAACTGTGACGAGATCATCAGCATGTGGATCGGTGTTGTGAGAAGGAAGAAACAGACACTTGTTGCAATCAAGGTGACAGTCAGTGAAGTCACTGTCTGTTGTCGGGAATCCTGGGTGTCAAGATGTACAGAAAGACGCGTGCCTTCCCTGAACGATCTGACAAGGGTGCAGAGAAGAACACTGTTGCTGATCCCCAGCAACGTGAACGGTAGAAAACAACTGACTGCCATGTCTACCCATGTCCAAACCTTTACAAAAAACCATCTGTAACGTTCTGATGCAGCACTTAAATCGTAACTTCCAGTCAGAGGATCGATACCAAATCCATAGAGAAGGTGACAGTTGATCAGAAAAGAAATAACGGTCAGTGTACCAGCAGTGGCACGCGACATGTTCTTTGTCCACACAGCATTGACGCGAAGTGGCCACAGCACAGAAACTGATCTTAGCATAGTGAGTGCCACAAGCATCCATGAGGATAACGTTGCCGTCACATACACCATCATCTTGCGCACTTTACACTGCCAGGAACCGTGCGTGCTAACGTGTGACGTACTGGACACCGTAACAATGAACGCAGTGAAGGGTTCTATAACCAAAGCCAGCAGATCAGAGCAGGCCAGCACTTGAAAGAAAACGCCAGAAATGTCGCTGGAAGGCGGAACATGATAAGAAGAATCATAAGATTTCCAAACACTCCAAACATACACGCTATAAAACTACCGATTGTGTAAAACAGTGCAGCCAGTTTGAGAACTGGGTCGTTTTGATCAATCCAAATATCTTCTTCGAGACTGGTTACATTCTCCATAATTCCATTAACTGAGAGAATTGATCTAGTTGCAAAGCGAGAGGACTGCAGGCGGAAATCTAAACAAATCTTAAATAAATGTTAGCGAACCGCCCAGAGAAACGTGGACAAACGAGTCACAAGACAAAACACAACGCGTTTCGACCTCTTAGGTCTTCTTCAGGTGAGACACAAACGAATAAAACAACGAAAATTCACTTAGCTTTGATCGCTGAACTCTGAAGCGATCTGAAGCGATCAAAGCTAAGTGAATTTTCGTTGTTTTATTCGTTTGTGTCTCACCTGAAAAGACCTAAGAGGTCGAAACGCGTTGTGTTTTGTCTTGTGACTCATTTATCCACGTTTCTCTGGGCGGTTCGCTAACATTTATTTAAGATTTGTTGAGAGAATTGACACATGAAGGCAGTTGGAGGTAGTTTTTTTTTTTTTTTCAATTGTGATTAGGTGTTTTTCCTGGCTTGATGGATACATGAAACTCTTGTACTTTTATTCATGTCATGTGGTGTTGCAATAATTTATTTTAAAAAGGATTATTAGCACGTCCACCAAAGAACAGGGACAAAGAAACTACAAGACAAAACACAAACGTGTTTCGACCTCTTATGTCTTCTTCAGGCAAGATGAACAGCATTCAGGACAATGAAAACGAACGAGCAATCACTTCTCTTCTCCAATTCTGCACAAGTTGGGCGTTGGATAATTCAATTCAATAATCCCCCTTTGGACCCCTTGTAGCGATGAACTCCCATGTAACGAATGTTTGAATAACATGGAGAAGAACAAACCTGAAATCAGAGTCGATGAAATCTTGATGGCAGACGTGAAATGTGGCCAGAACGTGTTATGACACAAGGAGAATATCTGGCGGGGATGGTGGTGGTAATGATCGTGACGGGTCTGCAGAGCTTGCTGCAGGGGATGCTGTTGTCAATGATGTTGGCGGATCCTGAGCAGCGAGCGAAACTAGTCTTGTCCTCTGAAGTCGTGAGTGGCGTGACAAATGCAGCTTTGAGACAGTCCACACAGCCCTGTTCTGAATAGCCTTGATGTCAAGAGTGTAGAACTTGTAGAACTTGTCGTTGGTGTCCATAATGCGGTATGAGCCATCATAGGGACGTTGCCGAAGGTGATGGCGAGTGTATTTAGATGTAGATGTGTCCGATGGAGGCCATGTTTGAAGGCAAATAGGCAGGTTAGTTTCCATGAAAGTTGAAGCTTGTGGCATCACAGTGCGCATGGTGTACTGGAGATGTTTCAGGAACGTCGAGTCTGGTTCTATGGTGCGTGTGTTCAGTAGCTGAGGAACTCACCAGGCAGGCGAAGCGGTGAGCCATAGACAAGCTCAGCTGGCAAACAGCCGGGATCCACTCACCAAGAGGAGCGTATGCCCTTAAGGACAATTGGTAGCTCTGAAACCAACTGGGACTGGTAATGCTACCTTAAGTTGACAGTAAAAAAGCATCCAACCATGCCATTTGCCCATGGATGGTAGGCTGTGGTTGTGTGAACCTCAATACCCGATTGTTACATTAAGTCCAAAGCGCTGAGGTGATCTGCTTCCATTGGTGGTTCGTAATGTCGCCAGGAAGACCAAACATGGCACTCCAGTGTTGGACTAAAGTTGCGGCAGAGGTAAGCATCTAGTAGAGGAACTGCATCTGGCCCACTGAAGAAATCGGTCAATGATTGTGAAGAGGAAAGTCATACCTTGACTGGTGGCAGTTGTCCAGTGAGGTCCATGTGAAGACTTAAAAACCTGGTGGTTGAAAGTGGGTGCACCACTAGCGACGCTCGTGTGTATTGACGAATCTTTGAGACCGTAGCATTCCTTGCGCCATTTGCGAATGTCACGCTTCATGCCATGCCAAATGAAACGTTGGGTGATATCCTGTTGTGTGGGGCATGCACGTACATGTAAGAATCCATGAATTTGATCAATTATTGGGCGAGTCTGGGAGTTTGGCAATACTAGTCGTGGTACGCCAGTGGATGTATTACCACAAGTGGAACAGCAACAGAAAGTGCCTGAAATCATTGATTGCACGGTAGGCTGCCAGAAGTTCAAGACCAAGGGCACTATATTTCTTCTCCATTTCAGAAAGTGTCCAAGAGAAGAAAGTGAGAGGAATCGAGGACTAGCTCTGTCTCTGTTTGAGTTGGGCACCCACAGCTGAGTTGCAGGCTTCAACTGTGAGACGTGTGGATGCATCTGGATGAGGGTGATGTGAAAGCACAGCCTCTTGTGATCTTCCTTGTTTTTCTAACAAAATATTGTTTGGCAGTCTTCCGCCCCTGAACTGTTGGTCTCTGACCACTTGCTTGAGCATAAAATGGAGCTAGGATGTCAGCAGCAGGTGCGATGAAACGGTGGTAGTAATTCATCATTCTCAGTAACCGTTGAAGACCTGTACGCTTGGTGGGTGAAATGCAACCTTAAAGACAGGTTACTTTGTCTGGGAGTGGACGTATCCCTTGAGTAGTGACAGGAGGGCAAGCAAATCCAGCTCTCGAACACTGAAGACATACTTGGCCTTGTCGATGACCAGTCCATCGGAAGAAAGAAGGCGAAACGCTGATGGAGATGCTCGAGATGTTCTCCCTGTGAGCAGCTGGTTTTGACAATCTTGAAAATAAATACAGAATAACCTGAAGTTTCTGATTTATGTGACATACAACATTCCCAGCACACTAACATGCACCTTGACTTGCTTGAGTAGTGTAAGGTGACAATTGGAGAGTATGGGTATCTGTCCCTCATGCAGATCACGCACAGCTAAGACAGAGTTGAGTGTCACCAAAGTGTCGAGGTTGGTGTCAAAATGGGTCAAAGCCCGATCAACATAACTCAATCAAGAAATTTACCAAAAATAAGCCACAAAGGGAAGACAATGCATGCCTGACATTTACTGAAAGAAAACGCCCACTGTCACTGACACGTCTGGTGGAGAGAAGTGTCTGCTGTCACTGACACGTCTGGTGGAGAGAAATGTTTGTTGTCACTGACACGTCT
>CM065743.1:18863638-18888638 GCA_033310375.1 Conus canariensis
CACACACACACACACACACACACACACAAACACACTTTTTAAGGGCCGGTGGTTACACTGTGTTTGTTGTGTTGTCCTCCCTTTTTTGTTCCCAACTCCAAGTGTTTGGGGGTGCCTTAGTGTGTGTGTGTGTGTGTGTGTGTGTGTGTGTGTGTGTGTGTGTGTGTGTGTGTGTGTGTGTGATTTCTGATGCACAATGACTTAGTTCTCGTCTCTGGTTTACCTGTAAACATTACCTTTTCTGCTTCATTATCGTTCTGTCTATTTTCGATAGGAACCCAACTTTTGTGTATTTTAAAATTTTGACAATGCACACTTGACACTTAATTAAATTAGTTTCGTTTGCTTAGGGAGTTCGTTTCCCCCTTGGTGAGTCTTTTGATGAACAGTGTGAGCTTT
The DNA here is from genome assembly GCA_033310375.1 of Conus canariensis. Taxonomy (NCBI): domain Eukaryota; kingdom Metazoa; phylum Mollusca; class Gastropoda; order Neogastropoda; family Conidae; genus Conus; species Conus canariensis. The sequence goes on from CM065743.1 coordinate 18,864,038, forward strand.
GAGACATACACTACTTTCCTTTTCATTGGGAACTTGGTTTCCCTATGTCATGGCGTTTGATGAATTGTAGCAACTTTGCGATTTAACCTGTCTTCCTTTGGGGTTTCCCCCACCTCACTCTTGATACATCTATTAATGAACTGTGTGAGTTCTTAATTTGAGGAATGCAGTTAAAAGTTTTACAGGGTATTGGCCGAGGGACTTCCAGCAGTTAATGCTCTGCTTTTCACAAGGTTTCTAGTTGTAACCCCTTTGAATTGTAAGATATTGTAACACCCTACAAGTTTTTTTTGTTTGTTTTTTTGTTTAGACTTTTGAAGCCCTGGATGGTGAATCTTTTCAGGATGCTCTCCTCTTTCAGCGTGTCCGAGAGGCTTGTCTAGAAGGGTTAATGTGGACATTCTGCTATCAAATCATGTGATGTAACTTGCTGCCTTTGACTGAGCGGTGGATAGTGACATTTATGTCTCCACTCTCTCCCTTTGCTCTCCCGATTGCTTTATCCTCACATGGAGGCAAACATCCATATAGACAGTCTGTGTAACCATGTCATCGTACAAACGAGGCTGTAAGCAATCACTTGATGCAACATTAATAACAAACGTCAATGATGTATTTAAATGGACAAGGACATCGCTTTATTTCTGCAGAATTAAGAAAAAAGATCACATGTGTAATGTATGATAATTGTCAACATTCTTGCAAAATAATTATTAATGCATCGTCTAAGGATGTGCCTATATATTTGTATTCGTTCAACCTTTCAAATGCCTGATCATAAAAGAAAAAAAAATTATGTAAAGTTAAGCATGACTTGGATGGCATGACTGATCAATCAGATAGTGCCGTAGCGCTGGCAGTATTGGAGATTTGTTTTCCCTAGTGTGATAAATAGTAATAGAGTCTGTATGCCAGGGCCACTCAAAGCAGTGCCAGATTTATTGACACAAATACCACGCTGACATTTAGATGACATTCAAATTAACACCGTGCACGTTTGCTCTTCAGTTCAAGGCTTGGTGAAAGAAAAAAAAAAAAAAGAAAGAGAAAAAAGAAAGAAAAAAAGACAGACATGTCATAGCAACCACTGGATGAAAAAAAAAAAAAAAAAAAGAAAGAGGAGAAAGAAAGAAAAAAAAAGGCAGACTTATGTCATAGCAACCAGTGGATGGAATGGATCCAGAAACAAGACAAACCAGATGATTGATGGCTGTTCCCCTCCTCCCGCTTTCTTCTTGTTGTTGTTGTCGCCGTCGTCATCTTCGTCGTAGTCTTTGTTGTTGTTGTTGTTGTTGTTTTGTTGTTGTTGTTGTTGTTCTTCTTCTTCTTCTTCTTCTTCTTCTTCTTCGCCATACTTTTTGCAAAAAGATTAAACTGTTATGGAACGTGTCCTTTCTTTGCCGAATGTAAACAACCCAGTCTCCGAAGGCAAATGGCAGTCCATGTAAAGATCATTTTTTTCCCCAATTCGATCGCCAGTGTAGCACAATAATTTATCTAATTATCAAAAAACAAAATTTATTACTGCAAAGCAAGTGTTGTCCTGAAAAGGAACATGAGACGTCATACAATTACAAATCATACAACTGTTTCCTGAATGTTACCACGATATATTAAAATGAAGAAGTTGACACAGTGTCTGAATCATTCGTCTCAGAACTTATTTCCAAGTCTGCAACAAAGTGCTGTGATCTTGACCCAATCCCCACCAACCTCACCAAACAGAATCTTGCCGATCTTGCCCCAGTTCTCACGAGAATTATAAATGTTTCTCTGGCTACTGGCTCTGTTCCTGGATGTTTTAAACATGCTCTGGTAGTTCCTCTTCTAAAGAAAAATGGCCTATGTCCTAATGAACTTAAAAACTTTAGACCTGTTTCTCACCTTCCTTTTCTCTCCAAACTCCTGGAAAAGGTTGTCTTTGTGCAACTTGAACGCCATCTGTCCCAGCACAATCTGTATGAAATTAACCAGTCTGCTTACAGACAGAATCACAGTACCGAAACAGCGTTGCTTTGTGTGACTGACAGTCTCCTTCGGTCCGCTGACAACAAAAAAGCATCGCCTCTGACTTTGCTAGATCTCAGTGCCGCATTTGACACTATCGACCACAGTATTCTTTTAAAAAAGACTGTCGGTGTCTTTCGGTATCGCAGACACTGCATTAGAATGGTTTCGGTCATACCTGACTGGCAGAATACAGTCTGTGTCTGTTGGTGGCAAGGTCTCCTCTCCCCTTCCCCTGGACTTTGGTGTGCCCCAAGGCTCCGTTTTGGGCCCCCTTCTCTTCTCTCTGTATATTCAACCTCTATCTGTGGTCATTGAGGAACACGGAATTCCTCATCAGAAATTTGCCGATGACAACCAGCTGCACGACGCTGCTGAACCTGCTGCATTCCAACTTTTGGTATCAGAATTTGAACTGTGTTTCCAATCTGTTAAATCATGGATGCTTAAAAATAAGCTTAAGCTAAATGATGAAAAAACTGAGGCTCTGTTGGCAGCACCTCGTTCTGTTTTGGATCGCATTTCTGAAAAATCTATTCAAGCTGGAACCAACAAAGTTCCCTTTGAAGACAGTGTGAGGGATCTGGGTGTCCATTTGGATAGTACGCTGTCCATGAATGTCCAGATCGGTCACCTGTGTCGTTCAGCCTATTTGGCTTTGAGAAAGATCGCGTCAATTCGCTCATATCTTACACAGAAAGGGACTGCCCAACTTATCTGTTCCCTCATCATGTCAAAACTCGATTACTGTAACAGCATTCTTGCCGGTCTTCCCGCTGTCGATATAAACCGACTTCAACGTATACAAAACAACGCAGCCAGACTTGTTTTCCAAAAGTCCAAAAGAAGCCACACTACACCTCTGTTAGTTAGACTACATTGGCTTCCCATTCATGCGCGCATTCAGTATAAACTCGCAACACTTGCCTTCCGACACTTTGATGAAACATTGCCTGCTTATCTTTCCAACACACTTGTCACTTATCAACCCTCTCGCACTCTCCGCTCTAGCAGTGACAAACTTCTCAAGCTTCCCCGCATGAAACTGAAATCCTTTGGCCAACGTTCTTTCAGTTATCAAGCCCCCCTTGTCTGGAACTCCCTCCCCTCCCAGCTCCGCTCTTCACAGACTCTCTCTGCGTTCAAATCTGGTCTCAAAACGCATCTCTTTCAGAAGTCCTTTTGTCTTTCTACATAGCGTACGAGTTAATGCGTGTTTCCCATGCATTCTCCATCCTTTTGCCTCTTGAATGTGCACGCGCGCTTCCGTGCCTGAGTGCTTGTGTACTTTTGCGTGTGTGCGTTCGTGTGTGTGCGTTTACGCGTGTGGGTTTTTGTTGCTTCGTGTTGAGTTTGCCCTTTGTGTGGTGTGTGTGTGTGTGTGTGTGTGTGTGTGTGTGTGTCTGTGGGTGTGGGTGCTCCCTTCTGCATGTTTTATATTGTATCCCGTGCAGTGTTCACGAAATTGGAGGCGGGTGGGTTGGGGGGGGGGGGGGGGGGGGGGGGGATGGGGGCTGGTTCTTTTCTTCTATTCCCAAATTCTTGTCGAGCGTTGTTCATATAATGTCATGTGTGTGGGGTGGCGGTGTGTGTGTGTGTGTGTGTGTGGGGGGGGGGGGGGGAGGTGGGGGAGGATAGAGTGGGGGGGATGTGGCTTGTTCATCTGTTTTAGTGCTTGCTTTGTGACCTATTGTTTTGATGCCTTTTTCTCAGTGTTGTGCAAGGTTTATGGAAACTTTTATTTTTCCTGTATTGTGAAGCGCTCTGAGGATGAGTCTTCTTCTCTCATCGAAGAGCGCTATATAAGTTCGATTTATTATTATTATTATTATTAAGATCGTTTATTTTGTGCAACATATGTTTTGCAGATAGTAAGGAAACAGGTTTAAGAGGGAGTCAGAAAGTGCGTTCCGTTTCAGGCCAATGCGAGCAGATGGTGCGTAGGCCACATTACAAATATTTTGATCTGCTGAATGGCCCTACGCAAATCTCAGTCCAGATACTTGTGTAGACTTCTCCCTTTGTTTGACTTATTGCCATTCACTGCTGTTGAGTAGGCAAGGTATCATGTTGTAAAATCTTTGCAATGCATTTGCACAGTGCATTTTACAATTGTCGAGGCACTCATTTTATCACTTGGTTATCCTGAAAGAGACCTCAGACTCGTTGATAGAGGATGGAGTGACGCTACCAGACTGGCTGGGGACCGTGCACAGTGGAGCGCCTTGACTGCCTCATGCGTCGCAAGAGGCGGGAGCAGCTAAGTCTAAGTTATCCTGAAAGGGTGAAGACAGGTAATCCCCCAAATTCCTACTTTCATTGGAAAGTGTACACTGGGTAAAAAAAAAAAGTTCATGAATGGATCAGGAGTCAAACACAGACAGAACACACTAAGCAAACTAACAGCTAAGTTGAGTCTTTCAAAATGCTGTTCACTAGGGTCAAGCATGCCACACAAATTTTACACAGAACATGGCGCAATAACCCAGCAGCATTTCTCAGATCATACACGACAAACTTCAACTGCATTTAAACCTTTCGGATTTATATTCGTCTGTGATTCAAAATCAAGGCAGCAAGGAAAGACTGTGTATTGTCTACATACTTTCCCACCACAAGGACAGTGACATTTTTTAGCTGCATCACAGAGATATAGAAGCCCAGAACAAAATGAAAGCATGCTGTGACAACGAGCGTCATGCCGCAACACGGGACTGATCATCTGTCAGGGAGCCAAAGGAAACGAACTCTCTGCTGTTTTTACCCCCATAGCTAAGCTGTGATCACCTGGATCCATGCTCTTTTCGACAGTCACAGTGTGACGCTTCAAACCAGATAAAAGAGCATTAGCAACAGCTGCCGTGTCCACAAATTAAGAATGATCCATCTGCACATTCGCACACAACTTCACAGCAACATTGTGAGAATACTTAGCCTGCTATATGCGTAGTTTTACACACCACACCAGCATGTCCACATGCACGCGAGCAACTAATATGTGTCCAAGACCGAGTGAGGCTTAAAGTAATATAACAGAGGATATTGCCTTAAATTTGTTTTGTACCTGATAGCAAGTTCTTTGTGTTTCAAGTATTACTTCTATGTCGTCTGTTCGTTTGTTTGTTTGTTTTTTTCTACTGTTAATTCTTTTTGTTTGAGTGCATTTTTGTTTGTTTGGTATCATTGTTATCGTATCGTTATTATAACTATTGTTAATGTTCTTACTAATATTATCATTAGTATCATTTTTATTAATAATAATAATAATAATAATAATAATGGTAATGATGATGATGACGAATTTTACCATTCTTCTTCTTCCTCTTCTTCTTCTTCCTCTTCTTCTTCTTCCTAAAATACTGGTTCACTCAAAAACGAGAAGGTCACCAGCGCGCATGTTAAAAAGTAAAATAAAATAACATAAAATAGTGCGACTCAGTCTGTTGGCCCCTGGAGCAAACTTGGCAACAAGGGGTCGCACACGATATTCAAGAAGTTAAAAGCAATGGCCAGATTCAGGCCCAGGTAACCATAAAATATCTGGGGAGTTAAAATAGAAAATCGTCAATATGCAGATCTCAAAACTGTCGTATCAATTTGCTTTTTAAATGAGACTGCATTTGTGGCAATCTTGATGGCACCCGGCAGTGAGTTCCACAGCCGTACAGAACTAGGATAAAATGAATGTAAGTGGCTGTCAATATTTGATGCAGGTATGGTATAACATTGACCGCCACTCCTGGTGCTACTTTTATTCAATACTAGTTGTTCCACTGGAATGTCAATTAGTTTAGCTCTGCCTTTGAAGAAGATATTAAGTTTGATAAAAGCTCTTCTCTCTTCTAAGGGTTTCCATTCTAATTTCCTCATGTTCTTCCTAGTATTCCCCTTTTCTCTGATATGGTTCCCTGCTACGAACCGTGCTGCTCTCTTCTGAATCTTTTCGAGGTTATCAATGTCCTTAAGATGGTAAGGATCCCAGACTTAGCAACCATATTCCAGTACTGGTCTAACCAGTGTTTTGTAGCAGTCGTCTTTAACCTTTTGGGGGCAGTCGTTGATATTCCTGTATAAGAAAGCCAAGATGTTATTGCTTTCTTACATACTAAATTGTAATGTTCTTTCCATTTGAGACGACTGTCTATAATCACGCCCAAATATTTTGCAGCATTGGTTTCGTTAAGAATAGTATTATGAATGGAATATTCTGATCTAGTTGGTGAGCGTTTATTACATATACGCAACACTTGGTACTTCTGGGGATGGAATTCCATTTTCCAAGTTCTTTCCCACTCTTGTAAACCGTTTAGATCTTCTTGTAGAATGCGTGTATCATTCTTGCTTCTGATTGTTCTATATACTAAGCTGTCATCTGCAAAAAGCCTTATAGCAGTTCCAGGAGAGAGATTTCTACTTATGTCATTTATATAAATTAAGAAAAACAAGGGCCCCAGAACAGTTCCCTGTGGTACACCTGACAAGGCTGGTTTACAATGGGATGATGACCCTTCCACAACAACTTTCTGCGTTCTCCCAACGAGGAATGATCTAGCCCATTTTAGCAAAGAACCGCCAATGCCGATGTGTTCTAATTTAAGCAGCAGGCCCTCATGGTCAACCTTATCAAAGGCTTTAGAAAAGTCTATAAAATTGCATCTATTTGCTGTCTGTTGTTAAGACAGTTATTAAAATCATTGAGAGTTGTTATAAGTTGGGTCTCACAACTCCTTCGCTGTCTAAAGCCATGCTGGGCGTTATTTAAGAAGTCATAATTGTCAAGATGATCCATTATGCTACTATATATTATGTGTTCTTCTCATCATTATTATTATCGTTATTGTTATCATTATTATCATTTTTTATTATTATCATTATTATTATTATTATTATTAATGACAATTGTGGCAAAAATGTGAATATTGCCATTTTGATAGTGATGGATACTTTTACAGCAAACTTGAATTTGGGGCTATTTGATTCAGTTAACAGCTGATACCATGATGTCCTCGGAGAAAAAAAATATGCTGTGGGCCCGTGATCAGCCATCAGTCGTCATGTTACAGCGATCGGCAATGGGCTGACATGAATCACACAGACAGAATCGGTCAGCTCCGAGCTGACATGGATATAATAATAAAAATAATAATAATAATAATAATAATGTTATTACAGTTATTATTATTAATTTTATTTTTATTGTTATTATTTATTATTATTATTATTATTATTATTATTATTATTATTGACATCATTATTATTGATGATGATGATGGTATGAATAATAATAATAATAATAATAATGTTATTACATTTATTATTATTATAACTATTATTACTATTATTATTATTATTATTATCATCATTACTATCATTATTATTATTATTGCTATCATCATCATCATCATCATCATTATCATTATCATTATTATTATTACTACTACTACTACTACTACTACTACTACGATATTGATACTGATAATAATAACGATGATGATGATGGTGATGATGATGATGATGATGATGATGATGATGATGATGATAGTATTTGTATGAGCAATTCTAGTTTAAAACTACTCGCTGCAATTCCACACACCTTCAGACCTTCATTCATGTACATATAACAGCTAATTTATCATAGAAATTATCGTGTAAACTTACTGTGGGAAAGGCATTGTTCAAAATGCTTGGCTGAATAGATAGGTGTTATAGCCGGCCGTTTTGTCCGACCCGGCCGTTTTGTCCGAGGTTGGACAAAACGGCCGGGTCGGACAAAACGGCCGGCTAAAACCCGGCTGTTTTGTCCGACTTTCAATTTTTTGTCTCCGACTTTCCGCTCGGAAGATATCCTTGGGGAAAACACACACACACACACACACACACACACACACACACACACACACACACACACACACACACAGAACGCGACGAATTTATACTTCTTTGCCAGTGGAACTGGGCAAAGAACAATTAAAAAATATATGGGACAAAACGGCCGCTTACTTAGAGCCGGCCGTTTTGTCCAGCCAGGCCGTTTAGTCCGACAAAAAATTGAAAGTCGGACAAAACAGCCGGGTTTTAGCCGGCCGTTTTGTCCGACCCGGCCGTTTTGTCCAACCTCGGACAAAACGGCCGGGTCGGACAAAACGGCCGGCTACAGTTGGAAACAGAAAACGTGGGCTGGTTTCAAAGGTCGGAAATCGGTGATTTCCAAACAGTAGGACCAGCAACACTGAAGGAACGACCACCAAACGATTTTGTATCATCATGAGTTTGTGACTGCCAGATTGGTGTGACTAGGTGATCGATTATGCGCGCAGAGGACACGTACAGTGGAAGAGAGCCATCAAAGAAAGCAAAAGCAAAGAATAGATTTTACTGACAACGAAATTTAACAGGCAGCCAGTGATGCTCCCTCAGCAACGACGCGATGTGATCGTGTTTCCTTTTATTTAGGACGAGTCACTCTGCACCGTTTCAAATTCGCTGGAACCAGGAGATTTGTTCTGTTGGCAAGCCGACAGTACTGCATTCGTATAATCAAGCCACAAAGTCATTGATGATCTGACAAGTCTAGCTGTGGCATCAGTTGAGAGATATTTACGAATTGAAGCGAGTTCCAAGAACGACTCACGACACTAACTATCGCTTTAATCCTGCATGGGCATTGGCTGGTCATGTTTGACTTCAATGTATTTGACTTTCAATTAAAAACTAATAATATTGCCACCGATGTTTAATAACCTACTGCATGGCTACTTGATTTGTGAAAGAGTGCCAACAAGCATCATTTCTGTTTTGTCAGTGTTCAGCGTGAACTTATTGCTGTTCATTGAGGGGAAAACATTATCAACGCATAGTGCAATAGCAGAACGAACATCACAAAATTCATCAGACAGTTTGCTTTTTGACAGCGGTATGTCATTTGAAATAGTAAAGTCACAACCGTGTGGTAAAATAATCCAGGACAAAGGTTGGGTATAAAGTGTGAACAACACATGTCCCAACACAGAGCCCTATGGAACATGACACGCAAAGGGACTTTCAGAAGACTTGCATCCATCTATGACATCTGTCCAACAATGACCTATGATCTACGACACAAACTGGTCAGTTCACCCAGAACGTCAACAGAGACTTTTAACCTCTTCAGAAGAATGAAATGATCCAGCGTGTCGAATGCTGCACTGAGGCCATGGGCATTGTCTAGTCAAGTTTGACTTCAATATATTTGACTTTCAGTTAAAAACTAATAATATTGCCACCGATGTTTAATAACCTACTGCATGAATACTTGATTTGTGAAAGAGTACCAACAAGCATCATTTCTGTTTTGTCAGTGTTCAGCGTGAGCTTACTACTGTTCACTGAGGGAAAAACATTATCAAAGCATAGTGAAATACTAGAACGAACATAAAAAAAATCATCAGATAGTGTGCTTTTTGACAGCTGTGTGTCATTTGAAATAGTAAAGTCACAACCGTGTGGTAAAATAATCCAGGACAAAGGTTGGGTATAAAGTGTGAACAACACATGTCCCAACACAGAGCCCTATGGAACATGACACGCAAAGGGACTTTCAGAAGACTTGCATCCATCTATGACATCTGTCCAACAATGACCTATGATCTACGACACAAACTGGTTAGTTCACCCAGAACGTCAACAGAGACTTTTAACCTCTTCAGAAGAATGAAATGATCCAGCGTGTCGAATGCTGCACTGAGGCCATGGGAGCAGTTATGGAGATGACTTTAATCCGCATTCGTCAGCAGACTTTCCGTGACACTGAGTACGATAGTCTCTGTGCTGTGATCCTTCCTATATGCAGACTGATGAAATTCCAAGAAGGTGGTTATCTGGAATACGTCTCTGGAAACGTCTCAACAGAAACTTCCAAAGTACCTTTGAAATAAATGGTAAATATGACACAGGTCCAGTTTGTATTAATTACAGTCAAGGTTATGCTTTATCAAAGGTTAAATAAATGTTAGCGAACCGCCCAGAGAACGTGGACAAACGAGTCACAAGGTGGTTATCTGGAATACGTCTCTGGAAACGTCTCAACAGAAACTTCCAAAGTACCTTTGAAATAAATGGTAAATATGACACAGGTCCAGTTTGTATTAATTACAGTCAAGGTTATGCTTTATCAAAGGTTAAATAAATGTTAGCGAACCGCCCAGAGAACGTGGACAAACGAGTCACAAGGTGGTTATCTGGAATACGTCTCTGGAAACGTCTCAACAGAAACTTCCAAAGTACCTTTGAAATAAATGGTAAATATGACACAGGTCCAGTTTGTATTAATTACAGTCAAGGTTATGCTTTATCAAAGGTTAAATAAATGTTAGCGAACCGCCCAGAGAACGTGGACAAACGAGTCACAAGGTGGTTATCTGGAATACGTCTCTGGAAACGTCTCAACAGAAACTTCCAAAGTACCTTTGAAATAAATGGTAAATATGACACAGGTCCAGTTTGTATTAATTACAGTCAAGGTTATGCTTTATCAAAGGTTAAATAAATGTTAGCGAACCGCCCAGAGAACGTGGACAAACGAGTCACAAGGTGGTTATCTGGAATACGTCTCTGGAAACGTCTCAACAGAAACTTCCAAAGTACCTTTGAAATAAATGGTAAATATGACACAGGTCCAGTTTGTATTAATTACAGTCAAGGTTATGCTTTATCAAAGGTTAAATAAATGTTAGCGAACCGCCCAGAGAACGTGGACAAACGAGTCACAAGGTGGTTATCTGGAATACGTCTCTGGAAACGTCTCAACAGAAACTTCCAAAGTACCTTTGAAATAAATGGTAAATATGACACAGGTCCAGTTTGTATTAATTACAGTTAATTAATTACAAGGTTATGCTTTATCAAAGGTGGTGTGATAACAGCTTGCTTAAACTGACAGGGAGTATGGCCTCAGAAAGAAATGTATTGACTATATAGTCAGAAATGAAGCAAGTTCTCGAATAAACGTTATGTTGAATGAAGTCAAACTAGGATCTTAAACACAACTTTGTTTTCTTGTAGGAGGATGCAGAATGAGTTTATGGTCTCTATGTGGCTGGCTCAAACCAAGAAAAAAAATAGTCCCTCATATCAGGTAAAGGTACTAGACTGACATGTACAAGTGTCTAAAGCACTGTCAATGCGCCTTATCTTCTCAGAATATTTAAGAAATAAACGTCGTTGAAACCATGCGTAAGATCAGAACGAAAAACATAAATTTGTTGGAAGCGGGATAACTTTTTTCAGGTAGATCATTTGAAACACAAAGCAAAAATCTTTGGCAAAACGATAGAGTTCAGACTCTCAGTGTAGTGGACGTTTCTTACTGGCTGGACACAGTTCCCAGTTGTCTCCCTCTCTGTAGCCAAAGTCGCTTGAGGACCCGTAGGGTGTGCCTAGCGCTCTCACTGTTCAGCAGTCTGCACTGACAGCGCACCTTCCTCAGCTCGTCAGACGCTCACAGAGCAGGGGCACTGTCCCTCACGTGCCTGCTCACCAGAGGAGCGTGGTCATCAAGGATCTACTGGAGCCCACCATTACAGGCATCAACAAGTTCCAGAAGACCACTTTCATAACGTCGCCCTCCTGAGACGTCTGCAAGGATTCTGACGTCAAGACTGAAGGAAGACGTCTCCACAGCTGTGAGGTCCTTAGAGGTTGACACACGGGTGGGAAATGAAGGTCAGACAGCAGACAGGCCACAGAAGAAAACATAATGGTCTGACAGGTAGGCACAGACGTCTGCAACTGGAAGATATCTGCAATAACTGCAGAATGTATTCACCGTTCACCCAGTGCAAAATATAGCCGTGCATGAGTGTGGAAACATCGACAAGTTGGGACAAATAATTACACCGCTAGAATCAGTCAACATTGGGATGACATGGATCATACAGAGAGAATCAGTCAACACTTGGCTGGCACGGCTCTCACAGACAGAGAGATTTAATCAACGTTGGGCTGACATGGATCATACAGAGAGGATCAGTCAACACTTGGCAGGCATGGCTGTCACAGACAGAGAGAATTAATCGACGTTGGGCTGATATGGATCATACAGAGAGGATCAGTCGACACTTGGCAGGCATGGCTGTCACAGACAGAGAGAATTAATCGACGTTGGGCTGACATGGAACAGACAGAGAGGATCAGTCAACACTTGGCGGGCATGGCTGTCACAGACAGAGAGAATTAATCGACGTTGGGCTGACATGGAACAGACAGAGAGGATCAGTCAACACTTGGCGGGCATGGCTGTCACAGACAGAGAGAATTGATCAACGTTGGGCTGACATGGAACAGACAGAGAGGAATTGTCACAAACCAGCTCCCGTTATTCAGTGGTCACATTTGAGGGAGGTTATTTCAATTCCTGTCAGAGACTTCTTCCACCCCCCCTATCTCTCTCTCTCTCTCTCTGTGTGTGTGTGTGTGTGTGTGTGTGTGTGTGTGTGTGTGTGTTGTGTGTGTGTGTGTGTGTGTGGCGCGCGCGCGCGCAGTGGCATGCATCTACTCAGAACTGTGTGTCCTAGTAATTTAAATGGGAAGACTGAAACAACACCATCTGCTTTTGTCTAATCACGCCTAATAGGCGTGTCTCTCAAAGTGTTGCTCCTCTTTCCAGGTTAACACTGCGTGAGTCGTGTGTCTCTAAGTTCTGATTTACACTGAAGAAAATAAGAGCTAGTGCAGAGTGCAGTCCTCAGCCACGACAGAGTCCCACAGCATCTTGTGCGTCATCCGCATTGCTCTTGATCAGCATTAAAAAGCCTCCAATTCAGTGGTGCTTCACGTCCTGTAGCAGCCACGTGTTGGACTTCTTGACCTTCCCGTCCATGGTGAGTTTGTGTCGCAGTGTCTGCATCTGTCAGTTCATAGCCAGTGCCGTTGGATGACTCAGATCATGGCTCCAAGTCATGGTGCACAGGATTTACTGCTTGAATACACTGAGCGGTAAATAAGCTATGCCCAGAAAGGGATCCCTTATAATCACTTCACTTGGACAGAAAAAAAGGCGTGCGGGCACACAAACAAACAATAACAAGTGAGTGAGTAGAAATATTAGTAAATACATAACTGAGTAAATAAGTAGATGAGTAAATAAATAAGTCAATCAATCCATCCATTCATTCATTCATTCATTCATCCATCCATCAATCCATCCATCCATCTATCCATCCATCCATCTATCTCCTTATCCATCCATCTATCCATCCATCCATCCATCCATGCGTTTCAGACAGTGTGGTTCAAATTGAATATGCTGACCAAAAGTGCAGATGTCTGTATATCGTGGGCTTCGTCAATGCTTGAAGGAGTCGCATACAAGTCTGTCATGCAGTCAGCGATCAGAGTGGAAATACCCATTAATCACTGAGCAAAAGAATATCACTGTGTCGAGCCTTGCCCTGCTCTTGTGATGATTTCAGTGTTGAATCCCCCCTCCACATCCTTGCCTCTGACATCCTCATGTCAGATTTGTTTTCAAGGAAACGGCTTCACTATGCTTTCATTAGGGAGAAAGCCTATGCTTTCAGCAGGGGAAAAAGTGTAGAACCAACGCCACTGTGACAACTTAAGAAAAACATCCACTGTGAAAGTACCCAAATCACGAGAAGATGTGCCCACACCCAAGAGACCAACAAAAGCGGCCACATCTGACACTCCTGATCTGACTCAGGCTCCTGCCTTTATCAGAGTCACCACGCCTGCTGTGCCTGGAGCCTTCACTGCACTACCAACATAACACTGTGATTTATGAGTGTGAAGACAGCAGTACGGGAGACGGTGTGGGGGTCAGCAGATGGATCGACTAACCTGGAAAAAAATGTTCGAAAGTCTATTGTACGTGTCCAGTTTGCATCGTTTGTATGATTGCGTAAGCAAGTTTACGTATGCGTGTTGATACGACGCCATCGAATAACAGTAGGCAATAACGTCACTCGTTCATGGTGGCTACTTGTGTAAGCATTCTTGTTTCACGGCCTGTAGCCGGCCGTTTTGTCCGATCCGGCCGTTTTGTCCAACCTCGGACAAAACGGCCGGGTCGGACAAAACGGCCGGCTACAGATCCAACGGGAAAATCGACAACTTGGTGGGTAGTTGACGTGAATATTCAAACAATATAAGTTAATCGTCCTTCAGCTCAACAACACTACAGCATTGATATAATCCACAATCACCCTTCCACATTAACAACCAGCTGTCCATCCGCACCATACACAGACCAAGCACCATAAATCCTCGACGAAACCACAGTGCTCTCGTAAAGCTCAATCAGAAACCATTCTTATGAAATCAAACCCTCCTTCAAAAGAGCGCAACAGAGCGCCTGTCCATCAGGTAAAATGATGCTATTCATAACACAACGTCTTTAATATCTATTAAATGCACCACGTAGGGACACTCTTGGTTGAAGACACAATAAGCTGAACACAAGATGATCTCCAGCCGGCATCAACAACACACATTGCAGGAGAGAACATTTCTCAAAAGAACCCCAATGACGTAGTATATAGACAAAGATGTTGAGAAGATGACAATATAAAATATGTAAAGTACCGTCACGACAAAAATCTAAATGTAGAGGAAAAACAAAAAACCTGAAACAAAAGCAGAATTCTTTTACTTTGCATTGGAAACTAAATCATATCGATCCAAAACAACTGTATGTAAATTTGTATCTCTTTTAATATTGATAGATTTTGAATGTTCCCATTTCGGAACTGCTTCATCAGCCTTGCCTGTAAACAATTTTGAGACCAATGATTTCAATGTTCTGATGGTTCGATCCTGACTTGGGCTTCCGTGTGGGACCTGCAAGGCCATGGATAAAGTCTGCAGGACACCAGATTTATAGTATAATACCTCCAATCCTAAGGCCGTGTAGCCGGCCGTTTTGTCCGACCCGGCCGTTTTGTCCGAGGTTGGACAAAACGGCCGGGTCGGACAAAACGGCCGGCTACAGGATCTTCATCAACCTCAAGCCGTCATTCACAACCAGGAAGGACTCAGAATATAAAGGAAAGCCATTTATTACTGTTTGTCTCGTGTCATCGTTTTCAGTAAATGTTTATAACCATCTATCCTTAGTCTGTCTTCTTTTAGTCAACATTCTTCTTATTCTGTCACATTTCCACTCAACTAGTCGGATTAGACCCACACTTAACCTAGAGAAAATATGAATTTTCTGATCAGTGCGGATCAACATCGATCTCGGACAATTTACTCTCTTCGTAGATTTGGCCGTTCCAACGGCGACGAAGAGGTAAATCGTCGCGGATCGAATGTAGACCCGTGACCCGTCTTGACAGACGGTATCAGTGATTCACATGTCAGAATTACGTCTGAGGAGAGCCGTCTGTCCTGAAAGTTGCTGATCGGTACAACTCTGTGGCAGTGTTGTTCTTTATTCGATTACTGATTGCCTCGACATCAACTGTGACTTCAGTCTGAGCACATCAGACCATAACAAACTGTGACTTCAGTCTCAGCACATCAGACCATAACAAACTGTGACTTCAGTCTCAGCACATCAGACCATAACAAACTGTGACTTCAGTCTCAGCACATCAGACCATAACAAACTGTGACTTCAGTCTCAGCACATCAGACCATAACAAACTGTGACTTCAGTCTCAGCACATCAGACCATAACAAACTGTGACTTCAGTCTCAGCACATCAGACCATAACAAACTGTGACTTCAGTCTCAGCACATCAGACCATAACAAACTGTGACTTCAGTCTCAGCACATCAGACCATAACAAACTGTGACTTCAGTCTCAGCACATCAGACCATAACAAACTGTGACTTCAGTCTCAGCACATCAGACCATAACAAACTGTGACTTCAGTCTCAGCACATCAGACCATAACAAACTGTGACTTCAGTCTCAGCACATCAGACCATAACAAACTGTGACTTCAGTCTCAGCACATCAGACCATAACAAACTGTGACTTCAGTCTCAGCACATCAGACCATAACAAACTGTGACTTCAGTCTCAGCACATCAGACCATAACAAACTGTGACTTCAGTCTCAGCACATCAGACCATAACAAACTGTGACTTCAGTCTCAGCACATCAGACCATAACAAACTGTGACTTCAGTCTCAGCACATCAGACCATAACAAACTGTGACTTCAGTCTCAGCACATCAGACCATAACAAACTGTGACTTCAGTCTCAGCACATCAGACCATAACAAACTGTGACTTCAGTCTCAGCACATCAGACCATTAACAAACTGTGACTTCAGTCTCAGCACATCAGACCATAACAAACTGTGACTTCAGTCTCAGCACATCAGACCATAACAAACTGTGACTTCAGTCTCAGCACATCAGACCATAACAAACTGTGACTTCAGTCTCAGCACATCAGACCATAACAAACTGTGACTTCAGTCTCAGCACATCAGACCATAACAAACTGTGACTTCAGTCTCAGCACATCAGACCATAACAAACTGTGACTTCAGTCTCAGCACATCAGACCATAACAAACTGTGACTTCAGTCTCAGCACATCAGACCATAACAAACTGTGACTTCAGTCTCAGCACATCAGACCATAACAAACTGTGACTTCAGTCTCAGCACATCAGACCATAACAAACTGTGACTTCAGTCTCAGCACATCAGACCATAACAAACTGTGACTTCAGTCTCAGCACATCAGACCATAACAAACTGTGACTTCAGTCTCAGCACATCAGACCATAACAAACTGTGACTTCAGTCTCAGCACATCAGACCATAACAAACTGTGACTTCAGTCTCAGCACATCAGACCATAACAAACTGTATTTCGTTCAGACATCACATACAACGTGACTTCAGCTCAGCACATCAGACCATAACAAACTGTGACTTCAGTCTCAGCACATCAGACCATAACAAACTGTGACTTCAGTCTCAGCACATCAGACCATAACAAATAGTGATTTGCATTGAGGGGGCAGGAAAAAAGAGTTTAGAGAGATACCAAGGTTGACGGAGGAATAGTCACACATACCCACATATCCTCATACTTGTAAAGGAAATACAGTCCTGAAGACTATTAAACGTTTACTTATCGTAAAATAGTGCTCTTCAGTCGATGTTCTTTTTCCACACACACATGCACAGTAACTGGCAACGCTTAGCTCTGTGTTCACGTATATTTTATTTTTCATTAGATAGTCATAAAAGAAGACCGTTTTGGATGAAAAAAAAAAAGAAGAAAATTATTCATGACATGTGAAAATGATTAACATGAATACATTGAAATAAATGAGATAGGTGACATTCGAACAAAAAAACATTACAAAAAAAATGAAAGTCCAAAAATATGAACGCAAGTTGAGCTGCCTCAGAAATGAGTGTGGGTCTGTGAGACACAACATGTGGATAGGGGCATTTGGCTGAACTGTTCTCTTAACAGACCTGGGGCACCGGAATAATTTTATGCCGATTTAAGAGCAGGTGGGACTTCGCCTTGTTCTACACACACACTGTATCTATGTTAATAGTTCAACTACACGTTGAGGGGGAGAGGGGGGGGGGGGGGGTTGCAAGTTTTTAAAAGGAAAGTATTTATTTTGTCGGGTCCCATATATTTCTGGTTCTTGAGGGCGGTGGTGAGAGCGCCGACTTCATAGACAGCAAGTGAAGGTGTTTTTGGTCAATGATCCGTTTTGCAGAGCGCCGACTTCATAGACAGCAAGTGAAGGTATTTTTGGTCAATGATCCGTTTTGCGTCTGCAGAACGTTTGGGGACAAGAGGGGGCAATGTGGTTTCCCGCGGCGTGTGCTTTATCCGATTTTGCAAAGGATTCGGATATATTTCAGAAGTGATGATTGAAAGAGTTTGGTAACCACTGACAGTGGCCTGGTGGTCTGTTATGTAATCTATGTGCTATTTCATTTATTGCGTACCACAGTGAAGCTGCGTCTTTATCAGCCCTTAACATGTTGTTAAAATGTTGTTTCTTAGAATTTCTGATAAGATCAGTAACCCTGTTTCTTCGCTTTTTGTATTCTGTTATTTTCTTTTCCCTTTCAACATGCTTTTGAGATCTAATTTCTTCCCATAGGAAGTCGACCTTTTTTCTTGTGTGGCTGCTTATTTTCATGTATAAGTTGATTACCGATTTTCATGGCCTCAGTCATTTCTGGAGTGACCCAGACAGGAAGAACATGGCCTCAGTCATTTCTGGAGTGACCCAGACAGGAAGAACATGGCCTCAGTCATTTCTGGAGTGACCCAGACAGGAAGAACATGGCCTCAGTCATTTCTGGAGTGACCCAGACAGGAAGAACATGGCCTCAGTCATTTCTGGAGTGACCCAGACAGGAAGAACATGGCCTCAGTCATTTCTGGAGTGACCCAGACAGGAAGAACATGGCCTCAGTCATTTCTGGAGTGATCCAGACAGGAAGAACATGGCCTCAGTCATTTCTGGAGTGACCCAGACAGGAAGAACATGGCCTCAGTCATTTCTGGAGTGACCCAGACAGGAAGAACATGGCCTCAGTCATTTCTGGAGTGACCCAGACAGGAAGAACATGGCCTCAGTCATTTCTGGAGTGACCCAGACAGGAAGAACGGAAGATTTTACTCTCTTTAGCTGTAGTGGAGCATGCTTCTTTACTGCAGCTAGGAATGCGGCTTAGAAGGCATTTAATGCTTCAGTAGCATCTGAAACAATGTCAAAGACATTCAAAACTTAAACCGTGGCAAAACACATATTTATTGAAGCGCTTGAAAGATCTAAAGTAACTGGTGGTATGGTCTTTGGCTTGAGATTTTGCTGGTTTGTAAGCCATGTACATAATATTGGAGAGTGATCACTTACACTTTTCAAGGCTGAGGACATTTACATCAGCGACTAAAGACTTCTTGTCTGTATAGATGTAGTCAAGTAATATAGACGAGGAGGGGGTTACTCTGGGTGCAGTAGACAAGCTGCACAATGCAGCAGTTGACTTCCAGGCTTCTTGGGGTTTTAACAGATCATAGTTAAAGTCACCTCATAACAGAATGTTGCGATAAATTTCGCCGATTTTTTGTCCATCATACGTACAAAATCATCGAGCGAGTTACATGATGAAACAAGCTTTCTGTATAAGTAACCAATAAATAAGGAAAAAGAGTTCGGACATTTCATCTCAATCTAGATAAAACTCTGGATTATCATTAGATGGAATGAACGATTTATGGTACGGAAAGAATATCTAAAATTAAGCAATACGTTTTTCCACACAGTAAAATAAAGAAACAAACCAACAACAACAACAAATATAATAATCATTCGGTGACGACACGCCAGTTCTTTTTTTTTTTTTTTTCCTTTTCTCCCTCTTTTTTGCGAGGCGGATTTCTTGCCCAGTCCAAAACACCACGGAAGACACTTTATGAGACAGAGTAATACATCATGTAATAAATATGCAATATAGAGATTGCGAGCGAAGTTCGCGACGAGTGGCCGCATTTTTCATCGCTCTGGTTTTCCACGCGCTTGATTCTTTTTCTGACTCAGTTTTTTTCCCCCTTTTTTTTCTGCTGTTGGTATTTGTTCTAAACATGTTCATCCGTCCGCTGTGTTGGCCGGCCCAGTTTTCTGCACCATGATTGCTTCTTCTTTCCTATCGTTTTCTCGTCTTTTTTGTTTGGGAGTGAGCTGTTAAGAACAGAAAGTGTTTGTTTGTTTTTTTTTTTTCATCCTGACGGACCTTGCTGGGAGACAAAGGCAAGTAGTATCCTTTGAAGTGTTGACTTTCATTTGGTGCTGTGAGATACTGTAGTGATTGACATTAGATCGGGATTTGTTCTCCTACCACTTGTTAACAAACAAACAAACAAACAAAAAAAAAAAAAACAAAAAAATGGCGGATACAAACACCAGAATCTTGGCCGTTTTTATTCTGAACAATCAGCTACCCGGTTTTGACCAAAGGCCTTTCACTACGGCGGAAATCTGTTCTTCTGTGGAAAAAACCGCTGGCTTTGAATCGGTGGAAGGAGCACAGAGAATAGGGGGTCTTTGGAGGATTTATCCTCGCACGTCGGAAGCGAGACACAAGATCTTGATACAGGGCTTTGTTATTAGAGGGGTACAGGTGGAAGTGAAAGAAAAAAATCCTTTTGTTGTCACTTCTCCTGATGGGGAAGAGCGAGAAATCCCAGCGACGAAACTTACCGTGAGTAATGTTCCTCTGTCTTTCTCTGATGACGATATCTTGAATGCCATTAAAAACCTGAAAACCAATGTACGTTCAAGACTTATCGCCGAGAGAGACAGGGATGCTAATGGAAAGTTAACTAGGTGGAAAACAGGCAGAAGGTTTGTATACATTGATATCCCACCCGTTCCCCTCCCATCATTCATAGAGATAGGGCCATTTAGAGCCTCTCTCTATCATAAAGAGCAGAAGTCGGCCAGGAGAGAAAAGGACTCTCAGTGCAACAGATGCTTAGGTAAAGGGCACCGAGCATCAGTGTGTGACAAACCTGTAAAGTGTCGCCAGTGCTACAAAGATGGTCACAAGGCGGGTGACCCTGTGTGTGACATGACCCCTGTGGTCCAGGGGGAGAACAGTGATTGCCGAGGGAAGACTTCCGTTCGTGACAGGGCCAGTTGTAGTGCTGGCAGTGATCGAGCCGGATCAATTTCCGATCGTGACAGGGCCAGTGTTAGTCCTACGGGTTACAGGGTCAAAAGAAGCCCCTCCCCCGACTCAGCCGGTAGGACTACTAGCTGTACTCGATCAAAAAAATCATCAAATAGCTCGACTTCTCCAAGCGCTACAACCCAGTTGAGGAGATCCAGCAGGGGCAGGACTGTAAAAAGGCAGGGAGCTCTCTCAAAGAAAGGGGATAGATCGCAGACAGTGCTGAAATTCCGGGCAGAGTCCTCACGCTCAGCCTCGACAAAACGCCCTCTTCCCGCGGACTCTACACCACCGCAGCACGTTGACAAACAACGTCGACAGCAGACTAGGGACAATTCCGAATCTGACGGCGATGATGTTTACAGTGATGTGATGGTTGGCTAAATTCTTTGCGGTTTATTCTTTTCATTGGTTTACATCGGTTACGGACCAGGCAGACGTTTAATGGACAATGATTATGGCTATATTCACGTGTGTGTGTGTGTGTGTGTGTGTGTGTGTGTGTGTGTGTGTGTGTGTGTGTGTGTGTGTGTGTGCGTGCGTGCGTGCGTGCGTGGGTGCGTGCGTGCGTGCGTGTGTGTGTGTGTGTGTGTGTGTGTGTGTGTGTGTGTGTGTGTGTGTGTTCCGCATTTTTTTAATGGGGAAAATGAACAGATTACTTTATCCTTTCTAGGAAAATGAATCGATTACGCGTTCTTTCTTTAAACACACGAGGACTGAAAAATAGATTGAAAAGAACTGCAATGTTTTCATTGTTCAAACAACAGAAGATTGACATAGTTTGTCTTCAGGAAACACATATAACTGAAAGCGAAGCAAACTACTGGGAGAAACAATGGGGAGGGAAATTATTCTATCATAGTGGACAGCTCATAGCAAAGGGCAAGTAATATTAATATCTAAACATTTCCAAGGAAATGTTGAACTTCAAAACTGCAGCGATAGAATAGTTGCTATCTCAATTAAGACGGAGAATAGGGAAGTCACACTGGTTAATGTGTATGCTCCTAATGAAACGCAGGAAAAAATTAGACTTTTCAAAAATTTACAAGACATATTATTAAATTGCAAATCGAAAAACTTACTGTGCATGGGAGACTTCAACACTGTTATGTGTAATAGTTTGGACATAATATCCGGTGAACCACACTGTGAAAAAGAAGTTACAAAATTAAACAAAATGGTTACAAACACTGGTTTGACAGATCTTTGGAGAGTGTTTCATGAGGAAGAAAAGGAGTACACTTGGTGCAGGCAAAATCCGTTTATTGCACGGAGGCTTGATTTTTGCTTTGCCAGCCAAGAACTGGCTGATAAGTGTGTTTCATGTGACATTATGTCTGTCGCCAATACGGATCATAGAGCAATAATTACTGAAATAAATGAAAATGAATTCGTCAGAGGGCCTGGCTACTGGCGTTTTAATAACAGTTATCTGAAAGATGCCGTTTTCGTTGGCAGAATGAATGTTGTATTAAAAAAATGGATAGGTGAAAGTAAAGAAATGTTTGAGAAAACAGGGGATCAATGGGACTGGTGTAAATCAAAGATAAAACATTTTTGTTTAGAGTATGGCAAATTTAGAGCACAAAACAAACGGAATGAACTTTTAGATTTGAAAAGTAAACTCCAGAAGATGGATCAACTATGTGCAAATGATCCTGATAATGAACAAAACCAAAAAGAAGTTATGGAAATAAAGAAAAAACTTGAAATATTATCACTTGAAAAAGCTAGGGGAGCCCAAACAAGGGCAAGAACAAAGTGGGTAGAAGAAGGAGAAAAAAATACAAAATATTTCTTAGGCTTGGAAAAGGTTCGTGGTAACCAAAATGCAATGACACAAGTGCAAAAGGATAATGATGAAATAATTACAAATCAATCGGAAGTCTTGAAAGAAATTAAAGATTTCTACTCAGCGTTATATTCTAAATCGCCAGAGGAAGAGGGGAATATGAAAGGAAAATTGAAAGATTTTATTCAAAATGAACCATTTACAAAATTAGAAGAAGAGTCTTTCACATGTGAAGGTCTAATGAGTGTACAAGAGACAAGTCTAGCTTTAAAGCATATACAAAACGGATCAGCACCAGGTAGTGATGGTCTTACAACTGAATTTATGAAGTTTTTCTGGATAACTATAAGCGATGTTGTAACTGAATCATTCAACGAATCTTTCAGAGAGGGTGAAATGTCATACAGTCAGAAACAAGGCATTATTATACTTCTTCACAAGAGCCTTGACCTTCCAAGAGACAAAGTAAATAATTGGAGACCAATTACACTAACTAATACAGATTATAAAATACTAGCAAAGGCATTGGCGTTGAGACTGAATAAAGTTATTGATAAATTAGTTAGCCATGATCAAGTAGGTTATCTGAAGGGACGAAATATTTCGACAGTAATACGAACTATAGATGATGTCATCAACTATCTAAAGGTAACGAAAAAGTGCGGATATCTATTAGCACTAGATTATCAAAAAGCGTTTGACTCTGTTTATAAAGAATTCATGTTGCAAACTTTCGATATATTTGGGTTTGGGAACCAGTTCAAAAGATGGGTAAGTGTGATTACAACGAACACCGTCAGCAGCATAAATCATGGTGGCTGGATCTCGGAATCTTTCCCTGTGAAGTGTGGCATCAGGCAGGGCTGTCCTTTTTCACCTCTGGCTTTCATTTTAGGTGTTGAATTACTCGCAATAAAGATTCGGAACAGTAATATATCAGGAATTGATCTTCCCACTTTCAATAATGAATTGGTAAAGCTTAAAATAAAACAGCTAGCAGACGACACAACTTTGTTTCTAAATAACAGAGATGACATGATAAAAGCACATGACATAATAAATGATTTCTCTGTTTTTTCTGGTCTCAAATTAAATGTGCAGAAAACAAAAGCAATGAGATTAGGGATGCAGAGGTATGAATACAATATGCCATTTATGTTAACTGAACAAATTAAAATACTAGGGATTTACTTTAAAAATAACCAAGCAGCAATAAACATAGAAGAAAATTGGTTAAAACGAATTGTAACAATGAATAAATTGATTAGAACATGGAGTAAGAGAGATTTAGGAATTTATGGGAAAATAGTTATAATAAAGTGTTTTTTGTTGAGTCAGTTTGTGTTTGTAATGCAGTCAATAGGTCTGCCAAAGCACGTTTTGACCACAATTAACAGAACCCTATATAAATTCTTATGGCAGAAGAAGAATTCAAACAAAAAAGCGTTTGAAAAGATAAAAAGAAAAATAATGGCAGCAGGTATTAGTCAAGGAGGAGTCAAGATGGTAAACCTTTTTAAGATGCAAGATAGTTTCTATCTACAGTGGGTAGGAAGATTATTTACAGCCACAAACGATAACTGGAGCTATATCCCCAAATGGCATTTGGATAAACTAACAAGTAACATGGGTGCCTTTGATATAAACTGTACATCGAGAATGCTGTCCCCCCATTGTCAGATCAATAACCCATTTTGGCAAGAAGTTCTATACACACATTTAGATAACAAAACAATAACCAAACAAACTGATGTATCACGACAAAACTTTCACAAACAGCTGCTGTGGAACAATTCGCTTATAAAATATAAATGTCGCACTCTATTCTTTCCTTCCTGGAAAAGAATAGGAATTGAAAGAGTAAAGGATATTATTAAAGAAAATGAAAATAGAATGCTGAGTTCCGAAGAAATTCTGGAAAAAGTAGTACAAAACAGAGGAAATGTTCTTTTTGAATATAATGCTTTAATGAACTCAATACCTGCATCCTGGAAAAACTGGATACGTGAAAATCCTTGCCAAGAAGGGATACAGAATTACTTTGATTACAGGGTTTACTGTGTAAAGCCAAAACATATCAGGAAAACATTAACCGATAAAGGAAATACAACTGAAGACTTA
>CM065743.1:18891138-18901138 GCA_033310375.1 Conus canariensis
AAGCTGTTGATCCCCACATAGAAAGTGATGTGTTGGATGTGGGGTGATGGGGGCCGTGATCACAGCTACTGACACAGGCAGTGGACTGTCAGGCCAGGCACAGAGAGATATTGCACCCTGCAGCTTTCTGTTGAAACCTGCTTATCATCTCTTCCCTGTCACAGACTGTCCTAACAGTAGCGTGTTATACTTTTCTGGAACTGTCTTTTACCTGAGGAGAGTCAAAGGAGATGGGGGATGTAGGTTTTGTTTGTGGATGACAGTGGGGTTTTCTGTCACTGTTTTGGTGTCTTGTTTGTTCTCGTGATGTAGAGATTTTGTCGAAGGAACAGAGGAACCCGCATTTTGCTCTGTAGAACTGTCTGATAGCACGCATTATGTCTTTGATGTCTTGACAGCATACGTTCCACCTGTGTAGAGGATATGGTTGATGTGTCAGTATGAATCTGGTCGGTTTGGTTGTCTGATTGTTGTGTTCATTTGATTGGTTTGAGGGCCTGCACTTGTTTCCTAATGTCAGTATTGATGTTGTTTTGATTGTCGCTTACTAATTGCGGTCGGCTAGTGGTATCTTTCTTCTGGCGTTGTAGATGTGTGTGTGTTCATCCTGTACTTGTTTGATTTGAGGTGGAAGGTCTTGATTAAATGATTTTATGGAATTCCTCACCCTACTCTCTATCTATCACTCGTGTTGTGAGAGTTGAGTTCAACTTGTTGGAATATGTGTTCAAGCTTATTTCTAGAGTCTGTGTGTCTTGCTGCATGTTGAAGATAGTGCGTGTACCTGAGCTAAGCTGTTTTTGAAGGTGTGTGATAACAGCCATGCTTGCTAGCTGGGAGAGTGATGGGGATATCAGCTGTTGAGAGTTGACGCTCTGGGGGGTCAGTTCGTTGATAGGATGGGTAGCAGACAGAGGGTCAGGACTGGTGGGGGAGGGTGACAATACACGCTGTTGTAGAACACACGGGGTGGGCGTGGGAGGATCAGATGGGAGGGGGGGGGGGGTCAGTAATTCACTGGGTGGAGGGAGGGACCAAGGAGTGACACATGTCAACAGGGGATGAAGGACTGTTGATGCAGGTGGTCCTTCCTGGCTGTCTGGGGCAGGAGAGGGAGAGAGTGGGGCATGAGATGTGACAGACAGATGGGATTCCTTAGTTAGCGAGGGGTGAGGTAGTGAGGGTGGAGGGACCGGGTCACTTGACCTGATGATGATGATGTTGATCGTGGCAGTCATGTTGTGGATGATGATGATGATAATGATGAAGATGACGACGACGACGACGACGACGACGACGACGACGACGATGATGATGATGTGTGGCTATAGTAATTCATCTGCACTCGAAAATGTTCATAATTAAAAGGTAATAAACTGTCTGTCATATAAATCACGAACAGCTGCTACTGCCACCGTTGCTGCTGCTGCTGCTATAGCTGATGTCACTGCTGCCATCGCCGCCGCTGATGATGATGACGGGTCACACTCTGTCCGTCCTGCACGCCGCTGATTCTGGATGATCAGCTGGGGTCGACACGTTCACGTACAAAGGTGTGTTCGTAGCCCCACTGTTCTCATACCTGACGGCCACACTGTTCTCATAGAGAGGACCTGGAAATGGGACGAGAGAGAGAGAGAGAGAGAGAGAGAGAGAGAGAGAGACAGACAGACAGACAGACAGACAGACAGTCGGAGAGACAGATAGACACAGACAGAGACAGAGAGAAAGAAAATGTCAGTCATCAACGTGTGTTGATACAAGTATAAAGAACAGTTATGCAGCAAGAGAGAGAGGAGAGGAGAGAGAGAGAGAGAGGAGAGAGTGAGTGAGTGAGTGAGTGAGTGAGAGAGACAGACAGACAAACAGACAGACAGAGAAAATAGGAATCACTAACGTGTGTAGATACAAGTATAAAGAATACTTGCGCAGCAGTCCCTGGTATATCAGACACCTGATTATCATACAGATTTGATAATGTCAAATGTTTTCCCAATTTCCAAGTGTTCAGGTATCTGCTTTCATAAAATTCTAATTTACCTACATATGTTACTGTATATAGTACAGACATGAGAACCCGTACTTTGCTTAGATATTAGCATGAATTACACTGAAGTATATACTGTCACTAAGAATAGCACAAATGTGGGAATGTTCAGTTTACTTAAGTGTTAAAACACATAGCAGACTGATAATGACCTGTTGACACCCATATCACCCTGAACGCGATATCTGGGAATTTCTGGTTCTGAGGTTCCAGCAAAAATGACGTTCCTGAGAATTCCAAATATACAAGACAAACCTGAGAAATTACCACATTACAGAGATGCGTGCATAATGGATATAACTGGCAGAGACTCAGTTTATGGATAGGCCCTACACGTATAAGTAAGCATAGGCATTTGTGAGAATCTTCCGTTTATTTATATATGCAAAAGACAAGAACGGAAACCCACTGACAACAACCGAGGAACAGCTGAAACGATGGGCAGAACGCTTCAGGGAGCTGCTGAACCGCCTCGCCCCTGATGCACCACCAGACATCCCACCTGCAGAGACAGAACTGCCCATCAGCTGTGACAAACCCTCAAAGGCAGAAATCAAGAAGGCCATCATGACTCTGAAAAATGGGAAGGCTGCAGGGCCGGACGGGATACCAGCAGAAGCCATCAAAGCAGACACAGAGACAGCTGTCAACATGCTATACAGCCTCTTCAGCAAGATCGGGAAGAAGGAGGAGGTACCGACCCAGTGGAAAGAAGGAATCATCATCAAGCTGCCGAAGAAAGGAGACCTCAGGGACTGCAGCAACTACCGAGGGATCATGCTCCTGTCAACGCCAGGCAAGGTTCTCAACAGGGTTCTACTGGAGAGGATGATGGAGTTGTCGACCCCAAGCTCCGAGACCAGCAGACTTGCTTCCGGCGGAACAAATCATGTGCCGACCAGATCGCCAGCCTGCGCATCATCGTGGAGCAGTCGCTGGAGTGGAACTCCCCCCTCTAATGAACTTCATAGACTGTGAGAAGGCCTTCGACAGTGTGGACAGAGAGTTGTTGTGGAAGCTGCCGAGGCACTACGGAGTCCCCGGAAGATTATCTCCCTCATCCAGTGCACCTACCAGGACATGAACTGCAGGATTGCCCACGCCGGCCAGCTGTCCGAAAGTTTCGAGGTGAAGACCGGAGTTCGGCAGGGGTACCTGCTATCGCCGTTCCTCTTCCTCCTGGTCATCGACTGGATCATGAAGACCACTACAACAGGCAGGAACAACGGTATACAGTGGACACTCTGGACGCAGCTCGACGACCTCGACTTCGCTGACAACCTGGCTCCTGTCACACAACTACAGCCAGATGCAGGACAGGACCACTCGCCTGGAGACCACATCAGCTGGGACAGGGCTCAAGATCAACAGGAAGAAGACCGAGCTGATGACAATCAACACCACTGCAACACATCAGTCACAGTTGGGGAGAGCCCATCAGGGAGGTGGGGTCTTTCGTCATCCTGGGAAGTGTGGTTGACCAACAGGGAGGCACGGACCGAGACGTCACAGCCAGAATCGGCAAGGCAGGATCAGCTTTTGTCATGCTCAAGAACATCTGGGCATCTGGAGGAATCAGCATAAGAACCAAACTCCTCATCTTCAACTCCAATGTGAAGTCAATCCTGCTCTACGGATGCGAGACATAGCGGACAGCACAGACGATGCAACACAAGATTCAGACATTCTTCAACACCTGTCTGAGGCGCATCTACAAAATTCGATGACAGGAGAAGATCCGAAACGAAGATCTGTGGGAGCGTGCGGGACAGGAACCAGTGGCCAAGCAGATACTGCGAAGGAATGGGGCTGGATCGGACACACCCTCAGGAAGCCAGCGTCCAACACCACACGCCAAGCCCTGACCTGGAACCCATCTAGGGAAAGAGGAAGAGAGGCCGGCCTCTCGACAGCTGGAGGCGAGACACTGAGGCAGAGCTGAAGCAACTAGGGACCACTGGACTGGAATGGACCAGAACAGCCCAGAACAGAGTGTCGATGGCGAAGGGTCATCGATGGCCTGTGCTCCACCAGGAGCGATGGGCATAATGATAATGAATGAATGATTATCCCTACTTGAAATAGATCATAACACAAATATAGATATATATAATTCAATTTGCTCGCAGCACACAACAAGTCATGACAGTGTTATCTCTCATACAGACATTGAATAGAAAGGACATGCTGACACTGGCCCGTCATTCCTCAGAACAAAGAAATGAATGAGAAAGGACATGCTGAATGGCCTGTTCATTCTCTCAGTACAAAGAAACATTGAATGAAGAAAGGACATGCTGACAAACTGGTGTGTTACCCGCATTACATTTTTGTGTCAAAATGAGGTAAATGCATGTGGAAATTGAAACAGATTAAGAAAAAAAAATGTAATCCATCTGCCAGACAAAATAGAGAAAACAAAACGCGTTTCGACCTCTTAGAACTTCTTCAGGCAAGATAAACAACAGGACAATGAAAACGAAGAACGAGTAATCACTTATCTTTTCGAACTCGGCGCAAGATGAGAGTTGAATGAAAACAAAGCCATTGGAAAGGGAACAATGCGAGTGAAAATAATGATGATGATAATACTAATCATATTAGCAATAATAACAATGATTGTAATGGTGATGAAAACATTAGAAAAAAAAACAATAACTAAAAGAGATTTACTAGAACTTTTGGCACATTTCTGAGAAAGAGATTTCATTAAGACAACCAACAATGTGGCAATCCCACTATCCTGAAAATACTTTTGTGGCAAAATTCCAACCGAGGCAAATTCCCATTTGTCACACTGCGCATAAATGCATGCCCGCACTCAGCTCAGCATTCACTCCGTGCACACGCAATCTCTCCAAACAACCAGAAGGCGCACTACAATAACTCTTCTTCTCCCCCTCCTCTCCGGGGAAAAATTTACTAAACGATAATCAGCTTTTCAAATAATGACAACATGTTTGTTTTCCAATTTATAACCTTCCAAATACTTGTGCGACTGCCTCAGTCGCCTAACTGGTGCTGCCACAGCACTGGGAAGGGCTGAAACACGAATGAAGTCCGTGTAAGTAAACTATTTCAAAATCTGAATAATGATGAATTTCTTATCCCTTTTCTTAACTCTCTCTCTTTTTTCTCTCCCCAACTGTCTATACCTCACCTGGTAATGGTAAATTGCAGGTGGAACTCGTTCTTCAAACAACCTGTCTGGTCAGTGTCCCCAAGCCATTTCCTTCCTATACTTTCTTTTCCTTCCTGCGCTCTTCCTGAATGATTACTCATCTAACTCTACACATTACCAGCCCTTGGTTACTTGACCAATGGACAACGTCCGTCCATTCAACCAATAATCACCCTACATCTATTTTACTGAACTGTTTTCATAGCCACCAGCGACACCGATCACACTGGTCAGGCCATACAAATTATTGTTTCTTTTACCTTTCCTCTTCCCTACCTAGGGAAATGCTTTATAACAAATAAGGGCGTACGTGACGGAACGTCACATGTCGCCATGTGAGGCTACATCACATGACACCATTCCTGATGTAACGATCCCAATCAGGTGATCATTCCTGGAGCAGAGAGTCTATTGAGACAGACGTTCCCTTGGCAGGGAATCCATTGAGACAGCCATTCCCGTGGTGGAGAGTTCATTGAGACAGTCATTCCTGTTGCAGAGTGTCCTTTGAGACAGCCATTCCTGTTGCAGAGTGTCCCTTGAGACAGCCGTTCCCATAGCAGCGAGTCCATAGAGACAGCCATTCCTGTTGCAGCGAGTCCGTGGAGACAGCCGTTCTCATTGTAGAGTCCTTTGAGACAGCCATTCCTGTTGCCGTGAGTCCATGGGGACAGTCGTTCCCATGGCAGAGAGTCCATTGAGCCATTCCTTTGCAGAGAGTCCATTGAGACAGCTGTTCCCATAGCAGAGAGTCTATTGAGACAGCTGTTCCCATAGCAGAGAGTCCATTGAGACAGCTGTTCCCATAGCAGAGAGTCCATTGAGATAGCCATTCCTGTTGCAGAGAGTCCATTGAGACAGCCATTCCTTTTGCAGAGAGTCCATTGAGACAGCCGTTTCCATGGCAGAGAGTCCATTGAGACAGCCATTCCTGTTGCAGAGAGTCCATTGAGACAGCCATTCCTTTTTGCGGAGAGTCCATTGAGACAGCCGTGCCCATGGCAGAGAGTCCATTGAGACAGACATTCCTGTTGCAGAGAGTCCATTGAGACAACCATTCCTGTTGCAGAGAGTCCATTGAGACAGCCGTTCCCATGGCAGAGAGTCCATTGAGACAGCCACTCCCCTGGCAGAGTCCACTGAGACAGCCGTTCCCATGACAGAGAGTCCATAGAGACAGCCGTTCCCATGACAGAGAGTCCATTGAGACAGCCATTCCTGTTGTAAAGAGTCCTTAAGACAGCCGTTTCTGTAGCAAAGAGTCCGTTGAGACAACAATTTACGTGGCAAAGTGTCCATTCAGACAACCGTTCATGTTGCAAATGGTCCATTGAGACAATTTAAATCACAATGAAACAACTGAGACAACCGTTCATGTTGCAAATGGTCCATTGAGACAATTTAAATCACAATGAAACAACTGGAGCAACCGTTCATGTTGCAAATGGTCCATTGAGACAATTTAAGTGACAATGAAACAACTGAGACAACCGTTCATGTTGCAAAGTCCATTGAGACATCCTGATATGGCAAAGGGTCCTTGAGACAACTGTTCATGTGGCAAAGAGTCCTTGAAAAAACGTTCATGTGCCAAAGAGTCCTTTACAAAACGTTCATGTGTCAAATAGTCCTTTTAAAAACCGTTCATGTGGCAAAGAGTCCTTAAAAAAACGTTCATGTGTCAAACAGTCCTTTTAAAATCCTGTTGATGTGGCAAATAGTCCTTTTGCAAAACCGTTCATGTGCCAAAGAGTCCTTTGAGACAGTCGGTCATGTGACAAAGAGTCTTTTGAGACAACCGTTCATGTGCCAAAGAGTCCTTAAAAAAAAACGTTTATGTGGCAAACAATCCTTTGCGACAACCATTCATGTGACAAAGAGTCCTTTGAGATAACCGTTCATATGGCAAAGAGTCCCTTTTAAAAACCCGTTTATGTGGCAATGATTTTTTTTTAGACAAACGTTCATGTGGCAAAGAGTCATTTTGGAAAACCGTTTATGTGGCAGAGTCCATTGAGACAATTTTCACGTGGCACAGGGTCCTTTGAGACAATCTCGTTCATTTGGAAAAGAGTCCATTGAGACAACCATTCATGTGGGAAAGAGTCCTTTTGAGATAACCGTTCATATGGCAGAGTCCTTTGAGACATCATTAATGTGGCAAAGAGTCCATTGAGACAACTATTCATGTGGCAAAGAGTCCTTTGAGACAACCGTTCATGTGGCAAAGAATCCTTTGAGACGACCGTTCATGTGGCAAAGAGTCCTTTGAGACAACCATTCATGTGGGAAAGAGTCCTTTTGAGATAACCGTTCATATGGCAGAGTCCTTTGAGACATCATTAATGTGGCAAAGAGTCCATTGAGACAACTATTCATGTGGCAAAGAGTCCTTTGAGACAACCGTTCATGTGGCAAAGAATCCTTTGAGACGACCGTTCATGCGGTAAAGAGTCCTTTGAGACAACCATTCATGTGGCAAAGAGTCCTTTGAGACAACCGTTCATGTGGCAAAGAGTCCTTTGAGTCAACCTTTCATAGGCAAAGAGTTTTTTGAGACACCATTCATATGGCAAAGAATCCTTTGAGACGACCGTTCATGTGGCAAAGAGTCCTTTGAGACAATCGTTCACGTGGCAAAGAGTCCCTTGAGACAATCGTTCATGTGGCAAAGAGTTGTTTTGGAGAACACCGTTCATATGGCAAAGAGTCCGTTGAGACAATTGTTCATGTGGCAAAGAGTCCTTTGAGACAATCGTCCATGTAGCAGGCAGTCCAGTCAAACAGCCGATCCCGTGTTGAATACTCCATGCCGACAACCATGTAATGTGGCAGAGATACCACGCAGACAACCATTTCTGTGTAAAGATGTTACTCAAACAACCATAGATGGAGGTAAAGATTCCACTGAGACAACAGTTCCCATCGCAATCAGTCAACGAACACAACTCATTTCTGTGCCAGATAATATACAAAGAAAACTATTCCTGTAAACAAAGATTCCATATTGAGAAACCATTCCTGTGCCAATAGTTTATAAAGACAGCTACCCACATGTCATAGATTCCACAAGAACAATTAAGCCGAAGACAAAGATTCCACTGAGACAACTCGTCCTGTGGTAGCAATCTGTTGTGACAACAACTTCCCCGACATAAACATTCCGTTGAGACCACTCCTGTGGCCACGTGTCCATTGCTGACAACCACTTTATAATGAAAAAGATTCTACGGAGAGAACCCACATTCTGACAAATATTCTGTTCGGGTTAACAATCTACAGAGATAAAAGTTCCCTCGGAACAACCATTCCAGAAAGATTAATATGTCACCCAGACAATCAATGTCAATGATACATGTCTTCGAAATGACAATGTCCTAAAATAAAAGATTCCATCCATGCAACCGATTCACAGGGATGGAGATGATTTTGAGACAACCAATCTATTCATAGTTATATTCGGATGGAGAAAATGGTTCCATTCAGACAAAGATTTCATTGAGACTGCCACTCTTGGGAGACAGTTCCCATGGACACCGTAAATCAACTGAAAGCAGGATTCTGCCAAAGCAACCATTACATTGAGATAAAGATTCCACTGAGGTATTAGCGGGGATTAAGCAAAATGCCTGATAAGACAAATCCGCTGAGATAATTTCTGCACAAGCAAACACTCCAATGGCGCCTTAACGGTGAGACAGGCACAAGCCAGAACGTTGTGTCTTGTATACGTAACAAATCCGATGCCTTCCACAAGACAATATAGCAATATCGATCTTTCTGCCTATCTATCTGTCTGTCTATCTATCTATCTAATCTATCTCTCTCTATATCTATTTATCTATCTATCTATCCATCTACCGATGCCTTCCACGAGACGATATAGCAATATCGGTCTTTCTACCTATCTATCTGTCTGTCTGTCTATTTATCTATCTATCTAATCTATCTCTCTCTATATTTATTTATCTATCTATCTATCCATCTACCTACCCATCTATCTATCTATCTACCTATCTATCTATCTATCTGTCTATCTATTTCTCCCTGTATGTATGCACGTATGTATGTATGTATCTATCTATCAATCTATCTATCTATCTATCTGTCTGTCTGTCTGTCTGTCTGTCTGTCTGTCGATCGATCGATCTATATGTCGATCGATCTATCTGTACATGCATATCCTTTCCAGAGAAGAACAAACAAGTAACATTCAATGTGCACTTAGAGAGAGAGAGAGAGAGAGAGAGAGAGAGAGAGAGAGAGAGACAGACAGACAGACAGACAGACAGACAGACACACAGACACACAGACAGACAGACACACACACACACACACACACACACACACACAACACACACAGACGGACGGAAGGACGGACAAACAGACAGAATGATGACGAACGGACGGGCAGACGGGCGAACGAACGGACAGACAGACAAACAGGTGGACAAACAGACACACACACTCGTTGGCCATACCCTGAGGGACAGCATGTCCTATGTTTCTGTGCTGTGAGAGATCACTGTACACAGAGCGCACCCCGATATCGCTGGTCTGCAGAGATGAGTACACAGAGGGAGGCTGATAGTCTGCAGAAATATCACACACACACACACACACACACGCACGCACGCACGCACGCACGCACGCACGCACACAAACACACACGCACACACGCACGCACTCACGCACGCACGCACGCACGCACGCACGCACGCACGCACGCACACTTTAATACATAGACTAAACCAAACAGTTCAGCGGTAAGC
>CM065743.1:18906138-18918638 GCA_033310375.1 Conus canariensis
CCACAAACCTGTCATACGCATTTTCTAGTCACGTTTTCTGTGGAAGTGTGTATATAGATAGCACGAAAACTGCCAATGCACACTCACGCACGTACACACACACACACACACACACACACACACACACACACACACACACACACACACACACCACACACACACACGCACGCACGCACTGGTGAATCTATCATCATTCCTGGATATCCGTCTATCCAATTGACACTCAGTCTCACCAGTGCATGGCAGAATCCAGTGACGACGCCACATCCAGAAGATGACGACGATGACGAGGACAATGACCACGGCCAGTATGACGCCTAAAGCTGCTCCAATCACCACGGCCTCAGAAGATTCGTCTTCTTGTGATGCGGTGGACTCTAAGAACAGATTTTCGTTACGTTATTTTAACGTGTGAGTGCGCGCACATCACATGTGTGTGTGTGTGTGTGTGTGTGTGTGTGTGTGTGTGTGTGTGTGTGTGTGTGTGTGTGTGTGTGTGTGAATTCATACTGTTCAAAAAAAGAAACGCATACTTTCGTTGAAAAAAAAAAATTTCAAAGTTTATTGATTTAGCAAAAAAAAAAGACTGAAATTATTTCACCACAGAATTTTGTTTCTTTCAAAGGTCATCAATTCTAGTTTCATTCCCAGTGTCTGTACAGTTCACGGCGCCGATACATACCGTTCCAGGCAGCGAGGATTCTGTAAGGGTATGTCCACCTCCTGCAGCAACAACGGCCCAGCACCTGGCTGCATGGATCGGATCACAATGCGGATCACCTCTGCTGGCACGGTGTTCCGCTCGTCCTGGAGGGCGGTGAACAGCTCGTTGACGTTGTCAGGAGCGTGCACTCGGGCCCGGACTCGCCTGTCCAGCTCATCCTATATGTTCTCAATGGGATTGAGGTCTGGCGACATTGAGGGCCAAGGAAGAACGTTGATGTTGTTGTTGGCGAGGGTTTGCATTGTTAGTCACGCAGTTTGAGGCCTGGCGTTGTCCTGTTGGAACAGCGTGCGAGGCCCAGCCGTAAGAGGCAGGACATGAGGTTGGAGAATTTCAGCCGCATACCGCTGGGCGTTCAGCATGCCTCGGACATGCACCAGGAGACTCCTGACAGCATAGTGGATGCCCCCCCCCCCCCCGCGCCTCCCACCACACACCCACCATGACGCCTCCACCACCACGGGCAGGTGCCTCATCCACACAGTTCTGGTCAAAGCACTCTCCTCCCCCTGTCATGGCGCTGGAGCAGGAAGAAAGACTCGTTTGAAAAAAAAAGAGACTCTGCTGAGCTGCCCACTGCAGCCTGTTCCCACGATGACGCTGTGTGAGGACAGGTCCTCTGACAGGTCTGCAAGCCCACAGCCCTGCAGCAAGCAGGCGATTCCGAACAGTCTGGTCAGAGATTCTTTGACCTCCGGGTAATTGTTCAGCGGTTGGTGAGGCTGACTGAAAGCGATTTCGCAGGTGGCTGACCCGGATGTAGTGGTCTTCAGCTGGAGTTGTTGCCAAAGGTCTTCCAGAGCGTGGTCTGTCTGCCGTGCTGGTGCGATGACGACTCAGAAGCCGGCTGAGGGTGCTCTGGCTCACGTTGAAGTGTCAGGCGACTTCAGGCTGACTTTGTCCAGGTTGCAAACGCCCAAGTGCATTCTCACGTTCTTGCTGACTGAGTCGCGGCATCTTTGCACCTTGTATCGACGGAATGGATTTCTTCAGAATGGCTCACTGTATGCTTTTTTGCCTTCCTTTGAGTATTCATTCACCAACACGTGCATGAATTTGCTTCACTCAGGCGCAAAGCACGAGCAAAAAAAAAAAAATTTTTAATGTCGAAGTGGCCATCTTGTGCACGTGCAATCCAACTGGCGCTAAATGTGTGAGCACACGTGAAGCACAGACGTAAACAAACGTTGTCCACTGGTTGGTTACATCATACCAGTGCTTTGGCATCCACAGTGAAGATAATGATTAAAAAGTATGCGCTTTTTTTTTTTTTTTTTTTTTTTTTTTGGGGGGGGGGGGGGGGGGGTGGCAATATACATGTGTTTATATGTGGATGCATGTATGTGTGTATTTGTGTGTGCAAGAACAAATGTGGCATGGCTCTTGACCAACACATTTATCTATACGTAATATGAAACATTGAATTTGTCTTTTTAATTTGTATTAGAGTTTCAAATCGCTGGTTTTCAAATTAATAGTTTGTTCATTATCCTTTGTTAACTTTTCTTTTTGTCTTTGCCTTTGACATTTACGCCCAATTGTAGAATGTGCCAAACACGAATAGAATTGCACAGGCAATGACATTAAACCATTTTCAAGGTCAATGTCTCTCTTTTTCTGTTTCAGACCAGACGCATCAGCATTTGAATCTAGACTTCGTCTAATCTAGTTCTTTTCAACGTTTGATTTCGCTTGCAATTTCTTGTCATCTCTTACATTTTACATCTAAATGTCACAGGTTTAGTACTTTACCGCACCTGAAAATACTTACAACGTCTGATTCTGATATTTTCGATCCATTTGGAGCAATTTGCATATATTGCCTCAGCATGCATTCTGTTTGCACGTTGGAAAAAAAGAATAGCTGGCAGATGAAGTGCAGAGAGTATTTTTTTCTCTGGTGATCTGTCTCCATCATGACGACAGTTGCCAAGTTTAAGACTGTAAATACATTGACGTAATCTGAAGGGGAACATTTCTTGGAAAGGGACAAATGCATGTACAAACTTGACTGCAAGGCAACGTAGTGCACGCATATGCAAGGGCATACACATATAACTCTGTGTGTGTTTTGTGTGTGTGTGTGGTGTGTGTGTGTGTGTGTGTGTGTGTGTGTGTTTGTTGAGAGAGAGAGAGAGAGAGAGTTAAAAAAAAGGCGTGAGCAGTGTTCACTGTCAGCGTTTGTGCAGCTCGTACAGTACTTTAAAGCAGTTTGTCCAAGCCATTGTAAGAAAAGCACACCCAACCATCGTCTATCAGTGCTACTGTCAGCTCAGTAAGTAACCTGTTCAGATATCTTGTGTCTTGAGAAATGTATAAGAGGGCATAAGAAGATAATATAAAACTCCTTCAGTGTCAGGAAACAGGGACCCTCATACTCTGTCTTTGTGCCCATATCATTTGAATGACCAGCCATGAGGCCTTTCGTTCACAGAGTAAGACTCATCAATGGAGCATGGCTTGTAATGTTGGTCCTCCCTTGTCACCCAGTGAAGATGTGCCACCTTTAATTCTGTGGTATTCTCACCACTACAAGTTCAAATGCAGAACACAATGACACTCCAAAGCCGCCAGTGAAGGGTGGAAATGAAACGCCACATACAGGTTTGTGGAATTATTATCACCAAAAGATAGGAAACAAAACTCAGCAGCATCCAAAGCAGCCAGTGACGTGTATAACAGTGAAATGAGAAAAAAAATGTCAGGCAATACACTAGTTCATAAGTAAAACCAGTATGAACAGGTAACTCATGTAGGGGGAAAAAACCTTTGATTATATGTTGAAATATTCATCAAAGGTACAACTAAAGACAAGAGATGTCAACAGTCAAGGTAGTCAGCTCTACTGTTTCATAACCAGGGTATTGTCAGTAGCACTAGCGCTGCACACACAGCTTATTAAAAATTGTAGCAGAACAGATTACATCTTTACTTGGATTTGCTGAGAAATGCAATCTCCCACTGATTGATCAATCAGAAATAATTTGAACAAATACGTAGCGAAGAATAACAAGTGCAAGTTAACAAATACAGCTATCAGTTGTAATATTGACTCGGCACATGAAGAAAATGGGAACGAAAAAGACGGTGGAACAAGATGCGTATGAAATCCTCCACTAGCAAAAAATGGGAACCATCCCTGGCCCTCTTGAAAACAGAACCATTCAGAGCATCTGCCCACAGACCTTCCATCTGCAGGTTCAGACTCACCGGTTGGACACGATGGAGTGTGCTGGTGCTCCCTGGCATTAAATGAAGACATAGCACCTACAATTCAGTGCTATTCTCGCCACCAAGTGTTCAAAACAGAAGACAATGGCACCCCAAGGCCGGTGAAGGTACAAACGTGAAATCAAACGAAAGTAATGTAAGGAAAGAAGTTCCTTTAAAATCAAAACCATTATGTAACGAATACACGTGAGTGAGTAAGGGGGCGGGATCTTTGAGCCAGTGCGGTGAGCAGGGCAATAGATGAGCGGGGAGATCAGTGAGTAGGGAGAGGGCTT
Organism: Conus canariensis; assembly: GCA_033310375.1. Taxonomy (NCBI): domain Eukaryota; kingdom Metazoa; phylum Mollusca; class Gastropoda; order Neogastropoda; family Conidae; genus Conus; species Conus canariensis. The sequence continues at coordinate 18,910,369 of CM065743.1, forward strand.
ATAGGGGCGATCAGTGAGACAGGAGGGTACAAGGGAGTTCAAGAGGTGTGAATGGTCAATGAGGTCATTTCTACTGTTCAAAAACTCAAGCACAGGAGACACATGAGAACTGACAGCAGGTAAGAATTTTTCAAAACAGCTATTTTACTCGGATCTTCATTGAGATCTTACACAAGATGTCTTGAAACGACAGAAATAAACCCGAATAACATGTAGTTTATGTGATGTTAGACAGTCTTTCTGGTCACTTTCATTTTCACTGTTAAGCAAAGCTACTATTGACCAGTAATGGGAGCTGCACAGTACAGGTAAAGTAGCAGCAGCTGGTCCTTACCCTTGAACGTGACCTGGAACACGAAACTCTCTCCACCAAGGTCGTTGGTAGCAGTGTATGTGTAGAACCCTTCTGCTGATGAGTCTCTGACCGTGTCCACAGTGACGTTACACAGGACGGCATAGTCAGAATAGGTGTTGGTGCACGTGGCACTCAGCAGAATCCCATCAGGGAGAGGCTGGCTGTTGTCGTTGCTCGGGGTGTTGCCAAGGTACTGGAAGCGGTGTCTGTCTGGCAGAGGGAAGGCCTCCAGGGAGAAGGCCACACTGACTGCTCTGTCCATGAAGTGACTTTGGGAATGCCTGGTTCTGCCGTGCTGGAGCGCGGTTTGCCTGTGGTGTTATGTCATACAGATACACATCAAGAATTAAACTTTTTTTTTCTGGATTAGGTCAAGTCAGGTTCGAAGATCATAGACAGAAAAAGACATTACAAACTGGTGTAACTGTAGAGACTGCCTAGAAGGATCACAGCTTTAACCTGATAATTAAAGACGCTTGTGTTGGTCATGATCACTACCAATGTGTGTGGGTATGGTTGAAGAATGTTTTAGCCTTCTGTAAAACCAGTAGAACATATGATCCCACTAGCGTAAACACATTGTGTTGACCACAAGGGATGGGTATAACTCGAGTTTTTTCAACGTTCTGGTTGTCAGCACTGATGTGGCTGGCAAAGAATTGTTTAACTATTAAACAGTGGACCTGACCTATCAGAATAATCACATATCCTTACCTCTGTTGCGTTCTTATGTATCTATTTATTTTGGATCGCCAATCAATAGCTCAAAGATTTCATTTTCTATCGCTGTGCTTTTTACTGATTTTTATTAACCCCCCACCCCCATTATCCCCATTTCACCATTCTGCCCTTCAGTGACTGCTTTGGGAGGCCTTGATAGTGATACTGTGTTCGTTGTGGTCAGTCACGTCCATGACAGGACATTTCAGGATACCAAGCGGTCCGAGGCAAGTAAATACTTGTGTATGTGTGTGTGTGTGTGTGTGTGTGTGTGTGTGTGCGTGTGAATGTGTTGTGTGTGTGTGTGTGTGTGTGTGTGTGTGTGTGTGTGTGTGTGTGTGGTGGTTGTGTGTGTGTGTGTGTGTGTGTGTGTGTGTGTGTGTGTGAGAGGGAGAGACATTGTGATATGTGTGTGTTTGCATCTTAGCTTTCATTGCAAGGGTTTCTGCTTCGTATGTTCCTATTTTTTCTTTAGCTTATTGCTAGTTGATGGGCATGCAATTTCGCCTCGGAGTAGGTTAAAACTTTGACTGCGGCAGGTCAGGCAATACTATACTACTGCTCTCCTCCTCCTCCTCCCTCCCTCCTCCTCCTCCCTCCTCCTCCTCCTCCCTCCTCCTCCTCCCTCCTCCTTCCTCCCTCCCTCCTCTCCTCCCTCCTCCTCTCTCCTCCTCCTCCCTCCCTCCTCCTCCTCCTCTCCTCTTCCTCCCTCCCTCCTCCTCCTCCCTCTCCTCCTCCTCCCTCCCTCCTCTCCTCTCCTCCCTCCCTCCTCCTCCCTCCTCCTCCTCCTCCCTCCTCCCCTCCTCCTCTCCTCCTCCCCCTCCTCCTCTCCTCCTCCTCCCTCCTCCTCCCTCCTCCTCCTCTTCCTCCCTCCCTCCTCCTCCTCCCTCCTCCTCCTCCTCCTCCCTCCCTCCTCCCTCCTCCTCCCTCCCTCCCTCCTCCTCCATCCTCCTCCTTCCTCCTCCTCAACTCACTGTTCTCTATCAGTAATACCTATCATAACTTAGTATTTTCAGAGCAAAATGTTTTCATATCAATTTGCCCTGCTGCTGATGGATGGTGGTCACCTTTTGGTCGTATCAAAAATGAATAGATAAGTAAATAAACTGATAAATAAATAGATACACCATACAATAAATAAATAAATACATAAATACTTACATTCATACCTACACGCATACATACATACATACATTACACACACAGATACATGCGTACATACATGCATAATTAATACATACATACATACACACACACACACACACACACACACACACATGAAGTAATAAATCAATTGATGAAACACATCATACAACTGGCCTGTGAAAACTCCATTTCAAACTTACAAGGAAACGTCGTTGGAATCTAAACACTTTGCTATGAGAGTATTGCGATAATCCATAAAAAAGAAACAAGTGAAATCACTTCAAGCGTCAAACTCAGAAGAAACCAAAAGACAGAGGAAAAGGGGATAGGAAGGGCGAGGGGAGTTCAACAGCATGCTGAACATTCAAGGACACAATCTGTGTTTGTGTCCAATTGCCTGTGGGGAACACACTTACAGTGGACGGCGAGTTGTACGAGGCCTGTTGTCCATTGCCCACAGCGTTGTCAGCACGACATGTGAAGGCCCCTGTGTTGCACAACTAGCAGTGAAGCTGTGGGACAGATGATTCATCTCCTCTGACAGACCCAGCTGCCCGCCATCTTCACTGTCCAACACCTCGCCTTGCTGAAGCAGCTCAAGGCGTGGTGTGGGTCGACCACGTGACTGACACTCCAGGGTCACAGCCTCATTCTCGTTGACGGTGACACTGTCCTCATTGTTGACCAGGAGTTCGGTCTCAGTTGGTTGATCGGGGGGGGGGGGGGGGGGGGGGGGGAGATCCCATTATTGTTAGTGCAATAAATGTTTCCTCATGTCTTTCTCTGACATTGACTCAATATAAATGTGGTATATCTCCATTTGATGCTGATCAATTAAGTAGTGGAGGAAAACAAGTACAGGTTAACAATTCTTCCGTCATTATAGTAATGACTTACCCAAGATTTGAACTTTCAAAAAACAAAAAGTGAAGATGAAGAAAATATGTTATAGATATGAAAACCATTCACTAGTTGCATGCAAGAACCATTGTAATCCCCTTAAAGGCAGATCTACTTTTATTGCCTGCTCTTAGGCCTTTCGTCCGCTGGATCGGATTCATCAGGAAGACACGGCTGATTGTGTCTGTGCTCTTGGGGTCAAATAGAGACACACTACAGGCCCTAATTCTGCGGTGTTCTCACCACCAAGGGTTCAAAAAAGAATCCAACAGCACCCCCAAAGCAGCCAGCGAAGGGTAGTAAATGAAACAAAAAATAAGTGTGGAGAGGAAAAAAGTTGCTTAAAAAAAATAACAAAAATCATGCAAACTGTATAAAATGGTGGGGACAATCTTTGAGCCTATGCTTGAGGATCCATTCAAGGATGCAAGGGAGATCAAAAGATATGGAACAGTCTGAGAGGTCAGCTCTGCTGTTTGATAGCCCAAACATTGTCAGCGGCTAGGAATTATGCAGAACAATCTTTACTTGGATCTCCTAAGAGGTGCAGTCTCCCACTATCTCCTTTTGATGCCAAGGGAGCACAGACACAATCAGCTGTGTCTCCCTGATGAGTTCGATCCAGTGGACGAAAGGCCTAGGAGCAGGCAATGTGAATGGATCTGTCTTCAAGATGGATTATGATGGTTCTCATAAGCTGCTAGTGAAGGGTTTTAATACTTATGCTATATTTCCCTAATTTGTCTATTAAAATTGTCTTCTTTTTCCGCGTTCCCCCACCACCACCCCCTTAGCACCCACCCACCCCCTTTTTTTTCAATCTTTGCCAAGTCATCAATGTAATGATGAAAGAATTGTTGGCCTGCACATGTTTTCCCCTAATACTAAATTGCTCAGCATCTAATTATGTATGTATGTATGTATGTATGCATGCATGCATGTGTGCGTGTATGTATGTATGTATGTATGTATGTATCTGTCTAGGAACACACACACACACACACACACACACACCACACACACACACACATTTCGTTTTCAAGAAATTTGTTCCGAAATCTCATGCTCATGCCGTTTATTGACTGTGCTCGCTGTCTCTTTTTCTAGTGTCTGTTTTCAAGTAGATTTGCAAACTCCTTTCTGAAACACATCGCATGGATGTCCATTTCATGCTGCACTGGGCATTACCTTTGCCGCATACATTGTGTAAACATCTATTGCTGTGACTGTAGTAATATCCGCCTAATACGCTGTAAAGAAAACTTCTAGGGCCTAGACCTGTATGCTCTCTCTCTCTCTCTCTCTCTCTCTCTCTCTCTCTCTCTCTCTCTCTCCAGAGAGAGTAATTTTCTCTCCAAAATGAGAAATAGAGACAGACAGAAGACAGACAGACAGACACACACACACACACACACACACACACACACACACACATGCGCGCATGCAAACACACACACACACACAAGAGAGAGAGAGAGAGAGAGAGGGACTCACATTTGACCAGAACGGTCAGATTGCGGTGCGCCCTCAGGGGCAGACGACCATCACTGTTGTCAGGTTTGGTTGTCTCCACCTGGACCTGGTACACCCCACCGTGAGTCCTGTTGATTGACACAATGTCAAGGTCAGGTCCGCTGTCAAGGTCGACGTCGGACGCAGAGAGGACACTCCAGGTGCAATCCTTTGGACAGGATTGCTGACAACGTCACACACCAGATGAACCCGTTGGCCTTCAATGACGTGGCAGGAGGTTCTGTCTGATGGTATGCCACATTTGTTGCCATCTGCAGAAAGGAGGGTAATGTCTGGTCCATCTGAAAGACAGGGTTTAAAAAAAAAAAAAAAAAAAGGTCACGTAACCATCACATACTCCCAACAACTAACCTTTGAATCATTCGATTAATCAACTAGTCAGTCAACAGATAAAAAAACCGAAGAAAGAAAAAAAGAAAACATCAATATCTAAAATATTTTGAACAAGACAAACATGATTAATAGAACCAAGGCAAAAATATTTCAAAAGTAGGAAGGGGGGGGGGGGGGGGGGGTCAAGAAATATATGTGTACCAAATACTAGTGCTCCTCCTCCTCCTCCTCCTCTTCCTCCTCTTATTCTTATTCTTCCTCCTCCTCCTCCTTCTCCACCTCCTCCTCTCACTACTACTGTTACCACCATCACCACCACCATCACCACCATCACCAACACAACTACTACTACTATTGCTGCTACTACTGCTACTACTACTAATACTACTGCTGCTGCTGCTGCTGCTGCTGCTGCTGCTGCGGCTGCCGTTCAATTGATTGTGATAGTGATGATACGAGGAATTGTCGTACGTCCTATTATCAATGTAGCATACCATTTTTTTTATTTCGTTGGAGGTGAATCAATGGAGAAATGTTCACAACACACACACACACACACACACACACACACACACACACACACACACACACACACACACTGGAGAGAGAGATGAATATCAATAAGCTGATGATATTGCAGTATGGATAAACACCAGTTTAAGGAAAAATTCGAATAAGAGGATTATCAGTCATGTGCAGACAATTTATCAACAGGAACCAAACAATTTATCAAATTATATAAAAGAAAATGGTTTAAAATTGTCAGGGGAAAAAAAAACATTTTGCTGCTATTCAATAATGGTGAAAATCCTTCCATATTACCTATTTTGAAATTAGAGGATAATATCTTGAAATATCAAAATTGTGTTAAATTTTTAGGAGTCTTTTTGACAACAAAACTTAGTTGGAAAAAGCATATAGAACATTTATTAGCCAAGGCAAGAAAAAGAATAAACTTTAAAAAAAAAAAATAATCAACCACCAGCCTTGGGGGCAAGACACGAAAAATTTATTGCATCTGTCTACCTCTTTAGTTTGATCCCAATTAAAGTATGGCCAAGAAGTTTATTTTTCTGCTCCAAAATATCTTTTAAAAAAGCTACAAAGTTTGGATAGCAAAGCAGTGAAATTGGCCTTAGGGGTACCATTTCATGCAAATACTATCAAAAGTTATCAAGCTGCAGAGGTGTTACCTTTTCGAGAACAACGGCTCTTAGACGTATCAAAATATGTAATTAGAAGCCTGTCAGTTAAGAACTCAGTTACAGCAGAACTATTGACGGACTCGAACAAAGATTATCCCAAACGAGCTAGAAATATTACATATTTACAACCAATTAGTAATTACACGTATAAGCTTATGTCTGATTGTAACATTGATTTATCAACAATTTCTGAAGAACCCATCACGCCTATGATTCCCCCTTGGGAGCATTTGTGTGGAAATTTTGATTACAATTACACAAGTGTTTCTAAAACTGAAAACTTTAATCTCTTGGTTAGTGAGGTCAGAGTTCATCTTGACAATGTTTATAGTAATCACCTGAAAATTTACACTGATGGCTCAGTCCTAGATAACATTGGTAGTGTTCTGGTTTTGTCATTCCTAGTATAAATGTGAAAAAGAATTATCATCTTGGCAAAGGGTTTTCCATATTTACAGCAGAATTATATGCGATATTGATGGCTTTGAGCTACATTTATGATGCTCCTATGCCTTTTCATAATATTCTCATATGTGTGGATTCTAAATCTGTCTTGCAATCTCTAGCACATTGGGACGGTAAGGCTCGGAAAGATTTACTTTTTGATATTCATCACCTCATACACTGTTTAAGGATTCATGGAATATGTATTGACTTTTGCTGGGTTCCCTCTCATAGTGGGTTGAAATGGAACGAAGCAGCAGATATACTTGCTAAAGCTGGAGCTAAACATTGCCTCGATTGTAATTCATTATCTCCACTGAAAATATCTTCGTCAGAAAGTTTGCTAAAATTAGAAAGTTGTGTTTATAACAGAATTCGTGGAGAAAATCTTAAATATGTAAATACTTGTCCTCGTCACATTTCCAAGATAGTAACAAAACTCAAGTTAAATGCATGGAACACAAAATATTCTTGCCACGTTCTTTGTACTTGTGGTAAGCCTATTTCAGTGCATTATCTGTTGGTGGAATGTTCTATCTTAACTCCAATATGTAAAGAAAATTCTACTGACATCAAAGTCCAAGATATCAGTCAAATATTGTCCAGCCCTACTATCATAAACATTGTTACTATTATCGCACAATCTAAAATTGCCAAGTTGCTTTGATGCGGTTTTTTTTAATACCATTAATTTCAATTTTTTTTTTAATCTTGAGGTTAAGCATTGTTAGACAGAAATGATGTTTTAGATTATTTTTCGTCTAACATCATCAATGGTGAACAGACGTTAAATAAACCACTGAACTGAACTGAGAGAGAGAAAGAGAGAGAGAGAGAGAGAGAGAGAGAGAGAGAGAGAGAGAGAGAGAACGTGCATGTACGTAAGAGCGCTCGTAACATACACAAATGCGTGCATATAAACGGATGCAAGAACGCGCGCACACACACACACACACACACACACACACACACACACACACACACACACACACACACATGCACACACACTCACACACACACATGCACGCACGCACGCGCAACACACACACACACACACACACACAACACACACACACACACAACACACACACACACACACACACACACACACACACACACACACACACACACAGAGTGAGACAGAAAGAGAGAGATTTTTTTTTTTCATATAGGCCTTGGCCCCATATGAAGGGGTGAGTGAACATGAATTAGATAAATTACACTTCCAGATCGTCTCCCTTGTCACGTAGATTTGACTGCAGGCTTACAAACTATTTTATACCCAATAAACAAATAATTACGACATTCCTTTATAACTGTCTGAGTTAAAGAGGCAAAATCAAACTGATAAAGAAATGGAATAAAGGACCAGCCACCGTGGCGAAGTGGTTAGCGTCGCGGACTCCCGGCTGGGAGGTCGTGGGTTCGAATCCCATCAGAGTCATGTGGGTTTTTCTGCCCCGACCGGCTCCTACCCAGAGTTGAGTTTGCTGCGGACTCAGTTGGGAAGACTGGAACCACACAGTCGAGTTTCATCCACTTAATGGATGCGTTTCTGAGAGTGTTGCTCAAATTTCCTGACCAACACTGCATGTGCCTGTATCTCTCGGGCCTGGTTGACGCCGAGATATATT
>CM065743.1:18923638-18926138 GCA_033310375.1 Conus canariensis
ACGCAGGGGGATGGGGGGGGGGGGGGGGGAGTGAAGGGAAACAGTGGCGTGATAGCACCATGGGACACTGCTGAATAGATGAGGGGCCGGAACAGCTCAGTAGTAGAGCGCCGGGCTCGTAATCCTGGGGTTGCGGGTTCGAATCTCTGCTGGGTCGTTTTGGTCCAGGTTGGGGGGGGGGGGGGGGGGGGGAGGGGAGGGGTCCAGGAGTTAACATTTGTTCTGACTCCATTTCCCACACAGTCCTTCGAATGAGACTTTAACCGAGGTTCCGTGTGGGATCGCACGCATAACATCTTGCACACACGTCAAATTCCATCACCAACTTTCGGAAGAGAAGGCCAGTTTGGCCGTCGGAATGGATGACACGTTACACATAGCATGCACCCTGCGTGAGAAATGGAAAGAATGAAGGAAGTAAGGAAGTCCAGTGAACGATATTGAACGAAATTGATCGGATCAGACGGCGAACGTCTGAATGAAGCGCCAGCTGGCAGCTCTTCAGTCGGCGCTACCCAGGTAGGCAGCCCGTCGTGTGAACGAGTGTGGATTGTAAAGCGCTTAGAGCTAGGTCTCTAGCCGAGGACAGGCGATATGTAAGTATTCATAATGATAATAACAATGACTGGTCAACTCATTTGCACAGATTATGATCGCTCCTTTCATCATTCTAGCGCGTGTGCAATTTTCTTTCTACGTTGTGTCTTCATACTCCTCCCTGTCCCCTGTCCCTGTTCCAGTTAACCACGTGCCTTCCATCCTGCTGTTCTTTGTATTCACCACATGCCACTCAGGCAAATCGACTTCGGCTTTCTCTGTCCCATATCGCCTTCAATGGAAAGATGTTAAACTTGACATCAACAACCATCTCTCTCTCTCTCTCTCTCTCTCTCTCTTTCTCTCTCTCTCTCTCTCTCTCTCTCTCTCTCTGCATATACATGGGAGAAAAAAAATCATACCAGCGTGAAGGTTTTGTGTTTGGATGTATGTGTGTGTGTGTGCGTGTGTGTGTGCGTGCGTGCGTGCGTGCGTAGGCGCACGCAAACGCACACGCGTGCACGCGCGCTCGTGTGTGTGTGTGTGTTGTGTGTGTGTGTGTGTGTGTGTGTGTGTGTGTGTCTGTCTGTCTGTCTGTCTGTCTGTCTGTCTGTCTGTCCATGTGAAATCACTCACCTATAACCACACTACTGTCTGTCTTCACCGTCTGACCAGGAGAGACAGTCACCCTGTAGGTGTAGGTGCCAGGATCAGAAGACAGAGGTCTGTCAGGAAAATCACACCGACCAGTCCTGACCGAGGTGCCACTGGCAGGGGGGTCAGTGGTGATGGTGGAGCTGGTGATGTCTGTGTACTGTCCACTCTGAAACACATCACGGTCAACAGTGTCAAGATGACTTGATGGCAGATCGTCATCAACTGTTTCTCTCGTTAATAATCACAGACAGCTTTCACCTGATGAAGCCATGATGACAACTCTATACAGTCTCACATACTGAAGCGTTCCCACGATGAGAAAATGTGAAGTCCCACGGTACTTGATGCGTCATGTTTACGAATGGAACGGTGATTAATCCTCTCTCTCTCTCTCTGTCTCTCTGTCTGTCTGTCTGTCTCTCTCTCTCTCTCTCTCTCTCTCTCTCTCTCTCTCTCTGTATGTGTGTGCGTGCGCTTGTGTGTATGTGCGTGAGTGCGTACGTGCGTGCGTGCGTGCGCGCGCGCGCGCGCGTGTGTGTGTGTGTGATGTGGTGTGTGTGTGTGTGTGTGTGTGTGTGCGCCTGCTTGTTTGCTTGCGTGTGTGTGTGTGTGTGTGTGTGTGTGTGTGTGTGTGTGTGTGTGTGTGTGGTGTGGTGTGTGTGTGTGTGCGTGTGTGTGTGTGTGTGTATGTGATGTGGTGTGTGTTTGTATGTGTGTTTGTGTGTGTGTGTGTGCGCGCGCGCGCGCTGTGTTGTGTGTGTGTGTGTGTGTGTGTGTGTGTGTGTGTGGTGTGTGTGTGTGTGTGCGTAAACATGTGTGTTTGCGCGCGCACACAATTATACAGAAAGAGAGAGAGAGAGAAAAAAAAAAACAGACAATCAGACAGACGTACACGTATACACGCACACACGCGCTCGCGTGTGCAGTTAATATACACCTATGCCAATATCATACTACATTTATTCATTTGTTTCTTTATTATACTACATTTATTCATTTATTTATTTATTATTTATCTATTATATATATATATATATATATATATATATATATATATATATATAGTTATTTATTCTTTCGTTCTTTCTTTTTTTTCTTCCTTTCTTTCTCTCTTTCTTTGTTTCTTTCTCCTGAGGATTACAATGTCTGTTGTCTGATACACCAAAAATGAACACACTTTGAATTAAATGAACTCATCAAGAGATCTGAAAAAGGAAAGTCGCCACACGATTGTAACAACACTCTACAAAGAGAACGAAAAACGCTCAACCAAATTCTCTAATAATAAGTTCATTACTCAACATTC
>CM065743.1:18928638-18931138 GCA_033310375.1 Conus canariensis
GAACAACTCAATGCGCTTACATCCACCATTTGCACTTATTCATACAATATTCATGCACACAGCAAAAAGAAAATACACAATGGCAGACGCACCTACATGCATAAACTGTCTCACCGAACTAGTTGTGGAGGAATTTAAGAGAGATCTAGTCATCTACAGAAGAGAATAGGCTTTTTTGAAGAGGTAAGTTTTGAGCTGAGATTTAAAAGAAGAAAGAGTAGGCTGATTACGAAGGTCTTCAGGGAGGGAGTTCCAAATAGAAGGTGCTCTAAAACTGAAGGCTCTTTCGCCAACAGATTTCAGAGAACGCTTAGGGATTTTCAAAAGTTTTTGTGAAGAAGAGCGAAGGGTACGAGAGCTTTGGTAGGTGCAGAGAGAAGAAGAGAGATAGTGAGGAAGAGATTCATTGAAGTGGCGGAAAGCAAGAACTGCCAGTTTAAATTGCCACCGATACTGTATGGGAAGCCAGTGCAGTTCGATCAGCATGGGAGTGATGTGCTCACACCTCCTCCTCTTCAAAACAAGTCGTGCAGCGCTATTTTGGACTCTCTGCAGCCGAGCAATCTGTTCTGTTATCATCGTCGTCGTCGTCGTCGTCGTTGTTGGTGGTGGTGGTGGTGGTAGCGGTGGGTTTTTTTTTGTTTGTTTATATGGCAGTTAAGCTCTTTATAGTTACCATCAGTGAAAGTCACGCGTCGAGATAATCAGTTAACCACGAGAGCGTATAACTGTGAGCACACTCAGTTACATCTTTCCTTCTGTGTTGCTCGCACTGTATCAGTATCAGTCCGTCTCTCCAGGTTAAGTGGACTGGATCTAGAACGTGGTTGTTAACTGGCTGCACAACATCTGTGTTTTATAGGGTTTTTTTTTCTCTGTTTAATTGTTTCATTGAACGTTCGGGCTTTTTTTGTTGTTGTTGGACTACACAGTCTGTGAGACCTACAACCATAGGACACTGCTTTCGCATGAATTAGACTCTCACGGTCCTTGTTTTTCATGCTTTGGTTGTATCAAGTAGAACAAGATGTCCCAGTCACGTCATTCTTGGACTGTCATATCAGTACTTACAACTCGAACATGTCTGATCATACTCAACGTGTCAATCAATATAATAATATTCGCCAAAACGACATAAAAAAAAAAAGAAAAAAAATCATCTTTGCTTAATTTGTTCGTTTTGTATTACCAATATATTTATCAGCGTGAGAGTGTCAGTACACCACACATCAGAACTTGAGAAAAAAAAAACAGACACCTTGTATTAAACGCCAGAACAATAAAAACAGCAGGAATATGTCTATTCATAGTAGTAGTAGAACACACAGATTGTGTATGGTGTGTGCGTGAACGATTTACAGAACAAGAGAAAGAAAGAGAAGACGGGAAAAAAATAGGAAGATGCAGGCCCCTACTTAAAAGAAAAGAAAAAATGGAAAAATAAACTTGAAAAAAAACTGTAGGTAGGAGAACCCACCAAAAAAAGTAATTCTTGGACGTCATTTGATTATCAAAGGGCCATCATGCCCAGGAAAATAGAGTTGTTCTACAATCCGCCATAGAAGGGCTAAAATCCGCAATAGAAGGATTAAAATCCGCCATAGAAGGGTTAAAATCCGCCATAGAAGGGTTACAATCCGCCATAGAAGGGCTAAAATCCGCCATAGAAGGGCTAAAATCCGCCATAGAAGGGCTCTGAAACATGGAACCTGCTGAGGCTGCAGATGATTGGAGATAGCCTGGAGCTCTGAAGCATGGAACCTGCTGAGGCTGCAGATGATTGCATATAGCCTGGTGCTCTGAAACATGGAACCTGCTGAGGCTGCAGATGATTGGATATAGCCTGGTGCTCTGAAACATGGAACCTGCTGAGGCTGCAGATGATTGGATATAGCCTGGTGCTCTGAAGCATGGAACCTGCTGGGACTGCAGATGACTGGATATAGCCTGGTGTTCTGAAGCATGGAACCTGCTAAGGCTGCAGATGATTGGATATAGCCTGGTGCTCTGAAGCATGGAACCTGCTGGGACTGCAGATGATTGGATATAGCCTGGTGCTCTGAAACATGGAACCTGCTGAGGCTGCAGATGATTGGATATAGCCTGGTGCTCTGAAGCATGGAACCTGCTGAGGCTGCAGATGATTGGATATAGCCTGGTGCTCTGAAACATGGAACCTGCTGAGGCTGCAGATGATTGGATATAGCCTGGTGCTCTGAAACATGGAACCTGCTCAGCCTGCAGATGACTGGATATAGCCTGGTGTTCTGAAGCATGGAACCTGCTCAGCCTGCAGATGACTGGATATAGCCTGGTGCTCTGAAGCATGGAACCTGCTGGGACTGCAGATGATTGGATATAGCCTGGTGCTCTGAAGCATGGAACCTGCTGGGACTGCAGATGATTGGATATAGCCTGGTGCTCTGAAGCATGGAACCTGCTAAGGCTGCAGATGATTGGATATAGCCTGGTGCTCTGAAACATGGCACCTGCTCAGCCT
>CM065743.1:18941138-18943638 GCA_033310375.1 Conus canariensis
TGATATTTGCAAACCATTTTCAGTCATATAATCAGAAAAGGTATTTAGTTCTTTCTTATATAACTTTTTAATATAGTTTTGTGATCTGACAGATGTACTTTTTTTTAATGTCACTTTCATCCATATGCATATGTCATCTGCATATTGGGCTAGTTCTATATTTTCAGCAGTTTTTGTGGGTAAATCGTACATTAGAATACTAAAAAGTAAAGGGGCAATAACAGACCCCTGAGGAATACCCATGTGTAATTTTCTTCTTGTAGAATAGGAGTTCCCTACCTTCGTTCTAATATATCTATTTTCTAAGAAGTTTTTAATAAAATCATAAATGTTTCCTGACAATCCAATCTCTTTAAGTTTACAAAGCAAACGAGAGTGCCATACTTGATCGTAAGCTTTAGTGATATCAAAAAAGGTTGCTAGTAAACATTTTCTCCTGGAAAACTGATGTTTAATTTGAGTGGTAAGTTTGACCAAGTGTTCAATAGCACTTCTACCCTTTCGAAAACCTGCTTGGTTTGTTGGGATAACTTTGTTCTTTTCACAAAAGTAGTTTAGTCTATTTAAAACAATTGTTTCATAAAGTTTACAGACATGAGAAGTTAATGAAATAGGCCTGTAACTGTCTATACTTTCTTTCAGTTTACCTTCCTTGTGAATCGGTACTATTACTGATTCTTTCCATATTTGTGGCAAATGACCTGAGCACCAGCATTTTTTAAATATAGTAAGTAAAATGCTTATCCATTTGTCTGGAAAATGCTTAATCATTTCATTTGAAATGGCGTCAATCCCAACAGCTGTCTTTTTGTTTGGGAGAGAATCTATGGCGTCTTTCACCTCTTGTAATGAAACTGGGGCGTTGATGTCACTCGTGTCATTATCAGATACATCATTAAAGACATACGTACATTCTTTATCTTCTCTGAATTTTCTTTGGTTTTCAGACAACCCATCTAACTTGCTTACTTTAGCAAACTGGTCGACAAACGCTTCTGCTTTGTCTGCGGATGATGGTAACTTGTTATTATCAAGAATGATAGGATATTCTGGGAGTTTGATTCCATTTTTCATCGTTTTTATCTCTTTCCATACCTTTCTACTATCTTTATGATCGAATGTGTTTCTTTGGCAAAAATTATCCCAATAATCCTTTTTGGCTTGTTCCATAACTCTATTACTAAGTACATTTGAGTGTTTCATTTCCTTAAATTTTTCATCTACCATTTTCTTATCTTGACTTTTCTTAGTGTGCACGTATTCCTTGAATAACCGTTTTTTCTCATTAACTGCCTTATCGCAATCTTCAGTCCACCAAACATTACCGAGATGTTTACCCCCTTTAGAACCCTGATTCTTCAATTTAGGAATACATAAACCAGACACTTTCAGAACAGAAGTACAAAACGTGTCATACATTGTATCAATATCATCATCTGGGGACAAGCTTATGTCTAGGTCTTTAAGTGTGTCGTAAAACTGAGACCATTTGGCATTTTTATAATCAAATCTTGGGATTGTATCATCAGGTTCTGTGTCTTCAAAATCAGGGGACTGATTAATTGTAATAATGATTGGTATGTGATCACTCCCAAGAGTTTCACTATAAGTTTCCCATGCACACGACAAAGCCATTTTAGGTGAAACCAAAGTTAAATCAATAGCTGTAGGTCTATGTGTGGATATATCAGGAACTCTGGTATAAGAACCATCATTGAGTAAACATAAAGTTGAGTCTACAACATTTTCCACAAACCTATTACTACTGACCTGTGTGCTCTCTTTTTCCCAGAAAGGAGAATGGGCATTAAAATCCCCTCCTACTAACCATTTACCATTATCATTCTTGATATTTTTCATCCATTCAGTATTAGCTTCATCTGGACCCTTAGGTAAATATACAGAAGCACAGTTTACTTTTAAGGAGTCCGAAAACTTGACAGTTACAGCACATGAAAAAATCCCGTGTACTCCACTAGGCACAGGTGACTGTTTGTCACAATACTGTAGTCCAGTGTGAATATAGATAGCACAGTTTACTCTATCACCATTTTTTTCTGTATCTACTACTGGTGGATAGTAGTACTGTTCCAATCTTGGTAGTTTGTTCTTACTGATATTAACAGACTGGAATAAGAGAACGTGGCAGACAGATGACGCTAAAAATTGACGTAAGCAGTCAATATTAGAATAGAGAGAGCGGCAATTCCACTGCAGTATTTTTATATTGTTGTTGAGTTTCATGTTAAAAAAAAAAAAAAAAAAAAAAACTAAACAAATAAAAATATTTTGCTTTAACACAATTGGAGCTTAGCTACACACAGACGTAGGCTGGTATGCTGCATTTGTTCCGAACAAAAGCGACAAAAAAAATGTCACCAGTTGTATAAGACATTGAACCTATTGGACCAGGCAGAGCCGTAGAAGGAATCCTCAGGGAAGGGAGTGGGGCGCAGGTACCGGGGACGTCGCACTGTCTTCCGGGGCCGTTCCCAGAAGA
>CM065743.1:18948638-18958638 GCA_033310375.1 Conus canariensis
CAATGATGAAGATGATGCTAAGGATTTCCATTCCGGTCTGAGACAGTATGGCACGGCTGAACATTACACTTACTGTCTTGATGTATCCGGAAGTCAACCAGGCCTGAGATATACATACATGCGGTGTTGCGGCAGGAAATTTGAGCAACACTACCAGAGACACGTCTATTTCATGGATGAAACTCAGGTTGTATAGTTCTGTTCTTCCCCATTGAGCTCTTAGCAAACGTAACTCTGGGTGGGAGCCATATAAATATAAATGGCTCTGCTGGGAATCAGACCCACGACCTCCCAGCTGGGAGTCCACGATGCTGACCACTTTGCCCTAGTGGCTCGTGTCATGCCAGTGTTACCTGTCAGTGCTGGGAGTCCATGATACTGACCACTTTGCCCTAGTGGCTGGTGTCATGCCAGTTTTACCTGTCAGTGCTGGGAGTCCATGATGCTGGCCACTGTGCCCTAGTGGCTGGTGTCATGCCAGTTTTACCTGTCAGTGCTGGGAGTCCATGATGCTAGCCACTGTGCCCTAGTGGCTGGTGTCATGCCAGTTTTACCTGTCAGTGCTGGGAGTCCACGATGCTGACCACTGTGCCCTAGTGGCTGGTGTCATGCCAGTTTCACCTTTCAGTACTGGGAGTCCATGATGCTGGCCACTGTGCCCTAGTGGCTGGTGTCATGCCAGTTTTACCTGTCAGTGCTGGGAGTCCACGATGCTGACCACTGTGCCCTAGTGGCTGGTGTCATGCCAGTTTCACCTTTCAGTACTGGGAGTCCATGATGCTGGCCACTGTGCCCTAGTGGCTGGTGTCATGTCAGTTTTACCTGTCAGTGCTGGGAGTCCATGATGCTGGCCACTTTGTCCTAGTGGCTGGTGTCATGTCAGTTTTACCTGTCAGTGCTGGGAGTCCATGATGCTGGCCACTTTGCCCTAGTGGCTGGTGTCATGTCAGTTTTACCTGTCAGTCCTAGGAGTCCATGATGCTGGCCACTTTGCCCTAGTGGCTGGTGTCATGTCAGTTTTACCTGTCAGTGCTGGGAGTCCATGATGCTGGCCACTTTGCCCCAGTGGCTGGTGTCATGTCAGTTTTACCTGTCAGTGCCTACCCCCGATCCTGTAAGCTGGCCAGAAGAAGCTTCAGGTACCACTCCAGCTGCACCATTTGAGGTTAAAGTAAGATGTGGTAGAGGAAGGGTGAGCTACGACATATGACTGAAG
Organism: Conus canariensis; assembly: GCA_033310375.1. Classification (NCBI taxonomy): domain Eukaryota; kingdom Metazoa; phylum Mollusca; class Gastropoda; order Neogastropoda; family Conidae; genus Conus; species Conus canariensis. The sequence continues at coordinate 18,949,855 of CM065743.1, forward strand.
CCAAGGAGCCAGGCAGACAATGTTGTGTTTGACCTGACCCTCATTGTGATTTTTCTAAGATCCTGATGCAATATGGTGGTGTGGAACCGAACCCAAGACCTCCAAAGCAGATCTCTTGACAGCAGGCATATCTCCTGAGATTGGGTGAAACCAGCAGAGTCTGGATCCATGTCCCATTGACCAAGGGGACAGATCGACAGCAGCGTGCTTGTGAACAGGAGCCTACATCAACTGACCTAATGACAATGTCGACTTTACTGAGAAAAAAAGTTTTAATGAAATGGCATGCGCGAAATTTGAAAAAAAAAGAATCGTTCTGTGCTTAACAAGACGATGTCCAGTCTCACAGATGAAGTCCGAGATCTTAAGTAACAGAACAATAAACTGGCCAAATGAAGCAAAATCAAACAAACAAACTAAAATGAAGGAAAGTTTAGGCAGTTTGGAACTGAAAACTGACGATTTACAAAACGTCGTCGTTCAAGGCATGGTATAGAAGAGCAATGAGACAGTAAAACTTATCGAACATTTGAAAGTGGAAATGCTCACGAATGCATAAGAACGCACTGATGATCTTTATTTGACAAGGTCCAGCCAGTATACTAAATGAAAGATTCACCAATTTTAGAAAGATATACCTTTTACAAGGGCGAAACAAAGTTACCGAAGGTAACACGGAAATGAAAATGAAGCAACGTATTCACTAGCAAAGATTGTTTCACGGCATGTCAGGGCAACTGGAAAGAAACTGTCGCCTCATCTTGAAGATGCCACAAGCCAACAAAAAAAAAGAGCCAAAATGATAAACGATCATCTGCTCATCGACGCGATTAAAGATTAATCTTGGAGAAATTTGTAATGTAGCTGAAGTATCTGACAGATTAAATCAAAACACAGTGTTTTGATCCACCTGAATTATCCAGGCGAAAAATTCGATGGTAGAGAGTGCGAGATTGACACCGACTGTTGGCTGAACTCGTTTCATAACGAAAAAGTGCAGTGTGGAAAGCTGGCATTGAGTGTTCCATACTACCACTTAGAGTCTCCTGCCTTCATCGACGGTCTGTGGGCACTGGCCACACTTCTCTGTTCTATAGGTGGACACACAGAAATGTTTCCCAAAGACAGAAAGACTGGAGCATTGTCTGTCACGCTGTGGTGAAAGGGGTGGGGGGGGGGGGGCAGGTTAGAAATCTTGCTGTGGTCCAGGGACCACAGACATCATCCTGGGTTTTCACAGGTCGTAATGACGACTGGCAGTGCAGTCCTCCCCGTCCTCTATGACTGTACACCCTCACCACAGTGGGGTGCTGTCTGTTGTCCACTGACTGGGTAGGTATATGATGATCTGTGGCTGAACTGTTGTCAGCGTATATAGCTCTGTCATGTTCGCTGCAGGAGATGGTTGATCCAACACCCTCTTTCATGAAAACTTCTGCCCTGGCTGCGTCTCTGTTGCGACCTGGGCCGTGTGCTGAAAATCTTTCTGTGGGTGAGTGGCAAGCTTCACCATTTCATGTTTATTCAGGTCGAATGTGATCGAATGTAAACGCTCTGTCTTCTGTTCAGAGCTTTCCGTGTCTGATTCCAAGACTCTCGTTGCTGCTACACCTTTCTGCTATGAATGGTACCAGACTTTTGTTTAATCATTCTGGGCTTTTTCTCACACATCTCCTTTAACATACAAAGGGGAACGATTTTCATTCAAGAACGCGGCCTGTGACCTCTCTCTCTCTCTCTCTCTCTCTCTCTCTCTCTCTGTCAAGAAAATTCCACATTGTCGCTGATGACAGAGTAGAGGTATGGGACTGTGTTGTGTGCATGTGTTCATGCTGGTGTGCTAGGTGCGTGGAAGAGGTCACAATGAATGATAAGGGTGACAGTGGTGCTTGAGGTCAGAGGTGCGATCATGTGTACAAAGTTTCTCTTGGGTGGTTTCAGCGTGGCTGTTCATAAACAGGCCAGGAAAGGTGTGATAAGTCACCATAAAAGGGTCTCAAACACACACGCGCGCGCGCGCGCGCGCACGCACGCACACACGCACATGCACACACACACGCACGCGCGCGCATACACATACATACACACACACATATACTCATGCAGAGAGAGAGAGAGAGAGAGAGAGATGCATGCGAATGAACGCACACACAAACAGAAATACACACACGCTCACACACACGTTCACACACACACACACACACACACACACACGCGCGCGCGCGCGCGCGCGCGCGCACGTGTACACACACACACGTGTGCGCGCATGCGTGCATGTGCATACACACTCACACACACACACACGCACACACACACACACACACACGCATGCAGAGAGAGAGAGAGAGAGAGAGAGAGAGAGAGAGAGACATGCATATGAATGAACGCACGCGCAGACAGAAATGCACACACACACACACACACACACACACACACACACACACACACACACACACACACACACACACACTCCAACACACACATTCATGAGAGAGAGAGAGAGAGAGAGAGAGAGAGAGAGAGAGAGGCGCAATTTAACAGACGGCTGTTTCAACATAGACTGAAGCAACATAGATCGTGAACACTCTGCACCATAGGGCTGATAAAATCTCACTCCCGCAACACAAGCAAACTCCATCTCGCTCCAGTCGGTGAACACGTTACTCTGACATCCGATATGGCTGTGTTAGTTGAAACAAAATCACACTGCACCATGACAGGCCTTTCAAACTCTGCTGTGCGGGTGACCTGTATAAAGTCTTCTTTTTGTTCTGAAGAAGGAAGGAAGTCCCCCGTTTTGCCCAGCTAATGCCGGGACTGAGGCCCATGTCAAACGGCAATGTGTTTGGGTGAGACGTGTAATACAGACAGGCGCAAACAATTGAATACAAGGGTTAGTTTGAAGATTTCATTAATGTTATTATTAATATTATCATGATCAGTATTATTATTATCTTATTATTATTACTTTTACCTTTACTATTATTATTATTATATTATCATTACTATCATAATTATCATCATGGTTAGTAGTAGTGGTAGCAGTAGTAGTAGTAGTAGTGGTAGCTAGTAGTAGTAGTAGTAGTAGTAGTAGTAGTAGTAGTAGTAGTAGTAGTAGTATCAGTATTATTATATCGTTATTATTAGTAGTAGTAGTAGTATTAGTATTATTATTACCATTAGCATTGTTATCATTTTCATTATTCTTATGAATGTTATTATTGATACCATCAGTATCATCATCATTATTATTATTGTTATTATTATTATTATTATTATCATTGTTACATTATTACTGTTATTATTATTATTTTCTTCTTCTTCTTCTTCTTCTTCTTCTTCTTCTTCTTCTTCTTTTCGATATCATTGTTGTCATTATATTATCATTATTATTATTATCATTATCATTTTCATTGTTGGTGTTATTATCATTATCAATATTAATATGATGATGATGATGATGATGATGATGATTATCATAATTACTATTAATATTATAATTGTTATATTTATTATTATCATTATTATTATTATTGTTATCATTACTGTATCATTATATTATTATTATTATTATTACTAGTAGTAATAGTCGTGGTAGTAGTAGTAGTAGTAGTAGTAGTAGTAGTAGTAATGTTATTGTTGTTAATAAGTATCATGATCATTATTGTTATTATCATTATTATTGTTATAATTATTGTTATTTCAATCATCATCATCATCATCATCATCATCATCATCATCATCATCATCATTATCGTTATTATTATTATTATTATTATTATTATTATTATTATTATTATTATTATCAGTAGAAGTAGTAATAGCAGTAGCAGTAGTAGTAGTAGTAGTAGTATAATTTTTTTTAAATTTTTATTTGATTATCATTATTCCTGATGTTGTTGTTATTGTTGTTATTGTTTTTAACATTCATTTCGGAAGTCTAACTGCCCATGACAAAGTCACTGTGGAGTCTAAAACTGCATGACAAAGTCACTGTGGAGTCTAAAACTGCATGACAAAGTCACTGTGGAGTCTAAAACTGCAAAAAAACGAACCCAGTGGATTGTATACATGAGAAGTAGATGATGTATATGACGTGTGGGTGACCCATAGTGAGTCACGAATTGTCTGCATCTGATCTCCAGATACAGATCATGACTGTGACATGTGCTGAGACATCTAGAAATACCTGATGGATGGAATGTATTGTGAAATATGGTGACCAATGGATTAAGCACATCAGAGAGATCCAGAAATAGATGACGGATGGAATGTATTGTGAAACATGGTGACCAATGGATTAAGCACATCAGAGAGATCCAGAAATAGATGACGGATGGAATGTATTGTGAAACATGGTGACCAATGGATTAAGCACATCAGAGACATCATTGTGAAACATGGTGACCAATGGATTAAGCGCATCAGAGACATCCAGAAACAGATGATGGATGGAACGTATTGTGAAGCATGGTGACCAATGGATGGTATGCATCAGAGGTTTCAACACACGGGTGACGAATGTGACACTGTGGTGTCCTTAAATGACCAGTGGATTGCGTGTATCAGAGACCATCTGAATTAGGCCCAGTTGACTTAAGCCTTTGATTTTCCAGAGGTTCAAAGGACTGTGGCAACTGTACTCCCGTGGACTCGGTTCCGTGCTGACCTCTTCAGGTGGGCCCCTGTCAGTCTGGCTGCCTGAATCCACGCACCGCGACCAGTTTTGTCTCGGTCGCCCCCCTTTCTTTCCACCCCGTGGGTTCCCTTCGAGTGCCTGTGTCGTGATGTTGGTGGGAGGTTTCGGTAGTGTGTGACCACCAAGCCAGCCCCATCTCCTTTCCTGTGTTTCTGTGTCCGTAGAATATTGTTGGAGTCTCGTAGGCTTTTGTAGTGTGTGACCACCAAGCCAGCCCCATCCCCGTTCCTGTGTTTCTCTGTCTGTAGAATATTGTTGGAGTCTTGTAGGCTTTTGTAGTGTGTGACCAGTGCAGCCCCATCTCCGTTCCTGTGTTTCTATTTCCGTAGAATATTGTTGGGGTCTCCCTCGGGTGGTGGTGGTGGGGGGGGGGGGGTCACTCCTTTCGTTCAGGGAGGACCTGAGGGACGTGTTGATGAAAGCCTGCAGATTGAGAGTCTTGAACGTTTCGCTCTCCACGTTTATCAGAGCAGGTAATGGATGCAACGTGTAGCGATCAATGGATTGTATGGATTAGAGACCTTGTCAAACCTATGATGGATGTGACGTGTGACGTGTGGCATGTCCCATATCGAAATGCGGTAAGTGCAGGGAGCGACCAACACTCTGCATCAGGTGAATCAGTGGATCAGGTGCGGATGAGGTGTGGGTAGGGGAAAGACTGGTGATCTGGATTTTCCTTCACCCTCACAACATCTCACTCCCTTCCGGCAAAAAAATTGAAAACAAGAACAATAGTTTTTCTTACTAATAGAAAATGAAAGAAGTCAAAGACGAAAAAAGTCAGAAGTAGTTTGTGCATAAAATAAATCAGAATTGCTCTGTAAAGCAAGAGAGAAGAGAGAGAGAGAGAGAGAGAGAGAGAGAGAGAGAGAGAGAGAGAGAGAGAGAAGAGGAGATCATCAGCAAGCTCTGAGACAAGCAAGTTTGGTCCAAGTCACGTGGGTTTTGGAGAACACGTGGAAAAAAACAACAACTGACTAGCCTTTGGGGAGTGTTTTAAGCCCTGAGTGTCGGAAGGTCTGATGAATAAATCGATAAATCAATACATAAATACATACATACATACATACATACATACATACACGCATGTATATATACACACATCCATCCATCCATCCATCCATGCATCCGTACATACATACATACATACATACATACATACATACATACATACATACATACATACACGTATACATACATACATAACAAAACACAAAATGTTAAAAAGAACCAGTATGAAAGTACCATGGTGATCTGATGCCGTGTAAGGGACAGAAATCCAACGGACACCTTGCTTGGTGACCGAACTTCTGTGTGTCCTGTTTTTTTTTTTATTTTGTTTTGTTTTGTTTTGTTTTGTTCTATGATGTGTTGTTTCGTTCCTGTGCATTGTCTCTGCCTGTAGAATCACGACGTTACACTCACTGCCTGGCAGTGTGGTAGATCAAAGTCTCCTTTTTTTCCCTCTGCAGTTTGGTGTAGGAAGAGACGTGTGACCTGCTCATCAACGAGTGGGGCGTGTGTGCGTATGTACGTGCGTGCGTGTGTACTGCGTGCGTGCACGCATACGTGTGTGTGTGTGTGTGTGTGTGTGTGTGTGTGTGTGTGTGTGTGTGTGTGCGCTCGCGCGCGCGTGCGTGCGTGTGTGTGTATGAGCGCGCGTGCATGCGTCCGTGTGTGTGTGCGTGATGCAACGCTTGGTTTTGCTTGTTGTAAAATCTTGCAACAACAACACCACCACCAACAACAAGAACGACGACGACGACGACATTAACAATGACAACACTACCACCACCAGCAACGACGACCACGACGACACGAACAACAACAGCAACAATCCAGAAATAAAACCATTTTGTAACGGCCCTTACGATCCTTTGATGGTGTTACTAATATGTATGTATAACACACACACACACACACACACACACACACACACACACACACACACACACACGGCAAACTGGCCTTCTCTTCCGAAAGTTGGTAATGGGATTTTACGTGTGTGCAAGATGTTATGAGTGCGTTCACACACGGAACCTCGGTTTGTAGTCTCATTCGAAAGACTGTATGGAAAATGGAGTCAGAACCAATGTTAACTCCGAGGGAAAAATCCCCCTGTACTGAAACAGCCCGGCGGAGATTCGAAACCGCAACCCCAGAATCACCAAGATTACGAGTCCGGCGCTCTACCAACTGAGCTATTCCGGCCCCCTATATATTATAATGTCCTACACTTATCCTACAAACAAACAAAAAATCCTGTTTGGACAGCAAAATGATGGTGGCAAACGCAGTTATACTCCTCTTCGTATTCAGTTTTAAGAGAAACAAGTATCCATGACGTCATATGTACTCCCATGTCGGCTAGAGTAATGCCTTCTGGTCTGGAAACCAGTGTCACATACCAAACGACAGAACTTGATCACTGTAAATTTCATGAAACGTGTAGGTCCAAAACGTAGCCAGTTAGCAGAGGATAATATAGGCATTAGGTGCTTTGATTTCAAATCTCAATGTTTAAGGTTCGTGTATTGTCGGATATTGTTCATTTCAGTCGTCGCCGATCGCACTGTGAGTCCATTTGACTTTTTAGAAGGCTTAACGGACACACACCCCGACCAGCATTTGCTAATGTCCATCGCAGTTGTGTGTTGAGCTCCTGTTGGGTCAGGGTCCCGTTCTCCCTGCTGTCAACCCCCCCCCCCTCCCCCCCCCCCCCCCCCCCCCCCCCCCACCATCCCCTGCAAGACAAAAAGGTTCAGTGTGGGAAATGGGCAGCAGAAGTCCACTGCTTTCCAAACCATCCAACATTTCTGAGTCCGTCACAGGGTGAAGGAACAGCAGATTGTCCTCCAAACTCCAAGAGCGTACTGAAAGGGGTGAACGTTGAAGTTTTCTTAGGACTTCGATGTTCCCTGGACTGACCTGCTGTCTTATGGTGTGACCTGCCAGATGAGATAGACATCCGTAAGGTAAGACATCCGTGAGCAGTGGGGGTAAGACATACGTTTAAAAAGGCACGCCTTGAGATACCCGCCCACCCAAACGTTGCGGGTTCGAATCCCGGCAGCGCCAGGAAAAAAAAAGGTTGGCCATAGAAGGGCATCTGGGAGTCATGACCCGGATGCGGCCCGGCCCCTTCAGAGTGTAAGGAGTTCAGGGTGGAAACACTTGTCTGACGGTGGGGGGGGGGGAGGGGGGGGGGGGGGGGGGGGGGGGAGGGGAGGGGGATTTCTTCTGCGAAGACCTTCTGCGTCAAACTCTTCCTAGAGTTTCTTCCTACTGCAGTCAGGCGGTGCTGTGAAGACAAGCATCACCAAGAAGTCAGTGTCAGTTCCTGTGACCACACGGGCTCGCCCTCTGTGACCTGTGTTGTGCGCTGTGGACAAAGAAGGGGTGCATTGTCAGTGGCTTGAGTGAACATAGTGCTGATGAGTATCATGATACTGATAGCAATCATAATAATAAAGATAATGATGATAATAAAGATATTGTAAAAAAAAATGATTAAAGAGAGGATTACTGTCACTCCTAGTTATAATAGGACAATAGCAGTAGTAGTAAGGGAGAAAGGAGAGGGGTTAGAGGGTTGTGGAACAGCATGGTTGTCGTGGCAACGGTGTGAGTGGTACGGATGGTGATGATGATAATGGCAATGATGGTAATACCAATAATAACACTGGTATCATCGTCATCATCATCATCATCATCATCATCATCACCATCACCACACTAACATTAACAGGAATGGTAATGTTAATAATAGTAGTAATAACAATAAATGCAATGGTACAAAACTATAATAAATAAGAACATCAATAAAAGAAAATGACGATGATAATAGCACTAATGTTCACACTAATCATAATAAAGGAAGGGAGGAAGAAAAAGAAGGCGGGGGGGGAAGAGGGGAGGGGGGGGGGGCAGGAGGAGGACTGGAAGGACAAAGAAGGACAAAGAAGAGGAACAGGACACGAGCCGTGGGTAGGATGGAGTGCTGTAGGTTTATTAATAGTTTTAGTAACAATCATGACTTTAGCCGTATAGTCATGGTAGTAACTATAAAGAAGGCTGGAAAA
>CM065743.1:18968638-18976138 GCA_033310375.1 Conus canariensis
AGATTGCACAGTCTATCCAGGGAAAAGTTTCCAAACACATGTGTAGTGAGACAGTATAAACAGTCTTGATGAATGTAGACATGTACATACTGGTAGCATTAAGCAGTATGCGATGCTGAAGTTTTCCTTTAATCTGTGATAGTAAAAGTATATACGATTCCCCTATTTATTTCAATCGTGTCAGGCAATTGAGTTTGGCTATTATATTCGTCAATTTTAAACTTTCTTAACAGTCGTTTCCTGAATACACTGCACATTGGAACACATTTGTTTTGTTTACATTGAAAAATAAACCATTTCGCAAACAAAACTATTCTTTCAAATCCTTCGTCATTTTTAATCTGTTTATCGGTAACTAAAATTACAAAGTTTTCGGTCAAATGTAATGTCATTTTGCATTTTTCCATTAAATTCTTCGATGAGTTTTTAGTCCAGAATGATTTAATGGTATTACATCCCCAACATAAGTGTCTTGTTGGACGAAAACTTAACAACCGTTACAACGTTCGAGCGTATTAGTCGAAAAAATGTAACCATTGTATTTTCGTCCAGATTTCCGCATCGATGTGTGTATTGTGTGCGTGCGTGCGTGCGTGCGTGCGAGCGTGCGTGCGTGTATGTGTGTGTGTGTGTGTGTGTGTGTGTGTGTGTCTGTGTGTGTGTGTGTGTGTGTGTGTGTGTGTGTGTGTTTTAAACCCAGGAGGATTGTTGCATTGTGACATGTCCGTTCGGTCATAGTGTTCTTTGTCTTCTGGACTATGACCCTGGCTGTTGTCATTGTCGTCTTCCACGCAGCAGGCGGTTCTTATTATATATCTCATTCAGATTCTTGTCCGATCTGATACTCATGGTAGTAAAGAGTAAATCGTTAGATGGCCTCCTAAAGGCTGGGGATATCAAAAGGGTTGCACATGTGTTGCCAAGTTGTGTGTGTGTGCGTGTGTGTGTGTGTGTGTGTGTGTGTGTGTGTGTGTGTGTGTGCGTGTGTGTGTGTGTGTGTGTGTGTGTGTGTGTGTGTGTGTGTGTGTGTGCGTGTGTGTGTGTGTGTGTGTGTGTGTGTGTGCGTGGTGTGTGTGTGTGTGTGTGTGTGTGTGTGTGTGTGTGTGTGCGTGTGTGTGTGTGTGTGTGTGTGTGTGTGTGTGGTGTGTGTGTGTGTGTGTGTGTGACTGTGTGTGTGAGACTGTGTCTGTGTCTGTGTTGACATAACTTTTCAAACAGTACATCAAATAATTTACGAGCAGGTTTACAGAGCACACACACACACACACACACACACACACACACACACACACACACACACACACACACACACAGGTATGCATGCATGCACACACAGACACTCCCACAGACACACAAACACGCACACACACACACACACACACACACACACACACACACACACACACATATATATATATATATATATATATATATATATATTATATACTCACTCACTCACATGCATAACACACACACACACACACATACAAACAAGCACGCACACACAGAGAGAGAGAGAGAGAGAGAGAGAGAGAGAGAGAGAGAGAGAGAGAAGCACGCAAGCACGCTTCTAGGCACCTTTCTGTTATCTGATATCTTTCACATTGTATATCAATCCGTCTCATCAGTCACGTGATACCCGTTTTCTGACGTGTTGTAATAAATCATTGGTTGTTGTTGAACAACCGACACTGCAACACCTGTCAGTAGAATACAGATTACCCTTTTTTTTTCCTCTGCCTCTTGTTTGTCTGTCTTTCCCTCTCTTAGTTCCATCTAAATGGAAATGTTCCCGTTTATCTGCATGCATAAAGGAAGAAAACGATGTTCCCGTTTATCTGCATGTATAAAGGAAGAAAACGACACCTGCTACAGTTCAATGTTTTACAAATTGTAGTCGTGTTTTCCTGTACAGTACTGAAGCTATACAACTTCTCCGCAATTAAAAAAAAAGAAGACAAATTCATCAGTGACAATGTGTGAAGAGTGCGTCCTATGCTATGGTGGTTCGGTGGGGTTAAACCCTGTTGAAACGTTTCACTTTCAGCTTCCGTACCTGTGTAGAGTAGTGACCATGACAACTACTGGTGCTGCTGGAACACTACTACTGCTACTCCTACTACTACTACTGCTACTCCTACTACTACTGCTGCTTCTGCTGCTACTTCTACTACTACTACTGCTACTTCTGCTGCTACTACTACTGCTACTGGTGCGGCTGCTGCTGCTGCTGCTGCTGCTGCTGCTACAGATACTGCTACTGCTGCTACGACTACAACTACTGCTGCTGCTGCTATTTCTACTGCTGCTGGCAGGCGATTCCTTAAGCCTTTAGTTTGTAGTCAAATCACTGCGACTCAAAACAAACAAACAAACAAACAAACGAACGAACGAACGAACAACAAACAAACAAACGAACGAAGAAACAAACAACAACAAAGCATTCACACACACACACACACACACACACACACACACACACACACACACACACACACACACACGCACGCACGCACGCACGCACGCACACACACACACACACACACACACACACACACACACACACACACATACTGACTCTTACCTGCGTGTTGTTTCCCTGCCTAGTTACTGAAATGTTTTCTTTATTTGCGTCATGTCTACTATAGACGTCTTTTTCAAGGCTTCATAACGTAGTTGGGGAGAGACAGACCGACAGGTGAAGGGAGGTAAGTGATTTCGTGTTGGAGCTGGCATGCTCACCGTGCTTTCATCGTGCGGTATCCTAAGCTGCTTTCCTGTATGGTAAGTACTGATCCTGGTAGAGTGATGTCCCTTTCTCTCCCGGTTGCACGCTGATCTTTGCGTCTTCATTTCTTGTTTGGTTGTGGTCATGGTCACCGGCTGATGATTCGGCTATGCCGACTTCCTTATTAGCGTGTCTCTGCGTTCGATAAGTGCCTGAACCCTCTGTGAACACGGCACAGGCTTCCAAGGGTGGTGCAGGACTGCTCCCAGCTGATTTGTTCGGCAGTTGAAGACAGTACTTCTCTGGGTCTCACCTGCGGGTGTATCTGTTCCTTCTTGTCCGTGCGTTCGGTGCGATCGTTTGCAGTCTAGTCGACAGGGGCAAAGCCTATATTCGTGCTGTTGTGACAGACAGACAGACCGACCGACCGACAGACAGACAGACAGATGGACAATTTTAACAGCGCGATACAAATTGAAGGGTATAAATACTGCATATTTTGAAAGCGTCAACCATATTTTATATGGCACATGTATTGCGGACATCACACACGTTACTGCCCAGTCAGAGTTGATCAGACCGTTGTGGTTTTTCTTTGAAGTTTTTTTCAGAAGTATTCTGAGGAGAGTGTCTAGATTCTAACATGTGAAGGAGAGAAGTGAAGGAAAATGACTGGAGACAGTAGGTCTTTCATTCATCAGTTGTTGTTGTTGTTGTTGTTGTTGTCGTACCCTGGCTTAAAGACTCCAGAGATCATCCGAACAGCCAAAGTACTTGAACACTGTGGTGGGGATGAGAACATTACGTGTGTGACCGGAGGCGACAGGGGACATAAGAAATCCAAGAAAGAACTATAAAAGCAGGTTCCCGAGGCCTGACTACACCTCAACATTTATTGCTGCTATGACCAAGTCGACCAGTGCTTCACTTCTACCGGCAGGTGGCCAGGTAGAGATTATATCCTCTTCCCTGAGCAAGGAAATGCCTTATGTCATTCATGTATTTACACTTAAGTGCATTGTGACAGAAACTGTGCGTTGCGGGCGGAAAGTAAGGTAAGGTGAGGTATGGTTGTTTATAGCCCAGCCGACCGCAAGGGGACATATCAGGGCTGTCACCACGTTGAAGTCACCTCACAAGTCATTGAAACAAAATCATTCACACAACCCTTTGAAATGCAACTTCTAAACTAACTTTTGTTAAAAGACTTCTGAATTGTGTTTTGAAACTATTTGATGTGCTGCAACTGCAACCCACGGATTCACAAAAGAAACCTTGCAGATAATAGAACAGTGCAGCATCCTTGGCAAATGCAGGGTTTAGTGTCAGCAGTTCACGCTGATCCCGGAGCTCCTCTTGCCTCTGCTGATTCATGATGTCAGCGCCAGCACAGTGGGATCAATGGGGACCACAGTCAACCTGTACACCAGAACTTGGCTTGGTGTCCCACTTGGTATCGCTGACATCGCACCCTACAGCCGCACAGCAAAGCTGAAGACGTCCTGAACTCCATCCTGGAGGGGTGCAATCAGCCGAAGCAGGGTTGTTGACCATGCAGGAGGATGGCGTCGTTTGGCTTGCACCGTTGATCTTCATCCGTCTCCTATCCTCAACCCTACCGGTCAAATGGTCATCGGTCAACAATCATCATGAGTCATCCTCTATCATAGGTCGTTTCTATCCACTGTCAGTCATCAACATTCCATAAAACCCCGCTCATCCTATCATTAACTGTATCATCCCAAATCCTTCTTTATTAATCGTTTATCACTTTTTACCATCACTCATTATTAATCAATGTTTATGAATACCTACTCGGTACATTTCATTAATGCTGAGAAATAGTTTTGACCATTTGGCAACATCATTTTATTGCCTGAAAACACACTCTTTTCAGTTCGTCCTCTTGCGTCAGCCGCGATCTTCTTTGGAAAACATTGTACAGAAAACATGAGAGTTGTCTCACAGACATTTGGTCGTCACGTGACATTGCTCATAACACACTTCCGTCATCGTTGTTTATAGCATTTATATGTCCTCTAAATAATTCAGACACCTTTCATTCAAACAACAAATGTAACTCGTCCTCAGTGCTTCCATTGCAAGCCGGACATTATAAATGTATTGGTAATACATCCCTTCTGTATCTTAGCTTATGCACAAATATGGGAGAAATGCCAACTCGTAGCTAAACATGCTTCTCTTGACAACGTAATATTTTAGAATCCAAATGATGTTTCGTGCGAAAGTACTGCTTAAAGCTAGAATACAGGTCAAAACGTTCTGCCAGTTCCAGCTTATTGTGACAGGTGTGTGCATACTGATCTGCGAGTTTGGTCTAAACTATAAATGACATTGTTCATATCACTAACAGTCTGCTGCAACCAGTCGTCTCCAAATCCGCTAACAAACAAGAAAGGACAGCTGTAAATCACCTTTTTTTTCTCCATGCCTGTAGGCGATCTGACATATCGCATGCTTTCCTGGATAGTTTATTTCTGCCAGATGACGAACTTGTGGCCAATATTGCACGCTCCTCTCAGCCACAAAAGCACGCATTGGGTATCGGCCGTGGTCACCTTGTATTATCTTATTGCTGTTTGCTTACTTATGTTTAAATAATGCTTACATGCAACTGTATCTGTTTTCTTAAAACATACAAACAAACAAACAAGAAGCTGCTCGTAGCCCCTGTATCTCAGACCCGTTTAGTAAAATGAGTACAGTTTGAGTTTTATATATTTTAAAGAAAACCTCTTTTTTGAAATTATCTTTATTTCAAAGGATAATTAGTGGTTAGCTCTTGGGAGAGAGAGAGAGAGAGAGAGAGAGAGAGAGAGAGAGAGAGAGAGAGAGAGAGAGAGAGAGCGTCCCATTATCTGTGTTTTTTTTGCCCGTGTTTCTTCTTGTTAATCTGTCTTGAAATGAGTGAGGGTGTGCCGTAAAGCTTGCCATTACTGCAAATCAAGCTTACCATGCACAGGCCGGTGGTGCAATCTTCAGAGATACCAGTCTGGTGATCTATGCAATTTTCAGTACCATCAAAAATGACAGGTAAGTGCCAGTGTTTCATGAACACACTGTTTTTAGAACACAGATAACACTAGTGGTCATGGACATAATCATAGCAGTAGACATGATGCTAAATGTCACAGAGACTGGAGCTGACCTACACTCTTTGAACCCTGTTACAACTTCGGGGAGTGAGCAGACCACTGTGGACATATTTCCAACCAGTGGTTCTAACATTCAGAACACGTCCTCCATCGGTATGTCTGGCGTGACTGGATGTTTAGAAGACCCAGCAGTGGAAGAATTTCGCGTTGAAGGCTCAACCGGTCATTTCCATGCTCAAAGTGTGTTCGGAGATCCTACATGGGAGTGTCAATTTGTACTCCATGTACAATCTTTCCAAGTTGTGCGTTTTCGATTTAGCGAATGCATTGGAAATATCGTGTTCCAGGTAACGGAATACTACAGTGCCGTGACAGACGATTATGTTCTACTACGCTGCACGTTTAACCCAACGGTCCCTGTACAGTACAGCATGACGGACACTGCCATGGTCAAAGTGTGTAGCAGACCTGTCCTAGGCTACCGTGACACTGCCTGCAGGGTGCACTGTAGTAGTAAACAGCTGTCTGTGTCTTTCTCCTTTACCGCCGTTAACCGCACTGAAAGGCGGCATGTGGATCTGCAACTCACACGTGTGTCTCCTTCTGCCGGTGAGTCACAGTGGTTGTGGTTGTTTAGATAAGCAGGGCAATGATTATCAAGTGTAGTGTGAAGAATACGGCTTGTCTTCAGTTGCATGTTCTGACATCTCTCTCTCTCTCTCTCTCTCTCTCTCTCTCTCTCTCTCTCCCAAAGCATGCAGGGAAACTGAGGAAAGTTGGTTACTGGGGTTTAAACAACTGAACCTGAAGACAGAACTGTAGGTGACTGACCTCTGGTGTGAAGGACACAGGAATTATTCATTTGATCGGACACGTGTCACTGAACCATACCAACATGAATGTGGTGAACAAGTTCCCTATGATACATGCAACCATGTTCATTCAGAAACGACCTCCATGATCGCAACTCAACCACTGCATCACCAATTTAAACACAGATACACAGAGAACTAGACTCTTCAAACATCAGAAGACGGACTCCAGAAACAGAATCAGATGTCCTGTTGTAAAACCGTCAGGCAAAGGACATAATTATTATTATATTTCTGCCCACATATCCCAACCGATGTAGCTTTTTTCGTAGCAAATCTAATGTCAACGATAAGCGATTCGCGCTATCTGCATGTGGAACCACACACACACACACACACACACACACACACACACACACACACACACACACACACACACGTATATGTATACACGGAAAAAAAAAATCGCAGGGTGCAGACGTGTGTGTGTGGGCTCGAGGAGAATCAAAACCTTCCTCACCGTATGTCTTCGCTCCGCTGGACCACGAGCCAGATAAGCCAGCTACTTCATGAAGAGCCCGAGTGATCCTCTGATACGTTTTATGTGTTGGCCTTTCTTTCAAAAAGACAGTGTCAACACTCATCAACATAATCATACTAAAAGTTTACATGTTGGAAGGTCTCTAGTTGCCGGTCCCCTTCTCCGCCAAACGTGACAAAAGATAGCATTCCCACAGCCAGGCTGCCTGCTCTGGACTTCTTCTAGCAGTGTCGATAGCATTCCCACAGCCAGGCTGCCTCCTCTTGACTTCTGCTAGCAGTGCCGAGCCTTCCCTCCGGTTAC
>CM065743.1:18981138-19006138 GCA_033310375.1 Conus canariensis
CACTTTTACATATCCAGTCACCTTTGCACATGTCCATGCGTACTCATGCTACCATGCACTCATACACGCACACACTTTCACTTTTTTAATTCCAGACCCCCCCCCCACCCCCCTTCAATTGCCCTTCACCTCTCTTTTTCACACACACTTCTTTTTTCTTTTTGTTATGGCAGATACATGCTGCAGGGAGATGCTACATCTTGAATGCGGAGCCAAACACTTGCATCACCCAGACCGGAGCCGAAATAGAGTGCGAGAAACGTGGAGCTCATTTAATCAGTTTGGAAACTACCGAAGAATTGGAGTCCTTCCAGGAATTCATGAACTGGACCCCTCAGAAAACACCTATCTGGATCGGTTTGAAATCAGCGCTATACCGCAGGGAAAAGTCTCCTCTGACCATTATGTAAAAGCACCGCTGATTTCTTCTTGATATCATATCCTTCCCCCCCCCCCCCCCCCCCCATGTCAGTCACATGACATATGCCATGTGTATCTTTGTGGTAGCGTATTGTGAGGTGTGACTATACGATTTCTTCTCCTTCTTTTTCTTTTTTTTGTGTGGAAAACTGAGCTGGCAATGAGTATGGTCTGTCTGTATCTGTTTCCCCATGAATGCTTTTGTGCGAGTCTTTTCTTTATGTAAGAAGGAGCATCGCAAGTGTCTGTACGCGCGCGCGCGCTCGCGTGCGTGCGTGCGTGCGTGCGTGCATATGTGTGTGTGTGTGTGTGTGTGTGTGTGTGTGTGTGTGTGTGTGTGTGTGTGTGTGAGGAATCTGGACCTGGACTAACAAGGTAGGATTTCCCTATGTCCCCTTGCTAGCTTGGTATACACAACGCTGGACAGTGCATACATCAATGGCTCGAGTGGGGGTTCGCTTTGTGTGTGTGTGTGTGTGTGTGTGTGTGTGGGAAAACAAGTGCAGGCTAACAATATATATATATATATATATATATGTATATGCGCTGCACGTGTGTCACGAGTTGTCTTCCTTGGCTTGGTGTAAGTGTGGCAGATGTAGCTGATTACTTTTTTTCATAGCACATTTATGTGGATCAGCTCTCACGAATCTGATGAAGTCTGTATATACAAAAGACTGTCATTCCGATTCAGGAGACACCAAACTAATCAAACACGTTTATTCACAAGATTTATTGAAACACAAAACAATGCTCACTTGAAGTATTTGCTTTTGAAACACCTGTGGAGGCCGTTAAGCTGGAGGGGGGGGGGACTTTTTTTTTTTTTTTAACTGATTTTGAAAATGTCGTTATATTAGCACATCAATAAGGAACATGAATCTACCAAGTGACATGTCATTATCTAGTTACATGTTTGATGCGCTTGGCACCCATCCATCTCTCTCTCTCTCTCTCTCTCTCTCTCTCTCTCTCTCTCTCTCTCTCTCTCTCTCTCTCTCTCTCTTAATTTCACCAAAGGAAGATTCAAAAATTATTTGGAAGGCTATAAATCAGTTGTCCTGGAAAACAGCACAACCATCTGCTTCTTTTATGCCCAATGCCTGTGTTGAATATCTTAACAGATACTTTACTACCTTAGCAGAGAGAACAATAAAGATAATTAACACGTCGGTTAATGATTTAAATCTACTAAAATGTTTCTGCGAGTCAAAACATGTAGTTGATAAACTCAGTTTTCCGTATATTGGCGTCCATGAAGTGCATCAGGAGTTAAGTAAATTAAAACTGTCGAGTTCCCGTGGTTTGGATGGGTTAAAATTTTGAAGATATCTGCGCCCATTATCTCTGAATGTGTTACATATATCTATAACTTATATATTGAAAAAAAACAATTATCCACAAGCCTTCAAAGATGCTAAAGTTTTGACTGTTCTCAAGTCTGGTGAGCCATCTGACCCCTCTAATTATAGATCCATATCTGCACTGTCTAAACCTCTAATTGAAACATATCAAACACCATCTGCAGTCTCATTTTAAAACGTGTGACTCATTTCACGCAAATCAGAATGAATCTAGAAGGAATAATCCGTGCCATACCATGCTGACTAATCTTATCGATAAATGGCATTTAAACATAAACAATTTACTGGTGTAAGTTTTGTTGATTTTGCAAAAGCTTTCGACACAATTGATCACAGTGACCTCTCTAAAAAAATAAAATAAAATAAAAAAAACCATGGACGATTTAAACGATAATTCCGTAAAACCCCTACCATCTGTTCCTCATAATAGACGACAAGCAGTCTTTCAAGATTCTACTTTATCTTCAGTTGTTTCGTTCAGATATGGAAATCCCCAGGGATCGGTTCTAGGGCTCATATTATTTTAAATTTATGTAAATGACCTTCCACTTCATTTGATGTCTCTTGCGAAGTTTTTGCAGATGATACTACCGTTTAAAGTGAAAACAAAAACTCCGTTGTGGTATGCACCTCCTTAAAAAATGTGTAAACGAGTGTCGATTGTAAAGCGCTTAGAGCTTGGTCTCTAGCCGAGAATAGGCGCTATATAAGTATTCATTATTATTATTATTATTATATATTAAGGCTTGTTTCTTGGACGGAAGAAAATCATATGGCAATTCATCCTCATAATTCCAAATTCATGCTACTGACAACTAGACAGAAACGACAGAACATTAAGAATAAATTACCAGAGTTAAAAGTTTGTGATAAAGCATTAGAAGAAGTAAGTTTCTTAAAATTACTAGGACATGCTATAGATAATAACCTATCCCGGTCCGAACATATTTCTATGTTTCGCAAAAGTCTTTCCAAGAAAACATTCCAGCTGAATCGAGTAAAACATTTTCATGATCAACATTCCAGGAAGCTATTTTTTCGTGCATACATCCAGCCAGATATTGATTATTCATCAACGTGTCGGGATCTGGCCAGTCAAAATTGCTTAAAACACCTTGCCAGCTTATACAAATGCTCTCTCAAACTAATTTTTCTTAAATCCTCTTCTCTTGTGCCTAATGATTATACACAATTAGATATTCTCCCCTCCAGTCTTAAATGTCGTTACACCACAACTGTTTTCATGTTCAAAATTGTGAACAATTTAACGCGTGCTTATCTCAACAAAAAAATTCCCATCTATAATGTTCGTTACAAAACGTAATATCCGTATTCCTCTCTAAAGGTAATGTTTGTATGTCTTTTCTCATATTTTCTGCAAGTGAATTATGGAATGACATACATGATTACATTAAAAATGCAAACCAAGCGTTTCGTCATTAGGAAGGCATACCACGCACAATTGATAGAACAGTGTTAAGTCTAAACGTGTTGAATAACATAATGTATACCAACCTCAACTTGACGCGCCCTCTTTATGCACGTTTGTGTCACTGGAATTGATGGTGTACTTGTGCTGTAAGTGTTTGGTAGTATTAGATGGTGTTTGTGTGAAGAAGGGGAACATTTGAAAGTGATCAGCCTGCGTATATATACATGCACATGCTTCAGGGTGCGCTCGCGCGCGCGCGCGCGCGCGCGTGTGTGTTTGTGTGTGTGTGTGTGTGTGTGTGTGTGTGTGCGCGCGCGTGCGTGCGCGTTCTGTGTATGTGTTTGCGTGCGGCCGCGTGCGCGCCCACACGTTTGTGTATATGTGTGCGTTGAGTTGTGTATGTATTTCTCTCTGTGTGTGTGTGTGTGTGTGTGTGTGTGTGTGTGTGTGTGTGTGTGTGTGTGTGTGTCTGTGTGTCTGTGTCTGTGTGTGTGACTGTGTGCGCCCGTGCTTCTTTTTGCTTCTTTGGGGTTTTTTTGTTGTTTTTTTTTCTTTTTGTCTTTTTTTTTTTTTTACTCCGATGTATGTTATTCTTGTGATCTAATCTTGGTTACTAGCCTGTACTATATGTTAATCATGTTTCGTCGTTATAAGCTTGTTCATTGTTTCCTTTCTGTGTGTGATGTATATGTTCATTTTGATATTGTTTGTTGCGGTTGTTGTTCTTGAGGGCATGGTGTAATAAAGATATTGGCTTATCCAGTTTACCCTCAATAGAAATATTCGTATTCGTACTCTCTCTCTCTCTCTCTCTCTCTCTCTCTCTCTCTCTCTCTCTCTCTCTCTCTCTCTCTCTCTCTCAATATGGACATTGGATGTGTTGTGTGTATCTGCCTCTTGATAGGGAGAGATTAATTTCCGCATTAGACAGAATTATCCATATTAATCAAAACCTTATCATCTAATGTTAACATTAGGGACACTCTGCTTAATGTTAACGTAACAGTCAAGAAAAGGCACGTCAACTGCCTACTGTCAACTTTAAGCAATAGTTTTGTTTTAATATCTACTTGAGCCAGTTGTCAACAGTAAGCGTGGCAACATAGCAATATGTATTTGGTTTATATGCTTGAGCGTTGTCAACAGTAAGCGTTGGCAAACATGCAATATGTTTTAAAATGACTTCGGGTACACGGTGAAGACACTTTCTGGCAACGAATACCAAAACTGTATGGTCACGGTTCAACTTTGGTCATTCACTCTCCCTCCCTCCATCCACCCACGCCCCAAGATTTTCCACCAGTAGCATACCTCTTTACGTGACCAGTTCGACGAATGGTATGGATCATTGTAATTTTGTTTTCACTGCAGAATATTTTTTTCTTAGGTTCGACTCGCGCAAGTCGAACCTAACGGAGCCCATCGCTCTCCAGGTTGGATTCTCTTGTTGTGTCTGCTTCCCATATGCTACAGGTAGCCCTGAATTATGTGGCTATCAGTGGCAGAAGAGTATTGTCACGGAGCAAAAAATGTGTGAGAAATGTCATCGTCTCTCTGCACGATCTTCAAGGATCAGGAATCATGACGCATGCAATAAAGTCAGTGCTAAGGCCATCCAAACAGATTGAATGTTGAGATGAAATGTTGGACTGGGATCCAATGATAGTCATGATCACTCCTCTTAGCAACACCAATATCACAAAAAGCTTTTTAGGTCTGGTACATGCATAATGTATACAAATAAAAAAAATCTGATTACCAGATCATTACCAGACTTGTATTTGTCAAACAAGAGACTCACCAGTATTTAGGATCAGACAAAACTCGCACATTGCAAAACGACAGTGGGGATTTTGACCAAATCATGACTTTGACAGAAGCAAAGCTGAGTTTTTTTTGTGGGTTGCTATTACGGTGCAGACAAACAGTGATGTCTGCACAACAGAACCTGAGATTGTAGACAATATGAAGCAAACCTTTCTTGCCTTGGATGTGAATGTGAAGAGGTATCGTCCAAGGTACAAAGAGCTTCCGTGGCCAAACATCCCGCCTAGATGTTTTGAAACCAAAACTGCGTCGTTACCGTTGCAATATTTCTGAGAGAAATGACCAGAAAAAAAAGTCCAGCTGGAAAGTAATAGCACGCTGCGTGAGTCTTCCTTTCAGCACATGGATACAAGTCAATCAGATGCCTGCAACATATTGACTTTTGACAATGGTCATGGTACACTAATAACAAGATATGGCTTGGTGCTGCTTATAACCCAGCGAGCTGATCTGTATCGGATTATAAATGGATACAGAATTGAAGCTTGACTGCAGTTAAGGAACCTTCAGTGATATACTTTTTTTTCCTTACAGAGTGAAGAAACAAAGGGTAATGTGCAGTTAAGGAACCTTCCAATGATATACTTTTTCCTACAGAGTGAAGAACAAGGGGAGTACTGTGCAGTTAAAGGAACCTTCCAGTGATATACTTTTTTTTCCTTACAGAGTGAAGAAACAAAGGGAGTAATGTGCAGTTAAAGGAACCTTCCAGTGATATACTTTTTTTCCTTACAGAGTAAAGAAACAAAGGGAGTAATGTGCAGTTAAAGGAACCTTCCAGTGATATACTTTTTTTTCCTTAGAGAGTAAAGAAACAAAGGGAGTAATGTGCAGTTAAAGGAACCTTCCAGTGATATACTTTTTTTTCCTTACAGAGTAAAGAAACAAAGGGAGTAATGTGTGGCATACGGGCTTGACCCAACTGCTTTTTGTTGTTGATGCTTTCTGTATTTCCTGTGGAAATATGTTGTTGATGCTTTCTGTATTTCCTGTGGAGATAAAAACGACATGTATGTATCTTTCTCCCGGTCTGAGGACATCAGTGCTTTGGGAAGCCAGTTGGGCGTAGCCAGGGGCTGTTAGAAGTGTCAGCCTGGCCAGCACAGACATGGCACCCACTTATGTGGCCATTGCTGTCCTTGCCTGTGTGGCTCCCATGAGGAACCGGGCTCCTGCATGTCCCCAGCCAGCAAGGTGTGGGTCATCCCCTGATGCGGCAAAGACACCTGAACCTGCTTGTCTGCAAGACCTTTCGGACATCTAGCAGCAAACTGAAATGACTAAAAGAAGGGATGGACTCACAGCACCCATTTCCATCGGAAGCAAATGTCAGTTACATCATATCATAACAGGAATATAAAGTTAGAACTCCTGTAACAATCCCCATGCATGTGAATGAATGAAAGGTTCTTGCAGACAAGTGTAAGTCGGGAGCAAGCCATAGACTGGTCAGCTACAGTGGGACCCACTGCATACAGTCCTCTTCAGTGTGCTACCCTTCGTCACTGTTCACTCTTCCGAACAAAAACCAGCAATCAGCAGGCTGCTATTTGATAGAGAAACTAATCTGAAATATGATGCTCTCAGATCTGTGCAGATTTTAAAGTCAGTGTCGGGTCAGAGAGACAACATCTTCAAGCGCTGGCTGTTACTGATATAATAATCACTGACGGAAACTTCTTAAACATCGAGACCAGGAAAGCAAGTAAGGCTGTTAGAAATTGTGTGTTCTCAAACCCAGAAAACGCATTCTGTACGTCGCAGGAATCTTTAATGAGAACACAGACAAAGGAGAGAACTATGTATTTTGTATGTTAACCCACGTAGACGTTTCTCAAGATTTTTTTTTCGGTAAATAAAGACAGTGGTGGAGTTATCTGGCGTGGATATGACACTATTTTCAGCACATTGCTCTAGAATTGCTTGTGCAATAGAAGATTTCAGTTGAGATGCATCAGTTGAAACTGTCCTGGCAGTTGCTGGCTGGCGAACAGAAGGCACATTCAGCTGGTTTTATGAAAAACCTGTCGTGTTGAACAAGAAGTTTCTTTTCTGAAAACTTTGTAGTCAAATGTCTCGCTCGCGCGAACGAACATGTCTGCCTTCGTTGTTGTTGTTTGTTGTTTGTTTTTTTTTTTTTTTTTTTGTTTTTTTGTTTTGTTTTGTTTTTCCATCTGAGAGTCACGAGAGTCAGGCACTTGGTCAGACCGACCAAGCAAGAATGAGGATCTACGCAGTGCTGTGCAGGCTATTGGATATTCATGTAAACCTTATAGCTCCAAGCCTGCAGCTCTGCTTTGAGCTCACCATAAGTGGAAGGCTGCTTTTGCTGTTACGCCAGACGGAACGGGAGGGAAGCAGATGTCTTATTGAAACTTAAAAAATCATCACATTCAGTACGTGATTAACTGTAATAATTTGTTTTAATGAATTCCCTTGCCTGCGCTGGTTTCTTCTATTTAATCACTATCATTTGTTTTAAGATGGGTAAGATGGGTAAGTTCTGGAGAAAGATCTCGACAGCATTTTCAAAGTTACATTCTTAGTAGAGTTTCCAATGACGATAAAAGAAACGTTTTAAAATTGATTGCTTCATCCGTTCACCACGTTATTTGCGTATACATTTCCATTTATTGACAAAGACTTCTTACTTAGATATGCAGATTGTACAGTGTGTTTCAACGATAGCTAAGAAAATTAATTCCTTATAATCCAGTTTAGATTCGAGCCAGATGAAAATTAGCAGACATAAAGAGACAGCTCCTCATATTTTTCATACAAACACAATATACATTTTAAAACCCATTTCTTTTATTTTTGTATTATTTCTACCATGTAAATCTCTTCACAACCATGGATGGATCGGGAAAGTTTCCAACAATAAATTATGACATAGCTAATATTTCAATAGTTGCACCGATACAAGATTTCACTTTTGTTGTGCCAAAACAGTACATCTGCATACAAACTGCCATTTTCTTGCCAAAGACTATGATCAACAGATGTACGGTTTTGGCACAAAATTATTTTCAGTTTTCAGGCAGATATGTTAGAGTAAAAAGGAAACATCTACAGAAATACTGCTTTGGCGCAAATTGTCCTGTCAATATATATGAAAGTGATTTCTGCAAAAAAAAAAAAAAAAAGAGAGAGATGCATGCCTTTTCCACAACAAAAATTGATCGCATTTGCATTTCTTTTCTTGCCAACATGTGTCATTTTTACAATAACCTGTATTATCTTGAAGAAATCCATTCCTTTTCTGGCTAAAAAAAAATGGAACATGTGCAAGATGTACTGATCCTGTGCAGTTGCTGGCGCACAGATTGCCAGTGAAAATGAAACAATGATAGTGGTTATGAGCATGCAATGGAAACAGACACAACAGACTTTTCTGTGGGTTATGGGCTTGATCTCAGAATGTGTGTGTGTGTGTGTGTGTGTGTGTGTGTGTGTGTGTGTGTGTGTGTGTGTGTGTGTGTGTGTGTTTGCGTGCTCAAGATCACCAGTAGTCGCCAGTTCCTTGGTGCATCAAAAGCCCAAAGGACTTCCAAATGTTACATGTTCCCCGTTCATTAAATCGACAAAGGGAGCAGTACCTAACGTTCAAAGTTAGTTAGTTAGTTAAGGGTGAGATTTACGTCCTATCGGCCTGAGGCCCTTAAGGACAAGGTTTCTTCAGACTCTAGTCTGTGTAGACTTGGTGCTGCTGTCCTCCGTGGTGGTTTGCTATCATTGGTCGTCTACTCCTTGTGGCAGTTACCCTTCCCTTACTTTTCCTCAGTTCCTTTCCAGGACCATTTGATATGGATCCACACGATCCAATTTTGGCCAGCTCGGGTAAAACACCCTTACTGGTCGCCCCTCCCCCCCCCCCCCCCCCCCCAGCTGTGAAGCCAGAGGACAGGGGTGTGAGTCTGAGGTTCAACCCAAAGTGGGACTTTGGGGATCCTCTTTGTCTCTTTTGACACTCTTTACCATCCACACCTCTGTCCTGCATGGTGGTTAAAACCAACTGTCTGTACCGGAGGATAGGAGGGAGTCACACAGGAGCTTCATGGGTTGCATCCCTAGGGTGGGATGTGGCTGGAGGAAGTCCTGAACTCTTAGGTCATGGTGTGGCCCTGAACACCCATAGTGGCGCCAGGGTGGTCGCTAGGGTTGGGCACCTACTGAAGGCATGTTGGAGTGACACAGCGCTCCCGCATGCACATTTGGTGCCCATGAGAAATCCCCTGCGGCACCCTGTGCGTAGCCTCCTCACTAGTTGGAGGTGTTTTCTGGGGAGTTTCTGACCTAGTTTCCCCTTTCTACGTATAGGGAGGCAGAGCCATCCCCTTGTCTCACATCGGTCTTTGAGTGTTTTCTCTCGTTCTCTGTAAACAGCTGCTTGAGCATGGTTTATAACTTCGGTCATTGAAAGTCCAAGGTTGGTGGGTGTGCCTTTCTCTATAGCTGCCTTGGCTGCTTGGTCGGCCTTTTCATTGCCCCGTATGCCTGTGTGGGACGGGAGCCACATGAATGTCAGTTCTGTACCCTTGCATATGATTTGATGGGCTAAGAAAAGGATTTCAGACTGGATTTCTTTTCTATTTTTCCTTCCTCCACCTGCTAATGCCTGCAATGAGGACTTAGAATCAGACAGGATGACGACTGCTCTTGGTGGCTGGGGCATGTCATTCACTGTTGTGCATGCCATAAGGATGGCGTGCAGTTCAGCAGTGAAGATACTTACCCCCTTGTTTAGGTGATATTGCTTTGAGATCCCCAGGTTTGGAATCTGTCATACTGTGCATACATGCATGCCTGCACTCAGCTCAGCATTCACTCCGTGCACACGCACTCTCTCCAAACAACCAGAAGGCGCACTGCAATAACTCTTCTTCTCCCCCTCCTCTCCGGGGAATAATTTACTAAACAATAATCAATTTTCCATCATATTCAACTGGTTTGTCTTCAAGGAATTATTTTTCATTCCTCCTCTCCAGTGGAGGTACAATCATTCCACAGATCCACTAGTTGGGACCAAATTTCACCTCATTATACATAATACTACACAAATATATCTTTTACCGGTTTCTCCTCCTCACTGGAGAAACAATGTATATATTTTCAAAGAAAAATCAAAAGATGGCTTAAAATATAGTAGTATCAACTGAGTTCATCAGGGGGACAATAACAAAATCATTATGGGCCAACATGACAAATGCTTTCTTTTCTCACAACTGGTGCAGTCGTTGTCCTCTACAGCTCGATTCTCCAACCCTGGAGACGATTAGGTGCTGCCGCAGCACTGTAGCCCAAATATTTGTGCGACTGCCTAACTGGTGCTGCCACAGCACTGGGAAGGGCTGAAACACGAATGAAGTCCGTGTAAGTAATCTATTTCAAAATCTGAATAATCATAAATTCTTTTCCCTTTTTCCCTTTTCTTAACTTTTCTCTTTTTTCTCTCCCCATCTGTCTATACCTCACCTGGTAATGGTGAGTTGCAGGTGGAACTCGTTCTTCAAACAACCTGTCCGGTCAGTGTCCCCAAGCCATCTCCTTCCTATTCCTTATTTTTCCCTCCTGCGCTCTTTTTGAGTACACGTTCAGTGAGTACTCGTCTAACTCTACGCATTACCAGCCCATGGCTGCTGACGAATGGACAACGTCCGTCCATTCAACCAATAATTGCCCTACGTCTATAGCCACCAGCGACACCGACCACACCGGTCAGGCCATTCAAACTTTCTTTTCTTTTACCTTTCCTCTTCCCTACCTAGGGAAATGCTTTATAACAAATAAGGGCGTACGCGATGGAACGTCACATGTCGCCATGTGAGGCTACATCACATGACACCCCCCATCCCGGGGTGAAAAAAAAAAACTTTCGTCAAGAAATTTTTTTTTTTTTTTAAATACACATACATATCTAATTAATATACAACTTCAGCCATCAATCATCAATTAAGAGTTTCCATGAATGCATAGAACTAGCCTTTATGAATATCATAAAGATCCAAAATCACATTTCAAAATCTTAGTTTGAGAAAAAAAAATACAATCAGTTTTGTTTACTTTTTTAAAAAAAAATTCATACTCCATCACCACAAATCACAAGTTACATTGACACGAAAAACATATGATACTGATTATTCCAAATACCAATGATGTTTATATATACCAAAATGTAAACAGTTTTTTCTAGCCTGTTGACACATAATCATATGTCTCAACAACATCACAAAATGAGAATTTCCTCATGACTCACTTGATGAGAAAAATTTGGCAAGTGACAAGTCTTTGTTCAAGCAAAATATACAATACAGTAATCCACTCGAAAGTTAAACACTTTTTTCATTCTTCACAATGGACCGACGTGAAAAAACAACAAAAAGCACTTGTAACACATCAAATGAAGTATTCTGCACCCATTCACAAAGTAGCATCCCACCACGAGCCACCAATGCCAATACATATGCACTTTTGGAGAAAGATCAGTCACAACTACTTATCAATTCAGACTGACGTTAGCAGACATAACCCTGACAAAATATCAATAAAGTCTTTCCACAATGAAAACAAACAGCAGAATAAAAAAAGTCTGTCCACAATGAAAACAAACAGCAGTCAACAGCAGCACGAAGGATACTGTGCACTCATGCACGAGACAAAAAGTCTGCCATGACATTCTGAGTTCCAGGTAATGGCTCAATGTCAAACTTGAACTCCTGCAATGATAAAGCCCATCTCAACAGCCTGCTATTTTTGGTCTTGGACGACTGCAAAAACGTCAATGGCCTGTGGTCGGTTTGTAACCGAAACTGTCTTCCAGTCAGGAATCTGGCAAATTTCTCACAAGCCCAAACAATGGCAAGACACTCCCTCTCAATTGTTGAATATTTGACTTGTGTGTTAGAGAACTTTTTACTTGCATATTGGACAGGGTGTATCAATCCATTCTTTTCCTGCAAGAGTACGGCTCCCATGCCTTTGGAGCTGGCATCAGTTCTCAAAACAAAATCCTCTGAAAGAGAGGGCAAAAGCAACACAGGAAATGAATTGAGGATGTTTTGAACACATTCCAGCGCTTTCTGGCACTCATCTGACCAGACGATACTTTTGTTTTTTGTTCCTTTTGTCAAGTCACTCAAAGGGGCTGTCAAGGACGCAAAGTGCGGTACATATCTTCTGTAATAGGACAACAATCCAATGAGTGATCTGATCTGTTTCTTTGTACTGGGTCTCTTCAAGGCCAAGATCTTTTCTACTTTCTTTTCCTCTGGTGTCATTTTTCCAACAGAAATGACATGACCCAAAAACTCAAGAGTCTGGAATCCAGCACGTATTTTGGACGGTCTAGCCGTCAGACCAAAATTCCGGAGTTTACAAAAAACAGCTCTCAAGTTTTCCTCCAGATCATTCCATGACTTTGCAGTAAGCAAAATGTCATCAAAAAAACTTACTGCTCCACACTCATGAAGTTTTAGTGCGCGCATCATTCTGGCAAAAGAAGCTGGGGCGTTTTGTAATCCAAATGGCATTTTCGTCCATTGAAACAGTCCAAAAGGTGTCTGAAAAGCTGTTTTTTCCTTGTCTGCTTCAGCCATCGGGATTTGCCAATATCCTTTAGTCAAATCTATTTTGACAAAATATTTTCCTTCTGAGAGTTGACAAAGAAGTTCCTCAATGTCTGGGATAGGTTCTGCATCAAACACAGTGATTTTGTTTAACTTCCTGTAATCGATGCAAAACCGCACCGAGCCATCAGGTTTGTCCACCAAAACAACTGGTGAGCTGTATGGTGACGAGGACGGTTCAATAACTTTCAACCCGAGCATGACTTGAATCTCTCTTTCGACAACCTGTTTTTTCGCAAATGGGAGGGGGTATGGTTTGACTCGGACTGGGTTTTCCGTACTCAAGTGAATAGTATGGGGTTCAATTGCTGTCACTGTCCCTGGGGTATCAGTCAGAACATCCTGAAAGTCCTTCAAAATACCTTCCAATTGTTCTTTCTGAATCAAAGACAAATCATCACACACAATGACATCACGATAAGTTTCCCCCTTGACAGAAAGAGTGGGCAGATGTACAGTATCATCTATACTGGTAGACGTTAACAATCCCACATTTGTTGTTTGCACCGTCTTTGCTCTGTCTCTGTATGTAACATCAGGTACAAAATCAGAATCAATGATTTCTGTAACAGCCACATCTGTTTCAGACACTGGACACATCCATTCAATTGACTCATTAATGGCAACATTTGTACGTTCAACATACTTTTTTAGCATGTTTACATGAAACACCATGTCAGTATTCGCCATTTTCACTTTGTAGTTCACTCCAGAAAGTTTTTCAATGACATCAAAAGGACCTTTCCACATGACACGAAGTTTGTTGTGCTCGTCTGTCAACAGGACAAGTACCTTGTCACCTACACTGAATGAACGTGCCTTTGCTTTCCTGTCAGCAAAGTCCTTATACAAATCAGTTTTCCTGTCAGCTGACTGTTGGGCAAGTTCACATGCGTCTTTTATTCGGTTATGTAGGTCATAGACGTATTGGTAAACGTTCTTGTCTTCAGGTATGTCTGTCTTGTTCGTCCACTGTGTGACTAACAGATCCAAAGGACCCCGTGGTGAATGTCCAAAAAGCAATTCAAAAGGCGAAAACCCCAACGTTTCGTTCGGCAGTTCCCTGTATGCAAAGAGCAATGCAGGTATAAAACGATCCCATTCTTGAGGCTCCCGCCTTGTGACTTTTCTCAACATGGACTTTAATGTTCCATTAAATCTTTCAACCATTCCATTGGACTGGGGATGGTATGGCGTGGTTGAAACAGAAGAGATCGACAGCAGTCTGTATATTTCCTTCATGAGGTCTGAAATGAACTGTGTCCCGAAATCTGACAGAATTTCGTCGGGAAGTCCTACTCTGGAAAAAAATAGACAGCAGTGCCTCAGCGACAGATACAGTATCGATCTTCTTCAGGGGAATTGCTTCGGGAAATCCTGTCGCCGTGTCGACCAAAGTGAGAATATACCGATTTCCCGAGGAAGATGGTGGGAAAGGGCCGACAAGGTCAATGGCCACCTTCCGAAAGGAAACCGAAATTAGGGGCATTTTGTGCAAAGGTGCACATGGGACGCGACCTTTTTGAGTTGTTTTTTGGCAAATGTCACAAGAGCGACAATACTGTGTGACTTCTCTTGTGACCCCTGGCCAAAAAAATGAATCCAGAACTCTTTTTAACGTTCGCTTGATACCACAATGACCTGCGAATAATGCATCATGGGCCGTATGTAATACCGTTTCCCTCAGTGGTTTGGGAACCACAATCTGTTTGTTGTCTTGTCCAGGTACATGCCTGTAGAAGATGTCAGAGTCCAGTATGTACGTCGGCTTGTCCGTTGGTTTGTCAGAGACACTCTGCTTTGCAGTCGACAGTACAGTCGTCAATGTCTCGTCGCTTCTCTGCATGGTCTTCAAAACATCTGGCGTAACTTTTAGTTCATCCAGTTTTGAAACCTTGAGTGGTTTTGTTGGTTTTCCCTGCTCTACGACTTTTGATCTTGTACTGATGAGACAAGGAACGAAAGATCCTCCGGCACCACCATGTACTGTCGCAACACCTGGTAGATTTCCCAAAATCAAATCGCAAACTGGATTCTCAATAACACAGGCGGTAAGTGACCCGGAGTAGTATGGTGTATCAACGGAAATTTTTGCAAGTGGAAAAGTTTCAATTTTTCCACCAAACGATCTGCATTTCTGAACACTGTCAAGATATTGGTCTGGTAGAACAAAACATTTCCTTACACCAGCTGTGGTGCAACCTGTATCTCGCAAAACAGAACCTTGTAAACCATTAATGGCACAATCCTCCAAAAGAAGACCATCAATGGACTGATCTGGTGCCAAAACAAGACCTTCTTCACATGTAGTGGAAACAAATCCAGTCTTTGCTCCACCTCCTTTGAAAGGACAGTCCCGTTTCAAATGGAATTTGCCGTCACAAAAATGGCAACGCATGGTTTGGTTGGCGGACAACTGGTTACCATTAGTCTGTGAACCTCGACCTTGTCCACGAGCTGGACCAAAGGGTCTTCGCGGTTGTTGTTCACCACGCCCTCGGAAAGGAAAAAGTCTTTCCGGTGGTGAGTATTCGTACTGACGGAAATCGCCAGAACCGACATGGCCTTGACCACGGAAAGGTCGTTGTCTGTTGCCAAAAGACGTGTAAGAGTGCGGACCTTGGAATGAAGCGCGATTTCCTCTTCTATAGTTTCCTTGTCCAAAATGCATCTGAAATGCCGCGTGAGACTCGAAAAGGGACGAATGTTCCTTGCGGGCAACACCTTTATCCGGATGAGCAATACAGTACTGATCCGCCATCTGACACATTTCGTCAACGCTATCGAACTGTCTTTCTTTAAGAAAAGTGGCCAAATCTTTACTGACGCTTTGAAAAAGTTGCTCTCGAAGTAGCAAATCTCGCAGTGATTCGAAAGTTTTATTTGTCTTTGTTAGCTCTATCCATCTGTCTAAACAATGACTCATTCTTATCAAAAAAGACGGAAATGATTCTCCCTTGTCAGGACGAATAGATCGGAAACGCTCACGAAAACGGTCAGCTGAGCATTGAAACTTCTTTAAGAGTTCTTCTTTTAACTGATCCCAAGTCAACCCTTCCTTTGCCGCAAGTGTGTGGTATAGTGCCAAAGCACTTCCCTTGAACAGCGACGCGATAAACAACGTCCATTTCTCCTTCGGCCAACCACAAGAAGTAGCGTGGTTCTCGAACCGAAAAAGAAAACTGTCAATATCATCGGTTTTTTCTTCGAACTGCGGCAACTTCGGAATGTATGTTGACTTCGGATGAAATGAACTCGCGGAACCGACCGATGGAGGTGGTGGAGGTTCTCTCGATGCCTGTAATCTTTTAATTTCCGCATCAGTCTCTAATTCAAGTTGTCTCAGTTTAAACTGCCGTTCCTTATCCTTATCCTCTAGCTCTAGTTTTCTCTGAACCTCCTCTCTGTCTGTAGTTTTTTTTCTTCAAACTATTCTTTTTTTATTTTCTTCCATCTCTTTCTGTAGTTTTTTCTCTTCAAGCTCTAATCGTTTTAGATTTCCTTGTCGTTCTTTATCTTTTTCTTGTCGTTCTTTATCTTTTTCTTGTCGTTCTTTATCCTTTTCTTCTAGTTGTCTCTGTTTTTCCTGTCTCTCTATCTCTCTGTCTGCCCTATCCAGACATTGTTGGACATAGTTTGCTAATTTATCACCTTCAAAGCCTAAACGCTCGGCCTGTCGTACATATTCATCAAAATTTTCCATCATGAATAGTTACCACAAAGAAACAAGAAACAATGACTAAATATGATTAAAATAAGGCGATATGTGATGTTATATCCGTTTCCAACAAAAAAACAAAAAAAAAACCACTTTGTTACAGTATGTACAAATAAAGAATTTAAATGCCGGTATAAACAGAAAAATAATAAAGGCTTACAAAAGAAAAGCACTAATAAGAATTGACAATGTGGTCTTTCCAAAAGAGATTTTCACCAATATTCTTTCCGAAAGGGAACAAAACAGCTAAGAAAATGAAATGCAATACTAATAACTCTTTTTTCCAGTGAAAAGAAAACAGACAAAATATAAAGTTTTTTCCCGGAAATAAATTCTTTATAATGTTTATGTTCTTAACTGTTCTTACTGTACTTGTTACTTTCTTACTTAGTTTCTTGGTAAAACAATAGATGAGTTCACAAAACAAATGAATCGCCTTAAACAATAAGTGAATACAAAATTACAAAACAAATGAATTAACGAACAATTAAAAAGAGGGGGAGAAAACGTACACTAACGGAAATCCTACCTAAAAGATGACAATGATGAAAAGAAGCTAGATAGGTGCCTATTGAAGAGAAGGTTTGGAGATTTTTTTAAAGGGGGTGAAAAAGAAATGAAATAGACAGGTCCGGTATAGAAAGAGGAAATTAGAAAAAGCGAAAGAGGCCCTCAGACAGCACCCTAATGGCAACTGTCTCCCGTAAAGCTGGAGACGGGGAAGTATTCAAGTAATAATACACACAATATACGAACAACACAAAGCAATAAACAATTAATCTAATAAATATACAATCAGAAAAACACACACACACACACACACACACACACACACACACACAAAAACCCAAAAGATAATCAAGAAAACAAATTTTTATTAGGACTGAGCGGTAATCCACTCCACCACCTACACTAGTTGAGTGACGGAGGTGAAGTCGATCCCACACTCAGAGGGGTAAGGGGAAAAATCCAAATGAAACGAGAGGAAAGATAAAGAATTAGACAGTAATAAGAGAGGGAGGGACTAGTGACTCCCCAACGCCATGCCCCCCTGCTAAAACAGAGCAGGAAGAGGTTGGGGCTATCAGTCCTGGGGAAGGGGACAAAACAAAATCTAAGCTAGGGGAAGGACAACGACTCCTCAACGCCCTGCCCCCTTGCTGCCAGGTACGAGCAAGAGGAGGTTGAGGCTATCGGTCCTGAGGGGGAAAAAGGGTCAAAAGGAAATCCTACAAAAAAAACAACCCTAACAGAGCAGAGCAATCAAAAGAAATCAACATTCGAACACACACATACAGAAACAAATGAAAATAAAGACTACAAACAATAAAGACAACAAACAATAATACACTTTCCTCCCTTAATTTTCCTTGGAGGGAGAATCTTTTTTTTTATCTTTAGAGGGGTATAAAGAGCAATCTTTTTTTTCCAGGAGGGGGTACAAACAAATCTTTTTCCTATGTTCTAAGTCCTAGTCGGGGTCACCACTGTCATACTGTGCATACATGCATGCCTGCACTCAGCTCAGCATTCACTCCGTGCACACGCACTCTCTCCAAACAACCAGAAGGCGCACTGCAATAACTCTTCTTCTCCCCTCCTCTCCGGGGAATAATTTACTAAACAATAATCAATTTTCCATCATATTCAACTGGTTTGTCTTCAAGGAATTATTTTTCATTCCTCCTCTCCAGTGGAGGTACAATCATTCCACAGATCCACTAGTTGGGACCAAATTTCACCTCATTATACATAATACTACACAAATATATCTTTTACCGGTTTCTCCTCCTCACTGGAGAAACAATGTATATATTTTCAAAGAAAAATCAAAAGATGGCTTAAAATATAGTAGTATCAACTGAGTTCATCAGGGGGACAATAACAAAATCATTATGGGCCAACATGACAAATGCTTTCTTTTCTCACAACTGGTGCAGTCGTTGTCCTCTACAGCTCGATTCTCCAACCCTGGAGACGATTAGGTGCTGCCGCAGCACTGTAGCCCAAATATTTGTGCGACTGCCTAACTGGTGCTGCCACAGCACTGGGAAGGGCTGAAACACGAATGAAGTCCGTGTAAGTAATCTATTTCAAAATCTGAATAATCATAAATTCTTTTCCCTTTTTCCCTTTTCTTAACTTTTCTCTTTTTTCTCTCCCCATCTGTCTATACCTCACCTGGTAATGGTGAGTTGCAGGTGGAACTCGTTCTTCAAACAACCTGTCCGGTCAGTGTCCCCAAGCCATCTCCTTCCTATTCCTTATTTTTCCCTCCTGCGCTCTTTTTGAGTACACGTTCAGTGAGTACTCGTCTAACTCTACGCATTACCAGCCCATGGCTGCTGACGAATGGACAACGTCCGTCCATTCAACCAATAATTGCCCTACGTCTATAGCCACCAGCGACACCGACCACACCGGTCAGGCCATTCAAACTTTCTTTTCTTTTACCTTTCCTCTTCCCTACCTAGGGAAATGCTTTATAACAAATAAGGGCGTACGCGATGGAACGTCACATGTCGCCATGTGAGGCTACATCACATGACAGAATCACAAAGGCGCATCCTGCCTCCCCGTTTTCTAGGACAGAACGATCTGTGTAGATGTGGAGGTAGTGGCTGAAGCGTTCGTACAGTTGGGTCTTTGCTATGCTGGCTAGACGCAATGGGTCTGTTTGTTTTGTGGCACCTTTTCCGTAGGATGTTAGGATCTGTGGTCACTCCATTTCCCAAGGAGGGTAGGGCATAGGTGGTGAGGGGACTGCCTGGTCCGGTCTGACTTGGCTCTTTTCCCAGATGTTTGCTGTCTGCGAGTTTAGTGGTCTGGTCTTTTGGTATACCTGGGTTTTTTTCCTGGCTAGATGGCGCTCCTTTGCCATGTCACCGGGAGTAGCGTCCGCGTTGAGTACTGCTTTGACAGTGTTTGGTACTATCAAGGCGCGGACTTCGAAGTTGGCACACTGGTGGCGGCATTCATCTCTTAGGGGTAACCAGCCTGCTTCTTGGTAGACCAAGTCGTTGACAGCGCTTAGGGGGAGTCCCATGGCTTGCTTCAGGGCTGCTAGCTCGATGCGCTGTAGCTTTTCCCACTGTCTTTCAGAGGCGGCGAAAAAGACTTCGTGTCCATAGATCAGTCTGGGGCGGACCAGGGCTCCTGTCAGGTGTATAAGGCTTTTTGGAGTTGTCCAGGTCTCTCTTGAGAGGGTTTTGATTGTTCCCATTGCACGCATGGCCTTGTTTGCCAGTTTGTGGATGTGGGCACCCCAGGTTAGGTCTTGGGTGATGGTAACGCCCAGAAATTTGACTTCTTTACTTGGTTTTATTTTGTGTCCACTAATTTGTATTGAGTACCCTTCTCGGTTCTTTATTTTCTGGCAAAAAAACATGAGGACCGTCTTTTCTGCAGAGAGTTTGAATCCGTTTTTTTGCATATACGTGTGGATAGTGTCTATGGCGATTTGGAGGTTGCTCATAGACTTTTTTTTGTTGACGTGGTATGTGATCGACCCATATCGCCAGATCGTCGGCGAAGAGCGATACTTTCACTTCACGTTTGATGTTTTGTTCTATTTCCTGTGTGATGTCATGAAGCATGATGTTGAAGAGGATGGGAGCTATGACACTTCCTTGTGGTACTCCCATGTCAAGGGTGTGGGTTTCCGATTTGGCTGATCCTACCTTGACTGCCATTTGTCTTGAGTGCAAGAACGCTTCCACAATTTTGTATAGGCGACCTGTGATGCCCAGTAGGTGCATTTTGTTTAGTAGTTTTGCATGCCACACCGTGTCGAAGGCTTTCTTGATATCGAAGAATGCGGCAACCGTTACCTTTGGGTAGCGCTGTCTTATGTTCTTCTTGACATTTTCGAGGAGTTGCACGACGTGTTCCATGCAGTTCCTACCTTTGCGGAATCCGGCCTGGCATACAGGTAGCAAGCCTTGTTTTTCTATGTGGAACTCAAGTCTGTGTTTGATCAGTTTTTCATACACTTTACCAAGGTGGGGAGTTTGAGCTATTGGTCGGTAGCTTGTGGGAAGTTCTGGTGGTTTGCCATCTTTGGGGATGGCTACCACCAGGGCTTCTTTCCAGGCTTTTGGAATCGTGCCAGATACCCAGCATGTTTGGTAGAATATGTGGAGTATCTTAATCATGGATTCTGTGAGTCGGCGAATCATGTGGTAGGATATGGGGTCAGAGCCAGAAGCCTTGCTGGCTGACCCTAGGCTACAAATTGTCATCCTCAGTTCGCCTATGGTGAGGTCTCCATTGTAGGGGGCTGAGTTGTCTTCCTTAACAGGTTTTGTGAAGTTTGCTTCGGCCTGGTCTCTGGCATTGATCATCTCCACTGGGAAGTGATCTGTCTGACTCACTCTGGCGAAGGTTTCTGCAAGAACATCTGCCTTCTCCTGGACATTTTGGGTTTGCTGGCCGTTGACTAGGAGGGGTCTTTCAGGTCGGCACGCGCGTCTCCTGAATTTCCTGACCTTCCTCCATAGTTTTGAGCCATCTGCCGGTTCTTTTATTTCTTCTCTGCAGAAGCGTTCCCAGTGTTCTCGGCGGACATTGTCTGTGACTTCCTGGCAGTGATGAGTTGCTTTTTCCAGGGCTTCTCTGTTCTCTTCTGAGATGACTGCTTGAAATTTACGTAGTGCGCGTCTCTTGCCCGCGGTGGCCTTGTCACACTCTTCGTTCCACCAGTCACATGTGAATTTGTGCTTTCCTCCTGGTTGTGGGGCTTTCATGGGAATAGCAGTGTCAGCTGCTCTGAGGATCATGCATCTGATGTTGTCATAGTATGTATCAATATCTGGGTTTACAGGGTTTGTCGTTTCGCATTCAATGTCTAAGCGGGTTGCGAACAGTTCCCAGTTGGCTTTGTTGAGTTGAAACTTTGGGCTCATATCCATATCTGCTGGTACTGGGTCCACGCTACCGAGCACAATGTGTAATGGTAGGTGGTCTGATTGTAGGTGATCATGGCCCAGGTCCCACTTTGCATCTAAGTAAAGGTCAGAAGAGGTCATTGAAAGGTTGATGGCGGAACTCCTTTGTCCTTTTTGTCCAATTCGGGTAATTCTGCCGTCGTTTAATAGAGTCAGGTTCGAGTCAGTGACTATGTTTGCCAGGTGGGCTCCAGCGTTCTGGGTCTGCCCAGCATCCCATAGTCTGTGGCTGACACTGAAGTCGCCAGCCACAACCCAGCTGCAGGAGTCTGTGTCTAGTCCTTTGAGCCAGGCTACATCTTCCTCAGTGCTGCTTCCAGCAGGATAGTAGACGTTGACCAGGTTGGTTTGTCTATTTCCCCTCATAGGGATGCTGACTGCACAGGTTGAGAGTCGACTTTTAACTTGGCCTGTGGGTACATCGAGGTTGGTGTATGTTAGTTTCTTGCTGATATACGTGGCAACCATAGTTCGCTCTCCTTCCTGTTGTGCAACAGGGGGGTAGTAGAATCCCTCCAGGAATGGGAGGGCGTTATGTTTGACGTTGAGAGATTGAAGCATCAGCACATCCACGCTGGGTTGGTTCTGCAGGTAGTCAGTGAGGAAGGGGACCTTCCCATTGATGGACCTGCAGTTCCATTGCAGGATGGACAGCTTTTGCTTTAGGTCTCTCGTGTCTTTTTTATTCTTGGGGACTGCCATGGTTGGGCGATGTCAGGGTGGTCAGCAGGCCCCGCATGGCCTGCACTTGGTCTCCATTAAACAGGGCCACTACCTTTACCAGCAGCTCCATCAGGTCGGCGACGCCCGCTGGCCGCATCTCCATTTTTTGTTCCAGTGCCTCCAGTCTCCGTCTAAATCCGGCATTCTCCTGGCGGAGTTTTCGGTTCTCTTCTTCCAAAACCTTTACTCTTTCAGTATCGCACCTTTGGCTTTTCTCCTGGGTCATTTGATCGGTATTCTCAGTGACATTTTCGTTGCAGGGTGCCTGTTCTTTGGTAGCTTGTAGTATATGACTCACGTTGAGTTCCACGCTGGTTGTTTTTGCTGGGGTTTTTCGGGTGTTGGAACCCTTTGGTTTTGCGATGGCTGCTGCGTAGCTCATCCCTTCTTTCCTCCAGCCTGGTCTCAGGGAAATTTCAGGCTTTTCTTGTTTTGGGGGTTCAGTCTCTCAGACCATTTCAAGTTTGGCTGCTTGGTGGGCGTGTGCCATTGGTACGTATGTTTCGACTCGGATCCTGTTGGCCCTCAGCCACTGCTCTTTTGCTGGGCATTTGACACTTTTAGCTGAGTGTTCGCCTTTACAATTTACGCAGTGGAGTGTAACAGCTGTGCAGGACGTGCCATTGTGTCCTTTCTGTCCACAGGTCGGGCAAGTTTTGCCATGAGTACAGTGCTTTTTTACATGCCCAAATCTGTGGCATGCATAACACTGGATGGGTTTCCTGAGGAAGGGAACTATTGGGTACTCTTGTTTCCCCAGAATGATTAAGGCCGGCAGTTCCCGTAGCTCGAATTTAACATGAAATTTGTTCAGCTCCGACCCATCGTACCGCTTCATTCGTGTGGCCGCCCGGATTTTACATTGGACCGTCTCGCCTTGTGCATCCACTGCGCCTCCCATAGCTCGTAGGAAGGCTTCCTTGCTAACGTTGAGGGGAATTCCCGTCACCACTCCATCTACTGTAGGGGTGGGGATGGAGCAGTGTACTGCTATTCCCTCTATTTCTTTGATTTTACTCAATTTTCTTTGTTGCAGGTCGCTGGTGCAGCCCCCAACCCATTTGTCTCCATATTTGCTTTTCCTGATGGTGCCGACAGGTCCCACCAAGTTTTTCAAGTGTTTCCACATGTGGAAACATATTTTTCGGAGGGGTTTCCCCTTTTTTAAATCCTCCACCACGACAGGACGTTCGTGGTGGATTGGGTTTAGTTGCGGTGCCCCTGGACTATATACTGCCTTTTGGTGGGGGGGGGGGGGGGGTGCGTTTCTCCTCTTTTTTCTTTTTACAAGGGTATAGCCTTCTGTTTCAGGCTGACTGTCCTGGACGTGGGGAGGCGATTCTTCCCTATGTGTGTCATCGTCGTCATGGGGGAGAGGGCGATTCTTCCCCGTTTGCATCATTGTCTTCTTTATCGGGAGGTGATTCTCCCCCCTGTGTGTCATTGTCCTCTTCGTTTGGGGTTGGACAGTCTCTCCTGGTTCGTTTAGGGCCACTGTCGGCATTTACTTCGTCATCAGAGTATATTGTTACTAGGGAGCTAGAGGACGCGTCACTGTACGTCCTTTTTCTTTCCAGGTTTTCCAAAGAGTCTGGGAGTGTCTCCATTTCTGAACAGGGTAGCCCAGTACAGGGCAGTCCTGCTTTCTGCGAGAAAGAGTGATCTTATTTCGCTGTAATTCTTCCGCAATTTCGGAAACCGCGTTACACAGCCAAATCTGTGTTTTTCGTCTCTTGGTAGGGGCTACCAAGCGTCGGATGGTTTCACTTGCAGCTTAAAAAAAAAAAAAAAAAAAAAAAAAAAGAGAGAGAGAGAGAGAGAGAGAGAGAGATGTGGGAAAGTTTTCCCAGTGTGTTTTATACTTATCTGCCCTATTTGGTGCAGCTCCTCTGGGGCCCAACCTCCTTTGGTGGTGCTTGTCCTTGGGAGTCCGAGTCTCCTCTGGTCTTGGGGTGCAGCTCCTCTGTGACACAGCCTCCTCTGTGACCTTTGGTGGTGCTGCCTCCTCTACAGCACAGTCCTCCTCTGATGGTGGTACTGTAGTTTTGTGGTCTGGTCTCCTCTCAAGTATGGGTCTCCGTGGTCTCCTCCAGTTGTGATCGCAATCACGCAGCGCCCCTCCGCCGATCTCTCACACACGCTGCGTGACTATCACGTGCGTGCTCTCTCACACACACCGAACGTTCAAAGATAGCTTCCGCATCTTTATAGTGGGTGGCGGGGAAGGTGTGTGTGTGTGTGGGGGGGGGGGGGGTAGTGGTAAGGCGTGAGTGTGGTTACAGATAAGGATGGATGTGACGGGGAAAGTGGGAGGTGGGGTCCAGATGGGGAAAGTAGAGGCCTTCACAGTCTCCCTTTGTCAAGCCCGCCCAATGGAGCATACGCTACTGTTGATGGTGACTTCAAAGACGGCTCACTCGCATGGAAGATGATGGTGGGTGAGAATGAAGGGAGGAGATGTCGGAGTGGTGGGTTGACGGTGAGTTCATAGACTGCTTACTATTTGGGATTGGAGGGGGCGGGAGGAGTTGTGGTGTGAGGGAGATAAGGGGTGGAGGGTAAGCACAGATGGGCTGGGGTATGGTGTATCAAGACTGGGGAAGGGATTTTTTTCTTCTACTGTCCCAACCTCTGCGCCACCTCAGAGGCAGTGCACGCACGCCGCTCATACCGACACCCCGTCCACAACCACAGCCCGGTCGGCCCCGCTGCAGCCCCGGCACCGGCAATCAACAGGGAGCAGTCAAGGTCAAGTCGTCAAGAGGCAACCCGTCGGAGGAGACACTGCACTGCTGCCGATTCACTTCGTTGGTGTTCAGTGGCGCCTGTTCTGATCTAACATACACAGGACACCACCTACTAAGCCCCCTACTGACGACAATAATTGCTTAGTCGCAGAGCCGGCGTGAGTGAGCTCTCCCCCCGGAGGGCGCCACCACATCCGT
>CM065743.1:19011138-19036138 GCA_033310375.1 Conus canariensis
CTTCTTCTTCTTCTTCTTCTTCTTGCAGTTGTTGTTATTGTCGTGGTCGTCACCACCACCACCACCACCACCACCACCACCATCATCAACGAGATCATCATCATCATCATCACTGTTTTAGTTTGAAACATTTTATCTTATTCTTTTATTGTCTTTGTAATCATTTATGTTGTCCATTTATTCTTTATTGTGTTTGTTTATAATCATTATTTCTTTCATTTTTGCTTTATTTTACAGACTAGAATTCGATTTATAAGCCTCTTCAACAGGACAAAGGTTTACTTTTACATCTCTCTCTCTCTCTTTTTGTCTCTGTCTTTGTCTCTTTGTCTCTCTGTCTGTCTGTCTGTCTGTCTGTCTCTCTCTCTCTCTCTCTCACACACACACACACACACACACACACACACACACACACACACACACACACACACATACGTACACACACACACTTACGCACACACGCAAACACACACGCACGCACACACGCACGCACGCACGCACGCACGCACGCACGCACGCACACACACACACACACACACACACACAGGCACGCGCGCGCGTATGTCCGAGATCTGTTCTCGCTGTGTTTCGCTCAGTGTGTAGATTTACGGAAAGAATGTGATGGCATTCACAATTGTATTACAAGCCTTGACGAAAAGTGCATGGAAGGTCGATTTTATTATTTGTTTCAATCACGCTCCCCAGCCGTGATCAATTTTGACACACCTAGACAATTCAACGTGATTCCCCTGCCGGAAAGCAGCGTGCAGTGCCCAGACACTCATTTCCAGTGCCATGATGATGGCTTTTGCCTCCCTGTCTATGTCAGGTGTAATGACATGATTGACTGTCCGGGACATGAAGACGAAGCTGACTGTAAGAATTACAAGACATGCCCGGGGTATTATCGATGTCGTGACAGATACAAAACACTCTGTCTGCACGTGAATCACCTGTGTGATGGTGTGCCACAGTGTCCACTGTATGATGATGAACTGATGTGCGGCGTCACCTGTCCCAAGCCATGTGTTTGTTACGGTTTTGCCTTCTCTTGTAATTACACATTTCTCATCAGCTCTTTCCCACAGTTACGATACCTGGAAGCCACTGGTAGTGGAATACGTATGAGTGACGTCACTCAGAACACCATGCTGATCCATCTCGGTGTACAGGCATGTGGATGGAAGAAGTTGATAGAAGTCGCTTTACCAAATCTCCGCAGTTTGGATTTAAGTGATAATTTGCTTCATTTTATCAGTTTCAGCCATTTTGCAGGGATGCCTCAACTTCGAAGATTGAACCTGGCAGGTAATCCTATATCTGACAGTTTTTCTCATGTCCAAAAACAGTATACACATTCATCACTGGAGGTGTTTAATTTTTCCCATGTCCAATCCAATTCTTTAAATTTCACCACATTGTCAGCTCTTATGCCGAACTTACAAGTTCTAGACCTATCATGGACCACAACGGAAGAACTGCAGGGACAGCGTTTGTTTCAGAATCTTCAGTTTTTCAATTTGCAGAATTGTCCAATTACTGACTTCACCCCAGATTTTATGAAACACATGACAAATCTGATGCATGTTTTTGCAGACAATTTCAAGTTATGTTGTCCCGTTATTTTACCAGACAATTTCCGAGGCGAGTGCATAGCACCATCCAGTGAAATCTCGTCATGTGATGACTTGTTGAAATCTATAGCTTACCGCTGTTCTCTTGTGATATTTTCTGTGCTTGCTGTTCTGGGAAACATCGGTGGTTTGGTCTTTCGTTTATATTTTGTATCAAGACGTTCTAACACTGGTTTTGTAATATTTGTTCTTTATCTGTGTGTTTCTGACTTTTTGATGGGGGTGTATCTAGTTTTCATTGGTGTGGCAGACTGGGCTTACGCTGGGAGTTATATTTGGAATGACACTGTGTGGAAAAAGAGTCCAGCTTGTAGCACTGCAGGGTTCTTATCCTTGTTATCATCGGAAGTATCAGCATTCCTTATCTGTTTAATTACATTGGATCGCTTCCTTGTGCTCCGTTTTCCTTTTAGTCAGCTCCGGTTCAGAGCCAGATCAGCTCACATAGCTTGTGTCATCATTTGGGCATTGGGATTTACGCTAGGAATGGTGCCTCTGCTCCCTGTGACTTCACACTGGAAGTTTTACCATCAGACAGGCATTTGCATTCCTCTGCCTGTCACCAGAGCTGACTTTCCTGGTCACATTTACTCGTTCAGCATCATGATCATCTGCAACCTGATCCTCTTTCTCGTGATCGGTGTGGGCCAGTGTCTTATTTACTGGTCAGTGAGGAGTAACGCTATATCAAGTAAGCTAACAAAGACTCAAGACATGGGCACTGAAAGTGTGCAGTCCAAGGAAGCGTCTATCGCCAGGCGTCTCCTGTCAGTTGCTGTGTCTGATTTCCTGTGCTGGTTTCCTATCGGTCTGTGTGGGGTCCTGGCTGCCAGTGGTGTCGTCATTCCAGAGGAAATCAACGTGGGAATGGCTATTTTTGTGTTACCACTCAACTCAGCGCTCAACCCGTTCCTCTACACTTTGAGCATAATGCTAGAGAAACGGCGCAAAGCACAAGAGCTGCGTTTCCTTCAGCTGTTACGCGCACAGTTAAATAAGTAACACTTGACGAACATCATACAGGATCGGTGTACCAGCCCGTCCCAGGTCTGTACACGCTCAGTTCTTGGTGATTTATTTGACAAGTGGTGGTAGGAACGCCTGAACCATTAAATGTGTGTGTGTGTGTGTGTGTGTGTGTGTGTGTGTGTGTGTGTGTGTGTGTGTGTGTGTGTGTGACAGAGAGAGAGAGAGAGAGAGTGTGTGTGTGTGTGTGTGTGTGTGTGTGTGTGTGTGTGTGTGTGTGTGTGTGTGTGTGTCAGACAGACAAACAGACAGACAGAGAAAGAAGGGACTCAGAATTTAGAACTCAGAAAACTTTTATTCAATCAAGGATTGAGATTGCAGGCAGAGCCTATTCTTCCAATCAGTCCTTGCAAAGCTACATCATGCAATGAGATTTAAAGATAAGAAAACGAACAGAAATTAGAAAGAAGAAAAATACAGGCACACAGGATTATAGAGTGCATGATTTTCACACACACTCGCATTTATATGCAGAGGTTTGACAAAAGCATGCATATATATATTCAATCATGAGATGCATAAAACAAGAGCAAAATGAGGGTGGGGGTGGAAACGTGAGACAGGGGAGGATGAGGGTGTGGTTGTAGCGTGGGGTAGCGATTGGCAAGGGAAGATAACAGGGTGGTTAGATAAGCAGTACAATACGCCAATGTTTGCTGTGTGTTTGTGATTGTTGGTGGAGTTTGCGACCAGACGAGGATGATGATGTTGATGGAATCGGAATGAAACAACACACAGTATTCTAAGCGAAGCAATTCCTCACCGAGGAAGGACAGTTGTATCAGTGGTATCATTTCTTGACAGAACTAGTACGGTAACAACGTACACATCTGT
This sequence comes from Conus canariensis, assembly GCA_033310375.1. Taxonomy (NCBI): domain Eukaryota; kingdom Metazoa; phylum Mollusca; class Gastropoda; order Neogastropoda; family Conidae; genus Conus; species Conus canariensis. The sequence continues at coordinate 19,014,633 of CM065743.1, forward strand.
AATCGTCGATTATATCAGTGATTGCTGCAAAACACTTCTATGCGACAGTGTAATCTACGTGAAAGGGTCTATAAAATATTGTCTAAGGCCTTTTTTTGGAGGTGTGCAGTGAACGACACCATTTCAGGTTGGGGGGAAGAGAGTTCCAGACGGCTGAACCTAAAAATGCAAAACTATTTTTGTACATCATCGTAAATGAAATGAGGCAGGGAACAGTAAACGATAAACAAGTGGGGTATTTTTTTGTTTTTGTTTCATTTACTACTCTTCGCTGGCTGCTTTGGGGTGCTATTGGATTCTTTTTTGCACCCATGGTGGTGAGAACACCACAGTATTATGGACTGTGGTGTGTCTCTATTTGACGCCAGGAGCGCAGACACAACCAGCCGTGTCTCCCTGATGAGTTCCGACCCAGCGGACGAAAGGCCTCGGAGCAGGCAATACAAATATATCTGCCTTCAAAAGGGATTGCGGTGGTTCCCTAATGCAGCTAGTGAAGAGTTTTCATATCGGTAACATATTTTCTTAATTTCATGTTCCCAGTTTCTCCATCTTCAAACTCCCCCCCCCCCTCCCCCCTCCTCCTCCTTAAGTCCAAATCTTTGCCAAGTCATTACTATGAAGACAGTTCAGTTGTTGGCCTGCGCTTGTTTTTCCCCCCACTATTAGATTGTTCGTCTATGTATTTGTCTGACTTTATTCAAGTTTAAAAGGCCGTGCCGGTCTTGAATAAAAGTTACTCTGTGTTAGTTTTACTTATGGGAGCAAAAAATACCCACTTGTTTATTATTTTTGTACATATCGATCCGAGTACGTGGTAGAACGTAATATCTTTTCGCCACATCCCTAGAAACTCGTTCATTGCAACAGTGTCTGACACAAACTCAACTGACATCGTGAACGAGTGCTCCACAACGCTCACATAAGGAGTGCTGAGGTGACATAGTGCATTTTGCTGATATACCCCAGGTGCACATCAAATAGCGAAATGTCATTTGCAGCCTCAGTAAGAACTGATTCAGAGCCATCCAAACTACTAACGATACAAACTATGATCTGGTTGGCAGCACCGATGAGAGCTATGTTATCTCCCCAAGTGCCGTCCTGACTCAGATCGTTTCAATAAGCCTCCCATGAAGATAGTCTGTGACAAAGTCGGGCACATGCACAGTATCTCTACCTTTACCAGTAACTACGTTTTCAGAGAGCAAGTTCATGATTTCCCTTGTGATCTGTTTAAACGTATTATTGATACCGGTTTTTTTTTTCTTCTTTAATCTGCTGCTGCAGGGCCAGAAAAAGACAGTAACCATTTCCTGAATTATCACTGTCTGAACGCCAGTCCGTGCAGTGCAACGTTTCGCTGAAGCATGAAAATCCCTGTCTAATCTTGTGACATGGTTGTGTCCCTTGATTGCATACCTTCTAATTGCTCAAATGTAGCCTTCATTTTTTTTCTTTCTTGTTTGATGATCGGGTTCGTTTTGTCACTTTTCCTTTTCTTTTTGTGCAGTTGGACTTGTGATTTGGTCTACACTTACCTTACCAACTTCTCGCCTGCTGTGTGAGATCAACACTAGAGAGTATGTGTGTTCGGCCCTACTTCTAACGATAGCTAGTCACTGAAGTCACCAGGACAACAATAGTGGCTGTCAGGACAGGGTTCACTGCTGTTTAATGGTGACGACGTGAACTTATTGATGCCATTGAAATTGATGAGAGCTGGAGACTGAAAACATAGATGTTCAATTCTGTGCTGCCTGTATACATCACACTTTTCTTCATCATATCCGTCCTGACAATGAGAGATCTGATCACACACTCTCCTATAAGACAGGCATTGACCATTGGTGCACGTGAATGCATTGTCACAAAAGGGTGTATACATACACGTTCATCCCGCTTATTTTCACAGTCATTTATGAAAACGTAAATTAACGTATACAAGAAGAGTGCGATTCCATCACTGCAGTGAAAAGTAGGAGATAAGGGTGCATCAAATGTTGATGGGGTCAAACTGATATTAGGCATCTGATGAGAACAATCGCAATACGCCATTCTTCCTTCCAAAGTGTCAAAGGTGTTGTTGTGATCCACACAACATAAATGTGTGAGTCGCATGGCCATCCAGAGTCTTTGTCATCAATGATTTTTCTACGGGCCACATTTTTCTAAGCTTCAGTCAGTCTTGTTTGGCTTGAATTCACAAACTACCCCTATAGCCCTGTATTCCATTTCAGGCAGAACGCAATTTTCACGCGCCATTGATTCCCAAGTGTTCGACAGTACTGCTTTATTCCTTCGTTATACACGTCGCTATCAAAGCGAATTGAATGGTAAAGAGTAGAATGGCCTTCCACAATATCATTCACAAAGTCATTTCTATACATAGTAGGCAAAGACATATTATTTGAGTAAAAGCCAGTCCATATGTCTTCCAGCCTAAGGTCGTGCATCCTTGTTATGTTTTTAAGTGGACCAAACCAGTCACACATACACTTGGGAAAGTGAGCTTTCCTCCCAGCGAATTACAGTACGTGCTACCTATTGCTACCATCTCTCCTGCATAACCAGCAAATATATCACGACCCCTGACAAATCTGTAGCCGCTGTGACAGAACGCCACCAGCCCCTGGCACTGTGTACTGCTGAAGGGACAGTACTCTGTTTCATCCCGTCCATCGTCACACTCTCTCAGATGGTTACAGGCCACGTGGTGTTGAAAGCCGCCATAGTGTTCCACAGAGCAATTCGATAAACCACTGAAAAGCTTTCGAAGTGCCACATTTTTAGGGAAAATGAAAGATCCAGTCTAAAGCAGGTTGTTTTTGTTTGATGCAATATTTTTTGTGTAAGATTAGCCTTGATTTTTGTGGCCGTAAAGACATGAGCAAAATCAGAAGTAAATTCAGTTTGTCTACTCAACACTTCATCTTTTGTTTCCTGAAACGACCAGAATAGGGTGAAATGTCCATCAAATATTTGTATAGTTGGACAATGACCAAAATGTGAAACATTTCTGTAAGACTGACGATGACTGTGTTGTTTGGTGGCACAAATACGGTATTTGGTAGGTGTTCATGTTCAGAGAAACTGATGTTTCGCCCCGCTGTAAAGTATTTGGACGAAGGCGACGTCATTACGAACAACAGGAGTTCTGATTCTGAATTTCGTAGCCAGAAAACGTGCTGCTTTTTATAACGTAGAACAGAACACTGAGCAGGCAAGTTGTCCAGGGACAAGTCAAACAATAGAGATGCCGAGGAAATAAAACGAGCAAACAAGTAAGCCCCCGTAAACCAGCCATCCAAGTATCAAGCACAATATCTACACTGAGCGCAAATAACAATGAACAAGAATCAAAGAGAATCAGGAAGACTCTTTGCGACATGGTATGACTACTCAAACAAACGTGCAAGCTGTGGACGCGGCAAAGGAAACCTTAAGAATAGGGCAGACATAAATTAATTGAAGGAAGTGGGATCAATAGATGGTGATCTTCGGCAAAAGGAAAATCAAAGAGTGACACTGTCACACAGAAGTTGAAGACACAAAAGGATGACTAGAGAATTCAGAAGGCAGTTAAGCAAGGTCAGCAGATGCGATTAACTATGAGGGAAAATACATTGCAAAGAAGACTTAGCTGTAATGAAACACAGCAAACTGCACCTCTGAGGATCAGCTTCATCCCCAGATCTGTATCATTCCAGCTCTTGAATCCAAGCTGGTGAAATGGGGAAAATCCGGAAAAAAGCTGCGTCCACTCTGTCAGGGCATACAAACAGTGGAACATTCCTGAGTTCACGCGAAGCAACAATAGCCTAGGAACAGTACACATAGACACACAACCGAGTGCGTCAGGAGATCGCAATAGTACTGCAAGAGAAAATATCGCGCCACCAGAAGGTCCATCAAAGACACGGCAGAAGGCCACAATTCATGGTCGGGCACATGTACGTCATTTGGAGCATGGAAGCAGGGTTTCCTGAATGAAGCAGATGACTCGGGGTGCACAACGAACTTTCAGGAATGAAAAAAAAAAGCAAGCAAACATCGCCGACATCATATAGAATCGTGGCATGAGACTGGATATAATACGCTAAAAATGTAATCAAACTAATGATTTTGATTAACTTGCCGTGCCAGATGAACACAGAGTGAGGAACCTCATCACATCTGCACGACTGAGAAGTATATTGATCAAGCCAACAGTTTGGAAATTGGCTTCTATACCAAAACTCTCGCCATTGATTGGAGTAGGTGGGTTGTAGATTTTAGCCTATGATCCCATGAAACAATTCTCAATATTTCTGTCAAAACGAAGGGGATCAGAACCTTAACTGGGATGGCAGAGGCAGCCAAGAAGAGTTCCAGCTGGATCTGGTCGAGGAGGAACAAGGATGTACTTGATTATTCTTATATTTCACAACTGTCTGTTTGAGGAGGAACAAACATGCGCTTCATGAGGCTTATATTTCATAAGGGGTGTATGGGGGTGCCTGGTGGGATAGAATCTCTGACAGGGAGAACATCTCGCACCCTGTTAGGGTGGTTGGTCTTCAGATGAACAGGGACGAGAGAGTGAGGCTGACGATCTTGTGCAGCTCTCCCTCAGTGTAATCCAAATTCACGCGCAAGTCACGACCTCACTTCTATCACCTCACCACTCGTCATCATGACACTTCTTCAAGTCCTGTGTTGATGGGGACGTGTTGAAGCGGCAGGTGTGGATACACTGGAAGTCGTAGATCACACGTCTTGGGATGAACGTTTAGGGGAAAATGGCATTGGCGGCTGCAACAGCAATGGCCTTCTATTGCTGGAATCCGGCGCTGCACATGACCTTCTCATCTCCAATTCGGTCTTTTCCCTTCCTAATCCAAACAAGAGAACATGGATGCACCCTCGCTCTAAGCACTGGCATCTGCTGGATTATGTTATCATCAGGCAAAGGGACAGGCAAGATGTCAGAGTTACCAAAGCCAAGTGTGGTGCAGAGTGTTGGACCGACTATCGCTTGCTGATCTCTGACCTTAACATCAAGATACAGCCAACCAGAAGATCACAAGGAATGAAGGCGCCAAGGCGACTGAATGTCTCCAAGCTGAAATGCGACCTCGTCAGACAGATATTGCTGCAAGAACTCTACAGCAAATGGAAACCTTCAAGTTTCAATTCCCATGATGTTGACAGAGACCGGGAGATATTTCGTGATACAGTTTATGCTGCTGCTGCAGAAGTGGCGGGTCCCATTACACGAAAGCATCAGGACAAGTTCGATGAAAATAATGGTTGCATCTAATCGCTGCTCCTTGAGAAACACAGACTCCATAGGGCCAAAATAAACTCTGTTTCCAAGCACGATGCTTACAACATTGCCAAAAAGACTGCACAGTCTGAGCTGCGTTAAACCAATTTGGACACAAAAACTCTGACAAGAATGTTGACCAGCTGATTGGAGATAATGATGCTTACATGAGCAGAGTGCAGAGATCCTGAGCAAAATCAGATTGAAAGGACCTCCAACAATTTCCATACGAAAAGCAACAAAGATCCCTCAGTCAAAAGCACCTATCCAGTACACGAGAGAGAAATAACTTGAATACATTATCTCTGTTACATATATGTATATGAGATACTGGGTTCTGGCAGTCAACCCTCGTTAAGATAATCATCCATATTCAAAAAGTGCTTTTTAATTTACGTCACGGACTGACTATTCGCTGAGACCTACCCATTTGAGACGGAACAGTCGAAACACTCTCTAATGAGACAAACAATAATGAGCCAGATTCATGTTGGTCACCTGGTATGACTTAATGCAAAAGAATTAGTTTGATGAGCTGGCATCAGCAGCGACGTCAAGATGTTCGCTTTCAATATACCAACATAGTGAAGAGAGGCAACCGTCACTACCTTCACAATGACCAGAACCACTGAAAGCAAATCCTCTACCAGAGCAAGCATCCCATTAACTTGCAGTGAATTTCTGTGAGTACAACGACAGACAATACGTGGTACCATTGACTATCTTTCAATGTATTGCTCACCATCCACGTATCACAGCTGCAACAGTTGTCAGACTATGGAAGAAGACATTTGCTCATCAGGCTCATCCAGAGACTGCCTGCACTCGTCCACTGCAACACAAAATCGCCCTCTTTAGTTTCAAGGCTAGAGCAAGTGGCCTGTACAGACTACCATGACATGGTTTCATATGTCGCTGCCAGCCCAGTGCGAATTAACCGTGTACTGTTTTCCATGTGTTAGCTTGTGGTGACCTTTCTTCTTAAGTGCACATGCACTGTTATTCATGTGTTAGGTATGTGCTGATGGCTTTTTTTTTTTAGATCAGAATTTTCAACTGTTTCCTACCAAGAGGAAGAGCAGTTGACAGGAATATTTTTGTTCTTTACTTTGTATTGCTAATTTCTATTAGTAATGGACATAAGTTAGGCATGCATTAATATGAGCTCTCTCTCTCTCTCTCTCTCCTCTCTCTCTCTCTCTCTCTCTCTCTCTCTCTCTCTAAGAGCGCTCATCGCCGTTGGTGTGTCTTGACTGTCTTCTTTTCTTACCACTTCTGAACTTCTTTTCTTTTTTTTTTCTTTTTTTTTTTCTGTCCCAACCTCTGCGCCACCTCAGAGGCAGTGTACCCACGCCGCTCATTCCGACATCCTGTCCACAGCCATAGCCCGGTCAGCCCCGCCGCAGCCCCGGCACCGGCAATCCACAGGGAGCAGTCAATGTCAAGTCTCAAGAGGCTACCCACCAGAGGAGACACTGCACTGCTGCCGAGTCACTTCGGTGGTGTTCAGTGGCGCCTGTTCTGATCTAACATACGCAGGACACCACATACTAAGCCCCCTAGTGACAACAATTATTGCTTAGTCGCGGAGCCGGCGTGAGTGAGCTCTCCCTCCGGAGGGCGCCACCACGTCCGCAACGACAGCCCCCATGGACCGCCGATACCGGTGACCCCGACGGAACCAAACCAAGGCCACTGACGTGGAGAGGACATCAAAATTGAGGTCACCATGAGAGCAGGGCATGAAGGGCCACAGAACTTGAGGCATTTTTTTATGCTGATTGATGAGAATGAGGATGATTAAGATGATGCGACGGATTTCCATTTCGGTCTGAGACTACATGACAGGGCTGTACTCTACGCTTGCTTTCATGATATATCCTGGCGTCAACCAGGCCTGAGAGATACAGGCACCTGCAGTGTTGGTCAGGAAATTTGAGCAACACTCTCAGAAACGCATATATTAAGTGGATGAAACTCAACTGTGTGGTCCCAGTCTTCCCAACTGAGTCCGCAGCAAACTCAACTCTGGGTAGGAGCCGGTCGGGGCAGAAAAACGCACATGACTCTGATGGGATTCGAACCCACGATCTCCCAGCCGGGAGTCCGCGACGCTAACCACTTCGCCACAGCGGCTGGTTTCACTTCTGAATTTCTGTCAGTGGAGGTCTTCATTCATCAGCACGGCGTTCTCTTCAGTAACAAGTTGAACCCTTAGTGGTGTGAGGTCGTGTCTTGGAAGGTCGAGTTCTTTCTTTTTTTTTCCATCAAAGGCGAGGGCTGTTCTGTGTTGTGGCTGCGCTCGCGCGAGTACCGTGTGCGTTGGTTTCCCTCCGTTCGTGGCTGCTGTTTCGCTCACTGCCACATTTTGTTCGCCCGCTGTTCCAAGCTATAGCCGCTCGCGGTGATCCTCCGTGGCCAAGTTTTATTTTCCTTAATCATTCATTCGTCATTTTGTTAGTCTGTATTCTATGTACTTTTTATTCATTGACCCCCTTTTTCGTTATCTCTCTTTTTTTCTCTTCTTTTCTTTTCTTTTTTTCCCAGCATGCACATGTCCCCAACATATGACAGATCATAAGGTCCATCCATTACTCTCTCTCTCTCTCTCTCTCTCTCTCTCGCTCTCTCTCTCTCTCTCTCTCTCTCTCTCTCTCTCTCTCTCTCTCTCTCTCTCTCAAATCACTAAAGAAACTACATACAATTGATCCTTTCCTATTCTGGGAGCTTTCTGATACTCTAACTGGGCTCATATTGACTTACACAGCAGAAGTATGGGGGTTAGAAGATACAGGGTTAATAGAAAAAGTACATACTTTGGCCATTAAACGATTCCTGGGTGTGCCACTACACTCTTCAAATAAAATGAGTTATGGAGAAACAGGAATATATCTTTTGTTCGTTCAAACTGCTGTAAAATGTGTTAAATACTGGTTGTGACTGGTAAAACTACCAACTAATAGAATATGTAGGCAAGCCAATGATATGTTGTTAATACAATTAGAAGCAGACAAATACAACTGGACATCAAAAGCTAGGAACACTCTAACAGAAAATGGTTTTGGGATAGTATGGTTGTGTCAGGATGTTGGCTCCAAGGAGGGGTTTAAATATCAGAATCTAAGGAAAGATTTGTTTCATGTTACAAACAAAACTGGCATTCTGAAAGTGAAGACAACGATAGATATGAGTGGTACCGTTCTTTTAAAATTACGTTTGAAGTGGAAAGGTATGTAACTTTAATAACGAATATAAAGATGAGAGAAGATCTGGTAAAGTTTAGATTAAGAGTGCAAGGTTTTGCCGCTGCAAAACACTGGTTTATGACCGGTGAACGAAGTGCTGACTGCCCAATGTGTGGTCACAATAAGAAAGATGAAGTGTACTTTCTTTTCCATTGTTGCTTCCTTTCAGATATTCGCCAAAAATATTCTTTTTTTCAATATGACTCATATTGAGCCTACAGTCAGTGGTTTAATTAATCTTTTGGCAACAGATAATGATACAACTATCATTGCCCTTGCTAAGTATTTAACTGAAGCTACCAAGACGAGAAAAAAGAAGTTAGAACTTAATGACAATAGTATTGTAATCTAATGTTCCTTGTTTTGTCTTAGTATGTTCTTTTGTGATTAGTGGATGGCCATGTAGTCTCAGTGTGTGTGTGTGTGTGTGTGTGTGTGTGTGTGTGTGTGTGCGCGCGCGCGCTCGCGCGCGCACACACACACACACACACACACACACACACACACACACACACACACACACACACACACACACACACACACACTCATGAACCTGCGTGCGTTTGCGACAGCGAGGTCGGGAGTGGAGAAGGGTAAGGTGGGGCGGGGGGTGGGGGAAGGGCGATCGGGGTGTCGGGGATCTGTCGGATTAGAGGGTGAGGGTGAGGTTGAGATTAGAGGTCGGATTAGAGGGTGAGGTTGGGAGAAGGAGGAATGGAAGAATGTGAGTTTGCGTTGACTGTTGATGTTTATTCGTGCAAGGAGAGAGAAGGGGATGGGAACTGGGTTTGGGAACTAAAGGGACGGGAACGGTAGCGTAGAAAAGGACGTTCCGTACGGAAGTCTTCTAATCGGATTTGATCGTTTACGTGTGAGTTAGTTTACGTTATAAATATCTGCGCCATCCTGACAATGTGAGCGATCCTTAAATCCTTAACGTCCTGATAGTTTTGTTAATTTAACCATTTAGTTTCCTTATACTTTAATAATACAATGTGTATTTTTCTTATATTTTGATGATGCAATGTGTCCAGTCGTATGTGTAAACCCCCCTTGCCTTAATGGCCCATGTAGCTGAAGGCAATAAATCATCAAAGCGTCAAAGCCCCCCCCCCCCCCCCTCTCTCTCTCTCTCTCTCTCTCTCTCTCTGCTTTTTTGTTTCTTTATTCTTATTCAACTCGGGGTATTTCATATACTTCGTAAGACTAGTTCAGTCTCAATCATTGGTTCCAGATTTTTACACTTGCCATATTTAAAGTTTGAAATAGAAAGTTTTGCAATTCATAGAACCATGTTCGTTTGTTTTCTTGGTTTATCTGTGAATACATCTTTTTTGTAACGCCAAACAGAGCTGTTGTTACATTCATAGGGATCTGTATGTTGTAGCGTGTGAGAATATACTATTTTACTTGGTTCCAGAATGTGGATAACTTAGGGCAGGAATAGAAGGCATGCTCAATGTAATCTATTTCTTGGTACCAGTGGTATTTATTTGTTTCCACAACACTCATTTTTGTAACAATATGTTGGTGGGATAAATGTTGTGAAGGAATTTAAAATGAATGAGCCTCAGTCTAGATTCCTTTGTACATTCATACACTAAGTTAAAGTAGTCTTAAATGTTGATGTTTAATTTACGTTTCCAAAAAATGTGTCACGCATATTTCATGGTTTTGCTTTTGAGCAAAAACTTTTCTGATCTGTTTATTTGATAGAGCTGTGAGGTTTCCTTCGTCTGTTGCAACATCAGTAGGGGGTTCGTCTTTGTGATCGATGTTAGCAAACTGTTGCTTCCAGTTGGAAGGGATTGCGTTTGTCAGCGCATTGTAATCGAATTGAAGGTTTGGAGAAGTACCCAGCTTTTCTTCTATTTCTCTAAAGGTCACTATACGTCCATTTCGCCAAAGATCTTGAACGAGAAGGATACCTGCTTTATACCATTTTGTAAAATGTAATGCATTTCCTTTGTATTTCATGTTTCTGTTGTTCCACAGAGGTTCTGTTTTAACATTCTCTACTGGTCTGTGTTTGTTAAAGGTGGTGACCACAATTATTACGCCTTACCAAAAGACAGATGACTTTTTCTAATCCTTGAATTCTTTAGTATCAACATTACAATTAAAAACGCAGTGGCTGTTCTGAAAAGGTGCCATGTTATTTCGCGCAAAGATACTCCAGTGAACTTTGGTTTGTTTGAGGAGTTGTGCCGCCCATTTGACTAGGAACATTTGATGGTGGTGCTCGATGTTAATAATACTTTGGCCGTCTTTTTCCTTTTCTAGGCTAAGGACACCTTTTTTTTTTGAATCTTTTTGGATGCTTTTTTTTATTATTGAACTTTTTTTTTCCAAAGGAACATATAAATAAGTGAATTAATAGAGTGGGAGGTTTGTTTTGGTATAGATGCTACTTGCAGTACGTGAGAGAATTGTGACAGCAGAAATGTTTTAGTTAGAATAACTTTACCATAGAGGGATGGGTTTCTGTTTTGCCATAGTTTGATGATTTGGGTAATCTTATCTACTCTGGATTTCCAGTTTTCTTCGTTTTTAGACATTTCTTTGTCTGCCAAGAAGTAAACGCCTAAAACTTTGAGTTTACCAGATTTCATAGGTATATTACTAACAGTGCCAGTTTCATACTTTCGTGATCCTAACCATATGCCTACTGACTTGCTTATATTTAGCTTTAGGCCGGAAAAATCCTCGAATTTCACAACTATGTTTGTGGTTTCCTGAGTATCTTGTTCATCTTTAATGGTCAGTATTGTATCATCCGCAAATTGTTTTATTTTAGTATGGCTGGACGCGTTGCTTCCATCAGGATGTTGTGCTAACTTAATTCCTTGGATTTCCATACTGTTTCTTATTCAGATAGCTAGTGTTTCAACATCTATCACAAAAAGGAGAGAACTGAGTGGGCAACCTTGCGTAATGCCTCTTTCTGTTGGAAACCAGTCAGATAACAATCCACCATTGTGAATACAGCTTTGTGTGTTTTCCATAACAGTTAAAACGGAGTTTTTTTAAAATCATGGACCGAAATTGAACAAATCAAGCGTTTCTAAGATACAGCCTTCAGACAGGGTGTCAAACGCTTTGGAGAAGTCTCGTGTAATTACGGCACCTAGTTGATTCGTTCTGTTGAGGTATTCAGTGAGATCATCAATAATCTCAAATTGAAGGCTATGTTTCTGCCTTTTATAAATCCTACTTGGTCTTTGCTTATGATTGACGTTATCATGTTCTGTAGTCTCAAGGCTTGTGCCTTTGTGAATATTTTGTAGTCTGTATTTGTGAGTGCAATTGGCCTGTAGTTAGCGAGGTCATTTTGCCTAGATCGTTGCCTTTGTGTATTAATGTTATGATTCCTTTTTCATAGAAAAGGATAATTCACCTTGCTCAAATGAAGCTGTGATACAATTCAGTAAGGGTGTTCTTAATGTATCTCAGAATTTCTTGTAGAAGTGTGACGGATCGTTTCTCATCCAGTCACAAATTTTCATGCAACCGTGCTTACCGGAAGGTAGTTGTCCGGAAGCTGGTTGGAAAATTCAGCTGACTGCTGCTCACCTGCGCACTGTTAAAAGCTGGGTGAGTTGAACTGGTTAGGCAGTCTCTGCAGTGATTCCAGCAACCCAACAACACAAAAGGCCGAAGAGGGACTCCAGCTGTTTTTTGGTGGCAGTCAGGTATTTATCACCACAATGTTTATTCATTAGCAAACCGAAACCGTGTTCCCATTTAGGAGCGACTGAAACTTTCTCAGCGCACTTGTGAAGGATTTGTGTAGAAAAGGAGAGTGTTTGTGTGTTCTGTTATCCTATGACTTGATAGGGTAACAAAACGAAATGCTGTTGGAAAACATAAATAGATGAAGTGAGTGTTAAAGGAAGTGGCCTTCAGAAAAAAAAAGATTTTGTTTATTCTGTGACTTAACTAGTTATGAACTTCATGATGAAAAAAGGTGTTTATTCTAATATGCTTTGCGAGAAGTGGGAGAGTTTTGATGCTATGGATGATAAGCTCCCAGAGTGAGTGACAGAAACTTCATAGATAATGATTTTCATTTTTGATGTGGATGAGTATTTAACTCACTCTTGATATAAATATTTAATAATTGTGTGTTGGTAAACAAGAGTGTTGTGGAAATCTTTCCCTTGCACATATTGAAGTAGATGAATCTTTTTGAAAAGAAACCTTTTAAAAAAACTGGTGATTATATGAAATGAAATGAACATTCTTGTCATGTTACAAGAAAGGAAATGAACATTGTGTCGTGACGTTTACAGTTTGATGAAAAGTAATCATTACTTGTGTGTAATGACAGTAATCATTAATTGTGTGTAATGAATTGTATTCATGGTTTATTGAAGAGGGTCTGGGTGGAAATCCTTTCCCCAATTTGGAAAACTAAATTCTAAAAGGTTTATATGGAAATCCTTTCCTGTGTAGTGTTGTGATTCCGGAAAAAGGGAATGTTGTAGTGTTGTGATTCCGGAAAGGGAATGCTGTAGTGTTATGATTCCGCAAAAGGAATGTTGTAATGTTGAAGAAAGAATATGCTGATGTTTGTCCCAAGTTGTAGTGGAATATGATGTGGCTAACGAATATAAATGTAGTCGTGATTGTAATGAATAGTAGCCATGATAATCAAGGTAGTTAATCAGATTCCCCCAGGTAGAAGCATTCCCTGGACTGAGGGGGACTGGCTGCCATTGTCCGAGGGTCGGGGCCGTAGCCACGTACTACCCCCTTGTTCTCCACCTTTTGTCAGCGTGGAGAGGTCGGCCCGAGTGCTGATAGCCACCCTACCTGCCGCTGCACCCGGGACCGACTACCTGCTGAGCCAGTTGGGCTGGAGACGCCGCTGCTGCCAAGCCAGAGCGCCGCTCCCGAGTTGAACCAGCAACCTGTTGGCCAGGCCATCGTTGTGTTTGTGTGTGAGCCACAGCTCCTGTGTGAGACTGTCACCTCGTCGCCGGCAGAGACGCCGCGAGTGTGTTAGGGATTTTGAGCCACAGCTCTGAAGTGATTCAAGTCCTGTGTCGGACTTGACTTGATGCTCTAGTCATCGTCTTCGTCATCTGCGTCATCTGCGTCATCTTCGTCCTCCTCCTCGTCTTCGTTCTCTCGGTCGTCTCGTCGCTTCCTTCGTCTCGCCATCTTCGTCGTTTTTCGTCGGCGTCGTCTTCATCGACGTTGGAGACGGCAGCTCTAATAGCTAGTTATATATTGAAATATTTTGTGTGTACGCCTAATGGTTGGTGTGCCGACCTATTAATGTTATATTATATGTTTGTCTGATGGCTCAGGCAGAAAAAAACAAAACAAAAAGAAGTGTTGTTCTGTTGCCTGGCTGTCAATGTCTGGGTGAGTGGGTGTGTGTATGTGAATTAGAACAGCCGTGCATGCATCCATAATTTCTGTGTGAGAGTCAGACAGTCAGACACCTGCAGACACACCTATACCATCCGTAACAAGAAGAGTGGGGTGAGACCATCACTCCCAGGTGCAGACTCATTTTTAAATGATTAAGGGCTTGTGTGAGCTTGTCTGGTGTAATTTCCTTGTTGCATAATTCTTTTTCTTCAACTGTGAGTATGGGGAAGTAGTCATCAGTTAGGAAATCGTCTGTTATCGTCTCTCCATGTTTCCGGGACCAGGCTGCTTCCAATTCAGTAGTGGGGCGACCATCCCCAACTCGGCGGGTCCCCGGGTGGCGGATAGGGGAATGGCCCTCAGATATGGGGGTTAGCTGCGATATAAGTCAGGCTTGCCTGGCAGAATAAGCAGTCCCGGACCAACTGGCGATGTTCCTATCAGGACGGGGTGGGTCAACAGGTGGCACTGTTGTCCTCACTGAAATACCCCATGTGTCCTATGACGGGCTCATCATGCGGTCAAGAGGCGCGGTATAACCTCTAGCCCCGGGGTGGGATCCCCGGAGAAACAATCCCCCCTGTGCTCACAGGGCAGGACGCACGGGCCATGAGCTAAGGGTGAGGCACCCCGAAAGAAAACTCCAGCTGAAGACGGAGGTATCGGGCCACTGGCGCAGCTTAAACCACGATACCACGCATATACGCCTCCATGATGATGCAGTCCACAGAATTTCGATGTGGCGCTCGACCTTCGGAGACCCGCCGGGGAGGTCGGGAGCCGGGCCCTATGCCTCAAAGGGGCCCACCCCAAGCGGTCGGTGGTCAGACAAAGAAATTCTGCATGTCAATGCGACGAAGAAGGAGACCTCATCCTCCTGCTAATGCCAAGCAAACGGTACCACCCAGAATGCTCAACATTCTCCAGTGGAATGCAGAAGGGGTGCATAAAAAGAAACTTGGCTTGGCAGAAAGGATGCATCAAGAAAATATTGATATCGCATGTGTCCAAGAGACACATTTGACCGTAAACCATCGCTTTCAAGTGAGGGGTTACGAGACCATCAGGTTGGACCGTGAGGAAAGAAACAAAGGAGGGGTGCTTATCTTGGTGCGGAATTCCATCGCCGCACAAGAACTCAAGATCAACACCAATCAACAGGCAGAGATCCAAGGTATTGATATAGTCCTTAAGGAATGCAACATCAGGATCTACAATGTCTATTGCCCTCAAGATCGTGATCTTTCCCTCACATACATGAACATCCCAGACAACAACTGCGTGGTGGTGGGTGATTTTAACAGTCACTCAGAGAGATGGGGCTATGAGGAGACGGACAAGAGAGGCGAAGAAGTTGAGGATTGGGAGATTGACACACATCTTCATCTCATTAATCAAGAAGATGATGAACCCACCTTTTACTCTAGACGCTGGATGACCACATCAACACCAGATCTAGCGTTCGCCACCAACGACCTGTTCGTCAGGACCACAAGAACAGTCCTCAACCAGCTTGGAGGAAGTGACCACAAGCCCGTCAAACTCTCTATCAACCTCAACTTACAGTGTCCACAAGCAAAGTGTTTTCCCCGCTGGAATTACAGAAAGGCGGACTGGACTCTCTTCGAGACCCTCACTGATACACACACAAAGCCAATCAACATCAGGCAGAAGGACTCAAACAAGATGGTTCGAGACTTCACAAAGGCCGTCTTGAAAGCTGCTACAGAATCCATCCCAAGAGGAGCACGTAAAGATTACAAGCCCTACTGGACGGAGGAACTCCAGAATCTGGAAGATGCTGTTACGGAAGCCAGGGACAGAGCAGAAAAGCAGCCATCACTGGAGAATAACATAGCGCTGAAGGAAGTAACTGCCAGATACAAGCTGTCCTGCGCACAAGCTGCAAGAAAAAGCTGGCAAGAAAAACTGAAAGCCTAAATCTCGACAGGGATGGCAGCAAGCTGTGGAAACTGGCTAGAACCCTCTGTAATGAAACAACAAGTCACACCACTATAACAATACAAGAGAATGGAAATTACCTCTCTGGAAAGAAAGCAGCAGACCACTTCATAGACGTCTATGAAAACATCAGCAATCTGGAAGTCCCTCCTGAACATAGAGCTGCAGTGCACAGGGCCCAAGGTGAACTTCATGAGGAAGAGCCCCAAGAGGAAGTCATGACCACAACTTTCACAGAGAAAGAGCTGGAGGAAGCGTTGCAGAGCCTCAACCTGAAGAAGTCACCTGGACCAGACGGAATCACAAATGAAATGATTCTGCATCTTGGGATGAAGAGCAAGGCAGTCCTTCTAAAAATCTTTAACTCCAGCTGGAAGACAGGATCAGTACCACAGTGTTGGAGGGAAGCAGACATGATCCCCATTCACAAAAAGGGAAAGGACAAGTCGAAGGCTGACAGCTACAGACCCATCAGCCTTACAAGCTGCTTAGGGAAGCTGATGGAGAGACTTGTCAACACAAGGCTTGTCTGGCACCTTGAGGAGCATCAGCTGCTGAGCCCTGAACAGGCAGGCTTCCGCCAACACAGATCAACAGAAGACCAGATCACATTCATCACGCAAAGCATTGAGGACGCTTTCCAAGAAAAGAAGAACACGCTTGCTGTCTGGATTGACATGGAGAAGGCGTTCGACAAAGTCTGGAAGGACGGACTTAGGCTCAAACTACGGCGATGTGGTGTGTCTGGGGGGATGTACACCTGGATCAGCCAGTACCTACACAATCGCCAAGCCCGAGTCAAGATTCAGGGCCAGAAAAGCAAGAAGAAGGTGCTGAGACAGGGAGTACCACAAGGAGGAGTCCTTTCGCCAACGTTGTTCCTCATCTTCATAGATGACATCGTCAGAGAACTGCCAAAAGGGGTCAGAGGAGCGATCTACGCAGATGACCTGGTGCTTTGGTGC
Source organism: Conus canariensis (assembly GCA_033310375.1). Taxonomy (NCBI): domain Eukaryota; kingdom Metazoa; phylum Mollusca; class Gastropoda; order Neogastropoda; family Conidae; genus Conus; species Conus canariensis. Next base: position 19,031,495 of record CM065743.1, read on the forward strand.
TCTGAAGAGTACACCACCACAGCACAGGTACGCCTCCAGACTGCGCTCAACAAGATCAGCGACTGGACCAAGGAATGGCTTGTCTCTGTCAACTCAAGCAAAACAACCTACACAGTCTTCAGCCTATCCAGCAAGAAGCAAGAGGCAAAGCTGACACTGAACAACCAAAGGCTTGCAGAGGAACCCACACCTACCTACCTGGGAGTGACCTTTGATCGCAGGCTCACTTGGAAACAGCAGATCACCAGATGCTGTAGCAAGGCCAAGTTGAGACTGGCGATCATGAGGAAACTTGCGGGGACGAACTGGGGGGCTGACGAACGTATCCTGAAGAGACTCTATACAGGGAGAGTCCGACCTGTAGTTGAGTACGGGACATCAGCATGGGCATCAGCTGCAAAGTCTAACCTCAACCACCTCAATAAGATACAGAACCAAGCTCAGCGTGTCATAATTGGCGCCATGAGATCCACCCCAATCCTGAAGATGGAAGAGACCACTGGGCTACAGTCATTAGAGGACAGAAGGGACACAAAGATCCTCATCCAAGCAGCAAAATTCAAACGCCTTGAAAACCATCCAATGAACAACAGAATGAGCAGACCCACCAAGAGCCGGTTGAAAAGAGGCAGCTTCATCTGCCAGTCAAGACGCCTTGAAAGACAAAGCCCAGTCTTGATGGAACACGAAGCAAAGCCTATCCCGGCAAATGTCACCCACCCATCTTGGAAGAGGCAGGTGTTCCCAACAGTCGTCACCAGCATTCCCGGAGTGGAGAAGAGAGGAATACAGTCAGACACCCAAAGGAAGGCCCTGGCCATGGAGTACATCTGCAACCAATATCCCCAGGAAGACTGGACCCATGTCTTCACAGATGGCTCCGCCACAGAGGCAACGAGGGATGGTGGAGCTGGAATCTTCCTTCGATACAAAGACGGAGATGAAGAAATTGCAATTCCAACAGGAAAATACTCCACCAACTTCCGAGCTGAGCGAGAAGCCCTCTGTGAGGCAGCCACAACAGTCTTGCAGAACTCCAAAAGAACAACAGGGCAGGTGGTGGTCTTCTCTGACGCTCTCTCCGTGCTCCAAGCCCTCAAGAACTCCCGCTGCAAAGAACAGAACCATATCACTTCAGCCCTTGTTGCCCTGAGTGCCAGAGTGGAGAAAGTGGTGATACAATGGGTACCAGCACACTGTGGCATCAGAGGCAATGAAAAAGCGGACATTCTGGCAAAAGATGGTGCACAGAAGGAGCAGGCCAACAACCTGGTGTCATACGATGAAATTAAGACAATCATCAAGGCACAACAAGGAATAAAATGGCGACCTCCTGCATCCCAAATACAACCCAGAAGACACATACCATTTGCTGGGACGACGGGAACAGGTCAAGATCTTCCGCCTGAGGACTGGACACAATCGCCTGCTCCACCACATGCACACAAAATTTGGCATTGGACAGAGTGGAGAGTGCCCTTGTAGTGAGGGACCAATGACAACTGACCACATCCTTCAAGTCTGTACGACGTATGCAGCATCCAGGAGAAAGTACTGGCCAACACCGACAGCAGTGGAAGCCAAGCTGTATGGCACCCTGGAGGAGCTGCGACGGACGGCAGCCTTCATCGAGGACACCGGGCTGCTCATCTAACGGGATGGCGAACGAGGAAGAAGAAAGAAGAAGTCTCTCCATGTTTAAGTGATCTGTCTTTTTTTGTATAGTTGTGTGTAGTATTGCTTAATTTCAATTAGTATTGTCTGGAAATTATCTGTTAATGTCTGATTTACACACAGTGATGCAATAGTGTTTGCTGCTCCTTGTGTCCTTTCTAAGCGTAGAGAAGATTTAGTGTTTTTCTCCCCCTCTTCAATCCGTTTGACTCTTGATCGAATTTGAGCGCCACGTGCATCTTTAAATTCTTGCAGTTCTATTTATTTTTTTAAGTTGCTGTGCTTTTGTTGCTAAGCCTTTATCAAAGGGTTTGTATGACAGTTTTTGTTCAATTTCTTCCAGCTGTTTGACTTTGGTCTCTTTCTGCTGAGGCCAAACTTTTACGCCCTTTGAAAAGTTTATACAAAATGATTTATATCTTAACGACTACCAGATTTACACAGGTCACTCAGCTAGGAATAGCACTTACTTGGAGCTTTTGACAGACCTCCATCTGTCTTCTTCAGCGGTGGTGTGGCTACTGGATGAACTGGCGTTCAGTGCACACGACCACGGGTCGAACCCTGGTCATGTGACTGAACGATGAGGGTGTTGTACACCGATGGCAAGGTGTGTCTGCCTCAGTCCCGGTTGAGTGTGGGGCTGTTGGCGATTTATATCTTACTTTAAACATTTCCCATGCCTTTTGTGGGTTTTTCTTGTCATACTGAGTAAAGTGAGCATCAATGAAGTTGATCGTTTCTTTTAGCAAATCTTCCTCTAACAGCAATGAGCTGTTATATTTCCAGTATCCTGGACCTCTTTGGAATTTATTCATATTAACTATTTAACTGTCACAAGTTTCTGGTCTGAGTGTGGGAATATTTCAATATTTGCTCCTCGTATGGATGTGTATGAAAAAGCATCACAAAATATGTAATCAATTCTTCTTGCAATAAACGGGGTACATTTGGACCAAGTGTAATCTCTGGCATCAGGATGGAATGTTCGCCATGTATCTTTTAAGGCATAGGAAGTCCATAAATCCGAACGAGCTTCTCTTTCTTCTTGTCAGTGAGATTTTCCTGAAATGTTGTCAATGGGGTGCACTACTGTTTTAAAATCTCCCTTGACCCAAAGATGATCATAATCTTATCCTTGTAGTATTCTACTGAGCTGATTTAGGAATGCTAGTTTATCATTGTTGAGTTAGGGGCATAGCAGATAGCGGTGACATTAGTTTTATTTTCTGATACAACCTTATTAACAGTACTCGATCTGTTGCTTGAATGAGTTCTGTTTTCATTTGTTTATCATTTATGAGAATGATGAGTCCATTACTTGTTTGTGCCTGGACTGTAATAGGCGTTTCGTGTCCATAGTGCATTGATTTCTTGTATAACATCTTCTGTTACGTATGTTTGTTGTAGGCATAAGATGTCCATGTTTTATTTCCTAATGGAATCAAATGTTGTTCTTCTTTTTAACTTATTTCTAAAGCCACGTACATTAAGTATACCAATACAAATGTTGTTATTCTTCATAAGAGATGGCATTCATTGATCAGTCTACAATAATCATTAGTAACTCAAAACCGTAAGCGAAAGGGTGAGATCAGTCCGTCTGCCGAGTGCACACTTCAGGTTCCAATTTCGTCTGCTAGCCCATATTCTTCACTTTTCCCCTGTTCTCGCTAAGGCATCTTTGTTGGACATTTTGCTTCGAGCTCGTCCGTAGGTGATTTGCGTCTTTCTCTTTTTTCTTTCTTTCCGACACTGTTCCACTCTCGGCTGTGCAATGTAGTGCGGTGGTTTTGTCTGCTATATCCCCTCTTTTTGTGTGTTGTGTTCCGTGTTACCAAAACACACCGGCCCCTTCTTGTGCTGCTGCGGTGGTACTGTTGCGCCTGTATTTTCCACGTCCTCCGTGTGTTGACCAGCAGGTATTTTGGCGCTGGCCTGTTCTCTCAGTTCACCTGATTCTTGCGTGATAGCTTTCGAACAATCAATCCTCTTGTGCCCTGGCTGCAGGCAGGTTTTACGACCTGATTTTTGTATTTCGCTGCCAAGTGATTCTCTTGAAGGCACTTACTGCATCTGAGTTTTTGCTTTATCTCCCTATAGAAGATCCCAGCAGTGAAAACACCTACGTTTAAAACTGGCAGCAGAGGTGTGCGCGGAAGTGTCAGAAGTGTAATGTACACAAATCTGTGGACAGTTTAAAATTGTGTCAGCTGTCCTCCAGGAGAACGTGCCAGTTCGTTCCTCACTGAGGAGCGTAGCTCTACACCAATCTTTTTAAGTGCTTCTCCAATGTCTGTTCTAGATGTGGAGTGGAAACTATCCACCCACAGTTCTGTGGAAGGTTTCTCCTCCCCCTGTCCTCTAACAATGAAGGGATTTGTGTCTAATAGAGTGTTTAGTGTGTCTCTGTCTTGCTTTTGTTTAGGATAGATTTGCCACAGTCCTCTAATTCGCTGTGCTCCCCGAATCGTTCCCTTACCCGACACCGCTTCTGCTGCTACACAGATGTCGTAGGTTGTTGGAAGGGACTCGTACTGCGGCAAAGCACGCACGGTCACGTACACTTCGTCCACTGACGGGGCCGCACCGGCCACCACCATTTTTCCCTGGGCCCTAGACTCGTTCACTGACCTTGCTTTTTCTCCCTGCTTCGATCGAGATGTTGTTGTCACGGCAATAGACAAATAAATACATACCACTGTAGCTACCGGCAAAACTCTATACTATATTTGGAGCATCCACGCCCTCATATGCACACTTTCTTCGCAAAACACCCAGAGCGTTGAAAACCTGTGGCCTGCTGACATCAGAGGCCGGCCAGAACTTGGCTGATGGCTTTTACATAAGTAGCATATTCTATTCCATCGTTTGCATGTGGAAAATTTTACTTTTGTTTCTTTTTAATGTGAGTTTTGTGAATTTGTACCCAAAGTGTGTGTTGTGTCAACACAGGCACTAGGCGCAGCA